>CM077163.1:124230089-125430089 GCA_039583875.1 Platanthera guangdongensis | reverse complement strand
CAGTTTGTATTTGATGGAATTTTGAGTTTACTTGTGCAGGCTAAAGATTGTAGAAAATATTCTAAGTACAAAAGTGTCGCGACATTTATTTTGTGTCGACACCTTTGAAGGAGCTATGTTGAGACAAGAAGCAAGTCTGTGTCGACACACAGGACTTGTGTCGACACCCAGAGTTTAAGGCGACATCAACTGTGTCGACACTCATAACTTGTGTCGACACACTTAGACCTTGTTGTACTAATAATTGTAAAGAAGCAACTATGTCGACATCCAGGACTTGGGTCGACATTTTGAGAAGCTGTGTCGACACACAAGACTTGTGCCGACATATTCTAAAATAGCTGTGTCGAGAACTTGATGAAGAGTTGTGTCGACTGTTTTCTGAAGTATGTCGACACATTCTACAAAGGCAGTGCAGATACTAAATGAGGAGCCATGTCGACAGTTTCTGAAGTGTGTCGACAATACCAATGGAAGTGTGTCGACACCCGGGTAATTGTGTCGACACATACTTCATATGTGTCGACACATACTATCCTTATGTATCGACATATTCAGCTGAGTTAAATAACTCTAAGTATCAAATCTCAAGACTGAAGACTTGACAGCTACCAGAATTGTCAAGTCCTGTTAGACATATCAGAACTGTTAGATGTCAGCCAACTACCGGATCAACCGGTTGCCTCTGATGTGATCTATAAATAGAGCTGAGTTATCAGAGAAAAACAATGCTAGCGAGACAAAGAGGAAATATAGAGGGAAACCAAGAAGGAGGACGATTACTCCAAGATGAATTCACAGAATTCTATACAGCAAGAAGTTTTTGTTTCTAAATCAGAGAAGTGGATAGCATCTCATCAGATCTGTCAGTGTTTACAGATTTAATTTTGCAAGGAGGAAGAAGTTGGATCTACACCAAATTCTCAAGAAGATTCATTACAGCAAAGATTAGGAGAAAGCGGATCCATCAAGGTCTGATCAAGATTCCCTCACGTCTCTCTCTATCTAGGTGAAGGAAGAAACATACTCTTAATAAATTTTTTATAAGATGTATTTTAGATCTGAGTGTAAGAGATTTCAGTCTCTGAGTTGTAAGCCGGTAATTATAAAGGCTGAGATAGTGTTGTTTGCCTGAGGTAGGAGATTAAGTTCTCTAAGTTGTTGTCCTAGTGATAAGTGCTGAGGTAGGGCTTGATATCCTGAGTGGTAGGAGTGTGAATTCACTCTGAAGTAGGGTTCTTGATGAATTGTAAATATACGTATTTTTGTGCACATTAATTTAGTCGTTTTCATTTATTTTCGTCATTTTTACTTATTTTTGTTCAATAAAATACTCCTCTTCTTGTAAATTTACTACTAACTTGTTTTCTTTTATTTTGCAGAAAAATTTCAAAATCTGCCAAAATTAGGCAGTACACGCCCGTGTCAATTTGGTCACGCCCGTGACCGGGCCGTGACATTGCATTTCCCGTGGAATCGGATGATTTCTGAAGTAAAAAGCTTGACACGCCTGGCGACATGCCCGTGTCACCCGACACGGGGCGTGACAGCAGCCTGTGTCCCCTCCACTCGACGAATTCAGTTCAACGATCGTCGAACCCGCGTCACACCCAGAGTCACGCCCGTGACCTAGGGCGTGACTCAATCTCAGCTCAACGATTTCATCTCGACACTTTCCGCTCGACATTCGTCGAGTGTCGACACCAACCGACACGCCCAGAGTCACGCCCGTGACATGGGGCGTGACTTCACCAACTGGCCCGACAAGATGCTGCCGAAGAATTTTGACGCAGCCCGCGCCCGGTTCTACCTCCCCGACACGCCCAGCGTCACGCCCGTGACCTGGGGCGTGACAGCCGCGAACTCAGCCCGAAGTCAACTTTCCTGTCAAATCTTCAGTCGACATCATGAATAGTAGTGACACGCCCCCCCCCCTCCTACACGCCCGTGACGGAGGGCATGTACTTAGATTTTTTTGCCTATAAATTGCCCATTTCTGTAAGGTCCAAGGGTTCAGATTTTTGGGCCATTTTAGTGTGTTTTTGTGGGCTGCATCCGTGATTCCCTTGCTATGTAAGGAGATTTCTTCCCCATTTTCTTTCATGTTTGTTTTTGCTTTAGCTTTAGCTTTGTAATAGCTTGTAATAGTTTCTTTTAATCGATAAAAATGTTAGTTTTTCTCTTCTTATTTGGCTTTGGAATGAACTCTTGTGCCCACTTTTCTTCTCATTTTATTCTTAGTTTCACCTTTGTTTTTCTCTTTATGAAAAGTGTGTGTGTGTGTGTATGAGTGTAACATGCTTAATAGTAATGTTTTTAATTTGTCTTCATGATAGGTTTTGTAGTAGATTTCATTTCCAAGCATGGTATGATATGGTTATCTCATCTTCAACATGTTCTTCCTTAATGTTTTTTTTTGTTTATTATTTCATACTTATGTATCTGTAAAAGAGATTTGAAAGTGAATTTTATTTTCTTTTCTTAGGTTTTTTGTAGGATTGTAAAACCTCTTTTTGTTCTTTTCATTTTCTTTTTCACTTTTTTATCACTTTTATGAAAACATAAGAACGAAAATCTTGTAATTTTAATTTTCCAAAGGCTTTAGTTTTTGATTTGTTTTGAAAACCTTTTGTTCTCTAAAAATTTTAATTTCTTCTTTTTATTTGTTTTTGGCAAAACCTAAGCATGAAAAAGTAAAAGTTTTAATTTTTAGGTAACTTTCATTTTGCTTTTAATTTGTGTGTGTGAGTGTATGAGAATAATGTTTTGATGCTTTGTTCAAATTGTGTAGAGTGTGTGAGTGTAGGTGTTAAATTTTAATGCTTTCTTTTAATGCTTTGTTCAAATTATGTAGAGTGTGTGAGTGTAGGTGTTAGTTTTATTGCTTTCTTTCAATTCTTCTGGAGTGTGTGTGTTTGTGTGCATTTATTTCCGCCTACTCGTTAAGAGTTAAATGACGCATCATTTTCATTTTCAGTCCTACTCGTTTGAGTAGGACTTTTAATTTTCTTTCTTTATTTTTCCGCCTACTCACTTGAGTTAAATGGACGGACTTTATTTCCCGCCTACTCGTTTGAGTAGGACTTGTACTCGCATTTATTTTTGCCTACTCATTTGAGCTAAATGGCGTGTCTTTATCTCTTTGTAAATATTTGAGAAAGTCCTGTAATCGCATTTATTTTCTCCTACTCATTCGAGTAGGACTCGCTTTCATTTTAGTCCTACTCGTTTGAGTGGGACTTGCAATTTTCAGCTTTTATTTCCCGCCCCCACTCGTTTGAGTGGGACATGCAAATTTCTTTCATGTGTAACTTAGTTTCTGTTTTATTTATAATTTGGAGTGTGCTTGAGTTCTTGTTTTAGCTAACTTTTCAGCTTTCTAAATGTTTGTTATTTTTCTCATGTCCTCTTCTTATAATCATTTAGCGTTTAATTCCGAACTCGTGCCTCATTAAATTATAAAGTCGTCCCCATACCGATGTGTGGCTAATCGCTATTAGCCTCGGCATCGAAGAGCATTTGGACATTTAAAATGATTTGTAATAATTGAAGCACTTTATTTTCATTTTAATTTAAGGACTTAAGGTTTACCCCGGGTTAACGACGCGTAGGACCACATATCGATGTGTGGGCCCTATTTCCGTAGTCCATATGCTAGCTAGCCGAGAGGCCGTGCATATGGACCGATCACCCCTGGGTAAATAGAGTGGCGTGCATACCCTCGAGAGAGGACAAACGTAATTCTAACGGATTGGGTTCCCCACCCAATAGCGGGGTTCTTAGCGTAAAGCGAGCGTTAAGAGGAATCCTTCGTCGGACTAACGTTCGGTCGAATAGTCTTAACGTTTAGGTGAGTGATATCCCTATAGCTAGGTGAGCTCACATTTGTGGAACCTCCACGGCCAAGTTGCCTTTTATTAATTTGAAAACTAAGTGCTATAATTATTAAAAATTGTTTTAGTCTTAATCTGATTCGATGCCGAGCGTTAACCCTTCATCGAATATTTTCTAAATCGTTTTTTTCGCTCCTTTGCTTTTTCCGTCTTTAGTTAATTAAAAAATCCACCTTACTTTCAGTAAAATAATAGTCCTCCCGGAGGAGTAAGAATAGTCAACACGACCCCGAGAACAATACGACCTCGGTATTCCCCCGAATATCGAGTACTACTTGCGATAGGTGCACTTGCCTCCTGTAGCATGCCCGCGGCGATCGACTCACCGAACCAACCACAGTAAGAGTCTGTTCGCAGGCGCATCAAGTTTTTGGCGCCGTTGACGGGGAAGCTCTTTTCGATTTGCTATTTCGAATTCCGGAGTCTATTACTTTTACTTATTTTCTATATAAAAAAAACTAAAAACTTTATTTTAAAACAAAAACAAAAGGAAGTTTATTTTGTTTTATTTTTGTTTGGGTGTATGACCCGTGGACAACCCTCCGATTCTGAAGATTTTGACTTCGACCCGGAGATCAAACGCTCTCTTGCGCTTATCCGATCTCAACGCCGAAATCCTTCTTTAGATCCCGAGGAATCTATCGGAGAACCCACTGTTGTAGTTATGACCGCGCCTAACCCTGCCCCGGCGGCCGAGCGTACTATGTCTTATTATGCCCGGCCTAACCTGGATGATAGTGGGTCAAGTATTGTTCGCCCTGCGGTGGCGAATAATAATTTCGAAATAAAGTCGAGTGTCATTCAAATGGTCCAAAATGTCATGCAGTTCGATGGAATGCCGGATGAGGACCCGAATGTCCACTTGTCCAATTTCTTGGAGATATGCGACACCTTCAAGATTAATGGCGTCATTGATGACGCCATTCATTTGCCCTCCCGCGAGGATGTATCACCACGTGGGCTGAGTTGACAGAACGGTTCCTAACGAAGTACTTTTCGCCCGCAAAAACTGTAAAGTTGCGGGCGGACATTTCTTCGTTTGTGCAAAACGATCCTGAGTCTCTATACGAGACTTGGGAACGGTTTAAGGAATTCCTCCGCCGGTGCCCGCACCACACGCTGCCAACGTGGTTGCAAGTTCAAATTTTTTATAATGGGCTGAATTTTCAGACGCGTCAAATGATTGACGCTGCTGCCGGGGGTACGCTAAACAACAAAACCCCCGAGGCCGCCCAGGCTTTATTCGAAGAGATGGCTATGAACGCCTATCAATGGAACGTCCCGCGGGGACGCCCAAAGCCGGCGGCTGGTCTTTTTGAAGTGGATGTCACTGCTCTCTTAACCCTTCAAGTTGAAAGGTTAACAAAGCAGGTGGCGGAGATGTCTGCTGCCTCCTCCACTCCGCCTTGTTTTATTCCCCCTAACGTCTGCGTATCTGAAGAGTTCGTGGACTTCATGGGAAATTCGGGTCGTCCGCCCTTCAACCCCAACAACAACCCTTATAGTAATAACTATAATCCGGGTTGGAGGAATCACCCCAACTTCTCTTGGAGCAACCCGAATAATGCTCAGCGTCCCCCTATTTCTTATGCGCCCGGATTTCTACCTCCTCCTCCTCTTCCGAAACCCTCCCCGATGGAGGAAAATTTTTCAAAGTATATTGCGTCCAACGAGTCAAATATCCGGAACATCACCGGATCGCTAAAAACTCTCGAACAACAGGTTGGAGAGCTGGCGAGGATGATGTCTGAGCGCGCGCTCGGGGCACTGCCGGGAAACACGGAGCCCAATCCGCGGGAGAACGCCAACTCTATAACCCTCCATAGCGGAAAGGAGGTGGTCGATCCAAAACGGACCGACCCTCAGGTACATATTTCACCTCCGACCCCTCTTCCCCTTTCTTCGCTTACGCCGCCTTTACTAATTATAAAAGAAAAAATTATTTTAAACAAGGCCATTCCATATCCGCATAAGTTAGATAACGAGCGTCAGGACGCGCAATATGAAAAATTTATTTTATTATTAAAACAAATTCACATTAATGTTCCTTTTTGCGAGGCTATCTCGCAAATACCCAAATATGCGAAATGTTTAAAAGAATTACTTTCTAATAAAAGTAAATTAGAGGATATTTCGCATGTATCTCCCAACGCTGTCTGCTCGGCGGCCCTTACTAATAAATTGTCCATAAAACAAAACGACTCGGGACGATTTTCCATCCCATGCCTTTTTGGCAATATATTAGTAAAGTACGCCTTAGCTGATTTAGGGGCTAGCATTAATCTGATGCCGTCTCGCTCTTTTCACGTTTAGGTTTGGGTACTCCTAGTCCTACGAATATGCGCATCCAATTAGCAGATCGCTCGGTTAAGTTCCCTATCGGGGTAGTGGAGGACGTCCTTGTCCGAGTAGACAAGTTTACCTTTCCGGTAGACTTCGTCATCTTAGACATCGAGGAGGACGCCGAGGTACCAATAATACTTGGTCGCCCTTTTCTCGCCACCTCCCGCGCACTAATAGATGTTAGTAATGGTAGTCTTCTCCTCCGAGTAGGCGATGACCAAGTTACTTTCTCTATTAATCCCTCGATGGACAATTTGTCATCGAGCGACGATTTCTGCTACTCTTTAGATACCTTTTTTGGAGATTGTTCTTCTCCCGTTTTCGAGTCCGTATTTTTAAACGACGATATTTATGCGCTCGAAAATTTTAAATGCGATGAGGATACTTTTTTAGACTTGCCTTTCGAAATAATTGGTAAGAAAGACATAGGAATTAAAATCTCCCTAGAAGAACCGCCCATCCTAGACCTCAAACCCTTACCCGCATCGCTCAAATACGCTTTTTTGGGAAAAGGCGATACGCTTCCCGTTATTATTTCTTCGGACTTGAGTGATTCGGAGACTTCCGATTTATTGGAAGTTTTATTTAAACATCGCCACGCAATTACGTGGCAAATCTCTGACTTAAAGGGGATTAGCCCCTCCTTTTGCACCCATAAGATATTTCTTAACGATAATTGCCGCAAAACGATTCAGCCGCAACGTCGTCTTAACCCAAACATGAAAAACGTCGTTAAAGTCGAAATTATTAAGTTATTAGATGCGGGGATTATCTACCCTATTTCGGACAGTGCATGGGTTAGTCTCGTGCATGTCGTGCCCAAGAAGGGCGGTCTTACCGTAGTTGCGAATGAGCATAACGAGCCCGTCCCAACTCGTACTGTTACGGGTTGGCGCGTGTGCATCGATTATAGGAAACTTAATGACGCCACCCATAAGTACCATTTCCCTCAGCCATTTCTGGACCAGATTTTAGAGCGTTTATCTGGTCATCCGTATTATTGTTTTCTTGATAGTTTATCGGGGTTTTTCCAAATCCCCATTTCCCCCGATGATCAAGAGAAAACAACTTTTACTTGCTCGTTTGGCACCTTCGCATATCGAAGAATGCCATTTGGACTCTGCAACGTGCCAGCTACATTCCAAAGATGTATGCTAGCGATCTTTGGCGAGCTAGTAGAAGACATTATGGAAGTCTTTATGGATGACTTTTCTGTTTTCGGACGCTCTTTTCCCGATTGCCTTCACAATTTAGATCGTGTCCTTCAATGGTGCGAGGACACAAGCCTTGTTTTAAATTGGGAATAATGCAACTTTATGGTTCGGGGAGGTTTGGTCCTCGGCCATATGATTTCGTCTAAGGGGATAGAGGTGGATAAGGCCAAGTTAGAAATTATAGAAAAACTTCTGCATCCAACAAACGTAAAATCTATTAGGAGTTTCTTAGGCCATGCGGGCTTTTATCGACGCTTCATTCAAGACTTTTCAAAAATAACAAAGCCGCTTACTCACCTCTTGGAAAAGGAATCACGTTTCATCTTTAGTAGCGAATGCGAGTCCGCCTTTAATTTAATAAAAACAAAAACTTATCACTTCACCAATATTAGTGGCCCCTAATTGGTCCCTTCTGTTCGAAATTATGTGTGACGCTAGTGATATTACCTTAGGTGCCGTTCTTGGCCAACGCGTAGAAAAACATTTTCATCCTATTTATTACGCTAGCAAGACGCTCACTTCCGCATAAGTAAATTACACGACAACGGAAAAGGAACTCTTAGCCGTCGTTTTCGTTTTTGATAAGTTTCGCTCGTATATAACGCTATCTAAAGTTGTCGTTTTTACCGATCACTCCGCGCTTAAATATTTATTAGCTAAAAATGATGCGAAGCCCCGCCTTCTTCGATGGATTCTCCTCCTACAAGAGTTTGATTTGGAGATCCGAGATAAGCGGGGAGCGGAAAATCTAGCGGCAGACCACCTCTCCCGTTTAGAAAATCCGGGTGCGGAAGCGCTCGTCGAATCTAAAATAAATGACAGATTCCCCGAGGAACGCCTCCTTGCCATTCATAGTTCTTCGTCATCTTCGCCTTGGTTCGCAGACTTTGCAAATTACTTAGTAGCGCGGGTGCTTCCAAAAGAGTTTTCAAGTCATTAAAATAAGAAATTCTTTTCTGACTTGAAAAATTTCTTTTGGGAGGACCCATTTCTTTTTCATATCTGCGCGGACCAAGCGGTGCGAAGATGCGTTGCGGGTGTGGAGTGCTTGCAAATTCTTAAGCACTGCCACGAGGGTCCAGCCAGTGGGCATTATCAAGCCAACCGGACCGCTCGGAAGGCGCTAGAGGCGGGCTACTTTTGGCCCACTCTCTTCAAAGGCGCGCATAATTTTGTGCGCGCATGCGATAGCTTTCAGCGGTCGAGTAACATCTCTCGTCGCGACGAGATGCCCCAAAATATGTTTTTATAATGCGAAGTGTTCGATTTGTGGGGCATAGATTTTGTTGGCCCCCTACCTCCATCTTTCAAAAATATGTATATTTTAGTGGCGGTCGACTACGTATCAAGGTGGGCGGAAGCGCAAGCTCTCCCCACCAACGATGCGCGAGTCGTCGTTACATTTCTTAAAAAACTATTTTCTCGCTTCGGCACACCTCGCGCAATTGTTAGTGATAGGGGAACGCATTTCTGTAACGCTCTTATGGCTAAGACGTTAGCTAAATACGGAGTCACGCACAAGCTTGCCACCCACTACCACCCGCAAACAAGTGGCCAAGTTGAGGTAGTAAATCGAGAGATTAAGCGAATTTTAGAAAAAACTGTTTCACTAAATAGGAAAGATTAGTCCGTTAAACTCAACGACGCGTTGTGGGCGTATCGGACGGCATACAAAACCGCAATTGGTTGTATGTCGTTCCGGTTAGTCTACGGCAAAGCGTGCCATTTACCCGTGGAACTCGAGCATCGCGTTCTTTGGGCTTTAAAACTCTTAAACCTCGACTCCAACTTAGCCGCTCAGAATAGAAAACTGCAACTAAACGAGCTCGATGAATGGCGTGCGAACGCTTATGAGAGCAATAAATTCTATAAGGAGCGCTCTAAGTTATATCACGATCGAAAAATCAAGCCCCAAAAATTATTTTCTCCGGGCGATCTTGTCCTTCTTTACAATTCACGTCTTAGGCTTTTTCCGGGTAAACTAAAATCTAGATGGTTCGGTCCCTTCCTAGTTGAAGAATTTTTTCCATATGGAACCGTACTCGTCTCCCACCCGGAAAAAGGTTCGTTTAAGGTAAACGGTCATCGGTTAAAGTCTTATATAGCAGGCGACCCAGTGATCGGTTTTAGTGAAACCATAACTTTCCTCCACATTATAAACCCGCCAAAATAGTCAAGCTACACGACTATAAACAAAGCGCTCCTGGGAGGCACCCCTCGCTTATCTTTTTCGCTCTTTCCTTATTATCTTTGCTGCTTTTTCTAATAAACGCAGGGTTTCTGATCGGCCTCCCCCTACGCGTTTCAGGGAAGCTTCTACCCCCTTCTCTTTATTTTCTTTGTATATATTGTCTTCCCTCTTGTTCCGCATACTTACGTTACAACATTGGGGACAATGTTGGACTTAAGTATGGGGGTATTTTCGTGCTTTACTTTCTGCACTTCAATTTTTTTTTTGCATTTCAAAAATACAAAAAAAAATACATATAAAAACAAAACAAAAACAAAAAATAAAAAACCATCTTAAAATGAAAAAAAATTTAAAAGGAAAAATCCAAAAAAAAATTTCTTTCTTTCTTTTTTCCAAAAACTCAAAAACAAATTAAAAAATAATAATAAAACAAAAAAATATATTTAGTTTCACTTTGTAACTATTTTTTTGTACATACTCTTTTCTCTCTCCCCCTTCCTCATTCTTGTAAAAACCTCTCTTTTTCTCCCATATTTTTGTACATAGAATGAAAATTCTCTTAAAAAAAATACAAAAAAAAGATAATAGTTCAAAAAAAAAAATTTCAAAAAAAACATTAATTATTAAGTAAAACAAAACAAAAATACAAAAAAAAGATAATAAATGAAAAACAAAAAAAATGATGATAAAAACTATAAAAATCAAAAAAATGTTTTGAAACAAATAAATCAAATATTACATCCTTAACTTTTCTGCTATCCAAAAATTCAGTTTTGAAACAAATAAATCAAATAAATCAAATATTACATCTCAAAAATTTTTAGGATTAA
Organism: Platanthera guangdongensis; assembly: GCA_039583875.1. NCBI lineage: Eukaryota > Viridiplantae > Streptophyta > Magnoliopsida > Asparagales > Orchidaceae > Platanthera > Platanthera guangdongensis. The sequence continues at coordinate 125,419,618 of CM077163.1, read as the reverse complement.
AAATCTTGTTTTCATTTCTCCCCTAACCTTATCATGACCTACTTGGAATGATAAAATTTTCTATCCTTAAAAGATCCTATGTCAATGGGAATAATATTTCGTTCTGTAAACATAGGCACCCAATAATTTAAAAAGATTATATATGTAGTAAGAGGATAAAATTCATTACTCCTACAAATATATATTGGGTTAATTTTATTCTTATGAAGTTGAAAAACAAAAATCATATTAGGAAAATAAGATTTCGCTTTCCTAATAATCCAAAAGAAAAAAAAATGGAGGTTCGAGAAAAAATTACCTCACCTCAAAAATCAAAACCCTCTTCATAAACCCACTACCCCCTTAGCCAATTACACGATTCTAGAATTAATTCAAAAATCTTTTTGAGAGCAAAATTAGTAAATTGTATTATTTCCAGTAGCACTCGTATAAGCTAGAGTTCTTATAATTCCAAACTATTTTCGTTAATCTAACCATTACAAATGTTGTCTTCTATTTGATTACATCAAGAAGTCTTTTGGCCAAAACTTTTGCGCTATTTAAATCATCTACATAATTTTAGGACTTAACTCTTACTCCCTGTATATTTATTTCGATCTCTCTTATAATTGATTAAGCGGTAGCTAAACTTAAAGTTTTTTTATTCCTTATAGATTCAGCTCAAACTTTTGCTCTGGAATAGCAAAAGCCTAAGTATGGGGGTATTTGATGAATTGTAAATATACGTATTTTTGTGCACATTAATTTAGTCGTTTTCATTTATTTTCGTCATTTTTACTTATTTTTGTTCAATAAAATACTCCTCTTCTTGTAAATTTACTACTGACTTGTTTTCTTTTATTTTGCAGAAAAATTTCAAAATCTGCCAAAATTGGGCAGTACACGCCCATGTCAATTTGGTCACGCCCGTGACCGGGCCGTGACATTGCATTTCCCGTGGAATCGGATGATTTCTGAAGTAAAATGCTTGACACGCCTGGCGACACGCTCGTGTCACCCGACACGGGGCGTGACAGCAACGCATGTCCCCTCCACTCGACGAATTTAGTTCAACGATCGTCGAACCCGCGTCACGCCCAGAGTCACGCCCGTGACCTAGGGCGTGACTCAATCTCAGCTCAACGATTTCAACTCGACACTTTCCGCTCGACATTCGTCGAGTGTCGACACCAACCGACACGCCCAGAGTCACGCCCGTGACATGGGGCGTGACTTCACCAACTAGCCCGACAAGATGCTGCCGAAGACTTTTGACGCATCCCGCGCCCGGTTCTACATCCCCGACACGCCCAGCGTCACGCCCGTGACCTGGGGCGTGACAGCTGCGAACTCAGCCCGAAGTCAACTTTCCTGTCAAATCTTCAGTCGACATCATGAATAGTAGTGACACGCCCCCCCCCCTACATGCCCGTGACGAAGGGCGTGTACTTAGATTTTTTTTTCCTATAAATTGCCCATTTCTGTAAGGTCTAAGGGTTCAGATTTTTGGGCCATTTTAGTGTGTTTTTGTGGGCTGCATCCGTGATTCGCTTGCTATGTAAGGAGATTTCTTCCCCATTTTCTTTCATGTTTGTTTTTTGCTTTAGCTTTAGCTTTGTAATAGCTTGTAATAGTTTCTTTTAATCAATAAAAATGTTAGTTTTTCTCTTCTTATTTGGCTTTGGAATGAACTCTTGTGCCCACTTTTCTTCTCATTTTATTCTTAGTTTCACCTTTGTTTTTCTCTTTATGAAAAGTGTGTGTGTGTGTGTGTGTATGAGTGTAACATGTTTAATAGTAATGTTTTTAATTTGTCTTCATGATAGGTTTTGTAGTAGATTTCATTTCCAAGCATGGTATGATATGGTTATCTCATCTTCAACATGTTCTTCCTTAATATTTTTTTGTTTATTATTTCATACTTATGTATTTGTAAAAGAGATTTGAAAGTGAATTTTATTTTCTTTTCTTAGGTTTTTTGTAGGATTGTAAAACCTCTTTTTGTTCTTTTCATTTTCTTTTTCACTTTTTTATCACTTTTATGAAAACATAAGAATGAAAATCTTGTAATTTTAATTTTCCAAAGGCTTTAGTTTTTGGTTTGTTTTGAAAACCTTTTGTTCTCTAAAAATTTTAATTTCTTCTTTTTATTTGTTTTTGGCAAAACCTAAGCATGAAAAAGTAAAAGTTTTAATTTTTAGGTAACTTTCCTTTTGCTTTTAATTTGTGTGTGTGAGTGTATGAGAATAATGTTTTGATTCTTTGTTCAAATGGTGTAGAGTGTGTGAGTGTAGGTGTTAAATTTTAATGCTTTCTTTTAATGCTTTGTTCAAATTATGTAGAGTGTGTGAGTGTAGGTGTTAGTTTTATTGCTTTCTTTCAATTCTTATGGAGTGTGTGTGTTTGTGTGCATTTATTTCCGCCTACTCGTTAAGAGTTAAATGGCGCATCGTTTTCATTTTCAGTCCTACTCGTTTGAGTAAGACTTGTAATTTTCTTTCTTTATTTTTCCGCCTACTCACTTGAGTTAAATGGATGGACTTTATTTCCCGCCTACTCGTTTGAGTAGGACTTGTACTCGCATTTATTTTTGCCTACTCGTTTTAGTTAAATGGCGTGTCTTTATCTCTCTGTAAATATTTGAGAAAGCCCTGTAATCACATTTATTTTTTCCTACTCATTCGAGTAGGACTCGCTTTCATTTTAGTCCTACTCGTTTGAGTGGGACTTGCAATTTTCAGCTTTTATTTCCCGCCCCCACTCGTTTGAGTGGGACATGCAAATTTCTTTCATGTGTAACTTAGTTTTTGTTTTATTTATAATTTGGAGTGTGTTTGAGTTCTTGTTTTAGCTAACTTTTCAGCTTTCTAAATGTTTGTTATTTTTCTTATGTTCTCTTCTTATAATCATTTAGCGTTTAATTCCGAACTCGCGCCTCATTAAATTATAAAGCCGTCCTCATACCGATGTGTGGCTAATCGCTATTAGCCTCGACATCGAAGAGCATTTGGACATTTAAAATGATTTGTAATAATTGAAGCACTTTATTTTCATTTTAATTTAAGGACTTAAGGTTTACCCCGGGTTAACGACGCGTAGGACCACATATCGATGTGTGGGCCTTATTTCCGTAGTCCATATGCTAGCTAGCCGAGAGGCCGTGCATATGGACCGATCACCCCTGGGTAAATAGAGTTGCGTGCATACCCTCGAGAGAGGACAAGCATAATTCTACCGGATTGGGTTCCCCACCTAATAGCGGGGTTCTTAGCGTAAAGCGGGCGTTAAGAGGAATCCTTCATCGAACTAACGCTCGGTCAAATAGTCTTAACGTTTAGGTGAGCAATATCCTTATAGCTAGGTGAGCTCACATTTGTGGAACCTCCACGGCCAAGTTGCCTTTTATTAATTTAAAAATTAAGTCCTATAATTATTAAAAATTGTTTTAGTCTTAATCTGATTCGATGTCGAGCGTTAACTCTTCATCGAATATTTTCTAAATCGTTTTTTTCGCTCCTTTGCTTTTTCCGTCTTTAGTTAATTAAAAAATCCACCTTACTTTCGGTAAAATAATAGTCCTCCTGGAGGAGTAAGAATTGTCAACACGACCCCGAGAACAATATGACCTCGGTATTCCCCCGAATATCGAGTACTACTTGCGATAGGTGCACTTGCCTCCTGTAGCACGCCCGCGGCGATCGAGTCACCGAACCAACCACAGTAAGAGTCTGTTTGCGGGCGCATCAGTTCTTAAGAAGAGCCTGAGGTGTAGGACTTGTTGAAGTCTAAGTTGTAGGAACCAGTTTGGGTTCTGAGTTGTAAGATCTGAGAATCTGAGAAGGTGGAAGGAAGTTTGGTTGAATCTAGTGTACTGCTAGATAGGCGAAGGGGGAAAGTGGATGTACCCATCATTTGGGGAACCACTATAAATCTGTGTGTATGCTTTGATTGGTTGATTGTGTGCTGTGGTAGCTGTAGAATTTATTATTGTGCTTAGATTAATTTATTAACAACCTAAGTTGAATTGGAATTGAACCTATTCACCCCTCCCCCTCTAAGTGTTTAGACATTCTTGAAACCAATTCTTTCAACTGGTATCAAAGGGAGGTTGCTCAAAATTAGACTTAACAGTCTGAGTGTATCTCCAAGGCAGTAATAAGATAGTGAAGATGGGTTCAAGTGAAAATCACAAAGAACTTGGATCCATGAAACTTCCCATTTGTAGAAAAGAAATCTTTGGCATATGGAAAGAGAGGGTCAGATTATTCATGGAGGCATCTGATCTAAGAATTTACATCACAGTTCAAGAAGGGCCTTTCATCCCTATGAAGACACCTGTTCTAGATGCAAATCTGAAAACTCTAAAGAGTTATTCTGAGATGACCAAAGATGAGATCATCTTAGCCACTTTGGACAAGAGGGCACAGAACATAATTGTTAGTGGCATAGATGATTTTACATTTCAAAATTTAGACCACTGAAAAACCTCAAAGGAAATTTGGGACACTTTGATTGTCTATATGGAGGGGACAGAAGAAGTAAGAGAGGATAGGAAATCTATGCTCAATCAAGAATATGAGAGTTTCAGACAAGCCAAGATGGATAGCATGGTTATATGATATGAAAAGTTTTTCAAAATTGTCAATGAGCAGATGACTTATGGAAGAGTCTTCAGCACTTATGAACTGAATGACAAGTTTCTCAGATCATTAATCAAGGATTGGGATACCAAGGTCTGTGCCATCAGAGAAGTGGACAGACTTGCATACACTCCTCCATCAACCATGTTTGGAAAATTATTGTCTTATGAAATGCAGTTAATTGTCAGAAAGGAAGAGGAGAAGAGCAGTAGGTCTTTTGCCAAAGATAAGTTTGTGGCTTTCAAAGTTGAAGCTACAAGGAAGGGCAGGAGAAAGACTGCTTCTCCTCCCAGAAAAGTTGTTGATACTGATTCAGAAAGTTCAGACACAAGCACAGCAGATGATCATAATTCTGATGAGGAGCTTGCTGCCTTTTCTAGGCAATTCTAGAGGTTCCTAAAGAAAAGAACTGGAGGAGATGGCATTCCTCTTCTTCTTACTCCAAGGATGACAGCTACCTGGGAAAGAAGAAAACTTTTAAAGAGGAAAGGTATGGTTCTAAACCTGGTAAACAAACTTCTACTAAAATTGTTTGTTATTGTTGTAGCAAGACATGACATGTTATAGCAGACTGTCATGTCAAAAGAAAGGAGTTTGGTGAGAAAAAGAAACACCAGCATAAAGGCAAGAAAGAGAAATCCTTTGTGGCCAAGAAGTAGAAAAGCTGGACTGACTCTTCTTCATCAGAGTCAGAAACTAAAAAGGATGCTGCGGCCTACATTAGGCTGTTCTCAACTGAGGAAGATTCTGTAGAAATAGAATCTTGCAGTTGATGGATGATATCAATAAAGCAGAAGACAACCAATGCATAGAGCTGCTGGCTATAGCTGAGGATGGACTCAGCTAGGAGCTGGCTGGTCTTAGTAAGGTACAATCTTCACCCTCGGTGTCAAATTATGTTACTAGCCCAGAGTCAGAAGCATCTTCATCAAGATATAAAGATGGCTCTGAATCTGAAGGAGACATCAATCAACTTATTGATGATTATGGAGAGCTCCTGCAAGCCTTTAAGGAAAGCAGGCTCCTAGCCAAACAGCTAGCAAAGGAGAATGCCAGTCTGAAGTTGGCTGCCTCAGACTCAGCAAAAGTGTTGGATCTGAAGTTAAAAGAGATTAGTAAATTGAAGAACATAACTGTTATTCAGATGGATACCATTACTTTCAAGAATAATCATATAAGGAATCTTGAAAGCAGACTCCAAAAGGAGAGGGAGCTAGTGGCCAAGTTCTCAAAACGTAGTTCTGTGTTACCTTTGATAGATTCCTTCTCTTCCCAAAAGGGTAAGAAGGGTTTAGGTTTCAAAGGAAGAATAAGAGCTGCAATTCCAACAGGAAAGGCAAAGCTCCAGTTCAGCCACTTGCTTCCAAGCCTCAAATTTATTTTAAAAAAGTGATTCAACCTTCTAATAGGTATGACCATGATGGTATTTATGGTCACTGTGAGCAATGTTGTAGAAATGGCAAGGGTGCTAGTGCCTATTGGGCAGCCCATGAGAAAACCCAAATGACTCATAAAGAACCATTTGTGTTTGGTGTACCAGCCCCGACACTCAAGAACAAGGTAGCAGCTGACTCACAAGGTCTGCCAGCTATCTAAAAGCTAAGGGAAAGTCTTTTAGCAAAACAGACTTAGGAATATCTGAAGCTATCAGGAGTATGCTTTATGAAAAGAAGGCAGCTGTAGATAGGGTTCAAGATATCCCAAGTACTTCTGCTGCCAGACATGTCCCTAAGCAATCCTTGGCTAAAATACTTAAGAAAAGAGCCGATGTACCAGCTGGTTTGAGAGCTGCAAACAACATTATTGTGAAGCCAGTTCTTAAAAGAAGGTACAATGTGCATGAGTGTTGGTGTTGTGGCAAAGTGGGACACTATGACATTGATTGCTGGCATAATGAGATTGTCCGAAGAAGTAATGTTGGCTTACCTATCAGAAGAACGGCAGGTAAGCATGTTTAGTTTAATTCTAACTTGCACCAGGACCCAACAAATTTTGGGGTCCTAAGGTTAGATAATATATTTATTACAGGTAAGTCCAAGTAGCCATACCCCTACATGGTACTTGGATAATGGATGTTCCAGGCACAAGACTGGAATAAGGAGCATGCTAAAGGAATACAGTCCTATTAAGAATGGTCCTAAAGTTATCTTTGGGGGCTTAAAGAAAGGGAAAACTAAAGGTTTGGGTATGATCACACAAGTTGATTATGTGAAAGGTTTGAAACATAACCTTATAAGCATAAGTCAACTATGTGATATGGGCTATGACTTTTCTTTCCTCAAGGATGAGTGTCAAATTAGAAGGTCAAGTGACCAAGGGGTTATCTTAAGGGGCACTAGGAGAGGAAATATTTATTGTCTAGACTTTGAGTGTGAGAGTGAGGACACTCCTATATGCCTAGTTGCAGATGAGAAAGTTTCCCATTGTATCAAATGGCAGAAGAGGCTAGCTCACTTGAACTATAAGACCATAGGCAGACTTTATGGTGAAGAGTTGGTGAGGAATGGTCCGGAGGTTAAGTGCATTATGGAGGGAATCTGCTCAGCTTGTCAAAAGGGCAAGCAGACCAGATCTTCCTTTCAAAGCCTTGATACCAAAGACACAGTGAGGTTTTTATACCTCTTGCATATGGATCTATTTGGTCCTATGCCAGTTCATAGTCTAGGTAGGAAAGTTTATACCCACGTGGTGGTTGATGATTTTTCCAGGTTTGCTTGGGTATTCTTCCTAAGGAGAAAATCTGAAGAGATCAGAAGTGATCATGAAGGTTTGCTTGGTTAATAGTTTTGTGGTCAAGATCAGAAGTGACCAAGGGACTGAATTTCAGTCTGAATGCATGATAAAGTTTTATGAAGGGCTTGGGATTCATCAAGAATTCTCCTCACCTAGAACTACTCAACAAAATGGAATTGTTGAAAGGAAGAATAGAACTCTACTTGAGGCAGGTAGGACTTTGTTGAATGACACTTCTCTCCCAGAATATTTCTGGGCAGAGGCAGTAAATACTGCTTGTCATGTTCTCAATAGAGCTTCCATCACCAAAAGCCACAAAAAGACTCCCTATGAGATTCTGAAATGCAGAAAACAAAATTTATCCTATTTTAGGATTTTTGGTAGCAAGTATTATGTACTAAATAATGGTAAGTCTCATTTGGCTAAGTTTGTTGCCAATTCCCAAGAAGGGATATTTGTTGGGTACAACAACAATAGTAGAGCATATAGGATCTATAACTCGACTACACAAGTTGTAGAAGAATCTGTCCATGTTGTCTTTGATGAGTCTAAGTTAACTAACTGTGAGCTGCCAAGTACTTCTTCTAGTCCTGCGGGTTTAAAAAATAAGATGAACAATCTCACCATCAGGGAAGATAAACCAGCAAGACAAGAGATTGAAGATGATGGATGATGTCAAAGGGGAGCTTAAGACTTACAAGCTGAGAATTAAGAACAACCAGCTCAAGACATTGAGGATCAGCAAGCTGAAGAAAATGAAGAACTGCAAGCTGAAGAAAGATTGCCTCTAGCTATGAGACATTTAAGAGACCATCCAGCTCACTAAATCATTAGTGATGCTAGTCATGGTGTAATGACCAGAAGCAAGAGCTTGAACTCAGCACTATGTTCAAGCTTCCTGTCTCAAATGGAACGAAAGAAGTTTGAAGATGCTATCCAAGATTCATTCTGGATTGGTGTTATGCAGGAAGAGCTGAACCAACTTAAGAGATACAAAGTTTGGAAACTAGTTCCTAGACCTAAGGGACATAATATGATAGGGACTAAGTGGGTCTACAGGAATAAGTTAGATGAAAATGGCATTATTGTCAAGAATAAGGCCAGATTGGTGACAAAAGGCTACAGGCAGGAAAAAGGAATAGACATTGACCAGACCTTTGCACTAGGAGCAAGGCTGGAAGAAATAAAATTATTCCTTGCCTATGCAGCCTTTAAAGAATTCAAGGTCTTTCAAATGGATGTCAAGTCAGCATTCCGGAATGGAGATCTAAAAGAGGAAGTATATGTGGATTAGCCATCAGGTTTTGTTGATCCTCATTTTCCTGATCATGTTTATAGACTTAAGAAAGCTCTATATGTGTTGAAATAAGCCGCTAGAGCATGGTATGAGACATTGTCTACTTTCCTCATTGAGAACAAATTCTCAAGGGGGAAAATAGACAAGTCCCTATTCCTGAGAGAATCAAAGGGCAAGATCATCCTAGTCCAAATATATGTTGATGACATAATCTTTGGATCTACTGAGAACAACCTTTGTAGGAAGTTTGTCAAACTTATACAAGGGAAGTTTGAGATGAGCAGCATGGGTGAGCTAAAGTTCTTCTTGGGACTTCAAGTAAGACAGACTGATGATGGCTTGTCCATATCCCAGTCTAAGTTCACCAGTGAGTTGATTAACAAATATGGCATGGAGACTGCTTCCACCATAAAAACTCCAATGGGGTCAAGTATGTAACGCCCTGAAACCCAAAAGAGGGACGGGCAGCATTTAGAGCCATGTTTGGGGACAGGTAAGGGTCACACGGCCTAGGACACGGCATGTCCAGGGTCATATCGTACTCGAGTTCGACGAACAGCGAACACAGCCTGAGACACGGGCGTATCCAGGGCCGTGTCCTGCTCGGGCTATTAGTCGGGCTGTGTAGGGTAATGAATACGGCCTGCTGCACGGGCGTGTTCTGGTTTACACGGGTGTGTCAAATTTGACACAGGCGTGTCAAGAAGCAGTGTCCTTCTCTGTGTGTTTAGTCGGCTGTGTCGCATGTTGAGCACGGCTTGGGACACGGTCGCGTGCATGGTCGTGTTTGGCACATAACATGTGACACGGGTGTGTCTAGGGGCCGTGTCCTGTTCGGGATTCGACAGTTTCGGCGTCGATTGAGGCACACGGACTTGGACACTAGCGTGTCACAAGCCGTGTTCGGCCCAGGAAATTGGTTTTAAGTGCGAATCATGGCCGTCTGTTTCCTTCTTTTGGGATCCAAGGGCCCAGGGTGTTCATGTTGAGTTAAGTCCGCTAACAGGGTTTGAAACCCTCATTCCACTTGGAGCTTTCTCTTTCTAAAGCTTTAGAGAGAGGGGAGAGTAAGGAAAAAGTAGAAGGAGAGTTTCGGCCGCCTTTGGAGCTTCGGAACCCCAAATCGCAAGTCGAGTCCAGATCTATGGAGGCGAGGCCATTACAGTTCTTTTCATCCGTCTAGATCTTCATGGCGCCAAAGAGAAACCGAAGGGTAACGATTCTCTTCTTGGACATGTGAAGTCCTATTTTCTTTTTGCATAGGAAGCCTGCTCTCGCGAGTATGCGGTGAGTGTGAGGTATTCCTTCGGGTAGACACGAATAGTCTCCGTTATTTTGCATGTAGAGTCTGGAATCAAAGTACAGACATAGGCATGGTGTGTGAAGCCTACCCAGACAAGTTGGTCTGGATCGGCGATATTTCATTATGCATGAATTGCCAGAGAAGACGTCACGCCGATGGTTGTTTTTGGGTTTTCTATGCGGTAGATTGCAATAGGAAATCTTGGGGACTAACTCCAAGGTGCACCCGAAAAACTGGGCAGAAGCATGATTCCGCCATTTTGTGGGCCTGGGAGCCAACTTGCACATAACTGGGTTATGTAAAATTTGTGTGTTAGATTTGGGACTCGGGGAAGCTTGACCCGCGCATATGGCTTAAATTGACGTTGTGGTGTGAGCAACGGGTTAGGTGGAACCGTACTTGCTCAATGTCATTCGTTTAAAGCGACCTAAGGTATGTGGTACTTGCCGTTGGCATAGATGGATGGTCTTAGGCTTAGGTCGGTAAGACTATAATGCTCACGAGGTTTGACGTCTTGGAGGCGGTGGTGAGACCACGGATTTTTACCGGGTTCACCGTGTCAGTGGCCTAAGAGCACGGTGTATGTGGTCGTGCGGGTCTGCACCCGTGGTGTATTGTGTAGATGTTGTACTTTCACTTTAATCGTTGGATTATACTAATGCAATGCAGGGAAGGAGCACCGCCACCCCAAGAAAGGGGTGGGGTCGTTATAATTTGGTCAGCTTTAGCTGATTGTTGCTTTTATTTACCACCGTTGTGGTGGATTGTTGATTGCATGTGCTGCGGAGCCTAGTGGCAAATAGCGGGCAAAAGCCCTTGTTGCTGAGCTGGCCCTCGAAGGCCTATGTGAATGTTTACTTGTTATACTCATGTGTGCCCGGTCTGCGTGCCGATGTTTGGAAGACACTGTTTATTTAAGTAAACTCTTCTAAGGCCATAAGGCCAAGTACATTGTGTATTTTGTATGCCCATTCCTAATTTGGGTATTTAGTGGACATTCATGTTGTTGGCTTGGGTTCTTTTCTTTGTAACTCTTGAAATGCTTCCGCTAGAATGTACTTTGTGTAGGACGTGTGTTATTGGAAGGATTGTTTCATTTCATAACCCTTCGGTCTGTCTGTGGTATATGGCATCGGGCCACGGCCGGACCTACTGCTATATGTTATGTGACAGATAGGGATCTTACAATTTGGTATCGGACTACCGGTTTCGGTCATACTTAAATGAATTCATGGACGAATTCAATTTAAGTGGTGGTGAGCACATGGTGTGCATCATCATTATAACATAAAAAGAACCCATGAATGTCCATTTAGGAATGAAAATACATATGTTTGAGGAACCTGCGTGTTCCTATAATTGCTCTTTTCGATGTTGTTTGGCCACTTAATGCTGTTTTGTACGTCTATAGGTGACCAAGAGTGGTGCATGGCCTTCAGAAAACACGCATTCTGAGGCAAGTAGTGCACCCAATGTTGTGCCAACAACCCCTCCTTCGGCAGAAAACATAAGATTGGTGGCTGAAGTGGTGTTTGTTATAGTAAATGCCCAGCCAGCAAGGCAGGTGCAACACCCAACTGTTGTGGTGGAGCAGGTACCGCTTCAAGCGGAAGAATCGAGAACGGTTGAACAAGCAGTGGTGGAGTCATTGATACCTAGAAGAGCGACCAAAAAGAAGCTCAAGCATGTATGGGCTTCAATCCTCCGGTGTTCTCGGGGACTGGAACCTCATCCCAAGCTGAGGATTGGCTCTCCCAAGTAAAGAGAGTCTTGACAGCTACGGAAACGGAGCAGTGGCAGAAGACCACCAAAGCTACTTTCCTGTTGGACGAAGATGCAGGGCTGTGGTTGGAAGGTTTAGAGCTACATCACCTGAGGGGAAGGCAACTCACGGACGTCTCGATGGAAGAATTTTCGAGACTATTCTTGGCAAGGTACCTTCCCTCAGCTCAGAGGATCGCGATGGAGAATGAATTCCAGAAGTTGGCGCAAGGAGAGAGTAGCGTGTACGAGTACCTCCACGAATTTACACTGTTGGGTCAGTACGCTAGCTCTACATTTACTGATGAGGAGCGTATGACTAACCGTTTCTATGAGGGTCTGAGGGATGACCTGAGGCTACTACTCTCGGGGCCTATGACGCAGGGCTTCTTGACCCTGGTCAATACAGCCCGGTCTTTGGAGAGGGATCTGAGAAATGTGCAAGTAAAGAGAGACTCTGGTTCTAAGAAGATGGAGGTCAAGGTGTCGACCACCTCATTGTCTGGGTACTATAGGTGGAATAAGAAGGCTAGGACTTCGGTTCCATCCCCTTTTTCCGGTGCTTCTGGGGCAACTACAGGCCGAACCCCGGGTGCATGCTATAACTGTGGAAAGCCGGGACACTTTACCCGAGACTGTTGGAGCTAACGTTCAAAGTCCGAGAGTGAGCAACCTATGAGGAGAAGGGCAAGGCGGTGGAGTCATCTGCATCCCACTATGCTCCAGCTCAACCTAGAGTCTATAACCTTGGCCAGCAGGAGGCCATAAAGCAAGCTGATGTGGTGATAGGTACAGTTTAAATTCATAGCTAGTTAGCTTTAAATACTTGTTACCTTGTGCATATTAGCTTATTACTGCTTGTATAGACTTTGTTTTGATTTTTGATAATCCGGCGAGATCACTGTTCGATACGGGAGCTTCGCACTCCGTTTTGTTCGAAGGATTTGTATCGCGCATCGGAGTACCTACTTCAATGCAAAGGACAAATTGGATGTGTTGTTGCCTAATGGGTGTTCAATGTGCGCGGATAGAGTCTGTGGCGTAAAGATATGGATTGGGAGTCAAGAGTTTGACTTGCAAGCATCGTTACTACCGCTAGTGGAATTCGACGTGATTTTTGGTATGAATTGGCTCTCGGAGCAGCAGGCATACATTGATTACAATCACAAGGAGGTCAAATTGGGAACTGGTCGTGAGACGATATTTGCGGGCTTGAAAGGGTCGAGCAAGACTTTGATGTCTGCTCTTCAGGTGGTTAAGGCAGTTCATGCTGGTGCAGAGTTATTCTTCACGCTATTGTAGGCTTCGAAGCCTAAGCCTGATTTGGATAGCATCCTAGTGGAATCCGAGTACCCTAACGTGCTCCCTGGCAATCTCCCTGGAGGCTCACCTCAGTGGGAGAATGACTTCACTATTGAGCTAGTGCCAGGCTCCAAACCTGTGCCACGCTCTCCGTATCGATTAGTGCCTAAGGAGATGGCGGAGCTGAAGGTTCAACTTCAAGAGCTGTTGGAACAGGGTTATGTGCGTCCAAGTTCGTCGCCTTGGAGCGCACCGATCCTTTTGTTAAGGAGAAGGACGGAGGCCTGCGAATCTGTATTGATTATCGAGAGCTGAACAAGTTAACGGAGAAGAATAAGTACCCGATCCCAAGGATTGATGATCTGTTCGATCAGTTAGTCGGGTCATCAGTGTACTCAAAATTGGATCTTAAATCCGGATATTATCAGCTAAGGATAAGAGAAAGTGATATCCCCAAGACTGCTTTCAGCACGAGATACTGGCATTATGAGTTTACCGTCACGATGTTTGGGCTGACTAATGTGTCATCCGTGTTCATGGATCTGATGAATAGAACATTCAGAGAGTACTTGGACCACTTCGTGATCGTCTTTATCGACGACATATTGGTGTACTCGTAGTACGAAGAGGATCACTTCAAGCTTCTGCATTTGGTGTTGGAGACGCTGAGGAGGAACCAACTGTACACCAAGTTCTCCAAATACGAGTTTTGGTTGTCCTCGGTAGCGTTCCTCGGTCACATAGTTATTGGAGAGGGAATTGCGGTGGATCCGGTAAAGATAGTTGCTATACGGGAGTGGCCTGTGCTGTCTACAGTAGCAGAAGTACGGAGTTTTTTGGGGCTTGCTGGCTATTACAGGCGCTTCATGGAGAACTTCTTGCGAATAGCGTTACCCCTCATGACTCTGATGAGGAAAGAGCAGAAGTTTATTTGGATGCCTGAGTGTGCACAATCTTTTGAAGAGTTGAAAAGTCGGATGACAACGACTATTAAGCCCGGAATCCACGACCAGTTCGCATAGCTTTCAAGATCGTGCCTCCTGGTTCTTCTAGCCGCCAAGCATGTCAAGCCGGCCAGTCATCAGAGACCGGGAGGCCTGTACCTTCTAGCCGCCACGCATGTCAAGTCGGCTGGTTATCAGAGAAGCCGGGCGGTCTCCATAACAGGCCACCGTCAGCACCAACCCTGCTCAACTTCAAGGCCAAGTGCCCAGACCATCAGCTCGCAAGGAGGAATCCGCAAGGTCGTGCGGCTTCCCTCATTTCTCCTTTTTTTGTTCATTTGCTTCCCCTCACCTCTGCCCGGTTCTCCTGTACACCGGGCGGACGGTAACTTTAGCCTTACCTGTTTGGGCAGGCCCCCGAGCCTTTAAATAGGGGGAGGGTGCACTCCCCAAAGCACACTGACTTATATCCAGGAGCTTGCTTGTTAAGAGCTGCGGTCTCAAGTCTAGTGCCTTGCAGTTTGTTGTCCGGCCGGCTTCACCTTTTTTCTCCTTCTTGTAATCGCTTCACTTTTAATAAAAGGAAAGCCCGTCGTAGGAGTGGCATTTAAGCTGCGGCGGGCAAACTCTACTGTTGCTGCTGCCAGCGGTATCTCTTTCTATCCCTTAGCTACAACCACTAGTAACTAACTATTCGAGAGTCTCCTCTTTTCCCTTCCTTTCCCCGGTGCTCGAATCGTTAGCTGGTGTTGCACGGCTCCCATTCCATTTTTGTGCATCAACATTTAACACGCAACCTTCGGATCTCGATTAGTCGATGAAATCAGCAGTCTAGTGGGTCAGACCGCTCTAGCTTTTAAAGCTGGGCGGACTGTCAAGCATGCCGCGACTTCGCCGGCTAAGGTTTTCAGCCTGCCTCCATCACTGTAGAACCTTCCATTCTACCCGCTAGCTTTTCTTCCAGTCTTCTTCTCGGCTTGTCCCATCGTCTAGCCGCCAGTTCAAGCCTCAACTGGTTGTCGGTCTCTAAGTATAGTTTGGTTATTTTCTCCTGTTCAAAATGAATCCTGCAAAGGGACGGAGTGAATCTAATTTCTTGTCAAATACTACTGATCTCTCGGAAGTGCAAGATTGTTCATATTTTAGTGATGGGGCCCTTGACAATGGTAATAAATTTTCTGCCAGTTGGGTTGAACACACGTCGAAATCTGTTGCAAGAGAGTCTCCTTGTAAAGAAGAAGAAGAAGTCCCTTCTTCGTTCATTGACCGGATTCGTTGGGATACTGTCTCCGATGATTTCAGAGTACTGCATCTCCCAGAATATTCCGGATGTGATGATCCATTTTTTCATTTACAAGCCTTTGAATCTGCTATTTCGCTAAGAAAGGTGTCAAACGGAATAAAATGCAAACTTCTTATTATATCTTTTGGCGACATTGCAAGGGAATGGTTTTATAGTCTGCCACCTCGATCGGTCACTAGTTTTAAAGATTTTCGAAGACAATTCATTTCAAGGTTTACTACTTATAAGAAGCGTAAAAGAAACGTTGGAGCTCTCTTCTAAATCAAGCAGGGAATTGACGAGTCTAATCCGGACTTCGTTGACTGGTTCCAAAAGGAAATTCTGGATGTTGTTAGCGTCCATCAAGATTATTACTTATATGCTTTCGTGAATGGACTTCGAGAAAACCCTCTAAAATTTAAGCTCACCACAAAGGACCCCAAAACTTATGGAGATCTTATTGAAATCGTTAATAAATTCATAACGGGTGAAGAAGCAAATAAAGATTATCTCATTTTTGAATCAGATGACTAAACAACCTCAGGGGACTTCTGGTGATCAGCAACCTATTTCCTCCCAAAATGTTTCACAAGTTAAAAATTACAAGTCTCTCCTCTTCCTCAGGATAGGCCTACATACCTCCTCAGCGGAACGAGTCATTTGAGTTTGTAAAAACACATCCAGCCACATCTTCGGGGCCGAAAACTCTAAAGCGTGAAAAAGGTTCAGATAGATATGTTAAATTTAAAATTCCTATGGAAGACCTCCTGGTGGTTCTTCAAGAAATGCCTGAGTTCAAAAGGCCTCGGCGTATGAAATCTAAAATCAAATATTGGCATGAGGACCTTTTTTGCAAATATCATAAAGATGTTGGTCATCTGGCAGAAGATTGCGTGGCTCTCCGAGAGTTAGCTGATCAACTTGCGAGAGCTGGGAAGCTACAAGACTATGTCCTTCAGTGATTTTCTAAGGCATTCTTCTCTAGCTTACTCAATGGTTCAAGCAGGGGCTTCCTTTTTCTCTATAATAAAAACGCTTAAGATTGGAATAATATATAAAATCCCCTTGATAATTGGTATTAATGGGGCATAGTCAAGCTTCGAGCATATATCCTTTTGCTACATCCTTAACAACAGACAAGCATTATCATCCATTTGAAGCTTATTTGTCAGCTTTACTTTTGATATTAATATACATGCATATGGGGGCAAAATGCCTTTGAATTCTTAAGCCCTCCACATCCCGCTTGACATCTGTCATAGATGTGTAGTGCAAATCCCGCTTGACATCAGTCGCAGACATTACGTACTTGTTCCGCTTGACATTTGTCGCAGATATTACATACTTGTCCTACTTGACATCGATCGCGGGTTTTAAGAATTTCAATCCCACTTATGCATTCTTTGTGTGGAAAGCAATGCCTTGCGCGCCTGCCCACATCGACACATAAGCCCATAGCTCCATCTGTTCTTGCAGGTCAACATGGACCTACCCTCTATCTTGCGGTTTTATTAAGCGACATGTGCCAATTTATATAATTGACAACACAGACCGCGCGGTTACTTGTTCCGGCTTATTTTATTCGGCCTGTATATTCCAATTTGCCAGTTTATTATACATATACTCGGGAAGTCGGCCAACCTATTTCTGGCAGTTAATTCTTGGCCTTAATCCGCCAGATTATGGTATCAATTATACTAGTCAACCTACGACTTGCCACCATAAAATTAGTATGAGTTTGGTCTCTACTATCAGGCAACTTATTTGTCGGCTAGGCATGCTTAAGTATCTCTGATTACCGGCTTGCAAGATCATTTCAGAAGCAGCAGATTTTTTATCTCTATCCTTAAGTCTCTTGCATCAAAACACGATCTGCATCCGAGTTCGCCCTAGCCGCAAACATATATGTCATTATTAAGGCTTTTCGGCGGCTAAAGTTATTAGCCACGCGGTTTATTGCTCATTGTTTTTTTTCAATTAAGCCGCGAGCATTTTTCTCTTCCCAGCAGATAACTCTATTTCTTCATTAAGGCTTTTGGCGGTTAAAACTTTAGCCGCTCGGCTTATTATCAATGTGTATTCTTAAATAAGCCACAGGAATTTATTTCTTCCTTGCGGATAGCTTTATTGAAGTCGCAAAATACAGAATCTTTGAATTTCATTATGATCTAAGACCGGTTTGCATAATAATTATCTATTAAATCGGAAGTTACACTGAGACCGTGCGGACTAATGCAAGTAATAAAAACGAAAAATAAAACAGGTTACACATCAAAGGTAAAAGTTTTCTTTCATTTCTATTTCAGAAAGGATTACAAAAATCTAACCACGCGGTTTACAAAATCATACCGTCGGTTTCCAAAAATTCAAAATACAAGTTAAAAATAAAATTTCCCTAATCACTCGGCTTGAGTTTTTTAGCTGCAGGAGGACTTGAATCACCACCACCGACAATGTCGACTAGAGATTCAGAGTAGCCACTGCTGCTATTTGTTGAGCCGCCCGAGCCGCCAGAAGCCGCGGGATCCGTCTGCGCGGTCTCCGAAGCCTAGCCGTCGGTCTCGGTTGAAGCGCCCTCGCTGCGGATTTTCTCGTTGTCCTCCTCCTATTCGCCTTCCTCGTCTTCTTCCTCATCTTCGCCTTCATCTTCACCGACCTTGCTTTTACCTTGGACCAGACATCGGCCAGCTTCTTTTTCAAGGTGGGGTATATGTCGGTGCAGGTAAAGTCGATGAATCCGGCCGCAAATCCTCCAAGGTCTCGAATGCGGTTAAGCGCTCCATCGATCCCCTGGACAACCTGCGGGAAGACGTTGTCTTGGAAGACCGGGTTGGCCGGATTGTACATTTCCTGCAAGAGAAGTGAAAGGTTAGACCAGGCGGTTTAAGAATTGTAACCGCACGAATATCAGGTGATATTTACCGATTCCTTCTCTTTCAGTCATTTTATTTCTTCTTCTTTCTCTTCTAATTGCCACTCCAAGCCGCTTTTGTCTTTCATTAGTTGCTTGCAGGCAAGGCCCATGAAGTGGCTCGTTACAAAGATCGTTACCCCGACCTATGCGGCTAACAGCGGCAGGTCGTCCTCAGGGACGCTGCGTAGCACCTTCAAGTTGTGCTTGCCGTACAGCGCGGAGCCAACAATGGTTGAGTGGTGGCTTACTTTTTCCTTCCCCTAGTAGGGGAGGGCGGTGCAGACCTTCACAGAGTTGCCGTCCGGACTCCACAGCATGGTCGGATTGCCACGAACATCCTTCAGGTTGCTGCCCATTCCTTACAGCGTGAACTCATCGGAGGAGGCCGACTCCTCTTCTTCCTCGGCCTGCTGCGGCTTGGCCATCTTGGCGCGCTTCTCTCTTTGAGTCAGAGTCAAACCACCAGGCATCAGTAGTTTGTTGAGTGGGACCACCACAGTAGCTGCAAAGGTAAAGAGAGAAGTCAGTTCATATGCCGCACGGCTAAAAGATCAGTTTGGTCAGTTTGGAACTTAATGTCCTCTGCTTCGATTCCTTCCAAGGACGGCAACAGCAGAATGTAATGGTTCACATCTAGCTGCTTGCCCTTGAAGAAGTTGTACACCTCCTTCTCCATGCCGTCCAACGCACTACTCCCGAAGACGACCTCGTCCCAGATTTGTGGGTTGACCGGCAGCAGCCCTAGATTACCCTCAAAGATGAGGTATCTCTCCGACCAGTTCGGGATTTTGTTCGCCAGTTTGACGACCTTCAATCCCCTGCAGCCGAAGTAGAGGTGCCTCCGGAAGATTCTAGTCCCAGAGTCTAGGATAGACCGCACCGAGAAGCACTCGCAGAAGAGCTTCATTGAGAATCAGACACTTTCCGACCTCAAGTATCAGATAAAGCTAAAAATGGCGGCTATAGAGTTTGGTGGCAGTTGTCCGGGCACAACGCCATAGTGGTCGAAGATCGCCACTGCTTCCATCAGGATCGGGAAGTGGAAGCCGTAGTCAAAATGATCGATGGGGACGACGATTTGGTTGTCGTTGGAGGTGTTGATTCTCTCGTCCTGCAGCGGAAGCCGCGCGACTAGCGGGCTACCCTGCATGTACTTCTCCTCAAAGTTCTCTTGCTCGGCTTGGGTAAGCCGGCATTCCTTGTGGTTTGTAGAGTGAAATGCAGAAGTCGCGCTAGTCCTGACCGCGCTGGCCTTGTCAGACCGCATCGACTTGGATTTAGCCCGCATCTTGTTTTTCTTATGTCGTAATTGCCGGAATCGTCTCTATTTGTAGAAATCTAGGGAAGGTACAGTAATCACCATCAAATCGCGGCTAGACAGCAAGCCGCACGACCTCAACCTGCAAGGAATACAGATTAGCACCACAGCCAAACCGCAGTTCAGTTCGCCAATCCGCGCGGTTAAGTTCCTGCATGTGGAGATCATACTTTCAAGCCAGCGACCTGTTCGCCAAACCGCGCGACTAAGTTCCTGTACTTGGGTATTTCAGAGCAAAGCACATATATAGTGTTCATAAAATACAGACCGCATAAACCGCAAACAGTTCGCAGAATAATAAACATACAACAATTGTTCACAAGCGACCAAATTGTCCAACATCCAGAAGAAAAATATATTACAACGCAATATTCAAATTATTCGCGCATCTTCTCTCGCTCAAGTCGCTCAGCCATGCTTATCGCCCTCCTGTCCCTCTCACCCTATTCGCGCGACCTGGTCATCGGTTTGTACTATCATAGCGTACACCTGGCTAACCAGATGGTGAAGTGAATGCAGAGACCGGTGAACCCGCGCGGCGTCGCGCTCCACTCTGGAAAATGGAACCATTTGAAGAGCCCGAGCTTCTAGCTAGCTAGAATTTGCGGCCTGCCCGCCCGCCGCGACCTCCGATGGATTTGAAGCCTCACCAGGAGCCGGTCATCCTGTTTCCAGTAACTTCCCAGAAGTCGATGGTGTAGGCCGCTGATTTCCATCGGCCTCCACTGATGGACCTTTGTCTTTTCTGTAACGCAACGTATTTTTCGTTGAATGATGGGCGTTACGTTGGCTTTGACCGTTGTTCGAGCATGGTTTTCCCGCGGGCTTGCGAGTGGCTGTTTTGGTAGCCTAGTTGCATGATTCCCCAGCAAACCGGAGTCCAAATTGGGGACTCGGTGAGGCCTCTTAGGGAATGTTTGCACTTTTTCGCGCCCGGGTAAGGTTGCTCAAAACGGGTTGTTTGTACAGGAAACAAAAGGGTAAAAAGTTCTTAAGGCAAAAATGGTCTAGGATGACAAAGAAATACTTTTCAAAACAGGGAAAAATGGTCGTTTTTGTGTATGACACGCCCCCCCCCCCCCCCCCCCCCCCCGACACGGGCGTGTCGGGGCGTGACCCAGGGCGTGACCTAGGGCGTGACCTCCTTGACTCGACGAATTTTCTTGCATCGAGTTGAGCTCGACGAATGGGGTACACGCCCCGTGACATGGGCGTGTCACGGGCCGTGTCCCGCAGTGTCGAGTGTCGAGTGTCGAGTGGCGAGTGTCGAGTGTAGAGTGTCGGGTGTCGAGAGAGGGGACACGGCCTGTGATACGGGCGTGTCACAGGGCGTGTCAAGCTTTGTCGAGTGTCGACACTTTTGGTCGACGAGGTGTCGAGACACGGGTTACACGCCCTGGGTCACGGGCGTGACCGACCCGTCACGGGCGTGTACCCGGCCGTGTACCGTGTGGATAAACTTGGATTTGCCGACTTTCTGCGCCGCTTCAGGTACACGCCCTGTGACACGGGCATGACACAGGGCATGACAGGGCCGAATATTGGACTCCCAAGATCGCGTGTTGTGGAAAAAGAAGATTCCGATGGTCAAGGTACTATGGAAAACTCAGAATGTGGAAAGCGTGACGTGGGAGCTCGAGTCAGCGATGAGGGCGGCTCAACCTTATTTATTCCCGTAATTAAGCTGGTATGTAAATTCGTGTTTCTGTTTGGTTACTCATTTGATTTATATCAAAATGATTGAAAAGTTTCGAGGCGAAACTTTTTGTTAGGGGGAGTGACTGTAACGCCCCGTATTTTTCGTTGAATGATGGGCGTTACGTTGGCTTTGACCGTTGTTCGAGCATGGTTTTCCCATGGGCTTGCGAGTGGCTGTTTTGGTAGCCTAGTTGCACGATTCCCCAGCAAACCGGAGTCCAAATTGGGGACTCGGTGAGGCCACTTAGGGAATGTTTGCACTTTTTCGTGCCCAGGTAAGGTTGCTCAAAACGGGTTGCTTGTACAGGAAACAAAAAGGGTAAAAAGTTCTTAAGGCAAAAATGGTCTAGGATGACACAGAAACACTTTTCAAAGCATGGAAAAATGGTCGTTTTTGTGCATGACACGCCCCCGACACGGGCGTGTCGGGGCGTGACCCAGGGCGTGACCTGGGGCGTGACCTCCTTGACTCGACGAATTTTCTTGCGTCAAGTTGAGCTCGACAAATGGGGTACACGCCCCGTGACACGGGCGTGTCACGGGCCGTGTCTCGCAGTGTCGAGTGTCGAGTGTCGAGTGTAGAGTGTCGAGTGTCGAGTGTCGGGTGTCGAGAGAGGGGACACGGCCTGTGACACAGGCGTGTCACAGGGCGTGTCAAGCTTTGTCGAGTGTCGACACTTTTGGTCGACGAGGTGTCGAGACACGGGTTACACGCCCTGGGTCACGGGCGTGACCGACCCGTCACGGGCGTGTACCCGGCCGTGTACCGTGTGGATAAACTTGGATTTGCCGACTTTCTGCGCCGCTTCAGGTACACGCCCTGTGACACGGGCGTGACACAGGGCGTGACAGGGCCGAAAATCGACTTTTTCCAGTTTTTTTGTGTCGTTCATTTCCCTGATTCTGCATCTAACGTTCCAGCTCTGTTCTGGAGGAAATAATGCCGAAACAGAGATTTCCCATCCTCATTTCACCTTATTCTTCATCTTCTTCCTCATTCCAAAAGAACATCAAGGGAGCAAAGTTAACAAGGGAAGGAAAGAGAGGAGCAGCCGTCGCGGTGTCATCTCGGTTCAGGCAAGCGGTGTTCTTCACCCTTGTCAATCTTGTTTTCTTGTTCTTTGCTTGTGCAAGTTTAGCTAATTTTCCTCTTTCAATTTTATTGGCCTTGTTCTTCTTGTTTTTGTTTAGTCATGAATCCTCTTGTTCCTTCAAATCTTACATGTTTACCGCCTTGTTATCAAATTTCCCTACGCTTAAATATTTCTTCTTATGCGAAGTTGCTTCATGTAGCTTTTCTTGTTCATGTCATGATCATGTTAAAATCACTTGTTGGTTTAGTTAGCATTATCCTTTGAGCAGTAAGTAGAAATGATGTTAGCATACTCATGTTAGCATACACATGGGCAATTTGTCGTCATGTGTGAGGATGAAGGAAGGGAACGTGTGTACTTGGGTTATGGTGAGATTTGCTTATGATGTTGAGCTTGGGTTCGTTTATGGTACGTTTTGCGAGGTGAATTGTGAACCATGGCAGGAGCGTTTGTGTGAGGATTCGGTAAGGGGTGGTGTGGTTTAAGCCTTTGTGGCCACCAGGTTTGGATTTGTGATGTAGAGCACCATTTTGGCCCCGATTTGAGCTGGCTTTTATTGCTGCATTCCACTTTAGGGCTGCCACCAAAAGACCCTTGCGGAATCGCATTTAACCGCTGCTTATGTTTCATTCGTATAGTTGTTTCTTGTACTAAGGATGATAGAATGGGCATGTGTTTTGCCCTTTTGCTCTTGCGGGTTGAGCAGGGCTTGAGGAGAATGGCACGCACTAGGTGCGTTTTACACTTGTTTTCCACCTGTTTTGTTTACTCAGTTTACTTACATGAAACATTGCTACGGGGTCGGGAAGCCCCTTCTTTATATTTTCTGAACTTCATACTCTGTTGTATAGCTTTGATGATTGCTAAGGTGTTCTTTCTTGAATGCCTCAGGTGCAGGTTGTAGCCGGTTGAGCGGCTAGTGCTTGGATCGAGTTTATTTGGAGCTAGCCGAGCTTACTTAGCGAGGTAGTTCTTTTCTTTGTTGTACAGACATACTTGCACCCCAATGGGTTCGTGTCAGCTTGTTGGCGCCCATTGGTGGTTTTCTTTACTTGTGATATATGTATGAATGCTAGACTGCTAATGTGACTCATTTGGCTAAGATGATGTCTACTTGATCTTGGGAAGGATTTATGGTAGGTTGCATTAGGTATTTTTAAGCTAAACAAAACCTATGCTAGGATAACATGCATAACATGTTTTGGTCACCTAACAAGTATTTTCCAAAGAACGTAAACAAAGATGATTTCTGATATTATTATAAATATAGACTGCATATAGGAGATCGTCATAAATAAACAAAGTATTTCCGCCGCGTACAAACACACATTTGAATGCCTAAGGCCGAGGGATACGGCCATTAAACTAAAAGGTTTTCTTGCATTTAACTGATGGATTTCAACTCATAAAGTAAGCGTCAAAGGTTGCCTGAGTGTGTGCAGTTATCTCCTGCACGACGTGGCATCATAACGCGTAGTTCCTCTTACTCTGATACGATGTACTCGTTGAGGAAATGCGGGTTGTGACATTTTCCCTCAAGGCAGAGAATCTCTTCTCTCTCTCTCTCTCTCAAGCCGTCCGGCAATCAACACCTGCGCTTGCATATCCTATTTCTCTACCCTCTCCTGCTCCAAGGCGGCCTGCATCTCTACTATCTTCCCCTCCGCGGCCTCCAACGCGGGCTGCAACCTTGTGGTCTCTTGCTCTAGTGCGGACTGCGGCCTCGTGGTCTCTAGCTCCAAGGTGGTCTACAACTCTTGAATCCTTCTCTCAACGGCCTCCTGGGTAGCCCGTTGTTCCTCCTCCTTAATCTGCAGGGCTTCAGCGTGTGCCCTCACAATCGCCTGCAATGTGTCGACCTCCTTCTTGAACTCGGCCATCCTTTCGTCGTGAACACTTGGCGGAGGTGCCGACAGCATGGTCAAGAAGGATGTCAGGTCGCCTGGTTTCGTCATGACCTCCGGTTCACCTATAGAAGATAAACCGCAATCAGGTTCAGTCGGATAATTGTGACCTTATTATAAGAAAATCGGTAAGATAAGACCCCCGATTTGGTTTTTATCAACTTTAATGGCCACAGTATGGTATCTTAACACTGCCGCCTGAATCGTTCGGGATCTATCTGCTTTAGCTTTTCTTTCCATAGCCGCTCGGCTTCTTTAGCTCGACTTTTCAGTTGATCCATGGTCAGGAAAAAGTTGTCCGGCGGATTTAAAATTGTGTTCGCCCCCTTCTTCCTTGACCGCGACTTGTAGAAGTTTACAGTTCGCTTAACTTCCCCATGTTTACCTTACAGAAGAGGTAGTGCGGTCGCCACCGGTTTCCCAGCGATCAGCTTCTTCATCTCCTCCATCATCTCTCAAAGTTTCAATTTTTTGGTTCCTTCAGAAACCGCGGAGGCCGTCCCGGCAAGTTTCTCCCCAGTGAATTCGACTTCAAGGCGATCGACCTCTTCAAATGCCTCTGGGGTAGTCAATAGCTTATCCTGCTACTGCAAGGTCTCCATGCCTTTGAGGATGTCACTAATCATCTCGCCAGCCATGGACACATCTTCCGGCTTGTTTGGTTTGGAATCTGGTGTGGACGGACTCTCGGATTCCTCTTTCTCCCAAGACCTATGTTGAAGACTAGCCGCTCAGGTCTTTACGGAAATATTCCAATTTCCGGCCTGCATCTTCCGCACTTTCCTCCTCATCCTTTCTTCAAGGGTCTCACTCCTTTCCTCTGCCGTTTCAAGGTGTCGACTACCATTTTTGTCTGCTTGCTTTTTTCAGCCAAAGACCGCGCGGCCTCCAGCGTCTTCTCCAGCTCGTTATCATCAACCACGACTAGGTCGGCCGTGGCCTGCAATTCGCGCGACTTGCCAGATTAAACGCTTTTATCCTCCATCTCACCTATTTTTAAGAGCAGTTCACCCGATGGAGAGTAAGTTACCTCAAAGGATTTGACAGTTCCGGTTTGTGGTGGAGCAGCCTTCGGAACCGCTTTCGGATTGGTCGTATCCTTAAAAACCGCTTCAGGATTGGTCGCGGCGTGCGAAGATTCGCCGATGGTCTGCGTCGGCCTCTTTTCAGAGCCAGAAGCCGCTGGAGTAATCGGCTTTTCAATCATCTCCACAGGCTGTCGGTCAGAGTCTTCTTGTTTCTGGCTCCAGCTCTTTTTCTTCTCAGCCGATTTCTTATCACAGGCTAACATCGACAACATGACATCCATTTTGCGGAAACCCGCGTCGACTTGGAAAACTCTGACCGCTAGTGGCGAGAATCGACCTGTGACTTGGATCTTGAAGAATGACAAGGGTCAAGGGATTTTATAGACGCCGATGCATTAAAGGCAGTCACGGTCTCCGGCTTAGTTCTACATTTTCGAAGTTTTTCAGAAACTTAAAAATGTGCGTGGATTATGTTAAGCCCGGAATCCGCGACCAGTTCGCACAGCTTTCAAGACCGGGCGGCCTGGTTCTTCTAGCCGCCAAGCATGTCAAGTCGGCCGGTCATTAGAGACCGGGCGGCATGTGCCTTCTAGCCGCCACGCATGTCAAGTCGGCTGGTTATCAGAGAAGTCGGGCGGTCTCTATATCATGCCGCCGTCAGCACCAGACCTGCTCAACGTCAAGGCCCAGGGCCCAGACCATCAGCTCGCAAGGAGGAATCCGTCAGGCCATGCAGCTTCCCTCCTTTCTCCTTTTTTGTTCATTTGCTTCCCTTCAGCTCTGCTCGCTTCTCTTATACCCCGGGCAGCCGGTAACTTTATCACTGCCCGTTTGTGCAAGCCCCCGAGCATATAAATAGGGGGACGGTGCAATCCCCAAAGCACGCTGACTTGTATCCAGGAGCTCGCTTGTTAAGAGCTACGGTCTCAAGTCTAGTGCCTTGCGGCTTGCTGTCCGGCCGGCTTCACCTTTTTTCTCCTTCTTGTAATCGCTTCACTTTTAATAAAAGGAAAGCCCGTCGTAGGAGTGGCATTTAAGCTGCGGCGGACAAACTCTACTATTGCTGCTTCCAACGGTATCTCTTTCTATCCCTCAGCTACAACCACTAGTAACTGACTATTCGAGAGTCTCCTCTTTTCCCTTCCTTTCCCCGGTGCTCAAATCGTTAGCTGGTGTTGCACGGCTCCCATTACGTTTTTGTGCATCAACATTTAACACGCAACCTTCGGATCTCGATTAGTCGATGAAATCAGCAGTCTAGTGGGTCAGACCACTCTATCTTTTAAACCTGGGCGGACTGTCAATCAAGCCGCGACTTCGCCGGCTAAGGTTTTCAGCCCGCCTCCATCACTGTAGAACCTTCTGTTCTACCTCACCTGGTTGTCGGTCTCAAAGTAGAGTTTGGTTATTTTCTCCTGTTCAAAATGAATCCTGCAAAGGGACGGAGTGAATCTAATTTCTTGTCAAATACTACTGATCTCTCGGAAGTACAAGATTGTTCATATTTTAGTGATGGGGCCCTTGACAATGGTAATAAATTTTCTGCCAGTTGGGTTGAACACACGTCGAAATCTGTTGCAAGAGAGTCTCCTTGTAAAGAAGAAGAAGAAGTCCCTTCTCCGTTCATTGACCGGATTCGTTGGGATACTGTCTCCGATGATTTCAGAGTACCGCATCTCCCAGAATATTCCGGATGTGATGATCCATTTTCTCATTTACAAGCCTTTGAATCTGCTATTTCGCTAAGAAAGGTGTCAAACGGAATAAAATACAAACTTCTTATTATATCTTTTGGCGACATTGCAAGGGAATGGTTTTATAGTCTGCCACCTCGATCGGTCACTAGTTTTAAAGATTTTCGAAGACAATTCATTTCAAGGTTTA
Source organism: Platanthera guangdongensis (assembly GCA_039583875.1). NCBI lineage: Eukaryota > Viridiplantae > Streptophyta > Magnoliopsida > Asparagales > Orchidaceae > Platanthera > Platanthera guangdongensis. The sequence goes on along the minus strand of CM077163.1, from coordinate 125,392,537 downwards.
CTACTTATAAGAAGTGTAAAAGAAACGTTGGAGCTTTCTTCTAAATCAAGCAGGGAATTGACGAGTCTAATCCGGACTTCGTTGACTGGTTCCAAAAGGAAATTCTGGATGTTCTTAGCGTCCATCAAGATTATTACTTATATGCTTTCGTGAATGGAATTCGAGAAGACCCTCTAAAATTTAAGCTCACCGCAAAGGACCCCAAAACTTATGGAGATCTTATTGAAATCGTTAATAAATTCATAACGGGTGAAGAAGCAAATAAAGATTATCTCATTTTTGAATCAGATGACTAAACAACCTCAGGGGACTTCTGGTGATCAGCAACCTATTTCCTCCCAAAATGTTTCACAAGTTAAAAATTACAAGTCTCTCCTCTTCCTCAGGATAGGCCTACATTACCTCCTCAGCGGAACGAGTCATTTGAGTTTGTAAAAACACATCCAGCCACATCTTCGGGGCCGAAAACTCTAAAGCGTGAAAAAGGTTCAGATAGATATGTTAAATTTAAAATTCCTATGGAAGACCTCCTGGTGGTTCTTCAAGAAATGCCTGAGTTCAAAAGGCCTCGGCGTATGAAATCTAAAATCAAATATTGGCATGAGGAGCTTTTTTGCAAATATCATAAAGATGTTGGTCATCTGGCAGAAGATTGCGTGGCTCTCCGAGAGTTAGCTGATCAACTTGCGAGAGCTGGGAAGCTACAAGACTATTTCATTCAGTGATTTTCTAAGGCATTCTTCTCTAGCTTACTCAATGGTTCAAGCAGGGGCTTCCTTTTTCTCTATAATAAAAACGCTTAAGATTGGAATAATATATAAAATCCCCTTGATAATTGGTATTAATGGGGCATAGTCAAGCTTCGAGCATATATCCTTTTGCTACATCCTTAACAACAGACAAACATTATCATCCATTTGAAGCTTATTTGTCAGCTTTACTTTTGATATTAATATACATGCATATGGGGGAAAAATGCCTTTGAATTCTTAAGCCCTCCACATCCCGCTTGACATCAGTCGTACATGTGTAGTGGAAATCCCGCTTGACATCAGTCGCAGACATTACGTACTTGTTCCGCTTGACATTTGTCGCAGATATTACATACTTGTCCTGCTTGACATCAGTCGCGGGTTTTAAGAATTTCAATCCCACTTATGCGTTCTTTGTGTGGAAAGCAATGCCTTGCGCGCCTGCCCACATCGACACATAAGCCCATAGCTCCATCTGTTCTTGCAGGTCAACATGGACCTACCCGCTATCTTGCGGTTTTATTAAGCGACATGTGCCAATTTATATAATTGACTTCACAGACTGCGCAGTTACTTGTTCCGGCTTATTTTATTCGGCCTGTATATTACAATTTGCCAGTTTATTATACATATACTCGGGAAGTCGGCCAACCTATTTCTGGCAGTTAATTCTTGGTCTTAATCCGCCAGATTATGGTATCAATTATACTAGTCAACCTATGACTTGCCACCATAAAATTAGTATGAGTTTGGTCTCTACTATCAGGCAACTTATTTGTCGGCTAGGCATGCTTAAGTATCTCTGATTACCGGCTTGCATGATCATTTCAGAAGCAACAGATTTTTTATCTCTATCCTTAAGTCTCTTGCATCAAAACACGATCTGCATCCGAGTTCTCCCTAGCCGCAAACATATATGTCATTATTAAGGCTTTTCGGCGGCTAAAGTTATTAGCCACGCGGTTTATTGCTCATTGTTTATTTTCAATTAAGCCGCGAGCATTTTTCTTTTCCCAGCAGATAACTCTATTTCTTCATTAAGGCTTTTGGCGGTTAAAACTTTAGCCGCTCGGCTTATTATCAATGTGTATTCTTAAATAAGCCGCAGGAATTTTTTTCTTCCTTGCGGATAGCTTTATTGAAGTCGCAAAATACAGAATCTTCGAATTTCATTATGATCTAAGACCGGTTTGCATAATAATTATCTATTAAATTGGAAGTTACACTGAGACCGTGCGGACTAATGCAAGTAATAAGAACAAAAAATAAAACAGGTTACACATCAAAGGTAAAAGTTTTCTTTCATTTCTATTTCAGAAAGGATTACAAAAATCTAACCGCGCGGTTTACAAAATCATACCGTCGGTTTCAAAATTCAAAATACAAGTTAAAAATAAAATTTCCCTAATCACCCGGCTTGAATTTTTTAGCTGCAGGAGGACTTGAATCACCACCACAGTCGATGTCGACTGGAGATTCAGAGTAGCCACTGCTGCTAGTTGTTGAGCCGCCCGAGCCGCCAGAAGCCGCGGGATCCGTCTGCGCGGTCTCCGAAGCCTAGCCGCCGGTCTCGGTTGAAGTGCCCTCGCTGCAGATTTTCTCGTTGTCCTCCTCCTATTCGCCTTCCTCGTCTTCTTCCTCATCTTCGCCTTCATCTTCACCGACCTTGCTTTTACCTTGGACCAGACATCAGCCATCTTCTTTTTCAAGGTGGGGTATATGTCGGTGCAGGTAAAGTCGATGAATCCGGCCGCTAATCCTACAAGGTCTCGAATGCGGTTAAGCGCTCCATCGATCCCCTGGACAACCTGCGGAAAGACGTTGTCTTGGAAGACCGCGTTGGCCGGATTGTACATTTCCTGCAAGAGAAGTGAAAGGTTAGACCGGGCGGTTTAAGAATTGTAACCGCACGAATATCAGGTGATATTTACCGATTCCTTCTCTTTCAGTCATTTTATTTCTTCTTCTTTCTCTTCTAATTGCCACTCCAAGCCGCTTTTGTCGTTCATTAGTTGCTTGCAGGCAAGGCCCATGAAGTGGCTCGTTACAAAGCTCATTGCCCTGACCTATGCGGCTAACCGCGGCAGGTCGTCTTCAGGGACTCTGCGTAGCGCGTTCAAGTTGCGCTTGACGTACAGCGCGAAGCCAACAATGGTTGAGTGGTGGCTTACTTTTTCCTTCCCCTAGTAGGGGAGGGCGGTGCAGACCTTCACAGAGTTGCCGTCCGGACTCCACAGCATGGTCGGATTGCCACGAACATCCTTCAGGTTGCTGCCCATTCCTTACAGCGTGAACTCATCGGAGGAGGCCGACTCCTCTTCTTCCTCAGCCCGCTGCGGCTTGGCCAGTTTGGCGCGCTTCTCTCTTTGAGTCAGAGTCAAACCACCAGGCATCAGCAGTTTATTGAGTGGGACCGCCACAGCAGCTGCAAAGGTAAAGTGAGAAGTCAGTTCATATGCCGCACGGCTAAAAGATCAGTTTGGTCAGTTTGGAACTTAATGTCCTCTGCTTTGATTCCTTCCAAGGACGGCAACAGCAGAATGTAATGGTTCACATCTAGCTGCTTGCCCTTGAAGAAGTTGTACACCTCCTTCTCCATGCCGTCCAACCCACTACTCCCGAAGACGACCTCGTCCTAGATTTGTGGGTTGACAGGCAGCAGCCGTAGATTACCCTCAAAGATGAGGTATCTCTCCGACCAGTTCGGGATTTTGTTCGCCAGTTTGACGACCTTCAATCCCCTGCAGCTGAAGTAGAGGTGCCTCCGGAAGATTCTAGTCCCGGAGTCTGGGATAGACCGCACCGAGAAGCACTCGCAGAAGAGCTTCATTGAGAATCAGACACTTTCCGACCTCAAGTATCAGATAAAGCTAAAAATGGTGGCTATAGAGTTTGGTGGCAGTTGTCCGGGCACAACACCATAGTGGTCGACGATCGCCACTGCTTCCATCAGGACCGGGAAGTGGAAGGTGTAGTCAAAATGATCGATGGGGACGACGATTTGGTTGTCGTTGGAGGTGTTGATTCTCTCGTCCTGCAGCGGAAGCCGCGCGACTAGCGGGCTACCCTGCATGTACTTCTCCTCAAAGTTCTCTTGCTCGGCTTGGGTAAGCTGGCATTCCTTGTGGTTTGTAGAGTGAAATGCAGAAGTCGCGCTAGTCCTGACCGCGCTGGCCTTGTCAGACCGCATCGACTTGGATTTAGCCCGCATCTTGTTTTTCTTATGTCGTAATCGCCGGAATCGTCTCTATTTGTAGAAATCTAGGGAAGGTACAGTAATCACCATCAAATCGTGGCTAGACAGCAAGCCGCACGACCTCAACCTGCAAGGAATACAGATTAGCACCACAGCCAAACCGCAGTTCAGTTCGCCAATCCGCGCGGTTAAGTTCCTGCATGTGGAGATCATACTTTCAAGCCAGCGACCTGTTCGCCAAACCGCGCGACTAAGTTCCTGTACTTGGGTATTTCAGAGCAAAGCACATATATAGTGTTCATAAAATACAGGCCGCATAAACCACAAACAGTTCGCAGAATAATAAACATACAACAATTGTTCACAAGCGACCAAATTGTCCAACATCCAGAAGAAAAATATGTTACAACGCAATATTCAAATTATTCGCGCGGCTTCTCTCGCTCAAGTCGCTCAGCCATGCTTATCGCCCTCCTGTCCCTCTCACCCTATTCGTGCGACCTGGTCACCGGTTTGTACTATCATAGCATACACCTGGCTAACCAGATGGTGAAGTGAATGCAGAGACCGGTGAACCCGCGCGGCGTCGCGCTCCACTTTGTAAAATGGAACCATTTGAAGAGCCCGAGCTTCTAGCTCGCTAGAAGTTGCGGCCTGCCCGTCCGTCGCGACCTCCGATGGATTTGAAGCCTCACCAGGAGCCGGGCAGCCTGTTTCCAGTAACTTCCCAGAAGTCGATGGTGTAGGCCGCTGATTTCCGTCGGCCTCCACTGATGGACCTTGGTCTTTTCTGTAACGCCCCGTATTTTTCGTTGAATGATGGGCGTTACGTTGTCTTTGACCGTTGTTCGAGCATGGTTTTCCCGCGGGCTTGCAAGTGGCTGTTTTGGTAGCCTAGTTGCACGATTCCCTAGCAAACCGGAGTCCAAATTGGGGACTCGGTGAGGCCTCTTAGGGAATGTTTGCACTTTTTCGCGCCCGGGTAAGGTTGCTCAAAACGGGTTGCTTGTACAGGAAACAAAAAGGGTAAAAAGTTCTTATGGCAAAATGGTCTAGGAGGACACAGAAACACTTTTCAAAATAGGGGAAAATGGTCGTTTTTGTGCGTGACACGCCCCCCGACACGGGCGTGTCGGGGCATGACCCAGGGCGTGACCTCCTTGACTCGACGAATTTTCTTGCGTCGAGTTGAGCTCGACGAATGGGGTACACGCCCCGTGACACGGGCGTGTCACGGGCCGTGTCCCGCAGTGTTGAGTGTCGAGTGTCGAGTGTCGAGTGTCGAGTGTCGGGTGTCGAGAAAGGGGACACGGTCTGTGACACGGGCGTGTCACAGGGCATGTCAAGCTTTGTCGAGTGTCGACACTTTTGGTCGACGAGGTGTCGAGACACGGGTTACACGCCCTGGGTCACGGGCGTGGCCGACCCGTCACGGGCGTGTACCTGGCCGTGTACCGTGTGGATAAACTTGGATTTGCCGACTTTCTGCACCGCTTCAGGTACACGCCCTGTGACACGGGCGTGACACAGGGCGTGACAGGGCCGAATATTGGACTCCCAAGATCGCGTGTTGGGGAAAAAGAAGATTCCTTTGGTCAAGGTGCTATGGAAAAATCAGAATGTGGAAAGCGCGACGTGGGAGCTCGAGTCAGCGATGAGGGCGGCTCACCCTCATTTATTCCCGTAAATAAGCTGGTATGTAAATTCGTGTTTCTGTTTGGTTACTCATTTGATTTATATCAAAATGATTGAAAAGTTTCGAGGCGAAACTTTTTGTTAGGGGGAGTGACTGTAACGCCCCATATTTTTCGTTGAATGATGGTCGTTACGTTGGCTTTGACCGTTGTTCGAGCATGGTTTTCCCGCGGGCTTGCGAGTGGCTGTTTTGGTAGCCTAGTTGCACGATTCCCCAGCAAACCGGAGTCCAAATTGGGGACTCGGTGAGGCCTCTTAGGGAATGTTTGCACTTTTTGCGCTCGAGTAAGGTTGCTCAAAACGGGTTGCTTGTACAGGAAACAAAAAGGGTAAAAAGTTCTTAAGGCAAAAATGGTCTAGGACGACACAGAAACACTTTTCAAAATAGGGAAAAATGGTCGTTTTTGTGTGTGACACGCCCCCGACACGGGCGTGTCGGGGCGTGACCCAGGGCGTGACCTGGGGCGTGACCTCCTTGACTCGACGAATTTTCTTGCGTAGAGTTGAGCTCGACGAATGGGGTACATGCCCCGTGACACGGGCGTGTCACGGGCCGTGTCTCGCAGTGTCGAGTGTCGAGTGTCGAGTGTCGAGTGTCGGGTGTCGAGAGAGGGGACACGGCGTATGACACAGGCGTGTCACAGGGCGTGTCAAGCTTTGTCGAGTGTCGACACTTTTGGTCGACGAGGTGTCGAGACACGGGTTACACGCCCTGGGTCACAGGCGTGACCGACCCGTCACGGGCGTGTACCCGGCCGTGTACCGTGTGGATAAACTTGGATTTGCCGACTTTCTGCGCCGCTTCAGGTACACGCCCTGTGACACGGGCGTGACACAGGGCGTGACAGGGCCGAAAATCGACTTTTTCCAGTTTTTTGTGTCGTTCATTTCCCTTATTCTGCATCTAACGTTCCAGCTCTGTTCTGGAGGAAATAAGGCCGAAACAGAGATTTCTCCTCCTCATTTCACCTTCTACTTCATCTTCTTCCTCATTCCAAAAGAACATCAAGGGAGCAAAGCTAAGACAAGGGAAGGAAAGAGAGGAGCAGCCGTCGCGGTGTCATCTCGGTTCAGGCAAGCGGTATTCTTCACCCTTGCCAATCTTGTTTTCTTGTTCTTTGCTTGTGCAAGTTTAGCTAATTTTCCTCTTTCAATTTTATTAGCCTTGTTCTTCTTGTTTTTGTTTAGTCATGAATCCTCTTGTTCCTTCAAATCTTACATGCTTACCGCCTTGTTATCAAATTTCCCTACGCTTAAATATTTCTTCTTATGCGAAGTTGCTTCATGTAGCTTTTCTTCTTCATGTCATGATCATGTTAAAATCACTTGTTGGTTTAGTTAGCATTATCCTTTGAGGAGTAAGTAGAAATGATGTTAGCATACTCATGTTAGCATACACATGGGCAATTTGTCGTCATGTGTGAGGATGAAGGAAGGGAACGTGCGTACTTGGGTTTTGGTGAGATTTGCTTATGGTGTTGAGCTTGGGTTCGTTTATGGTACGTTTTGCGAGGTGAATTGTGAACCATGGCAGGAGCGTTTGTGTGAGGATTCGGTAAGGGGTGGTGTGGTTTAAGCCTTTGTGGCCACCAGGTTTGGATTTGTGGTGTAGAGCACCATTTTGGCCCCGATTTGAGCTGGCTTTTATTACTGCATTCCACTTTAGGGCTGCCACCAAAAGACCCTTGCGGAATCGCATTTAACCGCTGCTTATGTTTCATTCGTATAGTTGTTTCTTGTACTAAGGATGATAGAATGGGCATGTGTTTTGCCTTTTTGCTCTTGCGGGTTGAGCAGGGCTTGAGGAGAATGGCACGCACCTGGTGCGTTTTACACTTGTTTTCCACCTGTTTTGTTTACTCAGTTTACTTACATGAAACATTGCTACGGGGTCGGGAAGCCCCTTCGTTATATTTTCTGAACTTCATACTCTGTTGTATACTCTGTTGTATAGCTTTGATGATTGCTGAGGTGTTCTTTCTTGAATGCCTCGGGTGCAGGTTGTAGCCGGTTGAGCGGCTAGTGCTTGGATCGAGTTTATTTGGAGCTAGCCGAGCTTACTTAGCGAGGTAGTTCTTTTCTTTGTTGTACAAACATACTTGCACCCCAATGGGTTCGTGTCAGCTTGTTGGCGCCCATTGGTGGTTTTCTTTACTTGTGATATATATATGAATGCTAGACTGCTAATGTGACTCATTTGGCTAAGATGATGTCTACTTGCTCTTGGGAAGGATTTATGGTAGGTTGCATTAGGTATTTTTAAGCTAAACAAAACCTATGCTAGGATAACATGCATAACATGTTTTTGTCACCGAACAAGTATTTTCCAAAGAACATAAACAAAGATGATTTCTGATATTATTATAAATATAGACTGCATATAGGAGATCGTCATAAATAAACAAAGTATTTCCGCCGCGTACAAACACACATTTTGATGCCTAAGGCCGAGGGATACGGCCATTAAACTAAAAGGTTTTCTTGCATTTAACTGATGGATTTCAACTCATAAAGTAATCGTCAAGGGTTGCCTGAGCGTGTGCAGTTATCCCCTGCACGACATGGCATCATAACCCGTAGTTCCTCTTACTCTGATACGATGTACTCGTTGAGGAAATGCGGGTTGTGACATTTTCCCTCAAGGCAGCGAATCTCTTCTCTCTCTCTCAAGCCGTCCGGCAATCAACACCTGCGCTTGCATATCCTCTTTCTCTACCCTCTCCTGCTCCAAGGCGGCCTGCATCTCTACTATCTTTCCCTCCGCGGCCTCCAACGCGGACTGCAACCTTGTGGTCTCTTGCTCTAGTGCGTAGTGCGGCCTCGTGGTCTCTTGCTCCAAGGTGGTCTACAACTCTTGAATCCTTCTCTCAACGGCCTCCTGGGTAGCCCGTTGTTCCTCCTCCTTAATCTGCAGGGCTTCAGCGTGTGCCCTCACAATCGCCTGCAATGTGTCGACCTCCTTCTTGAACTCGGCCATCCTTTCGTCGTGAACACTTGGCGGAGGCACCGACAGCATGGTCAAGAAGGATGTCAGGTCGCCTGGTTTCATCATGACCTCCGGTTCACCTATAGAAGACAAACCGCAGTCAGGTTCAGTCGGATAATTGCGACCTTATTATAAGAAAATCGGTAAGATAAGACCCCCGGTTTGATTTTTATCAACTTTAATGGTCGCAGTATGGTATCTTAACACTGCCGCATGAATCGTTCGGGATCTATCTGCTTTAGCTTTTCTTTCCATAGCCGCTCGTCTTCTTTAGCTCGACTTTTCAGTTGAGCCGTGGTTAGGAAAAAGTTGTCTGGCGGATTTAAAATTGTGTTCGCCCCCTTCTTCCTTGACCGCGACTTGTAGAAGTTTACAGTTCGCTTAACTTCCCCTTGTTTACCTTACAGAAGAGGTAGTGTGGTCGCCACCGGTTTCCCAGCGATCAGCTTCTTCATCTCCTCCATCATCTCTCAAAGTTTCAATTTTTTGGTTCCTTCAGAAACCGCGGAGGCCGTCCCGGCAAGTTTCTCCCCAGTGACTTCGACTTCAAGGCGATCGACCTCTTCAAATGCCTCTGGGGTAGTCAATAGCTTATCCTGCTACTGCAAGGTCTCCATGCCTTTGAGGATGTCACTAATCATCTCGCTAGCCATGGACACATCCTCCGGCATGTTTGGTTTGGAATCTGGTGTGGACGGACTCTCGGATTCCTCTTTCTCCCACGGCCTATGTTGAAGACTAGCCGCTCCGGTCTTTACGGAAATATTCCAATTTCCGGCCTGCATCTTCCGCACTTTCCTCCTCATCCTTTCTTCAAGGGTCTTACTCCTTTTCCTCTGTCTTTTCAAGGTGTCGACTACCATTTTTGTCTGCTTGCTCTTTTCAGCCAAAGACCGCGCGGCCTCCAGCGTCTTCTCCGGCTCGTTATCATCAACCACGACTAGGTCGGCCGTGGCCGGCAATTCGCGCGACTTGCCAGATTAAACGCTTTTATCCTCCATCTCACCTATTTTTAAGAGCAGTTCACCCGATGGAGAGTAAGTTACCTCAAAGGATTGGACAGTTCCGGTTTGTGGTGGAGCAGCCTTCGAAACCGCTTCCGGATTGGTCGTATCCTTCAAAACCGCTTCAGGATTGGTCGCGGCGTGCGAAGATTTGCTGATGGTCTGCGTCGGCCTCTTTTCAGAGCCAGAAGCCGCTGGAGTAATCGGCTTTTCAATCATCTCCACAGGCTGTCGGTCAGAGTCTTCCGGTTTCTGGCTCCAGCTCTTTTTCTTCTCAGCCGATTTCTTATCACAGGCTAACATCGACAACATGACATCCATTTTGCGGAAACCCTCGTCGACTTGGAAAACTCTGACCGCTAGTGGCGAGAATCGACCTGTGACTTGGCAGAGATCTTGAAGAATGACAAGGGTCAAGGGATTTTATAGATGCCGATGCATTAAAGGCAGTCGCGGTCTCCGGCTTAGTTCTACATTTTCGAAGTTTTCAGAAACTTAAATATGTGTGTGGATCTTGTTAAGCCCGGAATCCGCGACCAGTTCGCACAGCTTTCAAGACCGGGCGGCCTGGTTCTTCTAGCCGCCAAGCATGTCAAGTCGGCCGGTCATCAGAGACCGGGCGGCCTGTGCCTTCTAGCCGCCACGCATGTCAAGTCGGCTGGTTATCAGAGAAGTCGGGCGGTCTCTATATCAGGCCGCCGTCAGCACCAGCCCTGCTCAACGTCAAGGCCCAGGGCCCAGACCATCAGCTCGCAAGGAGGAATCCGTCAGGCCATGCGGCTTCCCTCCTTTCTCCTTTTTTGTTCATTTGCTTCCCTTCAGCTCTGCTCGCTTCTCTTATACCCCGGGCAGACGGTAACTTTATCACTGCCCGTTTGTGCAAGCCCCCGAGCATATAAATAGGGGGACGGTGCAATCCCCAAAGCACGCTGACTTGTATCCAGGAGCTCGCTTGTTAAGAGCTACGGTCTCAAGTCTAGTGCCTTGCGGCTTGCTGTCCGGCCGGCTTCACCTTTTTTCTCCTTCTTGTAACCGCTTCACTTTTAATAAAAGGAAAGCCCATCGCAAGAGTGGCCTTTAAGCTGCAGCGGGCAAACTCTTGTGTTGCCGCTGCCAGCGGCCTCTCTTTCTGTCCCTCAGCTACAACTGCTAGTAACCGACTATTCAACAGTCTCCACTTTTCCCTTCCTTTCCCCGGTGCTTGAATCGTTAGCTGGTGGTGCTCGGCTCCCTTTCTATTTTCGTGCATCAACAACGGCGCTTGTTCTAATTTCGCTGAGTGGGACCAAAGGCTTTGAGATCTATAGTGATGCTTCTGGCAGTGGATTGGGTTGTGTTCTACTGCAGCATGGAAGTGTAATAGCTTATTGCTCGCGTCAGCAGAAGGTACATGAGAGGAATTATCTGGTCCATGACTTGGAGTTAGCGGCCGTGATATTTGCCTTGAAGCTGTGGAGGCATTAGCTGTACGGTGTGAAGGTCGATATCTATACCGACCGCAAGAGCCTGAAGTACTTGTTGGATCAAAAGGATCTAAACATGCGGCAGCGGAGGTGGATGGAGTTCCTGGGGGACTGCACATTCATGATTCATTATGTGCCTGGGAAAGGCAATGTGGTTGCGGATGCATTGAGTCGCAGGACCCCTGTGCAAGCCAACTAGTTGTCGGTTCATGACGAGCATTTGATTCGGGAATTTGAGGCATTAGAGATCTCTTGTATTGCAGACTAGTGCCGAAGCGCAATTGAACTGGACAGAAGTTCAGTATGACTTGGCTGATCGGATTCAGTAGGCTCTGGATTTGGATAGCAACATGAAGCAAATCATGGATGAGGGTTTGGATGGGTCAAATTCCCAATTTATTGTTAAGGATGGATTGTTATGGAAGGATAGTCGTCTGTGCGTCCCAAATGTGGGTAAACTACGGGTGCAATTGATGTACGAGGCTCATCATACCAAGTACTCGATTCACCCAGGGAGCACGAAGATGTACCATGATATGAAGAAGTTGTTCTAGTGGCCAGGACTTAAGAAGGACGTGGCACTTTATGTAGCGAAGTGTCAAACGTTCGCCTTAGTGAAGGCGGAGTGCCAGAAGCCTGGAGGTTTCTTGAAGTCCTTGCCTATCCCGAAGTAGAAGTTTGACGATATTTCAATGGACTTTATGCATGGGTTTCCAAGGTCACAGAAGGGAAACAACGTCATCTGCGTGATCGTAGATCGATTGACGAAAGTGTCGCACTTCATTCTGAATAGGAAGGATGATTCGGTGGAGAAATTGGCAAAACTCTATGTGGATAACATTGTTCGACTTCACGATGTGCCCCGCAGCATCGTGAGTGATCGAGATGGGCGGTTCACGTCCAATGACTGGAGGTTGGTGTAACAAATGTTGGGAATAAGGCTGAGTTTCAACACGTCCTTTCATCTGCAGATGGATGGTCAGACTGTGAGAGTCAACAGGACGATGGAAGACATGCTTCAATGTGCGTCTTGGATTTCGGGAAGCAGTGGGAAGATCACTTGTACTTGGTGGAATTTGCTTATAACAATAGCTACCAAGCGAGTATTCAAATGACGCCCTTCGAGGCCCTTTATGGTAGGAAATGCCGCACGCCGTTGTTATAGTTGGAAGCGGGTGAGTTGAAGCTGTACAAGCGGCAAGAAGTGGAAGATGCAACTTCATTGGTACAAACTATTCGAGAACGATTGTTGATCGCTCAGGACAGGCAAGCTAAATACTATAATGCCAAGCATCAGAACGTTGAGTTTGCTGTTGGCTGTTGATGCGCGGAAACGTCGCGGGGCACCAGCCAGCTAACACGGAGGGGGTGTTCGATCTCACAAGCTAGGAGAGGAGGAGAAGAGAAAGGAAGGAAGCCTCTGAGTGCTCGAGAGTGGAGCAAACGGCTTGTCAAAGAGGGTTGCGGGGATAGAGGAGAGAAGCTTGATCAACAGAGCGGGTTGATCAAGAGAGGAGAAGGAGGTTGACCAGGAGCTGTCGAGCAGACGGCTAATGGGACGGTTGTGCTAGCAGGTTGGACGCCGAGGAAAGCTGAGCTGAGAAGAAGTCTGCTGAGCAGAGGAGCAAGACTTGCTGAGCAGAGGAGAGAAGAGGGGGCCGCTAGCAGCGGCAACAACACACTTCGCCCGCCGCGGCCTAAATGCCACTCCTGCGACGGGCTTTCCTTTTATTAATAGCTAGAGATTACAAGCTTACAAGTACACCTTTACAACAAAATCACTTAAAGGGTACAAGGAGAAGCTGGCGGCTAAGAGAGAAGAAAGTGCCAGAAAGCAGAGGAGAAGCTGCCAGAGACTAAGTAAAATGGTCTGCTGGCAAGCTGGAGGACTGGGAAACTGAGTCTGCAGAGTCTGCTGGCAAGCTGCTGAAGAGCTGTGCGGACAGGAAACTGAGTCCGCAGAGCTTGCTGGAGGAGGTGACGACGGACTGCGCGGACTGGAAAATGGAGTCCGCAGGGCTTGCTGGCAGGACTTGCAGGATCCTCCCACCGTCTGGCGCGATGCCGAATGAAAGGCACCATGGGCTATTTATAGGCCCAGGGAAGCTCTTCTAGAAGCGGGGCCCAGTGACATCAGCATGACGACCTGCGCGGACTCCGCGGACAGAGATTTTGCGTCCGCCACTGTTGAGCAATGAAGCGAGCGGAAGGACCCACCTGCAGAAAACTGGAGTTCGCCTCCTAGCGGGGGACCTGGGCGGACTCCGGGAGGAGTCCGCCCGGCAGGCCGGAGGCCGCCCCCTAGCGGGCGGCCTGGGCGGACTCCAGGGGGAGTCCGCCCGACAGGAGCCGGGGCCGCCCCCTAGCGGGCGGCCTGGGCGGACTCCGGGGGAGTCCGCCCGGCTGGAGCCGGGGCCGCCCCCTAGCGGGCGGCCTGGGCGGACTCCAGGGGGAGTCCGCCCGGCGGGCCTGGCCGCCCCCTTGCGGGCGGCCTGGGCGGACTCCGGGAGGAGTCCGCCCGGCTGGCTGCCGGGGCCGCCCCCTAGCGGGCGGCCTGGGCGGACTCCAGGGGGAGTCCGCCCGGCGGGCCTGGCCGCCCCCTTGCGGGCGGCCTGGGCGGACTCCGGGAGGAGTCCGCCCGGCTGGCTGCCGGGGCCGCCCCCTAGCGGGCGGCCTGGGCGGACTCCAGGGGGAGTCCGCCCGGCGGGCCTGGCCGCCCCCTTGCGGGCGGCCTGGGCGGACTCCGGGAGGAGTCCGCCCGGCTGGCTGCCGGGGCCGCCCCCTAGCGGGCGGCCTGGGCGGACTCCAGGGGGAGTCCGCCCGGCGGGCCTGGCCGCCCCCTTGCGGGCGGCCTGGGCGGACTCCGGGAGGAGTCCGCCCGGCTGGCTGCCGGGGCCGCCCCCTAGCGGGCGGCCTGGGCGGACTCCAGAGGGAGTCCGCCCGGCGGGCCTGGCCGCCCCCTTGCGGGCGGCCTGGGCGGACTCCGGGAGGAGTCCGCCCGGCTGGCTGCCGGGGCCGCCCCCTAGCGGGCGGCCTGGGCGGACTCCGGGGGGAGTCCGCCCGGCTAGAGCCGGGGCCGCCCCCTAGCGGGCGGCCTGGGCGGACTCCAGGGGGAGTCCTCCCGGCGGGCCTGGCCGCCCCCTTGCGGGCGGCCTGGGCGGACTCCGGGTGGAGTCCGCCCGGCTGACGGGCGGAGGCCGCCCGGGGTGGGCGGCCTCGGCGGATGGCGGCAGGAGGCCGCCGCCCCTCGGGCAGCAGGGAGGTCGCCCCTGGCGGGCGTCCTCGGCGGACGGCGGTAGGAGACCACCGCCCCTTGAGAGAACTAGGAGGCCGCTCCTGGCAATGCTGTTGGCGGACTCCTGCAAGGAAAAGCACTACACGATTAGCGGACCTAACCGCATGTCCCGCGAGGGTGAGCCATGGGAATAGCCCGCCGTCCCGCAGGGCACGCGGTTGCTAGGAGACCTAGGCGGATAGGGAAGACTCTCCGCCTACGCTGGGACCCATCGCGATCGAAAGGGACAATCTAAGGGTCACGATGAGCCAGCTGGCCATCTTGGGAAGGATCGCCGATTTCTGGGTTAACATAATCCCCGCACTTTTTTAAGTTCCGAAAAGAACTTCGAAAAAGTAGGAGACCCACGAAAATCGTGATCCACCCCAACGGAAGAAGAGGAGCAAGGAGAGACAGAACCTGAAAACTCTCCTTAGAAGCTTAGTGCTTCCTGTCTATTTTCCTGTAAAAGGAAAGTTAGGATAAGCATGTACGGATGGTACATCGAGCGCGTACCTGAATTTGTTTTTTGCAAAACGAAGAAGGCGTGTCTTCTGTAAATGTTCTGCAAAACAAAAGTGAGGAAAACTGAAAGGCATAACAACTCGCAAGTACCTGGAAGGGACCTGCAAGTCTTTGCTGGTTTCTGCAAGAAGAGAGTTAGGAACATGTACAATGTATGAGAGTAACTTGCAAGTACCTGTGAAGAAACTTGCAAGGGTTTGTGGATCTCTGCAAGAAGAGAGTTAAGAGCAGGTATCGTATATAAAAACAAGCTGCAAGTACCTGGATGAGACTTACAGGTATTGCTAATTTCTGCAAGAAGAAGAGTTAGGAGCCAATAAGACATGAAAATATCTTGCAAGTACCTGTGAAGAGAAGGCTTGCAAGTGTTAACTGTAGACTGTTAACTGTTGACAAGATAAGGCCGATATGACCAATTAGCAAGAAGAATGCCTGATGAATACTATTATGAAATCCAGATCAATAAACTGAGTGTTGACTGCTGACAGATATGGCTGGATTACAATAGCATAGTTGATAGCGCTTGAGCAAACAATGTAGAGGAGATGAGAGCAATAGAGCTTATATGAGTAGAGTAAGAGTCATCATCCGATAGAGCTTTGAATAAGCAATTCATATAGGATGAGCATGAGCAAAGTGATTGCTGGAGATCCTTTTGGTAGGTCGGATTAACCTGTTCACCTGTGAAAGAAGGCAAGAGAGAAAAAGGAGGGCTGCACCCGGAATGACTAAAGTGGGTTGAATGCTGCCATAGGTGTTCCCCGTGGGCCTTATGCATCACTTGCCCGAGAAATCATCCCAAGTATAGTCCTACTCAAAGCGGGCTGGCCGCGCATCCTCAAGGAGGGGGGAAAAAGGAAAAAAGAGGTCCATATTCGGAATGACTACAGAGGGTTGAATGCTGCCACAGGTGTTCCCCGTGGGCCTTATGCATCACTTGCCCGAAAAAATCATTCCGAGTATGGTCCTGCTCGAAGCGGGAAAGGAAAAAGAGGTCCATGTTCGGAATGACTACAGAGGGTTGAATGCTGCCACAGGTGTTCCCCGTGGGCCTTATGCATCACTGGCCTGAGAAAGTCATTCTGAGTATGGTCCTGCTCAAAGCGGGCTGGCCGCGCATCCTCAAGGAGGGCACAAAGCAAGGGAAGGTCCTGAGAAGGACCGCTGGAAGCAAGGAAGATCCTGAGAAGGATCGCTAGAAGCAAGGGAGATCCTGAGAAGGATCGCTAGAGACTCTGCTCTCTTGCCCTGGGCACAAGCATCACTGATCAAGGAGACAGGTTGCGCCAAGAGGCCTATATTGTCTGTGTATTGATCAGTGGAGTTGTGAGAACCCGAGAGGTATGGATCGAGGATACCGGAGAGTTATTCGGCCACCACAGTTGAAGGCTGATCTAAGAGACAAGGCTACGCTTGATTGCCATTGCTTGTCCAGCGAAGATCATCCTAACCGTAGTGTTTCCTATAAGACGCACAGCAGAGCTAACACATGGGGCTCCCCTAGCACACACTCTGTGTTAGATGCCGGCTAGGATCCTAAGCCTGAAGCCCATAATCGTAGATGAACTGCTCCCACTACACACATGGGTATACTCCCGCCATATGTGGTCGAAGCGGTAGTGCGAGAACAAACTACGGAGGGAACGTTTCAGACTCGGCGAAATCTCATTGGCGTATTGATCCAGAGAGAGAGAGAGAGGCAACAAAAAGGGAACTGTGTCAGTACAGGATCTCTGAATAAAATCTTTGCAGAAAAGCAAGAGTAAAACACTGAGAAGTGTTGTAAAGAATGAAAGAGGGAGAAAGTAAGGGTTGAGATAACCCCTGGAGGTTGTAAGGAGCTCTGGAGGACTGTGAAGTCCTTGCTAGTTCAGAATAGCCTTCCTAGCACGCCCTCATCGTCGGCGTCGAAGCATTCGACTTCTTGGTTGACAATGAGGAGAGGAGGCTCTTCGACGTGATTCACTGCCCTTGAGGAGCAAGGAACATCTGAAATTTCTTTGCCCTTTGACGTTGATGGGTCAGGGCGATCTTCTTTAGGGAGCAAGTCATGCATCTTGCCCTGCCGGAGCATCCTTTGCACAAGCTGACGGAATGCTCGGTAGTTTTCTGTTCGATGGCCTGGCTCTTTGTGGAATTCACAATAAGGCTCTGAGTCTCTAGACCTCTGATCTGCTGGCCGGTAGGGCTTCTTGTAGCTTGCCCTGTCTTTCATGATCTGGATCACTTCTTGCATGACGTCGTCGAGATCAGACTCATGCAAGTCATCGTCTTGCTGCTGTTGGACAGCTGCTGTTTGAGAAGGAGCTAGCGGGAGCAAAGGATCTTGAGCATCACGGCTCGGGAAGGAGTATCGCTGGCGATGAAGCCTTCTATCCTTCCTTGAGTGAGCTGGGAAACGATTGCAAGGAGACCTTGGAGGCTGCTTGCGAAACGGATCTTTCTCTGATACAAGCTTGGAAACGAAGCCTGGATTGCTCTTCTCTCCTCGGATGTACGAGTTGGCTAGAGCAATCAGCTCTTGGTATGTCCTTGGAGCACGGACATTGGCTTCAAATTTGAGAGGCCCTTCGCGAAGACCATGGATAAGAGCCACTCGATACATTTCTTGATCAACGATTTCGATGTCCAGAATCTCTCTCTAGAATCGATCAACAAATTGAGACTAGGTTTCATCACTGCGCTGTCTGATCTCAAAGAGGGCTTCAGGACCGCCCTTTCTCTTGGAGGAGGTAGAGAATCTGAGAAGGAACTCTCTACGAAGATCGAGGAAGGAAGAGATGGAGTGAGGGCGGAGGCCATAGAACCAATCCCTCACTTGCCCATCAAAGGTTGTAACAAGAAGTTTGCACTTGGTTGCATTTGACAGAGTCTTGAGAGCAACGGCTGATTCAAAAGCTTGAAGATGCTTGACCGGATCAGTCTCTCCTGTATAGATTGGCAGTCGAGGCTCTCTGAAGTTTGCTGGAGTAGGTTCAAGGCGAACACTCTCGATAAAGGGCGACGGCTCTTCCTGCTCTCCCACAGCATAGGGATCAAAGGGAGCATAGGCTGCAGCTGCAAAAGAAGCAGGGGGGTAGAAAGGAAAGGTTGCTGCAGGAGGAACAGAGGCAGGAGCTGGGGGGCAAGGATGACTTCCTTGAAAGTTGAGAAATCTAGCAGGACTTCCCCGGGCAGCTTGCCGGAAGAAGTTTTGGCGAGCGGCAAACTCTTCATCTTGAGTTCGCAAAGGAGCAGCAGGACCTTGCGGGAAGGTCGGGGTGTAAGGCGGATAGAACGGAGGACAAGCTTGAGAATAAGCTTGCTTATGCTCTGATGTTGGCGTTGGGTTGATTGGAGCAGCTGGAGCAGTTGCTGGACGAGAGTCTAACCGCTGCGTGATCGCAGCAAGGACTTGGTTGATGGCTTGGAACTGTTGAGCATTCTCACGGCGCGACTGCTCAAAAGCTTCCCAGAGAGGGTCTTCACTGGGACTTGGAGCAAAGTTCTCGACTGATTGATCTGACATGGCTAACTGTCGCTATTCACCGTCTGATCGGATCTGAAGGTCGCGTGTTAACTGTTGATGCGCGGAAACGTCGCGGGGCACCAGCCAGCTAACACGGAGGGGGTGTTCGATCTCACAAGCTAGGAGAGGAGGAGAAGAGGAAAGGAAGGAAGCCTCTGAGTGCTCGAGAGTGGAGCAAACAGCTTGTCAAAGAGGGTTGCGGGGATAGAGGAGAGAAGCTTGATCAACAGAGCGGGTTGATCAAGAGAGGAGAAGGAGGTTGACCAGGAGCTGTCGAGCAGACGGCTAATGGGACGGTTGTGCTAGCAGGTTGGACGCCGAGGAAAGCTGAGCTGAGAAGAAGTCTGCTGAGCAGAGGAGCAAGACTTGCTGAGCAGAGGAGAGAAGAGGGGGCCGCTAGCAGCGGCAACAACACACTTCGCCCGCCGCGGCCTAAATGCCACTCCTGCGACGGGCTTTCCTTTTATTAATAGCTAGAGATTACAAGCTTACAAGTACACCTTTACAACAAAATCACTTAAAGGGTACAAGGAGAAGCTGGCGGCTAAGAGAGAAGAAAGTGCCAGAAAGCAGAGGAGAAGCTGCCAGAGACTAAGTAAAATGGTCTGCTGGCAAGCTGGAGGACTGGGAAACTGAGTCTGCAGAGTCTGCTGGCAAGCTGCTGAAGAGCTGTGCGGACAGGAAACTGAGTCCGCAGAGCTTGCTGGAGGAGGTGACGACGGACTGCGCGGACTGGAAAATGGAGTCCGCAGGGCTTGCTGGCAGGACTTGCAGGATCCTCCCACCGTTTGGCGCGATGCCGAATGAAAGGCACCATGGGCTATTTATAGGCCCAGGGAAGCTCTTCTAGAAGCGGGGCCCAGTGACATCAGCATGACGACCTGCGCGGACTCCGCGGACAGAGATTTTGCGTCCGCCACTGTTGAGCAATGAAGCGAGCGGAAGGACCCACCTGCAGAAAACTGGAGGTCGCCTCCTAGCGGGCGACCTGGGCGGACTCCGGGAGGAGTCCGCCGGCAGGCCGGAGGCCGCACCCTAGCGGGCGGCCTGGGCGGACTCCAGTGGGAGTCCGCCCGGCAGGAGCCGGGGCCGCCCCCTAGCGGGCGGCCTGGGCGGACTCCGGGGGGAGTCCGCCCGGCTGGAGCCGGGGCTGCCCCCTAGCGGGCGGCCTGGGCGGACTCCAGGGGGAGTCCGCC
Organism: Platanthera guangdongensis; assembly: GCA_039583875.1. Classification (NCBI taxonomy): domain Eukaryota; kingdom Viridiplantae; phylum Streptophyta; class Magnoliopsida; order Asparagales; family Orchidaceae; genus Platanthera; species Platanthera guangdongensis. The sequence goes on along the minus strand of CM077163.1, from coordinate 125,372,938 downwards.
CGGCGGGCCTGGCCGCCCCCTTGCGGGCGGCCTGGGCGGACTCCGGGAGGAGTCCGCCCGGCTGGCTGCCGGGGCCGCCCCCTAGCGGGCGGCCTGGGCGGACTCCAGGGGGAGTCCGCCCGGCGGGCCTGGCCGCCCCCTTGCGGGCGGCCTGGGCGGACTCCGGGAGGAGTCCGCCCGACTGGCTGCCGGGGCCGCCCCCTAGCGGGCGGCCTGGGCGGACTCCAGGGGGAGTCCGCCCGGCGGGCCTGGCCGCCCCCTTGCGGGCGGCCTGGGCGGACTCCGGGAGGAGTCCGCCCGGCTGGCTGCCGGGGCCGCCCCCTAACGGGCGGCCTGGGCGGACTCCAGGGGGAGTCCGCCCGGCGGGCCTGGCCGCCCCCTTGCGGGCGGCCTGGGCGGACTCCGGGAGGAGTCCGCCCGGCTGGCTGCCGGGCCGCCCCCTAGCGGGCGGCCTGGGCGGACTCCAGGGGGAGTCCGCCCGGCGGGCCTGGCCGCCCCCTTGCGGGCGGCCTGGGCGGACTCCGGGAGGAGTCCGCCCGGCTGGCTGCCGGGGCCGCCCCCTAGCGGGCGGCCTGGGCGGACTCCAGGGGGAGTCCGCCCGGCGGGCCTGGCCGCCCCCTTGCGGGCGGCCTGGGCGGACTCCGGGAGGAGTCCGCCCGGCTGGCTGCCGGGCCGCCCCCTAGCGGGCGGCCTGGGAGGACTCCGGGGGGAGTCCGCCCGGCTGGAGCCGGGGCCGCCCCCTAGCGGGCGGCCTGGGCGGACTCCAGGGGGAGTCCGCCCGGCGGGCCTGGCCGCCCCCTTGCGGGCGGCCTGGGCGGACTCCGGGTGGAGTCCGCCCGACTGACGGGCGGAGGCCGCCCGGGGTGGGCGGCCTCGGCGGACGGCGGCAGGAGGCCGCCGCCCCTCGGGCAGCAGGGAGGTCGCCCCTGGCGGGCGTCCTCGGCGGACGGCGGTAGGAGACCACCGCCCCTTGAGAGAACTAGGAGGCCGCTCCTGGCAATGCTCTTGGCGGACTCCTGCAAGGAAAAGCACTACACGATTAGCGGACCTAACCGCATGTCCCGCGAGGGTGAGCCATGGGAATAGCCCGCCGTCCCGCAGGGCACGCGGTTGCTAGGAGACCTAGGCGGATAGGGAAGACTGTCCGCCTACGCTGGGACCCATCGCGATCGAAAGGGACAATCTAAGGGTCACGATGAGCCAGCTGGCCATCTTGGGAAGGATCGCCTATTTCTGGGTTAACATTGACAACTGCATGTATTTGAAGATTAAGCCATTCAAGGGTGTCTCGCGGGTACGGCGCTTGAAGAAGCTAAGCCCGAGGTATCTTCGACCATTTGAGGCTCTGAAGCGATTTGGCGAAGCAACTTATCGACTAAAGCTATTAGTGGAACTGAGTAGTCTACACGGCGTATTCCACATATCGGTGTTGCGAAAGGCGGTGCAAGAGCCTTCGCAAGTTATTACGGTCGATCAAGTACCGATTGATAATGGTCTGACGACGAAGGTCAAGACTGTTCGCATTGAGGACTCGAAAGTCAAGCGACTGCGTAACAAGGACATCAGGATGGTCAAGGTCCGTTGGGACAACTGCGGTAGTGAGGAGATCTCATGGGAGTGAGAGCAGATCATGCTTGAGGAGTACCCAGAGTTATTCCACTCAGGTACCGTTTAAGTTTTGCGTATCTTTTCCTTTCTGTAATTTCGAGACAAAATTCTTTTAAGAGGGAGAGAATTATAACGCCCTGAAACTCAAAAGAGGGATAGGCAGTGTTTAGAGCCATGTTTGGGGCCTAGTAAGGGTCATACGTCCTAGGACACGGGCGTGTCTAGGGCCGTGTCATGCTCGGGTTCGGCGAACAGCGAACATAGCCTGAGACACGGTCGTGTCCAGGGCCGTGTCCTGCTCGTGCTATTAGTCGGGCTGTGTCAGGTGAGGAACTTGGCCTGCTACACAGGTGTGTTCTGGTTGACACAGGTGTGTAAGATTTGACACGGGCGTGTCGAGAAGTCGTGTCCTTCTCTGTGTGTTTAGTCAGCTGTGTCGGTTGTTGAGCACGGCCTGGGACACGGCCGTGTGCATGGCCGTGTCTGGCACACGGTATGTGACACGGGTGTGTCCAGGGGTCGTGTCCTGTTCGGGATGCGACAGTTTCGGCGTCGATTGAGGCACACAGCCTTGGATACGGGCGTGTCACAAGCCCTGTTCGGCCCAGGAAATTAGTTTTAAGTGCGAATCATGGCCGTTTGTTTCCTTCTTTTGGGATCCAAGGGCCCAGGGATGTTCTAGCTGAGTTATGTCCGGGAATATGGTTTGAAACCCTCATTCCACTTGGAGCTTTCTCTTTCTAAAGCTTTAGAGAGAGGGGAGAGCAAGAAAGAAGGAGAAGGAGAGTTCCGGCCGCCAGCGGAGCTTTGGATCCCCAAATCGCAAGCCAAGTCCAGATCTATGGAGGCGAGGCTGTTGCGGTGCCTTTCATCCATCTAGATCTTCATGGCGCCAAAGAGAAACCCAAAGGTAACGATTCTCTTCTTGTATATGTGAAGTCCTCTTTCCTTTTTGCATAGGAGGCCTGCTCTTGCGAGTACACAGTGAGTGTGAGGTATTCCTTCGGGTAGACATGAATAGTCCCCATTGTTTTGCATATAGAGTCCGGAATCGAAGTACGGACATATGCATGGTGTGTAAAGCCTACCCGGACAAGTTAGTCTAGATCTGTGATGTTTCATTATGCATGAATTGTCGGAGAAGACTCCGTGCCGATGGTTGTTTTCGGGTTTTCTACGCGGTAGATTGCAACAGGGAATCTTGGCGTCTAACTTCAAGATACACCCGAAAAACTGGGCAGAAGCATGATTATGCCATCTTGTGAGCCTGGGATCCAACTTGCACATAACTGGGTTATATCAAATTTGTGTGTTAGATTTGGGACTCGGGGAAGCTTGACCCGCGCATATGGCTTAAATTGACGTTGCGGTTTGAGCAATGGGTTAGGTGGAACCGTACCCGCTCTATGTCATTCGGTTAAAGTGACTTAAGGTATGCAGTACTTTTCATTGGCATAGATGGAGGGTCTTAGGATTAGGCCGGTAAGACTATAATGCTCACAAGGTTTGTCATCCTGGAGGCGGTGGTGAGGCCACGTATTTTTACCGGGTTCACTGAGTAAGTGCCCTGAGAGCACGGGGTGTGTGGTCGTCCAGATCTGCACCTGTGGTGTATTGTGCAAATGTTGTACTTTCACTTTAATCGTTGGATTATACTAATTCAATGCAGGTAAGGAGCACCGCCACCCCAAGAAAGGGGTGGGGTCGTTATAATTTGGTCAGCTTTATTTGACCGTTGCTTTTGTTTGCCACTGCTACGGTGGATTGTTGATTGCAGGTGCTGCGGAGCCTAGTGGCAAATAGCGGGCAAAAGCCCTGTTGCTGAGCCGGCCCTCGAAGGCCTATGTGAATGTTTACTTGTTATACTCATGTGTCCCAGCCTGCGTGCCGATGTTTGGAAGACACTGTTTATTTAAGTAAACTCTTGTAAGGCCATAAGACCAAGTACTTTGTGTATTTTGTACGCTCATTCCTAATTTGGATATTTAGTGGACATTCATGTTGTTGGCTTAGGTTCTTTTCTTTACAACTCTTAAAATGCTTCTGCTAGAATGTACTTTGTGAAGGACGTGTGTTATTGGAAGGCTGGTTTCATTTCGTAACCCTTTGGTCTGTCTGTGGTATATGGCGTCGGGCCCCGGCCGGACCTACTACTATATGCTATGTGATGGATAGGGTTGTTACAAAGTATGCCTTTAGGCAAAGATGAGGCAGGGAAACATGTTGATGAGTCTTTGTATAGAGGGATAATTGACTCCTTATTATACTTGACTACAAGTAGGCCTGACATCATGTATGATACATGTGTCTATGCTAGATACCAGGCATTCCCTAAAGAGTCTCATTATTGTGTTGTTAAGAGAATTTTAAGATATCTTAATGGCACACCAGATCTTGGTCTATGGTACCTTAGGAATAGAGATTTTCTGCTAACAGGTTTTTCAAATGCAGTCTTTGCAGGCTGCAAGGAAGATAGGAAAAGAACCACATGTACATGCCAATTCCAAGGTGGAAGATTGGTGTCATGGAACAGCAAAAAGCAGACAAGTGTTGTTATATCCACATCAGAATCAAAATATATTGTAGCTGGAAGTTATTGTGCTCAGTTGCTATGGATACAACATCAACTTGGAAATTACGACATCAAGATAAGTAGAACTCCATAATATTGTGATTCTACTAGTGCTATATCAATTGCTAGAAATCCTGTTTCACATAGCATAACAAAGCACATTGAAATTAGGTACCATTTTATTAGAGAACATGTTGAGAAAGAGGACATAAGTCTAGTGTTTATTTCTACTAATACACAAGTAGCTGATATATTCATTAAACTTCTAGATGAAAGTAAATTCAATTATTTTAAAATTGAATTAGGCATGTTGAACCTGAAATAGGATGGTAGATTAAGAAAAAAGTCTACTCAACGTATGACTAAGTAAGTTATGTTTCGACACATAAAGTAGTCTGTGTCGACACTCAGGAGTTGGTGTCGACACATAGAGTTGTTGACACTCAGATGTTGGTGTCAACATATAACACCGCCTATCTTTCGCATAGCATATAGCAGTAGGTCCGGCCGGGGCCCGACGCCATATACCACAGACAGACCGGAAGGTTACTCAATGGAAACCATCCAACAAAGAATCAACATCCTACACAGAGGGCATTCTAGCGGAAGCAATTTAAAAGTTGCAATAAATAAAGAACCCTGCCAACAGCATGAATGTCCACTACAAAACCCAACAGGAATGACGTACAATACACAAGTACATGGCCTTAAGGCCTTACAATAGTTTACTCAAATTACAGTGTTTTCCAAACCTCGGCACGCAGGCCGGTCACACATGAATAATACAAGTAAACACACAAATTAGGCCTTCGAGGGCCGGCTAAGCAACAAGGGCTTTTTGCCCACTATTTACCACTTGGATCCGCAGCACCTGCAAGCATAAACCACCGCGATGATGGCAAACAAAAGCAACAGTCAGCTATGCTGACCAAATTATAACGATCCTGCCCCCAAACTCGGGGAGGCGATGCTCCTTCCCTGCACTTTATTAGCATTGCCATATAATAACGAAATTACACAACATCACAGGCGTAGGCTTGCACGGCCACACACCCCGTGCTCTCAGGGCACATTCTCGGTGAACACGGTCAAAGTCCGCTTACTCACCACCACCCCCTGGGTGGCAATATCCCATGAGCATTATGGTCTTTTCGGCCAATGCCTAAGACCCTCCATCTATGCCAACGGCAAGTACCAAGTACCTTTAGGTCACTTTAACCGAATGACATAGAGCGGGTACAGTTCTGCCTAACCTGTTACTCACACCGCCCTGTCACCTTAAGACATGGGCGCGGGTCAAACTTCGCCGAGTCCCAATTCGATCACACACTTCACATAACCCAGTTATGTGCAGGTTGGCTCCCAGGCCACCATGTTGGTAGAATCACACATCCGCCCAGTTTTTCGGGTGCACCTTGGAGTTAGCCCCCAAGACTCCCTGTTGCAATATACCGCGTAGAAAACCCGAAAAACAAACATCTGCACGGAGTATTCTCCGGCCATTCATGCAATGCAACATCACCAATCCAGACCAACTTATCCGGATAGGCTTCACACATCATGCCTATGTCCATTTCTCTATTACGAACTCTACATGCTAAACAACCGGGACTATTCATGTCTACCCGAAGGAATGCCTCAAACCCACCGCAAACTCGCGAGAGCGGGTTTCCTATGCAAAGAAAAGGGGACATCACATGTCCTAGGATGAGAATCGTTACCCTAGCATTCCTCTTTGGTGCCATGGAAATCTATGCGGCTGAAAAGCATCGCAACATCCTCGCCTCCGTAGATCTGAAGTCGGCTCGCGATTCGGGGCTCCGAAGCTCTGCCGGTGGCTGGATCTCTCTTCCTTCTTCTTCCTTGCTCTCCCCTCCCTCTAGAACTTTAGAAAGAGAATACTTGGGTGAAATGAAGGATTCAAAACCCTATTCTCTGGTATAACATAGCCTGAACATCCCTGAACCGTCGGATCCCAAAATAAGGAAATGGACGGCCATGATTCGGGCTTGAAATCCAAAACCTGGGCTGAACACGGCTTGTGACACGCCCGTGTCCAAGGCCGTGTTCCCCATTCGCCATCGAAACCGACGCGTCCCGAAAAGTACATGGTTTGTCGACACGTCCGTGTCCGACTTGACATGCCCGTATCATACAATACACGATCGTGTACCATGTCGTGTTCCTCCTTCGACACAGGATCAAATATGTCCCACAAGGGACATGGGTACTCGACATGCCCGTGTCAAAACTGACACGCCCGTGTCTACCCGAACATGTCCGTGTGCTCATACCATGTGTCTCCCATGACATGGCCCGGCCTTCACCCCAAGAAGGACATGGCCTGGGACATGGCCGTGTCTTAGGCCTTGTTCGCTGCTCGACGATCGTCGACTCCAAATTCATCAACCTCTCGGCTAGATCGTCGACCCGAGTATGACACGCCCCTGGGAAATGCCCGTGTCCCAGGCCGTGTGACCCCCACCAAGTTCCAAACTTGGCTCAAAATGCCTCTCGTCGCTCTTTTGAGTTTCGGGGCGTTGCAACTTTCTCCCTCTTAAAAGAATTTCATCCTGAAATTATAAAGGAAAGATGAACACAAAACTTAAACGGTACCTGAGCGGAATAACTCCAGGTACTCCTCAAGCATGGTCTGCTCTCGCTCCCAGGAGATCTTATCCCGACAGCAATTGTCCCAACAGACTTTGACCATTCTGATCTCTTTGTTGTGTAGCCGCTTGACTTCTGAGTCCTCAATGCGAACGAGCTTGACCTTCATCGTCAACCCATTATCAACTGACACTTGGTCGACCGCAATCACTTGCGAAGGCTCTTGCACCGCCTTCCGCAGCACCGATATACGGAATACATCGTGTAGACCACTTAGCTCCATTGATAGCCTCAATCGATAAGCTGCTTCGCCAATCCGCTCCAATACCTCAAACGGTCCATGGTACCTCGGGCTTAGCTTCTTCAAGCGCCGCACCCGCGAGACACCCTTGAACGGCTTGATCTTCAAGTACACCCAGTCGCCGATAGCGAACTCCACGTTCCAATACTTGGCAGTCCTGAGTGATTAGCAATCTCTCTGGAATCGTCCGGACCAACGACGTTGCATCTTCCACCTCTTGGCGCTTGTACAACTTTGACTCACCCGTTTCCAACCAAGACAACAGCGTGCGACATCTTCTACCATAAAGGGCCTCGAAGGGCGCCATTTGTATGCTCTCCTGGTACCTATTGTTTTAAGCGAATTCCACCAAGTATAGGTGATCTTCCCCCTGCTTCCCAAAGTCCAGAAAGCATATGCGAAGCATGTCTTCCATTGTGCTTTTGAATCTCTCGGTCTGCTCATCCGTCTGCGGATGAAAGGATATGCTGAAACTCAGCTTTGTTCCCAACATCTGCTGCACCAACCTCCAATCATTGGACGTGAACCGCCCATCTCGGTCACTCACGATGTTGCGGGGCACACCGTGAAGCCGTACAATATTATCCACATATACCTTCGCCAATTTCTCCACGGAATCATCCTTCCTATGCGGAATGAAGTGCGACACTTTTGTCAAACGATCCACGACCACCCAGATGGCATTGTTTCACTTATGTGACCTTGGCAAACCATGCACAAAGTCCATCGTAATGTCGTCGAACTTCCACTCCGGAATAGGCAAGGACTTCAAGAATCCTCCCTGCTTTTGGCACTCCGCCTTAACTAAGGCGCATGTTTGACACTTTGCCACGTACAGTGCCACATCCTTCTTACGTCCTGGCCACCAGAATAATTTCTTCACATCGCGGTACATCTTCTGCTCCCTTGGTGGATCGAGTACTTGGTATGATGAGCCTCGTACAACAATTCCACCCCACATTCGGGATGCGCACACGACCGTCCTTCCATAGCAATCCATCCTCAACGACAAATTGGGAATTTGACCCATCCAAAGCATCAACCATGATTTGCTTCATGTGGCCATCTATATCCAAAGCCTGTCAAATCCAATCAGCCAAGTCACACTGAACTTCTTTCCAGTTCAATAGCGCTTCGGCACTTGTTTTCTTGTCTACGCAAGAGATCTCCAAAGCCTCCAACTCCCGAACCAAATGCTCGTCCTGGATCGACAGCCAATTGGCTTGAGCTGGGGCCCTGCGACTCAACGCATCCGCAACTGCATTGCCTTTCCCAGGCACATAATGAATTTTGAACGTGTAGTCCCCTAGGAACTACATCCATCTCCATTGTCGCATATTTAGATCTTTCTGATCCAACAAATATTTCAGGCTCTTGTGGTCGGTATAGATATCGACCTTCACCCCGTACAAGTAGTGCCTCCATGGCTTCAAGGCAAAATTCACGGCCGCCAACTCCAAGTCATGGACCGGATAATTCCTCTCATGCACTTTCAGCTGTTGCGAGCCATACGCTATCACACTTCTATGCTGCAGTACACACAACCCAATCCACTGCCTGAAGCATCATTGTAGATTTCAAAGCCTTCGGTCCCACTCGGCAAACTCAGCACAGGCGCCATGGTCAATCGACTCTTCAGCTCCTCAAAAGCTCGCACGCACTCCGGCGTCCAAACAAACTTTTGCTCTTTCCTCGTCAGAGTCATGAGGGGTAACTCTATCCGCGAGAAGTTCTCCACGAAGCGCCTGTAATAGCCAGCAAGCCCTAGAAAACTCTGGGCTTCCGCTACCATAGACAGCATAGGCCACTCTCGTATCGCAACAATCTTCGCTGGATCTATAGCAATACCCTCTCCACTGACTATGTGACTAAGGAACGCTACTGAGGACAATCAAAAATCGCATTTGGAGAACTTGGCGTACAATTTATTCCTCCTCAGCGTCTCCAACACCAAATGTATATGCTTAACGTGATCCTCCTCACTCTACGAGTACACCAATATGTCGTCGATGAAGACGATCACAAAGTTGTCTAGGTAGTCCCTGAAGGTCCTGTTCATCAGATCCATGAATACCGACGGTGCATTAGTCATCCCAAACAGCATGACCGTAAACTCGTAATGCCCGTATCTCGTACTAAATGTTGTCTTGGGGATATCACTCTCCCTTGTCCGCAGCTAATAATAACCGGACTCGAGATCCAATTTCGTGTACACCGTTGACCCAACTAACTGATCAAAGAGATAATCAATCCTTGGGATCGAGTACTTGTTCTTCTCCGTTAGCTTGTTTAGTTCTCGGTAATCAATACAAGGTCTCAAGCTTCCGTCCTTCTTCTTAACAAAAAGGACTGATGCACTCCAAGGCGACGAACTTGGACGCACATACCCCTGCTCCAACAACTCTTGAAGTTGTACCTTCAGCACCGCCATCTCCTTAGTCGTTAGCTTATACGGAGAGCGTGACACAGGTTTCGCACCTGACACTACCTGGATGGTGAAATCAATCTCCCGTTGAGATGGGGCTCCAGGAAGATTGCCAGGGAACATATCAGGGTACTCGGATACCACTGAAATACTATCCAACGTAGGCTTGGGCTTTGTAACCTCCACTAGCGTGAAGAACAGCTCTGCTCCAGCACGAACCGCCTTCACCACCTGAAGAGCAGACATCAAAGTCTTGCTCGACCCTTTCAGGCCCGTAAAAGTCATCTCATGACCTGTCCCCAACTTAACCTCCTTGCGACCGCAATCAATGTAAGCTTGCTGCTCCGAGAGCAAGTCCATGCCAAATATCACGTCGAACTCCACCAACGGTAGTAACGACGCTTGCAAATCGAACTATTGACTCCCAATACAAATCTTTATGCCATAGATTCTATCCACGCGTATTGAACACCCATTCGATAACAACACATCCAGTTTGTCCTTTGCCATCGAAGAAGGTACTCCGACGCGTGATATGAATCCTTCGGACAAAAATGAGTGTGAAGCTCCCATATCAAAGAGTGTTCTCGCCGGATGCTCACAAATCAAAACAAATCATATACAAGCAGTGGTAAGGTTACACGCGCATAACAAGTATTTAGAAATTAACTTGCTATAAATTGAAATCGTACCTGTCACCACATCCGCTTGCTTAATGGCCTCCTGCTGGCCAAGATTGTAGACTCTAGGTTGAGTCGGAGCATAATGGGATGCGGTTGACTCCACCGTCTTGCTCTTCTCTTCATACATTGCTCCTGGCTTCCTCTCTGACTTGGTATGTCTGCTCCAGCAGTCCCGGGCAAAGTGTCCCGGCTTCCCACAAGTAAAGCATGCGCTCGGGGTCCAACCCGTAGTCGCCCCAGAAGCACCTGAAGAAGGGGCTGGACCTGAAGTCCTAGCCTTCTTAGACCACCTACGGTACGCAGGCTTTGAGTTAGCCGGCACCTTGAACTCAGTTTCTTATCACCAGAGTTTTTCTTTGCTTGCACATTCTTCAAATCCTTTTCCAAAGACCGAGTCATATTAACCAGGGTCAAGAAGCCCTGTGTCATAGGCCCCGAGAGTAGTAGCCTTAAGTCATCTCTCAAAGCTTCATAGAATCGGTTTGTCTTACGCTCCTTATTCGCGAACGTAGAGCTAGCGTACCTACCCAACCGAGTAAATTCGTGGAGATACTCATCCAAGCTACTCTCTCCTTATGTCAGCTTCTAGAACTCATTCTCCAATGTTATCCTCTGAGCCGAGAGAAGGTACCTCACCAAGAACAGCCTCGAAAACTCCTCTATCGAGACATCTGTAAGTTGCCTTCCCGTCAAGTGATGTAGCTCCAAACCTTCCCACCACAGTCTAGCATCTCCATCCAACAGGAATGTAGCTATAATGGTCATCTACCACTCCTCCGTTTCAGTAGCTGTCAGTACTCTCTTCACTCGATAGAGCCAATCCTCTGCTTCAGATGGTGTTCCCGTCCCCGAGAACATCGGAGGATTGAAGCCCATAACATATTTAAGCTGCCTTTCAGTTGCTCTCCTAGGCAACAAAGGCTCCATCACCACCTGGTCCACCCTTCTTGGTTTATCCGTTCGATGCGGTACCTACTCCATCGTAGGAGCGGGCTGCTGCATTTGCCTTGCAGGCTGCGCGTTAATCATAGCAAACACTGCTTCGGCCACTAATCGTATGGTTTCAGCCGAGGGAGGTGTTGCAGGCGCATCATTTGGTGCGCACTAGACTTAGAAACCGGGCGTTCTGACGGCCCTTCACCACTTCTGGTCACCTATAGTTGTACAAAACAACGTTAAGCGACCAAACAAAATTGCAAAAAGCAATTATAGGAACACACAGGTTCCCCAAACACGTGTATTTTGATTCCTAAGTGGACATTCATGGGTTATTTGGTGTTATAACGATGACGCACACACATGTGCTCACCACCCCTTAAAAGAATTCGCCCACGAATTCATTTAAGTTGACCGAAAGCAGTAGTCTGATACCAAATTGTAACACCCCCTATCCGTCGCATAGCATATAGCAGTAGGTCCAGTCGGGGCCCGACGCCATATACCACAGACAGACTGGAAGTTTACTCAATGGAAACCATCCAACTAAGAATCAACGTCCTACACAGAGTGCATTCTAGCGGAATCAATTTAAAAGTTGCAATAAATAAAGAACCCTGCCAACAGCATGAATGTCCACTACAAAACCCAATAGGAATGACGTACAATACACAAGTACATGGCCTTAAGGCCTTACAATAGTTTACTCAAATTACAGTGTTTTCCAAACCTTGCCATGCAGGCCGGTCACATATGAATAATACAAGTAAACACACAAATTAGGCCTTCGAGGGTCGGCTCAGCAACAAGGGCTTTTTGCCCGCTTTTTACCACTTGGCTCCACAGCACCTACAAGCATAAACCACCGCGACGATGGCAAACAAAAGCAAAGGTCAGCTATGCTGACCAAATTATAACGATCCCGACATTAAACTTGGGGCGGTGATGCTCCTTCCCTGCACTTTATTAGCATTGCCATATAATAAAGAAATTACATAACATCATAGGTATAACGTCCCAAATCGCACTAGGCCCCTCGTACGTGTTTTTTAGTCAGGAGAGCTGACTTGGGTTCAGGAGGAGTGCTGACAACAGGGCAACACATGTGAAAAGGAGGAGAAATCAGTCAAGCATAGGACACGGGTAGAGACACGGGCGTATCCCTACCCGTGTGGGAGTGGCCACCTCTCGAGTCGATGACTCGAGTATGTCCAAAGAAGGACACGGGTAGTGCCACGGGCGTGTCACTACCCGTGTGAAGGGACACGGGTAGAGACACGAGCTGATGGCGTGGCCCCTCCAACACTTCCTGATGATGACCCGGTTGCCGCGGCGCAACAATTTAAAGATTTGCGACGTCATGACAACGTCACGGACGCTAACGGAAAGCTGAGATACAACCTCCGTCCGCGGTGCGCAAAGCTTGCTTAAAAGTTTTAATTAGTTTTTAATTAGTTTTATTTTAATTGCTTTTAAAAATATGGCTTATATTAATTTTTATTTTCATGTTGGTGTGCTACTAAATATTTGGTGTGTATTTAACCGCCCGGATGGATGAGATTTCATCTCCATCACGGACGGTTGGACCTCTTTTGTAACTCTTATTTAAAGGAGGCTATTATGAGGAGTTAAAGGATTGGAAACGAAAAACCTAAAACTCCCCCTTGAGAATTTCGGCCCCCATGGAGAGACTCCATTAGCCGCCCACCCCCTTGGTGTGAAGCCATACCTTGCCTCCTCCATCCCCGTTCGGTGCGACTCCGGCGTGGCTTCTATCGGTGCGACTCTGGGGAAGAAGGAAGCAGCCCCATTCGGTGTGAAACCGGTGGATCCGTGGAGAGAGTGATTCTCCCACAAATCTTGTGTGATCATCTTCTTGGTTGGGTAATCTCCTTCCTTTCTTTGTGTTTTCTTGCTGTGAGATTTTGTGGAGGTTATACATCCATCTTTTCTGCGATTTTAAAGTGTTTTTCCGCTTGCAAAAATCTGAATCTTAACCTTGTTATTGATCCTCTTGTTATCCGGATTGAGAAGATCCGTTGGCGAACAAACTAGGCCTAGCCTTGACTTGTTCTCCAAGTTTGGGCACACTTTGTGCTAACAATGGAGTTAATCTCAACTTGTTCTTGATCGCACTTTATAGTTTACCGCCGCTCCTAAGTATATTATAGCTGCGATTGACGGCTTATAGTGAAAAGAATAGATGCTTGTGTAGGTGCGGTGAGGTGTGTGCTTGTTGGAGAGGTAGGTCCTAAGGACGTGGTATCGAGTCCGGCTAAGGGCGAGTTGTGTGCTTGTTGGAGAGTTAGGTCCTAAGGACGTGGTATCGAGTCCCGTATTTTTGAGATCCAACCGACCCCTTTACATTCGCTTTTGGTCGGAGCACTCTCTTTATTTTTATGTTCTGTGATGGGTATGCTTCCGTTAGCGTAAGCACGTCCGTGTCACCTACACCCCTACACCAATTTGGTATCAAAGCAGGTCGTTTCAACTTCTACGTTGCAAACATCCTCGATGCGTTCCTTGTCGGTCCATCTAATCTTAGAACAAAAAATCAAAAAAAAAATTTGTGGTCTGCCAATAGCGGGCTAAAATCTGTAATTTTCTGCAAAATCTGAAAAAAAAAAAATTTAATGATCTACGCCTTAGTCCCATCGGGAATATCTAAAAATATTCCATTTCCAGTATAGCTTCAACCCTAGGAAAATTCATCTTTCCCGGGGTCTCCCAAACCTGAATGCGCACTAGGCTAAGAACGGAGTACACAACCCTGTCTACGTCTAGGATGGCTGCGAACGAGCATGGTGATCCCAACACCGAGGCTATAGCGGGTCTTCGTGCCGAAATGGCTGAGCTTAGGAACGTCTTAGCCCAGATCCTACAAAATCAGGAAAGGCCACCCCCACCTCCCGTTAATGTTGGGCAGCCCAACCGGCACCAACCGAACTTTGACTCGGATTCTGAGGCAAACTCTCCCCGTGTGCCCCCTCGAGAACCCCGCCCCGAGCTAGGATTTGATATCACGAAGGCCATCAAGATATATGCCCCCACCTATGATGGCATGGGAGATCCCCAGATCTTCCTCCATTGGGCTATAGACATGGAGTGCTATTTCGAATGGCACAACCTCACGGACCCCCAAAAGGTTCAAGTTGCCGGGATGAAATTAACGGGATGTGCCAAAACTTATTGGCTGAATGAAGAACGTAGGTTAGGAGCTGGGCACGGGGTCCCACTCATTGGATGGGCTGTGATGAAGAACCTGCTGACCGATCAGTAGGTTCCCGCGTACCATCAGACGCAGATGTTCGATGAGCTTGCCACCCTTCGTCAAGGCTCAATGTCTGTTGCTGAATATATGGGAGAACTTAAGGACCGTATGGTACGATGTGACCTTCGAGAGCTCCCCGAAAGTCACTTTATCTAGATTTCGAAAGGGACTTCACCACGACATTCAGCGGAAACTCTTGTGTTACGGTCATACGGACTTGAATACGACTTTCAATGCCGCCTTGGACATTGAAAAGCACCTAGCATCTAAGGCTCACTCTCGTTATTATAATACGAAGAATAAGTCCACCACTGGGGCATCCTCTTCCACATTTCCTGATAAGGGAAAATTTAGATCCTCTGAGTCGAAATCCGTAGTGATCACCGCTAGAAATACCAAGAACCCCGCTAGTGAGCGTATCCCTGTAGGAAAGGTTAGCAAGGCTAACACCACTTGTTACTCATGCGGCGTTCAAGGCCACTATTCCTACGAATGCCCCACTAAGACGAAGGCCATAGCCTTGTTAGAGTCCGCTACCGACCCTGACGATTATGTCTATGAGGCCGAAGAGGAGAGCGACCCCGAAGGAGTCCCTAGTGACTTGGAGGACGATCACCGCCTTATGGTGATGCGTTGTATTTTAACCACTGCTCGTCCCGTAGACGACTGGAAGAGGACGAGCATATTTTCCCTGATCTTTAAGAGTGGAGAAAAACTTTGCAAATTAGTTATCGATAGGGGTAGTTGCGTAAACGCCGTTTCTGAGAACGCTGTTAAGCGTATGTCCTTGACTGCCGAGTCGTATCCGACCCCCTACCAGGTTGCTTGGATTAGTAAGGTTACTATTAAGGTTACCCAACAATGCCTAGTCCCCCTGTCTTTCAAATCCTACACGGATGAGGTTTGGTGCGACGTCCTACCGATGGACGTTTGTCATGTGTTATTAGGCCGCCCTTGGCTATACGACCGTGATGTGACGCACTATGGTCGTGCCAACACTTATGAGTTCAAATTCAATGGCAAGATCGTCACCTTGAGACCGACTATGCCAAAAGAGCCGGTAGTGTTGGCTAAGGATACCACCGTCCCAGTAGAGAGGAAAGCCTTGAGTTTAGTTGGTAGGAAGGAATTTGTGAAGGATCCCTTCATTGGGAGTATAATGTACGCTCTCGTTCTCATGAGTGCAAGGACTGATAGTGGCATGTTGGAAGATTTACCCCGAGAGCTACGGGTATTGTTGGATGAGTTTAGGGATGTATACCCGGAAGAGTTTCCTTCGTCGTTACCACCGCTTAGAGATATACAACATGCTATAGACCTTATCCCCGGATCGTCCTTACCCAATCAACCGCACTATAGGCTTAATCCTGCTTCCCACAAAGAGTTACAAACCCAGATAGAGGATTTGCTAAATAAGGGATTTATTAGGACGAGTATGAGCCCATGTGCTGTCCCCGCTCTTCTTGCCCCTAAGAAGGATGGCACCTGGCGCATGTGTGTTGATAGCCGAGCTCTCAACAAAATTACTATAAAATATAGGTTTCCAATTCCGCTACTAGATGATCTCTTGGATGTCCTATCGGGTGCCACTATCTTCTCAAAATTGGACTTACGGAGTGGTTACCACCAGATTAGGATCCGAGAGGGGGATGAGTGGAAGACAGCGTTCAAGTCTAAGGACGAGTTGTATGAGTGGCTTGTGATTCCCTTTGGGTTATCCAATGCCCCCAACACCTTCTCCCGGATGATGACGCACATCTTTAGGCCATATATGGGGAAGTTTGTTGTAGTATATTTCGACGACATCCTAGTCTTTAGTACCTCCCCCGCCGAACACCTCTCCCACATCAAAGTAGTCCTCTCCACCTTAAGGACTGAAACCTTATATCTAAATCTTAAGAAATGCACGATTTATGTTTCAGAGGTTGAATTCTTAGGTTATATAGTTGGCTCTGAAGGAATTCGTGTTGACCCAGGAAAGGTTCAAGTGATTAGAGACTGGCCCGAGCCCACTAGCCTTCGAAAGATGCGTAGTTTCCACGGGTTAGCTACCTTTTATCGTTGTTTCATACGCGAGTTTAGTAGCATTATGGCACCCATTTCGGACTGCATGAAGAAAGGCGAATTCACATGGTCCAAATCCGCCACGTTTGCATTCCGTCGTATTAAGGAGCTTATGACCGAAGCACCGGTGTTATGTCTCCCAGACTTCACCAAGGTCTTCGAGCTTACTTGTGATGCATCTGGCGTAGGGATTGGAGGTGTCTTGAGTCAAGAGGGTCACCCGGTTAGTTATTTTAGTGAGAAATTAGCGGGTGCTAAATTAAATTATTCCAATTACGATAGGGAGTTTTACGCGATCGTTAGATGTTTGCATCATTGGAGGCACTATCTCCTTCATAAGGAGTTCGTGATCCTCTCTGATCATGAAGCGTTACGATTCATAAATGGTCAGCACAAATTCAGCCCGCGCCACGCTAAATGGGCATCCTTCTTGCAAGAATACACATTTACTCTCAAGCACCTTAAGGGGTCCGACAATCGAGTTGCCGATGCACTCAGTCGCCTCACCCTCTTACTTTCCTCCATGCAAGTCCACGTGGTAGGGTTCGAGCGCATAAAGGATGAATACGCCACATGCCCTGATTTTCAGGTGCCATACTTATCTGCCGAGGATATCACTCCCACGACCATCACGGCCTTTTCACTTAGAGACGGATATTTATTCAAACACGAAAAATTGTGTATCCCTCGCTCCTCTTTGCGATTCCACATCATTTGGGAGTTACATAGTGGTGGCTTGAGTGGTCACTTTGGAAGAGACAAAACGATTACGCTCGTAGAGGAGAAATTCTTTTGGCCTAAACTAAAGGCGATGGTTGGGAAATTAGTGAGCAGTTGTTGTACGTGTCAAGTTTCAAAGGGTACTAAGTCCAATGTAGGTTTATACACCCCTCTACCTATTCCGTCTGTTCCGTGGGAAGACGTGAGCATGGACTTCGTATTAGGCCTTCCCCCCACCCTTCGACGTCATGATTCTATACTCGTTGTTGTGGATAGGTTCTCCAAGATGGAGTACTTCCTCCCATGTAGTAAGACCAACGACGCTTCTCACATTGCGAAACTGTATTTTAAGGACGTCGTTAGTCACCGTGGAGTTCCGAAGACTATTGTCTCGGACAGGGACTAAAAGTTCACTAGCTACTTTTGGAAAACCTTATGGGTTCTTATGGGAACAAAATTATTATTCTCCGCAGCTTATCATCCACAAACTGATGGCCAGACGGAAGTAGTCAATCGGATCCTAGGAAATCTTCTTAGATGTCTAGTGAGCGATCATAAAGGCACTTGGGATTTACTTCTTCCACATGCACAACTGGCTTACAATAATTCTAAAAATAGGTCCACGGGTATGTCTCTGAATGAAATTGTTCACGGGTATAAGGCCCCTGTGCCACTTGACTTGGTCCCCTTACCTCCCATATACAAAGCAAGTAAGTTTGCACAATCCTTCGCCCAACATATTCACGACTTACATGCACGTATACGAGCTACCTTGACTGCTCAATATGAGTCTTATCAAGCGCACGCTAATCTACATAGGAAGGTGTCACACTTTAAAGTCGGCGATCTGGTTTTAGTATGGTTAGTTCCCGAACGAATGCCAACTGCCACCGTTAAAAAGTTAGCTCCAAAGCGCGCCGGTCCTTTTCGGATTATAAAGAAGCTAGGTGACAACGCTTTCGTATTGGATTTGCCTGCTGAATGGGGTATCTCCCCTATTTTTAATGTCTCGGATTTGACGCTGTTTGTTGCGCCTCCACAAGAGTTGGTTTCTTTGTCGTCTTCTCCCTCCACTAAAATTTCTAATGGGTTGGGGAGTGGTAGTTCGGATGATCTCTCTCCTTCGGTCCCCGCAGGTATAACATCGGATGGTACGTTGCCTTCTTTTATTCCTACTGCTGACATGTTTCCCAGGTTTCCCAAGTCATTTCCCCATCCAGATATGATACTAGCCGCTGAGCCACTTGCTACTCCAGACGGTGCTACCTACCGCTTCCTCATCCGTTGGCGTGACCGCCCACCTTCGGACGACTCATGGGTACTCGCGACAGAGCTTCAACGTTTGGATGCCGAGCTTCTCCGCCGCTTTCTCTCGGACCACGCATCGGAGATGCGAGATTTTGAGTGGGGGAGGATTGATGGCGCGGCCCCTCCAACACTTCCTGATGATGACCCGGTTGCCGCGGCGCAAAAATTTAAAGATTTGCGACGTCATGACAACGCCACGGACGCTAACGGAAAGCTGCGATACCACCTCCGTCCGCGGTGCGCAAAGCTTGCTTAAAAGTTTTAATTAGTTTTTAATTAGTTTTATTTTAATTGCTTTTAAAAATATGGCTTGTATTAATTTTTATTTTCATGTTGGTGTGCTACTAAACATTTGGTGTGTATTTAACCACCCGGATGGATGAGATTTCATCTCCATCACGGACGGTTGGATCTCTTTTGTAACTCCTATTTAAAGGAGACTATTATGAAGAGTTAAAGGATTGGAAAAGAAAAACCTAAAACTCCCCCTTGAGAATTTCGGCCACCATGGAGAGACTCCATTAGCCGCCCACCCCCTTGGTGTGAAGCCATACCTTGCCTCCTCCATCCCCGTTCGGTGCGACTCCGGCGTGGCTTCTATCGGTACGAGTCCGTGGAAGAAGGAAGCAGCCCCATTCGGTGTGAAACCGGTGGATCCGTGGAGAGAGTGATTCTCCCACAAATATTGTGTGATCATCTTCTTGGTTGGGTAATCTCCTTCCTTTCTTTGTGTTTTCTTGCTGTGAGATTTTGTGTAGGTTATACATCCGTCTTTTCTGCGATTTTAAAGTGTTTTTCCGCTTGCAAAAATCTTAATCGAAGCGTTGTTATTGATCCTCTTGTTATCCGGATTGACAAGATCCGTTGGAGAACAAACTAGGCCTAGCCTTGACTTGTTCTCCAAGTTTGGGCACACTTTGTGCTAACAAGGGAGTTAATCTCAACTTGTTCTTGATCGCTTTTTATCGTTTACCGCCGCTCCTAAGTATATTATTGCTGCGATTGACGGCTTATAGTGAAAAGAATAGATGCTTGTGTAGGTGCGGTGAGGTGTGTGCTTGTTGGAGAGGTAGGTCCTAAGGACGTGGTATCGAGTCCGGCTAAGGGCGAGTTGTGTGCTTGTTGGAGAGTTAGGTCCTAAGGACGTGGTATCGAGTCCCGTATTTTTGAGAGCCAACCGACCCCTTTACATTCGCTTTTGGTCGGAGCACTCTCTTTATTTTTATGTTCTGTGATGGGTAAGCTTCCGTTAGCGTAAGCACGTCCGTGCCACGTACACCCCTACACCACGAGCGTGTCCCTACCCGTGTCGAGATCGACGTGTCGAGATCGACGAAATTCGTATCGAGATCGATGAATTGTATGACACGGGTGGAGACACGGGCGTGTCCCTACCCGTGTGTCGTTGTGTCGAGTTGAGCTCGATGAGGCGTGTCGAGATCGACGAGGTGTGTCGACATCGTATGATATGGGATTCGACACGGGCGTGTCGGAGGGCGTGTGTTCCCTCTAGTCGATGACTAGCGCTCGACGATCGTCGAGTGTCAAGTATGGGGTACACGGCCTGTGAAACGGGCTTGTCACAGTACGTGTCCCGCTCATCCTCGAGTAGCTCTCATGTAGGTCGAAATATACTCGAGTAGATGGAAAAGTACTCGAGTAAGAGGGGGTGACACGGGCGTGTCATCCCTGTGACACGGGCGTGTCCTATCCGGGTACTCGAGTAGTTGGTTTTCTCTCGAGTAAGTCCTCTCGAGTAGGTCTCGAGTGGGTTACACACCCCGTGTCACGGGCGTGACTGGGCCGACACGGGCGTGTCCCACTCGTGTGTCGTGTCGAGTATTGAACCGACGCATAAAACCGTCGTAACGCTTCGCCTAAGCAGGACATGGGTAAGGACACGGGTGTGTCCCTACCCGTGTCACTTTTATATAAAAGGGGAAGTGATAACCCTAGCCATTTTCACTCCTCATTCCAGTCGTTTTTCTGAGAGAAACTCATGTTGAGAGAAGGAAGTCGTAGGATCTAGTTCTAGAGGAGAAGATCCACCGCCGCCGTGGAAAAGAAGATGCCGCCGAGAAGAGTCACGAGATCCATGGCCGGAAATGGTGGAAACGCCGGAAATGAGGTGAGCTTCCTACCCTCTCCCTTGGTGCTAGATCTTTAGTTATTTTCTTAGGAGAGATATCGACTCAAGAGAGTTTTGATGGAGAGGAGTTTTCTAGGGATGGCCTTGCTAGGATATGTGTTCTAAGTTTTAGATCTCTTCAACCTCCCCTTTCTCCTATGTGATGATGGGTGGATGGTTTCGTGAAGAAGCATGGCCTCATGAGGGTGAATAAGGGGCGAAGAAATTTTGGAGTGATTTTGGAAGATCGACTTGGAGAGGAAAATGAACCGATGCCGTTCATTCCTCTTTACGAAGCGTGCAGAATCTGTATTCTGCGCGCAACGATCTTCTTGGCCATTTTCATGTAGGATATGGCCACATCTGGGCATTCGACTAAACACGAACGTTGACGCCCTTGCAAATACCTTTCAAACTTGTGGTTGCACTTCTTCATGCGAAGTCTGTAGACACGGGAAAGTCTAAACAAACATGACGTCCGATAAATCCTGCATGCAGAAATTGTGTTCTGTACGCAGCGGACTTCAAGGCTGATTTCAAATAGGATACACTCATATCTGGGTTGTGGGCTGAATATTAAGGTTTTAATTCATGGAAAGACCTTTCCATCGAGTGGTTACACGTCTTCACTGGATTCATGTAGCTTTTGGAATCTCCGGTCGAAGTTGCTGTCCAGATTTATACTGCACTTAAATTTTGGGGTTTATATAATATGAATTTGAATTCGTTGGAATCGATGTTGCTAATTAACTCTAGATTTTGATGAACTATTTTATGCTGACCACCGTAGTGCTATGAATGATAAATCTTGTTAATTAGATTTCATAAAACTGAATTGTGGAGCAAGTTGAATGCATGATATGACTTACTAAAATTGATAGATTATTATAAATGCGCACCATGTTTATAATATGATGAATGAAGTGACTAGATACAAATTGACAGATTATTATCTATGCGCATCATGTTTGTAATATGTTGAAATCATTTGGAATGACAAATAGAAGGATAAACCATGGCCATGAGTATGTATGATGGTTAGAATGAAATGTAGAAGTCCAATACCTAGAGCGTAGTCTCCCTGCGGGTAGTGTTGTGGAGGGATATAAGTGCGGCGTTGGACGTCACTAGTTGAGTTAATGTTGAAATGAGGTATAGATGGACGGTTGGGCTTGGTCCTCGGTGTCTACGTCCCGGGGCTCCTTTCGTGCCGAGTTGATGGTTGGGCTGTGTCCTCGTACTTACTTCTGAGGCCCCTTCCATGCCACGGTGTTGTGGAATTTGCATGTGGTGTGAGTCGACACGCGGTGTCGTAATCCTGGGTTAAGGATAGTGTGGCAAGTCTACGGGCTCGCCGATCATCACATCGATGGGAGTTGACAGTTAGACTTTGGGCGGTCGGGCTTGGTCCTCGGTGTCTACGTCCCGGGGCTCCTTCCGTGTCAGGTGAACGGTTGGGCTTGGTCCTTGTGCTTACTTCCGAGGCTCCTTCCGGGTCACACAAGGTCAGTTCGGGGCATGACCCTCGGTGCACATCTACCCGAGGCTCCCGCTGGGCCATAGTACGCATGGGCTCCGCTGTTGTGTTCTTAGCATTGAGGCAAACGGAGGCCTAGGTGAAGTAGTGTGGATACCCGCCTATTAGTAGAGATACCCTCTCTACTGTCACCGCCTAGCCACGACAGCTGGCTCCTGAGAGGTTAGTTACCTGCTCGAATAGTGGGAACTATAGTCTATGTCGGCATAGCAATTGCATGTGTGATCATGCGTGAGTCATTGCATAGCATACATACCATTACATAGCATTACACAAACAAGACCCTCATCGTATAAGTTTGTATGGGCACTCTTATACGATGAGTTACTTTTATGTAACCCGATTCTTAACTTATAATCTTGTATGAGCATCCTTATAAGTTAAGTTACTTTCCTGCTGTATTTACTTGTACTTGTTGATTTACTAATTGCTTAAGTAGAAATGCTAGTCTGTAATATTGTTATTCAAATAGAACTGCTAGTTTATAATGTTGTTATTCATGTACTATTACCATCTGCTTGTACCTGCTTTACTACTTGTATTATACTTGTACCCTTATTCCTTTCTCCGCCCGGTGCCGAGGAGTCAACGGGGGAGCGGATGTGAAGCCACTTAGACTTTTCGACTAACGGTTACTACGTCTTCCTTTTTAGGAGGTCACCCCGCAGGTAGAGCGGCCACAGACTTTGCAGTAGGACAGCCAGGCCAGGACGACAGGGCCTGATGTGACGGTGTCGTCGCTACCATCGGTTACGGATGTGAGTGTTGTGAGATTCTGTTGTAGCACGTTTGGGCAATTTTATAGCTGTACTCTGATATTGTAGAAGCATGTTTTAACTTCTCTTATTTGATGCATTTGGACATATACTTAGTGTGGATTTGACTTCTTCTTGCTTATATTATGGTTGGGTTGGCATGTTTATATTTATATTGGTTGTAGCCGGCGGAATAGGCGTCTTGTGGTATAGGTTAGCCCGTGTGCTAATGCTACCGCAAGGCGGCTGTTCCGGGCATAAGACCCCCCTTCGTGTCGTGTTTTGGGATCCTGGAGGGGGGGTCTTACAAATGGTATCAATTTGCCACGATCCTCAACTAAAGAAGTCATTCAACAATGGTACCACCCCCGTTCGATTAGTCAGTTTGCGGACAAACTGACTTAGCGGAAGCAGTGGTGTGCCCATATGTAATTCACACTAAGTATGTCCAACTTTGACCTTAAGATTAACCAACCTGACCTTAGGTAAGTATCTTTATACGTTGATCTCCTGAAGTTTGGACGACCCTAGGTATATAAACCTATTGTATAAAGTCTTGCGAGATCCCCTAGGGCAAGCACTTTTTGTTTATAGCAGATTTTGAATCTGGCGGAGATAATAGACATGGCAGATTCCCTAGGGCAACCACTTTTGTTTAAAGCAAACTCGAGCTTGATGGAGATAATGTATATGGTAAAGTGGTTGGAAGCGGGTCTTTTGGGTATTTAGACAAGCGTTAAGAGACTCGCTGAAGGAGTAATTGAAGCATGACCCAACTCCAGGACGAGGACTACGAGGAAGAAATTAAGCGTTCGTCCTTTGTCTACCTAAGTTGTTCTAGGAATCTGGCTTGAGTCTTCACAATTCTGATACTTAGGCGTAATGGTTAGTGAGAAACTAGCCTACACTCTATTCGATACCGGTGCCACACAGGCGTTGGTGTGGCGGACTTCATTAAAAACCTAAAAGGTGTACAATACTTTACTGGTGTAGCTCGACGAGTGCGTCTACTGGACGGCTCGGAGATGATTGCAACCGCTAAGTACGAGTTCGAGATATTCATTGAAGGAAAGGCCTTTGAGACACCTACCACGGTCTTGAGAATGCCGGAGTTTGACATCATTTTGGGCATGGCGTGGTTGGACTGGCACTTTGTAAGGATTGATTGTGCAGAGAAACGAATCTACTTGAGACATGGAGACTCCGACGTCATCTTCCAAGGTATTAGCTTCGCATTTGCATGTTGTTATCTTCAGTTAAGACAGTAAAAGCCCATATGAAAGGGGATGAAGTCTTCATGATCTGGTTCGAGTTGAAGGAGATAGCATTGGATATAAAAGACGTACGGGTAGTGCGGGACTTCCCCGAGGTATTTCCTGAGGAACTGCCAGGATTAACCCCGCATAGAGAGGTTGACTTCCAGATTAATCTAGTACCAGGTGCCAAGCTGGTATCCAAGGCCCCTTACCGAATGGCCCCGAAGGAACTCGCGGAGTTTAGAGTTCAACTGCAAGAACTAGTGGAGTCAGGGTTCGTTCGCCCCAGCTCGTCACCTTGGGGAGCCCCTGTATTGTTTGTCAAGAAGAAGGATGGAACCCTGTGTTTATGCATAGACTATCGGGAACTCAATCGACTGACGGTGCGGAACACTTATCCTCTACCACGGATCAACTAGTTGTTCGATCAACTGGTGGGAGCGCATTGGTTTTCTAAGTTGGATTTGCGCTCGGGATATTATCAGTTAAGGATACGTGAGGAGGACATCTAGAAAACGGTCTTTAGTTCAAGATATGGGATGTACGAGTTCACTGTAATGTCATTTGGGCTCACAAATGCCCCTTCGGCTTTCATGAGCCTGATGAACAAGGTATTTGAACCGTATTTGGACGCCTTCGTCATTGTTTTCATCGACGACATCTTAGTCTACTCAAAGACGGAGGAGGAGCATATTGAGCACTTGACCTTGGTTTTAAATAAATTGAAGGAGCACGCTTTGTACGCCAAATTCAGCAAGTGTGAATTCTGGCTTAAGGAGGTTGCCTTCTTGGGTCACGTGATCAGCGGAGCTGGGCTGGCGGTGGATCCGACCAAAGTGTGTGCCGTGAAGGAGTGGTATCCCTTGAAGTCGGCGGCCGATGTGCAGAGCTTCCTTGGGTTTGTCGGGTACTACCGCAAGTTCGTGAAAGGGTTCTCCAAGATTGCCCTCCCTCTTACTTCATTGATGAAGAAAGGTGTGCCATTTGAGTGGACACCCCAATGTGAAGCGGCATTCTAATATCTGAAGGATAGACTTACCTATGCCCCCATCCTTGCACTTCCGTCTAGGAAGGAAGGATTTTAAGTCTACACCGACGCATCATATCAAGGGATGGGAGCGGTAGTGATGCAGTACGGACACGTGATCGCTTATGCTTCAAGACAGTTAAAGAAACATGAAATCAATTACCCGGTTCATGATTTGGAACTAGGAGCAGTGGTGTTCGCCTTAAAGGTTTGGAGGCATTATCTATACGGCGTCCACTGCGAGATCTTTTCAGATCACAAAAACTTGAAGTATGTTCACACTCAGAAGGAGTTGAACTTGAGACAACGGCAGTGGTTAGAATTTCTATGCGACTATGAGCTCACCATAAACTACCACCCCGGAAAGGCGAACTCGGTGGCTGATGCATTGAGTAGGAAGGTACCAAGCTCTAGCCCAGAGGCTCAATTGATGTGTATGGAGTTGGCTCGGATGATTGAGGAGATGGATATTACTTTGGTGTTCAAGGCTCCTTCGATAGAGTATACGGAGTACTTGGTAAGCATGATCATAGTTTGTGATATCCGAGACCGAATTAGAGTGGAGCAAGGAGTGGATGCGGCCCTGGCCCCGACAATCAAGTCAATCGAAGATGGGACTACAGATTAGTATATGCTAAAAGACGGCCTCGTTTATCTTCGTGGTCGGCTTTACATTACCAAAGGCAGTAAAATCCGGGAGGATATCTTGCGAGAGGCTCATTGCTCTCAATATTCAGTGCACCCGAGCATTGCTAAGATGTACGCCGGCTTACGGAAGACCATGTGTTGGCCGGGAATGAAAAAGGATGTCCGATATTTTGTTACACATTGCGAATCTTGTCAAAGGGTGAAGGAGGAATGCAAGAGTCCCGGTGGTTTGCTACAATCATTGCCCATCCTCGAGTGTAAGTTTGAGGATATCTCCATGGACTTTGTCCATGGGTTACCTCGCTCACGCTCAGGAAATGATTCGGTGTGGGTGAAAGTTGATCGCCTGACGAAAGTAGCTCGGTTTATCCCAATGAAGAAAGAAGCTCGTGTGGATGTCTTAGTACGCCTCTTTGTGGAGCAGTTCGTACAGTATCATGGCCTGCCTAAGACAATTGTTTCGAACCGGGATGGTCGTTTTACCTCCAAGGAGTGGAAGGCGGTACAGGCGTATTTGGGCTCGCGCCTTACCTTCAGCACCACGTTTCATCCTCATATGGACGGGCAATCTGAAAGGACCATCCGGACATTGGATGATTTGTTGAGATTATGTGTGTTGGATAGAGGAGAGCCGTGGGAAAGGCTCTTACCGTTGGTAGAATTCTCCTACAACAACAGCCACCAGGCTAGTATCGGCATAGCTCCTCATGAAGCTCTTTATAGAAGGAGGTGTAGAACACCCTTGTCTTGGGTGCAAGATGAAGACCTGAAAGCTTTGGGTGTTGAATATATTGATGATACCGATGCGGTAGTTAGACTGATACGGGATCGCATGTTGGAGGCTCAAAGTCGACAGACAAAGTATTACAATGCAAGGCACCGGATGGTGGAGTTTCAAGTGGGTGATAAGGTGTTCCTAAAAATCTGACCGATGCATGGAGTGTCACGTGTGCGTGGTGTGAAAAAGCTCAGCCCAAGGTATGTTGGGCCTTATACTATTTTGGAAAGGATTGGCCCGTTGGCCCATCGGTTGGAGTTACTGCCCGAGCTAGAGAACCTCCACGACGTGTTTCATGTGTCTTTGCTTCGGAAGGCGTTGTTGCAGTCCGATCAATACATACCCATAACTGATGGTGTTGTGGCGTCTGATAGGTCTGTGCGACTAGAGCTGGTGCGAATCGTAGATAACGAGATAAGGATATTGCGCCGCAAAAGTGTTCCTTTAGTGAAAGTGCTATGGTTTAATCATGGGAAGGAGGAATATACATGGGAGCCGATGGAAGTGATGCAAAAACACAATCCGGAGTTGTTTGCTCAAGGTAATTTTATTTAAAAGCATATTATATTTCTGTTATGCTTTTCTCTCCATAGCCTAAGCCTGATTTCGGGGACGAAATCTTTTATTTTGTTTATAGGATTTATAACATCCTGAATCGCACTAGGCCCCTCGTACGTGTTTTTGAGTCAGAAGAGCTGACTTGGGTTCAGGGGGAGTGCTGACAACAGGGCAGCACATGTGAAAAGGGGGAGAAATCAGTCAAGCATAGGATACGGGTAGAGACACGGGCGTGTCCCTACCCGTGTGGAAGTGGCCACCTCTCGAGTCGATGACTCGAGTATGTCCAAAGAAGGACACGAGTAGTGTCACGGGCATGTCACTACCCGTGTGAGGGACACAGGTAGAGACACGGGCATGTCCTTACCCTTGTCGAGATCGACGTGTCGTGATCGACGAACTACGTGTCGAGATCGACGAACTTCATGTCGAGATCGACGAATTGTATGACACGGGTAGAGACACGGGCGTGTACCTACCCGTGTGTCGTTGTGTCGAGTTGAGCTCGACGAGGCATGTTGAGATCGACGAGGTGTGTCGATATCATATGACACGGGATCTGACACGGGCGTGTTAGAGGGCGTCTGTTCCCTCTGGTTGATGACCAGCGCTCGACGATCGTCGAGTGTCAAGTATGGGGTACACGGCCTGTGACACGGGCGTGTCACAGGGCATGTCCCGCTCATCCTCGAGTAGCTCTCGTGTAGGTCGAAATATACTCGAGTAGGTGGAAAAGTACTCGAGTTAGAGGGGGTGACACGGGCGTGTCATCCCTGTGACACGGGCGTGTCCTATCCGGGTACTCGAGTAGTTGGTTTTCTCTCGAGTAAGTACTCTCGAGTAGGTCTCGTGTGGGTTACATGCCCCGTGCCACGGGCATGACTGGGCCGACACGGGCGTGTCCCACCCGTGTGTCGTGTCGAGTATTGAACCGACGCATAAAAACTGTCGTAACGCTTTGCCTAAGCAGGACACGGGTAAGGACACGGACGTGTCCCTACCCGTATCACTTTTATATAAAAGGGGAAGTGATAACCCTAGCCATTTTCACTCCTCATTCCAGCCGTTTTTCTAAGAGAAACTCCTGTTGAGAGAAGGAAGTCGCTGGATCTAGTTCTAGAGGTGAAGATCCGCAGTCGCCGTGGAAAAGAAGATGCCGCCGAGAAGAGTCACGAGATCCATGGCCGGAAATGGTGGAAATGCCGAAAATGAGGTGAGCTTCCTACACTCTCCCTTGGTGCTAGATCTTTAGTTATTTTCTTAGGAGAGATAGCGACTCAAGAGAGTTTTGATGGAGAGGAGTTTTTTAGGGATGACCATGCCAGGACATGTGTTCTAGGTTTTAGATCTCTTCAACCTCCCCTTTCTCCTATGTGATGATGGGTGGATGGTTTCGTGAAGAATCATGGCCCCATGAGGGTGAATAAGGGAGGAGGAAATTTTGGAGTGATTTTGGAAGATCGACTTGGAGAGGAAGATGAACCGATGCCGTTCATTCCTCTTTACGAAGCGTGCAGAATCTGTATTCTGCGCACAGCGATCTTCTTGGCCATTTTCATGTAGGATGTGTCCAGATCTGGGCTTTCGACTAAACACGAAAGTTGAATCCCTTGAAAATACCTTTCCAACGAGTGGTTTCACGTCTTCATGCGAAGTTTGAGCCACGGGAAAGTCTGAATGAATATGACGTCCGATAAATCATGCATGCAGAAATTGTGTTATGTACGCAGCGGACTTCAATGCTGAATTCAAATAGGATACACTCAAATCTGGGTTGTGGGCTGAATATGAAAGTTGTAACCCATGGAAAGACCTTTTCATCGAGGGGTTACACGTCTTCATTGGATTCCTGTAGCTAGCATTGGGTATCTGGTTACGTATGGAAACGGAGCATCTAGCGGAATTTTCAAAATAAGAACCCAGCAATCTAGTCCATAACATTATTCTGCCTTAAGGCTTAAATTTTCTGGGGTTTATAAAACATTTCCAAGGGCCAGCTATTTAGAACCGCTTTGCTGCACCTGCAAGCAAACACACCACCGCACGGTTTGGTGATCCCGAATCGGGGCGGCGATGTTGCTAAACCATAGCCATAACTCTCGTAAACACGTTGCACTCAGGGCACATTCTCGATGATGTTACTATTTTACATTCCGCTGACTTGGACACCGAGCAAATTGTCTTCAGTGCTATGAACCACCGAAGACCCCCATGCCATGCCATGTAAGGTCTTCTAACCCGTTAATTAGATTTTAAGCATAAAACTGAATTGTGGAGCAAGCTTTCCGCCCAATTTGCCCCAAGGCTCCCTGCTGCATATGAAAACCCGAAAACACCAAATTACTAAAATTAACATGTCCGGGTAGGCTATGCCTATTATTATAAATGCGCACCATGTTTATAATATGATGAATGAAGTGACTAGATACAAATTGACAGATTATTATCTATGCGCATCATGTTTGTAATATGTTGAAATCATTTGGAATGACAAATAGAAGGATAAACCATGGCCATGAGTATGTATGATGGTTAGAATGAAATGTAGTAGTCCAATACCTAGAGCGTAGTCTCCATACGGGTAGTGTTGTGGAGGGATGTAAGTGCGGCCTCAGTTGGTCGTCACTGGCCCAGTTGACACCTGTTAATTTTCTGTTGAATTCTGCATTAAATTCTGAGAATTTGTTTGGTATAGATGGCTGACCACCGGTTGGGCTAAAACTGAATTGTGGAGCCTTTAATGCGATATGTTACTAAAATTGTCGCACCATGTTTATAATATGTCTAGATACAAATTGACGATTATTATCTATGGGCTCCTTCCGTAGTCTCCATACGGGTAGTGTTGTGGAGGGATGTAAGTGCGGCGCCACTAGAGTTAATGGATGGTTGGGCTGGGCTTTTCTCTATGTGCTTTCCGTGCCGAGTGGATGGTTGGGCTTTTTCTCGTGCTTACTTCCGAGTCCCCTTCCATGCCACGGTGTTGTGGAATTTTCATGTAGTGTGAGTCGACACGCGGTGTCGTAATCCTAGGTTAAGGATAGTGTGGCATGTCTACGTGCTCGCCGATCATCACACTGACGGGAGTTGACAATTAGACTTTAGGTAGTTGGGCTTGGTCCTCGGTGTCTTTGTCCCGGGGCTCCTTCCATACCAGGTGAACGGTTGGGCTTGGTCCTCGTGCTTACTTCTGAGGCTCCTTCCGGGTCACACAAGGTCAGTTCGGGGCTTGGTCCTCGGTGCACATCTACCCGATGCTCCCGCTGGGCCATAGTACGCATGGGCTCCGCTGTTGTGTTCTTAGCGTTGAGGCGTACGGAGGCCTAGGTGAAGTAGTGTGGATACCCGCCTAGTACTAGAGATGCCCGCTCTACTGTCACCGCCTGGCCACGGCGGCTGCCGCCTGAGAGGTTAGCTACCTGCTCAAATAGTGGGAACTATAGTCTATGTCGGCATAGCAATTGCATGTGTGATCATGGGTGAGTCATTGCATAGTATACATAACATTGCACAAACAAGACCCTCATCGTATAAGTTTGTATGGGCACTCTTATACGATGAGTTACTTTTATGTAACTCGATTCTTAACTTATAAGCTTGTATGGGCATCCTTATAAGTTAAGTTACTTTCCTGCTATAGTTACTTGTACTTGTTGATTTACTAATTGCTCAAGTAGAACTGCTAGTCTGTAATATTGTTATTCAAGTATAACTGCTAGTTTATAATGTTGTATTCATGTTCTATTACCACATTCTTGTACCTGCTTTACTACTTGTATTATACTTGTACCCTTGTTTCTTTCTCTGCCCGGTGCCGAGGAGTCGCCGGGGGGGGAGCGGATGTGAAGCCACTTAGTCTTTTCGACTAACGGTTGCTACGTCTTCCTTTTTAGGAGGTCACCCCGCAGGTAGAGCAGCCACAGACTTTGCAGCAGGATATCCAGGCCAGGACGACAGGGCCAGATGTGACGGTGTCGTCGCTACCGTCGGTTATGGATGTGAGTGTTGTGAGATTCTATTGTAGCCCGTTTGGGCAATTTTATAGCTGTACTCTGATATTGTAGAAGCATGTTTTAGCTTCTCTTATTTGATGCATTTGGACATATACTTAGTGTGGATTTGACTTCTTCTTTCTTATATTATGGTTGGGTTGGCATGTTTATATTGATATTGGTTGTAGCCGGCGGAATAGGCATCGTGTGGTACAGGTTAGCCCGTGTGCTAATGCTACCGCAAGGCGGCTGTTCCGGGCATAAGACCCCCCTTCGTGCCGTGTTTTAGGATCCGGGAGGGGGGGGTCTTATAATAGGTGTAGGCTCGCACGGCCATACACCCCGTACTCTCAGGGCACATTCTCGGTGAACACGGTCAAAGTCCGCTGACTCACCACCACCCCCTGGGCGGATATATCTCGTCAGCATAATGGTCTTTCCGGCCAATGCCTAAGACACACCGTCTATGCCAACGGCAAGTACCAAGTACCTTTAGGTCGCTTTAACCGAATAACATAGAGCGGGTACGGTTTCGCCTAACCCGTTGCTCACACCGCCCTGTCACCTTAAGACATGGGCGCAGGTCAAACTTCCCCGAGTCCCAATCCGATCACACACTTCACATAACCCAGTTATGTGCAGGTTGGCTCCCATGCCACCATGTTGGCAGAATCACGCATCTACCCGAAGGAATGCCTCAAACCCACCGCAAACTCGCGAGAGCGGGCTTCCTATGCAAAGAAAAGAGGACTTCACATGTCATAGGATGAGAATCATTACCCTAGCATTCCTCTTTGGTGCCATGGAAATCTATGCGGATGAAAAGCACTGCAACGTCCTCGCATCCGTAGATCCGAAGTCGGCTCGCGATTCGGGGCTCCAAAGCTCCTCCGGTGGCCGGATCTCTCTTCCTTCTTCTTCCTTGCTCTCCCCTCTCTCTAGAACTTTAGAAAGAGAATACTTGGGTGAAATGAAGGATTCAAAACCCTATTCCTGGGTATAACATAGCCTGAACAGCCCTGAACCGTCGGATCCCAAAATAAGGAAACGGACGGCCACGATTCGGGCTTGAAATCCAAAACCTCGGCCGAACACGCCTTGTGACACGCCCGTGTCCAAGGCCATGTTCCCCATTCGTCGTCGAAACTGACATGTCCCAAAAAGTACACGGGCTCTCGACATGCCCGTGTCCGACTTGACATGCCCATTTCATACAGTACACGGTCGTGTACCGTGTCGTGTTCCTCCTTCGACACGGGATCAAAAACGTCCCGCAAGGGACACGGGTACTCGACACGCCCGTGTTGAAACTGACATGCCCGCGTCTACCCGAACATGCTCGTGTGCTTATACCATGTGTCTCCCATGACATGGCCCGACCTTCACCCCGAGAAGGACACGACCTGGGACACACCCGTGTCTCAGGCCGTGTTCGTTGCTCGACGATCGTCGACTCCAAATTCATCGACCTCTCGGCCAGATCATCCACCCGAGCACGACACACCCCTGGGACACGCCCGTGTCCCAGGCCGTGTGACCCCCACCAAGTTCCAAACTTGGCCCAAAACGCCTCTCATCGCTCTTTTGAGTTTCGGGGTGTTACATGATAAATAAAGTCATCTGTGTCGACACTCAGAAATTAGTGTCGACACATAGAGTTGTTGAAACTCTAAACTCCCTGTCGAGACTTTAGCAGTCGGTGTAGACACAATCAAAATTGTGTTGACATATGAAACTCTAATTTCAGCCCGCCTTTTGACCTTCCCTATTTAGAAAAGTATAAATAGGAGGAAACGAGACCTTGTCAACTACGCTCTCAAATTTTTTGAGACTAAACCATCAGTGTCAACAAGAAATTCTTCTCCTCTCTCTTCAACTTCCACTTCTCTCATCTCCAACGGCTCCCAAGATGGACAACAACATTAACGAAGTTTATGAGCTAGCTCGAGGAGCGTTCAATGATGCTGAACAAGATATCAAGGCAGTTGTGGACCTAATCCTGGAAGCAGGACTGGATTATATGGTTTCAAAACCAAAAAGAATTTGGAAGAAGGAAGTTCTAGAATTCTATTCCAACGCAAAACTGGGGGGCATGATAGGATCTCTTCCTGCATGTTCAGCCTCATAACAAGAGTCATCTTCCAGGTGAAGACTGACTGGTGTGCTGTAATCTTTAATAATATTAAGGAAATCATTAGAAAACCAAACCTAGGGAGAATCTTAAGTTTGTATCTGGCTGTCAGCATACCTGAGGTGCTAAACTAGATTGTTGGAACAAAGATTAATCACATGAGGATAATGGATACAAGATTCATGTCTAGGTGGGACAGAGATTGTCCAATGAAGACCCTGCACCAAAGCAGAAGTCCAAATAGGTCCCAAAATCAAAGAAAGATACAGTGCACGCTGAGGAGTCCTCCAGTGACTCAAAAGAAAGAGTTGAATTCAGTTCTGATGAAGATAACACTGAACTACCTAGGAAGTCTCCAACTCACACACCTGGAACTGAAGCTGAAATCTAGGGGGACACTGTTCATTTGACAGATAATCAAGAGATATCAGTCCCTGGGGAAACTGTCAATGAAGCCCAGTTAGACAGTGAGACTGCAAACGTCACTGCAATGGAAGTGGTTGATGAGTACGATTATGATAGGCTTTTTACTATCATAATTATAATCATGTCTACTATTTCCTACCCCTTTTTGTGTTGATTTCATGATAATAGTAAAGAAATTGTCGTATCATAGATAGAAGAGCGTATTTAGAAGTCTTTGGCAGTTCTTGTAATAAACTATTTACTGGGTCTATCATTTTTCTATTGCAGGTAATGCCAACCAATGGACCTAAAAGTCTCGGAACAAACAGAGGAGTTCACGGAGTCTACATGGCTGATGATAGGACGAAAATTTAGTGCACACGGTCGTGTGCCTACCCGTGTCCTATGCACCTGGAGCTGAAGAATTTGGGCGCAGACCATGGAACCTCACACGGGTATGGCACACGCCCGTGTGCATACCCGTGTCATCTTTGCACACGACTGCCGACCAACCCATGTCTAAGGAACACGACCGAACACACGGCCGTGTCCATACCCGTGTCATCTAACACGGCCCACGACCAGACACGCCTGCTCGTGGGGAACCGCCCAGGAATCGCCTAGGAACCGTCCACACGGCCTGCCACACGGCCGTATGCGACCCCGTGTCCGACCTGTTTGCAAGGGAACTATAAATTTCCTGTAGAAAAATTTGTTTAGAACTTTTGGATCATTTCTGGATTGGAGAACTGCTGGAGGCCGAAGGGGAGCATCCAAGACAAGGAGGATTGAAGGGTATTTCATATGTATTTTTATTTAATCATTAACCCCTTTGAATCCTTTCTTTCTCTTGATGATCCATCTTCAAATTTCATTTTAATTTGCATGAACTTCTCTTTGAACATTCTAGTAATCATGTATCACCTTGTTTATGTTACATTTGTAGTATTTTATTTGTGTTTATGCTTGCAAACAATGAGTTTAATTCCCCTTATGAATTATTTATTTGTTTTACAAAATTTGCAATTGGCTAGATTGAGAAATTGGTTCTTTGCAATGATTTTGGTATGTTCATATTGTGATGATAATTCCCTTTGTAATTCAAACTTTATGATCGAGAGATATTTTGTTTGGAAAATTAGAACACGAATAAAAGGATTCATGTTAATTTAGAGATAAAATTCATGAATTTATGTAGTAATAAAGGTACTTTACTTAATGCGAACTTGAGTGTTGTGAATTGTTCGAGAGAAAATTTACTATCTTAGGTTTAGATTTGGAATTGCTCGAGAGAGAATTTTGATGAAAAATTAACCTTTACATTGCACAAATTTAACAGTCTTTTCATGTCATGATCGCTTAGAATTGAACTAATAACTGAATTTATTCATGTAATTGTTTAAAAGATTCATGTTTTTATCGTTTTTTACTTCTCCAATACTGAATCATCCAAATGGTCATAGTTAGGTTAATGTAGTTTAAATATCACTTTTGTTTAGAGGTATGATAATAAAGGGAGGGTGAGTACGAATAGTTGAAACGACCCTGTGGAATACGACACGAGATGTAGATTTCTCATATATTACGATTGATAGGTGCGCTTGCCTGAATGCTAATTCAATCTAGTTTAAGTCCATCTACATAACTGTATTAGAATGTAGAATGAAATCACATTGAGTTATTACTTGTTAGCAAGAAAAATCATCAAGTTTTTGGCGCCGTTGTCGGGGATCGTTTTCAATATTTTGAAATCTTAATCTTTATTGATCTACCAATTTTCATTTATATAGTTGTAAATTAGTATTTGAATAATTATATTACGTAATATTTTTTTTTTGTAGTCTGTTAGTCTATGACCAGGGGCAGAAATTCTGGGCTAGTACCATTTCATCCTGACCCAGAACGAATTCTCCATAAGACTAACTTAAGGGACGTGGGAATTAATACCACAGATATTTCAAACGGACTATCAGAAGAGGAGACAGTAAACCAAGGAGAGAATCATCTTGAAAACTTAGATAACATGGCCAACCAAAATGAGCAAACCATGTCTGACTTTGCTAGACCTAATCTCCAAGGAACCGGGTCGAGCATCGTTAGACCACCGATAGCTACCAATATCTTTGAATTGAAGCCTAGTGTGATACAGATGGTTCAACAGTATGTCCAGTATGATGGCTTGCAAGATGAGGATCCTAACACCCACTTGGCCGGATTCTTAGAGATATGTGACACATTTAAGATCAATGGTGTTTCCAACGACGCCATTCGATTGAGATTGTTTCCATTTTCTTTAAGGCATAAGGCGAAGCAGTGGTTGAATTTCTTACCTAGATGGTCGATCACTACTTGGGACATGATGGTTGAGAAGTTTCTGATGAAGTATTTTCCACCTGCGAAGACTGTGAAGTTAAGGAATGACATCTCTACGTACATTCAATTGGAGTCTGAATCGTTGTACGACACATGGGAACGACTCAAGGAGTTGTTAAGGAGATGTCCCCACCATGCTCTACCTTCATGGCTTCAGATTCAGACCTTCTATAATGGTCTAAATCCAGCCACCAAACAAATGATTGATGCGGCTAGTGGAGGAACTTTGAACAACAAGACACCTGAAGCGGCTCAGTAGTTGATAGAGGACATGGCAATGAACAATTACCAATGGACTACAGTAAGACAAAAGCCTAGCAAGCCCGCAGGAATTTATGAAGTAGATGTCGTCACCGCCTTAGCTATTCAAGTGGAGAAACTTCACCAAAAGATGGACAACCTTGCCTTAGCATCACCTTCCATGGCACCTCAACAATGGGACCCTTCATGCACTGGAATGCCTGGTTGTGAACCGCACGTTCAAGAGCATGTTGACTATATGGGTAACAATATTAGACCACCTTTCAATCAAGCCAACAACCCATATAGTTCTACATATAATCCTGGATGGAGAAACCACCCTAATTTCTCTTGGGGAGGACAAGGAAATCAAGGGAAGCAACCCATGTTTGGACATCAACCACAGTTGGAACCAAGGAAGCCTACATTGGAAGATGTGCTTACCAAATTCATGCAAACTACCGATGTAGCCTTTCGGAATCAAGAGGGTTCAATTCGGAACTTGGAAAATCAGATTGGTCAGCTTGCAAGGATGGTTTCTGAAAGGCAGCAAGGAACACTTCCTGGGAATACAGAGATAAATCCAAGGGAGCATGCAAAAGCCGTTCAATTGAGGAGCAGAAAGGAGTTACAAGACCCAAGGCCTGCAAAAGAAGCACCCCAAATGGAGTCTAGCGGCGAAGGACCAAGCGAGATGAACGTACAATCGATGGAGTACCAACCAGCATTACCATACCCATCAAAGCTTAACAAGGAGCGCATGGATACGCAGTATGGTAAATTTTTATCTATGTTTAAGCAATTACATGTTAATTTACCTTTTTCTGAAATTATTCAAATGCCTAAATATGCAAAATTTCTTAAGGATTTGATTTCTAATAAAAAGAAAATAGAAGAATTATCATTAGTAACATTAAGTGAAGAATGTTCTTTTATTTTGCAAAATAAATTGCCACAAAAACTTAAGGATCCCGGTTCATTTTCAATTCCATGCTTAATCGGTGATTTACAAGTAAATAAGGCTTTAGCAGATCTAGGAGCAAGTATAAATTTAATGCCTTATAAACTATATCTGAAACTAGGCCTAGGAGAACTTAGCCCAACAAGAATGAGTATTCAATTAACAGATCGATCGGTTAAGTATCCTAGAGGAATAGTAGAAGATGTATTAGTTAAGGTAGATAAATTTATATTTCCTGCTAATTTTGTTATTTTAGATATGGATGAAAATATCGAAGTACCACTCATACTAGGTCGTCCATTTCTAGCTACATCTAGAGCACTTATTGATGTTTTTGATGCTAAATTAGTATTGCGAGTAGGAGAAGATGAAGTCACTTTTCAAATTGGCAATACTATGAAACAATCCTTAGATAACGATGATTATTGCTATTTTTCTCATGGTATTGATGACTTTATGTCTTCTATAAATTCTAATTTTTATTATAAAGATCCTTTAGAAATTTGCATAACTAACAACTATCTAGAAGATGATAAAAATGATGATATTATTGAACATTTATTTTTTCTAGAAAATTGTGTTGCTATGAATAGAACAACGAAATATAGTTTAATTACTGAAGGAAATCATGAAATTCTTAAGAATAATACTAAGGATCCACCAATAGTAGAATTAAAAAAATTACCGGATCATCTTGAGTATGCATTCTTAGGAACAAATTCTTCGTACCCAGTTATCATATCTTCAAATCTTTCCAAACTTGAAAAAGAAAAATTGATAACTGTATTGAAGAAATGTAAAGGTGCAATAGTGTGGCAAATATCTAATATAAAGGGTATTAATCCTAGTTTTTGCACTCATAAAATCCTTTTGGAAGAAAACTATAAGTCGTCTATTCAACCGCAACGTAGGCTAAATCCTAATATGAAAGAGGTAGTTAAGGCTGAGATTGTGAAGTTATTAGATGCTGGTATTATATATCCTATTTCGGATAGTTCATGGGTTAGTCCTGTCCAAGTAGTTCCTAAGAAGGGTGGCCTGACTGTAGTAGCAAATGATATAAATGAATTAATTCCAACGCGAACAGTAACAGGTTGGCGTGTCTGTATAGACTATAGGAAATTAAACGATGCCACTAGGAAAGACCATTTCCCTCTTCCTTTCATTGACCAGATATTAGAACGCTTATCAGGACACTCTTATTATTGTTTTCTAGATGGACTTTCTGGATACTTTCAAATTCCTATAGCACCAGAAGACCAAGAGAAAACAACATTTACTTGCCCATTTGGTACCTTTGCCTATAGACGTATGCTTTTCGGGTTATGTAATGCACCTGCCACATTTCAAAGGTGCATGCTAGCCATCTTTAACGAGTATGTTGAAGACATTATGGAAGTGTTCATGGATGATTTTTCTGTTTTTGGCGACTCTTTTGAGTTGTGTTTGAATAATTTAGAGAAAGTTCTTAGGAGGTGTGAGGAGACGAACCTGGCTCTTAGTTGGGAGAAGTGTCATTTCATGGTACAAGAAGGGTTAGTACTTGGCCATAAAATTTCAAGCCAAGGAATTCAAGTAGATAGAGCAAAAATAGAGACCATAGAAAAATTACCACCACCAACCTCCATAAAGGCAGTGAGAAGTTTCTTAGGACACGCGGGATTTTACCGCCGTTTTATTAAAAACTTCTCTAAAATAACTAAACCACTTACAAGGCTTTTAGAAAAAGACACACCGTTTATTTTTGAACAAGAGTGTCTACATGCCTTTGAGTTCTTAAAAGAAAAATTAATTAATTCTCCTATTATGATCGCACCTGATTTTAGTCAACCATTTGAGATCATGTGTGACGCTAGTAGTTTTGCGGTAGGGGTTGTTTTAGGACAACGCCGAAACAAACATTTTCACCCAATATATTATGCTAGTAAAACACTTAATAATGCACAGGAGAATTATACAACTACTGAAAAAGAACTCCTAGCAGTGGTATTCGCCTTTGATAAATTTAGACCATATTTAACATTGTCCAAAGTGGTAGTTTATACGGATCACTCTGCACTTAGATATTTGTTAGCCAAAGCGGAAGCAAAGCCTCGTTTAATCCGATGGGTTCTTCTTCTACAAGAATTTGATCTAGAAATTAGGGATAAATGAGGAGCGGAAAACTTAGCGGCAGATCATCTTTCACGTTTAGAAAACCCACTACGATCAATGTTAGATGAATCTGAAATTTCTGATAAATTTCCTGAGGAATC
Source organism: Platanthera guangdongensis (assembly GCA_039583875.1). Classification (NCBI taxonomy): domain Eukaryota; kingdom Viridiplantae; phylum Streptophyta; class Magnoliopsida; order Asparagales; family Orchidaceae; genus Platanthera; species Platanthera guangdongensis. The sequence goes on along the minus strand of CM077163.1, from coordinate 125,333,396 downwards.
ATTATTTGCCATATCTACCAATATACATCTAGATTATCCATGATTTGCAGATTATGCAAACTATCTTGTGGCTAAGGTCCTTCCAAAAGACTTTTCATATCAGCAGAAAAAGAAATTTTTCTCTGACTTGAAATATTACTTTTGGGAGGACCCTTTTCTTTTTCGGATATGTGCAGATTCTGTTATAAGAAGGTGTGTATCAGCGGAGGAAGGTTGGAAGATTTTGGAGCAGTGTCATTCAAGTCCTGCTGGTGGTCACTATGGAGCGAATCACTCCGCTAAAAAGGTTCTTGATTCCGGTTTTTATTGGCCCCTTCTATTCAGGGATGCCCAAAGGTATGTGCTTTCATGTGATTCTTGCCAAAAAGTAGGTAATATTTCCAAATTACATGAAATGCCTGAAAAATTTATCCTTGAATGTGAAGTATTCGATGTGTGGGGTATAGATTTTATGGGACCATTCCCAGTTTCTTTTGGGAATAAATATATTTTGGTAGCTGTAGATTATGTATCAAGGTGGGTTGAAGCGCAAGCTTTGCCTACTAATGATAGTAGGGTTGTAATTAGATTTTTGAAATCCTTATTCGCACGATTTGGCACACCACGTGCACTTATTAGCGATAGGGGTTCACACTTTTGTAATCTACTAGACAAAGTATTAGAAAAATATGGAGTTACACATAGGATAGCCACTCCGTATCATCCTCAAACTAGTGGACAAGTTGAAGTTTCCAATAGAGAGCTTAAGAGAATCTTAGAAAAATTTATAGAAGGGAATAGGAAGCAGTGGTCTAGGAAACTTAACGACTGTTTATGGGCTTATAGGACCGCCTACAAAACACCTATAGGGACCACCCCTTTTAGATTAGTCTACGGTAAATCTTGTCACTTACCTATAGAATTAGAACACAAGTCGTATTGGGCAATACGCTCCTTAAATTTTGACACTAGTTCTATAGGAGAGAAGCGAAAACTTCAACTTAACGAATTAGATGCGTGGAGAACTATGGCCTATGAGAACTCCCGGATTTAAAAGGAGAAAACCAAGATATTTCATGACCGTCACCTTCGTAAACCCAAGGTATTCCAAAAAGGTCACCAAGTCCTCCTTTATAACTCCAGATTACGTTTATTCCCAGGGAAATTAAGGTCTAAGTGGTCCGGACCCTTTAAAGTTAAAGAAGTCTTTCCCTACGGTACCATCGAGTTAACTCACCCTGAGAAGGGAGATTTTAAGGTTTATGGTCACCGACTTAAGCCTTATTATGGTGAAATCCCTATGGACTTCGCTCGTCTAGAAACTTGCCTCCGTCTAGATTAATTTCATATTAATTATAGTAGGTGTTTCTAAGTATTCTTGTTTTAGTATAAATCTAATTAGTTGCAATGAAAAAAAAAATTTTTTATGAAAAGAAATTTCCATCAAATTTTAATGAGAGAAAAAAAAATTTCTGTAAAAATTTTTTCAAAATGGGAGTGGCACACGGCTCACCACACGGCCGTGTGGATAGCCGTGTACATAACACAGGCTCAGGCCCAGTCGTGTGGATTAATTCCAAAAAAAGGCCAATTTCATCCCGAGCACAACATGGGTTTGCACCAACCCGTGTTCCTAGCCGTGTCTATCGCTCGACGATCGTCGAGACTGATGTGTCGAGACACCGGACACGGGCGTGTCGGATAACACACGGCTGTGTCACCTACCTACCCGTGTTTGTGTACCGTGCCAGCTGCGACACGGGGCAACACACGGCCGTGTTGTCGCCCGTGTCCACCTGACGTGCTGTCCCCAGCCAGTTTGACCACACGGACCGAGGCAGCCCCGTGTTCCACGAGGCCTCGGATCCCCTAACACGGGTGCACACACGGCCGTGTGCGCACCCGTGTTCAATTTTTTTACACGGATCAACGCACCCCGTGTGCAACCCCTTTAAATAGGGTCGTGTGGAATTTTTTTCTTTGCTCATTCCAACCCTCTCCCAGCACCAGTTCTTCCCATAGCCTGATCCTCAAGGCGCCTTCTCTTCCAATTCTCATCCCCCTTCACTCGTATTTTCCCCTTCTACGTCATGTCTTCCGGAAGAAGTCATGGAGGTCGCCGCCGCCGACCGGAATTACAAGTCTCAACGGAGAGGCGGTGGTGCGGTGATGCCGCTGCTCCGCTAATTTTCACCGATGCATCACACACCGCCCGCTTCAACCGCTTGCAATCAAAAAAATTTCAAGATATACGTATAATTGATTGGAGCGTACTTGAAGAGATAAACTTAGCTGGAGATGTCAGGGGATTAATTTCTGTAACGGGGTGGGATCAATTTTTTGCCATAGAGGAGTTAGGCTTTAGGGAACTCACTTTAGAGTTCCTATCTTCGTTTTATTCCAGCTTTCGTCCTAACTTCATCGATGCGCCGCACGCGCCCGAGGGGATAGTTTCATTTCGAGTGGGTGGCACATTTTATACACTCACCATGCTCCAGTTCACCCAATATTTAGGGGTGTATGAAGAGTCGTTCCTTTTCAGTGCTGCCTACCCCGAGCTCCACTTCGAACTCCCCAACCGCGATATGGCTGGTGGTATCTGGAGCCAGATTTCTTTTGACACTGGCGCCTACGAGGCCAAGCGATCTAAGGCATCTAAATTGATTTCTCTCGCCCTCCATTACATCCACCATCTCCTTAGCCACACGTTGAGCGGCCGGGGCGAAAGCTCCGGAGTTGTCAGTAGGCAGGACCTGTTATACCTCTACAGCATGACTTCACGATATCCTCTACATCTCGGTTATCTTCTAGCCCAGTTCATTCTCCATCAGGCTGACACCCCTCGTATAGGGTCTATTTGTGTAGCACCCTACATTACTCACCTCGTGAAGAATATGGGCATCTTTTTAGCCCTCCCCCAGATGACAGTGGTCGCAAAGACCGTGCCTATCACGATGGCTAGTCTTCACGCCCTCTGCCTCGTCACCGCCCGTCAGGGCCGGGGAGGGGTCATATATTCTATTGCCCGACGTGGACCCCATGTACAGGATGATAGTGCTGATGAGGTAGATCCTGAGCTCGATGTGCTGTTGGTGCCTCCACCCCATTCCACCTACGCTCATGGCGAGTCGTCTACTGCACCCCCTCCACCTCATTCACGATACTCGCGTGAGTTTCGACAGTTCTTCGACACCGAGCTATCGCCGCGCCTACAGGACATTAAGGAGGCGCAGCAGCGGACTGAGGACCTCCTCATACAGATCAGAGACCACCTTGGGATCGCCCCTCGCCAGCCGCCAGCTCCAGCCCCGCCTTCCTTCCCGGACAATACGACAGACCACCATGCTTACTTCTGATATGTATAGATGTAGTGTTATGTTTATGTATCGTATCTTGTATTTTTTTATATATCAGTGTATTCAGTTCTGTCAACTATTATATATCAGTGCATTCCATTACAGCTCTTGTCTCTTTACTGTGCTCTTCTACTTATTATGATAGCAGTTTTTTTTCTTATATCATCATGAAATCACTCTATGTCCGCTTTTTACATTGCACTGAGGACATTGCAAATCTCATGTCTGGGGGTAGAATGGTTATTCATGTGGTTACAATTGATTCTAATCTGCTTATCATAATACTCAAGTTTGTTATACCCCCCCCCCCTACAAATTTTTGTTTGATTTTTTAAGCTCTCATTATTCTTTCATTTGGGATTATAAATATTTAATTTAACTTCGCACACTGATTAAAATGAATTGATGTAGACTCATAGAGTATTCAACTTTGTTGATTTCGTAATTAAGCATAGAAATTTTTTTAGCTTAATTTTCTCTATATAATTTAACTTTAAGATTACTCCTCTATATTAGTAACTATCCAACACTCTATTTTAGAAAATATACTTATCTATAATAAAGTGAGTCGATGAGTGTAACATTTTTATAATTTGTTATTAGGGCTTTAAAATTAAAAATTACTCCCTATTGATGTCTAGGACTCACCCTCTAGCATTCCTCAAAACATTACATAGGTTAATTAGTAAGGGCGGAAATGACTTAGGCCTCCTATTGGATAGCTTGAGCCTTGTTATCCCAACACCTTTAACATGATACCCTTGCACACCCAATTTGAACCTAATCTCCATCCTTTTGATGCTCTACTATTAAAATTCACCAAGGCCAAATCCTTACCTATTAGCACACCTATCATTGATGCCTTCTTGGAATGATTTGTTCATTGTGATATGTGGCCTGAGTGCGTGTATCCTTGCACCCACTTGGAATGATCCCTACTTTGAACCCAAAAAAAGACATAGTGATATGTGGCCTGAGTGCGTGTATACCAGCACCCACTTGGAATGATCCCTACTATGGTCCCTTGGTTAATATATATATATATATATATATATATATATATATATATATATATATATATATATATATATATATATAATAGAGTGCCCTTCAAAATGTGGGAAATATACAAATTGCAAAGTCTGGGGGTGTTTACATAAAATTGAAATATGTTAAGGTATCTTCCAACATAAGGCTCAATCATGATTTAGGTGTGAAAAATTCATCGAACTTATCTTTGATTACCTCACCTTTAATCTTCTATCCTAAGCCAAAAAGGCTACACCAAAATTCAAGTCCTAAGGATCCAACCTTACTAATTCTAAATAGTGCTGTGATGAGGGTGTAAAAAGGGTAAGCTCATGATTATCAGTAAGAGTACTTATAAGTTTTGAAACACTAATACGTATCTTATAGAGATTGTTATTTTCTCCTCATATTTGTTAAAGATGACTATACTTTTATTTCTAAATGCGAGTGAGAGATAGTTAAAATGATATATTAGAGGAATTTTAAGATAAATCTATATTTAGAAAAGTCTGCTAAATTATTTCCTATGCGATTAGATCATCAAAGTTCTCTTAAATTCATAGCAACCAGTGTGCGGAGGCAAAATTATTTAATGGTAACCCAGGTGTTTGAATTAGTTTGCTTAGGGACAAGCAAACATCTAAGTCTGGGGGTATTTGATGAGTACGATTATGATAGGCTTTTTACTATCATAATTATAATCATGTCTACTATTTCCTACCCCTTTTGTGTTGATTTCATGATAATAGTAAAGAAATTGTCGTATCATAGATAGAAGAGCGTATTTAGAAGTCTTTGGCAGTTCTTGTAATAAACTATTTACTGAGTCTATCATTTTTCTATTGCAGGTAATGCCAACCAATGGACCTAAAAGTCTCGGAGCAAACAGAGGAGTTCACGGAGTCTACATGGCTGATGACAGGACGAAAATTTAGTGCACACGGCCAGACACACGGCCGTGTGCCTACCCGTGTCCTATGCACCTGGAACTGAAGAATTTGGGCGCAGACGATGGAACCTCACACGGGTATGGCACACGCCCGTGTGCATACCCGTGTCATCTTTGCACACGACTGCCGACCAACCCGTGTCTAAGGAACACGGCCGAACACACGGCCGTGTCCATACCCGTGTCATCTAACACGGCCCACGACCAGACACGCCTGCTCGTGGGGAACCGCCCAGGAACCGCCTAGGAACCGTCCACACGGCCTGCCACACGGCCGTGTGCGACCCCGTGTCCGACCTGTTTGCAAGGGAACTATAAATTTCCTATAGAAAAATTTGTTTAGAACTTTTGGATCATTTCTGGATTGGAGAACTGCTGGAGGCCGAAGGGGAGCATCCAAGACAAGGAGGATTGAAGGGTATTTCATATGTATTTTTATTTAATCATTAACCCCTTTGAATCCTTTCTTTCTCTTGATGATCCATCTTCAAATTTCATTTTAATTTGCATGAACTTCTCTTTGAACATTCTCGTAATCATGTATCACCATGTTTATGTTACATTTGTAGTATTTTATTGTGTTTATGCTTGCAAACAAAGAGTTTAATTCTCCTTATGAATTATTTATCTGTTTTACAAAATTTGCAATTGGCTAGATTGAGAAATTGGTTCTTTGCAATGATTTTGGTATGTTCATATTATGATGATAATTCCCTTTTTAATTCAAACTTTATGATCGAGAGATATTTTGTTTGGAAAATTAGAACACGAATAAAAGGATTCATGTTAATTTAGAGATAAAATTCATGAATTTATGTAGTAATAAAGGTACTTTACTTAATGCGAACTTGAGTGTTGTGAATTGTTCGAGAGAAAATTAACTATCTTAGGTTTAGATTTGGAATTGCTCGGGAGAGAATTTTGATGAAAAATTAACCTTTACATTGCACAAATTTAACAGTCTTTTCATGTCATGATCGCTTAGAATTGAACTAATAACTGAATTTGTTCATGTAATTGTTTAAAAGCTTCATGTTTTTATCGTTTTTACTTCTCCAATACTGAATCATCCAAATGGTCATAGTTAGGTTAATGTAGTTTAAATATCACTTTTGTTTAGAGGTATGATAATAAAGGGAGGGTGAGTACGAATAGTTGAAACGACCCTGTGGAATACGACACGAGATGTAGATTTCTCATATATTACGATTGATAGGTGCGCTTGCCTGAATGCTAATTCAATCTAGTTTAAGTCCATCTACATAATTGTATTAGAATGTAGAATGAAATCACATTGAGTTATTACTTGTTAGCAAGAAAAATCATCAGTGGTTCATGACATCAACACAGTTGCTGACCCTTCTGAAAGAGAGGCATAAGATGTGCATATTTCTGATCTGCCAGAGAAACCTCAGGCTCCTGAGACTGATGAAATCCAAGAATTAAAGACTGACTTCCAGGGGAGCAAGAAGAGGTGCACATGGAAGGTATTCCTGCTGATATACACACTGTTGTAAGGGTTGAGGGGGAGGTGCCAGACCTAGCCCTAAGACTAGATATAGGTGTTCCAGGCACTACAGTAGAACTTGAGATATCATCTGATTCAGAACATGAGGAATCAGCCTCGGTACTTAAGAAAAGAAAAATCATGGAGCTAAGAAAGAAGAGTTTAGGTTATTAGAAAGCCTTCAAGGCAGGATCCTCATCTACTGCTCCTACAATAGATTTTAGTTCCATATTGGTACAGCTACAAGTCAAACTTGATGAGCAAAGACTTGCATTAAAAAAGTATGTGGATGAAAGCCACAAGAAGTTGCAGTTCAGTCTAGCACAGGACATCAAATCTATAAGATTTGAGGTAAATTTGCTTAAGAAAGAAATGACAGACTGCTTCCATGAGGGAGGCAATGATGTGGTATATATTGCCAAAGAGCAACAAACCACTAAAACTGAAGTAGATGATCTGGTTGTTAAGCAAGGCATTGTTCTAGAAAATCAGAAAAGACTGAATGAGAATTTGATGAAACTACATTCCATCACTCTGACAAAATTGGCTGAACAAACCACTGACATAGAAACACATATGAACACCAAAGTATCTGCTATAGAAGCACAGATCAAACTGGATTTGGCAACAGTTTCTACTGCTATCCAAACTTCTGAGTCTGCAATTTCATCTCAAATACAGAAGTTTAAAAACTACTATACCAGTGGAAACTATCATATTACCGATCAAATAAAGTTTTAGAAGAATGATCTCAGAGATCATATTCATAGAAAAGTCATAAAGGGAGAGAGAGTATTAGTTCAGGCTAGCTCTAAATATCCAAAATGGGTATCTAACAGTATTAGAGCTACCTTGGGATATCCACCCTTATGTGATGACAACAATACTGTAGAATCTAGATGCCAACCTGCATTCTTGGAGGGGATGCAACATGAAGTAGATCAAGTCATATATCCCCCTCCTGAGTTTGAAGAAATTCAACAGGCAGTCCAGATTATGTACAGCCCTCCACTGGAAAAAATGCCAGTAATTTCTGAGGAAGTGGGCATGGCTGATTCAGCTTTGCTTAAAAAGTATGAGGCCAAATATCTAAGAAGAGATTCATAGAATAGGCTGAGGCTAGGCCTGATTTTGAGAAATGCAGCCCAACCTCCAGAAGCATTGTCACAACCCGCATTTTTCTCATTAATAAATAAATCAGAGCATGAGATAACTACGAGCTGTGATGCCACGTCAAGCAGGGGATAACTGCTGACGCTCAGGCAACACTCTAATCCTTCAAATCATAAGTTAAAATGAATAGAAAACTGATTTTTAAATTAATTGGCCGTATCCCTCTGCTCAGTGGATCAGATAGTCCACGGTTTGAAAACTATTTTTATACGTAGCGGAAAAATACTTCATTTATGTTTAACATCCTAAAAGAGCGCATAAGTGTCCTAAGAGGACAACTTACACTATGCAAGACCCTAGATTTCAATTTATAATATTTATAAAGAAAACAATCTTTTTACGCATTTGGAAAATAATGATTGAGCTTTTATAAAACATGCTGATCATGCAATACATATAGTAGTTTTTTTTATAGGTTTTAAAGTAACTAGCAACCTAGCATAAAACATTCCCAGAGAGCAAGTGAAACTACCACAAAACAGGTAAACTAGCAGCTAAGCAAAGACTTAGTATCACCAAGGAAAATCACCAACGAGCGTCAACAACCTGACAAGAACTCGCTGGCGAGCATGCACGTCTGTACTACTACAAAGCTAAAGAACTACCTCAACATGTGAGGAAAACACTGCCACAACGCAGTCCACAAGGGAACTCCTGAAATTAGCCGTTCAGCCGGCTACAGACCTGAACCTGAGGCATTCAAAAGAAGAACACCTCAGCAAGAAATAATAAAACAAGTGGCAAGAAACATCAGATAATAATCGAATGAAAAGAGCAGCAAGAAAAAAAAAGGGTTACCAACCCTGCAAGAGAAATGCTGAAAATCTCAGCTAAAGAATCCAAAAAAAAGGACAAAAATGTAAGGATAACAATCAGTAAAGTGAGAGAAATGCATCAAGTACTAAAACGTACCAAACTCCGCTCAAGCCTGCAGAGACAAAAAGGAAACCAATATGCATCAAATGAACAGTATGAAAGGAACTAACAGTCCTAAACTTGTAAATCGTTAGCACTGGCACAAATCCCAAACCTGTGTCGGAGACTAAGAACAGTCACAACCGAACAACCAGGTCCAGGTGTCTCAAGAGTACTAAAGGGGCCGCAACAGGGTCCACACACATAGAGTTCCAACCTCTTACAGGAACCCAAAATGTCTAAAGGAGGGAATGGTGGTGGCCACGGCTCGAACTCCCCCGGTACCATACTCCCTCAGAAACCCAGCTACCACATGCTAAGGATTCACGATTCGGCGCCAAAACTAGCCGACAACACCACTTAGAAACTACCAAGTTCTACAACCAAAACCCGCCGAAATAGACTTAACCTAAATTCGGCGATACCCGCCGAATTATTTCCCCCTACCCGCCGAATTATTTCTCCCTACCCGCCGAATTCAACTTAAAATAAATTCCGATATCTTCCAAGTTTAGGCCGACTACAAGCCCTAACCTAGGAATATTTCTAATCTCACCTATACTACTCTGGTATTCTACGATAAGGAGAGTTAATAAGGCGAAATACAACCCATGGAGGCACGCAAGAGGGGAGAAATCCACTTGCCTCAAATCGTTCTTGAAAACGTCCACCCAAAATACTCCACCACGTAGATCCGTCCAAAAGGGGGCACGCGGAGACGAGATCTACGAAAAAACGGACAACTGGGGTTAGGGCCGAAAACATCTATGGAGAAACGGTCACCGAAACGGGAAAATCTTACCGTGATCTCGAAGCTCTCGCCGAGAGCTTTCCAACGCCGCGATCGGATCGAGATTCCGTCCACCGGATCGGCGGTGGCGGCCGCCGGAAGGTTCACGAACGAGAGGATCCGCACTCGCCCTTTTTTCGCACAGGAGGGGGGGCTGCTCGTTCGGAGGAAGGAGAAAGAGGCTTTTTTTAAAAAATATATACTTAATATTATTATAATTATTACATAACAAAAGGGGGGCTGCTGGTTCGGTGAGAATCATTCTCACCGATTACATAACAAAAGGGGGGGGGCTGAATCGGTGAGAATCATTCTCACCGATTCCCTCTCCCCCTTTTTCTTTTTTTTTATTCTTTATATATATAAGTATTAATAATATTTATAATTATTAAAAGAATGATATAACATTATATCGTTACGGAGGGCCAAACGCGCGCTGAATCGAACGAAATTCGCACCGTAGGCGAATGACGACGCTACGAATCCAACGGCGAAGTCGAAATCGAATTCTGACGCACCGTTTTCGAGATAATAATTTCTAAAGTTAACGGCGTACGCGAAAACATACAAACTTCAATCGCGCGCCGAGGCTTCAAAAATGCTCGGAACGCGGACGAGCAAGTCTAAAATTAGCCGATCTATTTTCCTAATGTAAAATTTTCCACTCCCGACGCAAATCCCAAAATTTGGCCGGTCAAACCTAACGAACGCAAAACGCGCTAACGACAAAGTCGGTAACAAAATCCTACGAACAAAACTCGGGAAAATTTCTCCCGAAGCCAAAACACAAGCATTCCCCAAGAGGCTCCACCGAGTCAGTAAACAGACTCCGGCTCGCTAGGGAATCTTGCTACCAGGCATCACCAAGCCACGCAGGGAACCTAAAGAGCTAAGAGCACGCTCTAACAACGTCACATGACCAACACGCGCTAACATAACGCTCTGACGTCATAATACGTCAAATAAGAAATTAAATAAATCACTGGAAAATCGGGAGCGTTACAGTCACTCCCCCTAAAAGAAAGTTTCGTCCCGAAACTATACGCATAAAACACTTCTACCATAGAAGGAAAAGAAAATAACCAAGGGTTATCGAATGCTTACTGAGCACAGCTAGGAGAACATATGAGGATGCGCCTCCCTCATAGCTGACTCCAACTCCCAAGTCGCGCTCTCCACGTCTTGGTTTCTCCACAAAATCTTTACCATCGGTATTGTCTTTCTCCGCAACACTCGATCTTGCACATCCAAAACACGAATAGGATCTTCCACGTAGGAAAGGTTAGGCTCTAACTGGGGCACTGCATCCAGAACTTGTCTGTCACTTAGCACGCACCTCCGCAGTTGGCTCATGTGAAAAACATTGTGCACGCCAGGAAAATTTGCGGGCAATTTCAACTTGTAGGCTGACACACCAATCCGCTCCACAATTTCAAATGGTCCCACATACCTTGGGTCCAACTTATGGTTCTTACCGAACCTCTTCACTCCAACCATCGGGGAAACCTTAAGGAATACCATGTCCCCCACAGAAAATTCCAAAACGGACCTACGCCGATTGGCGTTCTTCTCGTATCGCTCTTGAGCTATCCGAAGCTTCTCTTGAATAAGCTTTACAGAGACTTCCATTTCTTATAAGGCATCTGGACCTAACATCGGCCTCTCACCAACCTCAGCCCAAAATAGAGGAGTTCTACATCGTCTTCCATATAGCGCTTCAAAAGGAGCCATTTGCAGACTCTCTTGATAACTGTTATTGTATGCGAACTCCATCAACCTCAAGCGTTCATCCCACGCTCCTCCGTGGTCTAATATATAACAACGGATCATATCTTCCACAATCTGATTAACACGCTCCGTTTGACCATTGGTCTGTGGATGATATGCGGTAGAATATCTCAAGTCAGTTCCCAATCCTTCTTGAAGGCTCTTCCAGAAACGAGACGTAAACCTGGAGTCTCGATCTGATACTATACTTACGGGTACTCCATGTAACCAGATAACTTCATTCAAATATAGTTCCGCTATCTTTTTCATCGAGTAACCAATCTGAAAGGGTACGAAGTGAGCACACTTTGTTAATCTATCAACAATCACCCAAACAGAGTCATGCCCTCGGGGAGATCTCGGCAAACCAGTAATGAAATCCATTGAGATACTCTCCCACTTCCAAGTTGGAATCTCTAAAGGCGCTAACTTTCCACCAGGCCTTCCATGATCAGCCTTAATTCTTTTGCACGTAAAACATTCTGACACAAACCTTGCAATGTCACCCTTCATCCCAATCCACCAGGCAATCTGTTTCAAGTCCTTATACATTTTTGTAGACCCTGGATGGTAGGCCACACTTGAACCGTGTGCCTCACTCCACAACTTAACTCGAATATCTCGAAAATTGGGGACGCAAAATCTACCGCGGTACTTTAGAGTACCCGCGTCATCGATCTAAAAGTCAGGCAGCTCCCCCTTCTCAGTTCTATTATGAAGGTGCAGTAGATCAGGATCGTCCTTTTGATGAAGCCTCGTAAGAGAAATCCATGAAGGCTCAGACACTTCCAAACTGCTTGGCGAGTTACATCTACCAACTGAAATATCCATTAAAAGGAACTCTTCTACTAACAACTCAGTGGAGAGATTGAAAATTTTCCCTGTCTTCCTGCTTAAGGCGTCGGCTACCACGTTAGCCTTACCCGGATGGTATAGGATCTCCACTTCATAATCAGCCACATACTCTAACCATCTGCGCTGGCGCAAGTTCAACTCCTTTTGAGTGAAGACGTACTTCAAACTCTTATGATCTGTATAAATCTTGCACTGCGCGCCATACAACAAGTGTCTCCATAATTTCAATGCATAAATAACTGCTGCGAATTCCAAGTCATGCGTAGGGTAGTTCCTTTCATGAATCTTAAGCTGTCTTGACCCATACGCAATCACTTTTTCTTCTTGCATCATCACACAACCAAGACCCACGTGGGATGCGTCCACGTAAACGGCATAGTCTAATCCTTCCGTAGGCAATGTCAATATCGGAGCAGTGCACAGTCTATTCTTTAGCTCTTGGAACGCTTCTTCGCACTTATCGCACCACACAAATGCTGCATTCTTCTGCGTCAATTTGGTCAATGGCGCAGATAATGTAGAGAAACCATCTACAAATCTTCTATAGTAGTCAGCCAACCCTAGGAAGCTCCTTATTTCTTTGGGGGTGGCAGGCCTCGTCCATTCCATAACTGCGGCTATCTTTTCTGGGTCGACAGAGATTCCGTCCTTGTTAACCACATGACCCAGGAAAGAAACCTGAGGCAACCAGAACTCGCATTTACTTAGCTTGGCGAACAACTTATGGTCCCTCAAGGCAGATAAAACTAGACGCAAATGTTGGTCATGCTCCTCAATATTACGTGAATACACCAACACATCGTCTATAAATACGACTACAAACTTGTCCAGAAAGTCCTTGAAAACCCTGTTCATCATGTCCATGAAAGCAGAAGGTGCGTTGGTCAAACCAAACGACATCACCAAAAATTCAAAATGTCCATGTCTGGAACGGAAGGCAGTCCGCGGGATATCTGATTCACGGATCCTTAACTGGTGGTAGCCCGAACGAAGGTCAATCTTAGAGAACACGGCGCTGCCTCGCAGTTGATCAAACAAATCATCTATCCTCGGCAACGGATACCTATTCTTGATCGTTACCTTATTTAGCTCTCTATAATCGATGCACAACCTCATCGACCCATCTTTTTTCTTGACGAACAAAACGGGAGCACCCCAAGACGAAGAACTCGGCCTTATAAATCCGTTCTCAAGCAACTCGTCTAACTGGATACGCAACTCCTCCAGTTCGCGTGGGGCCATCCGGTAAGGCGCCTTGGCAATAGGATGCGTACCCGGCTCCAAATCTATAACAAACTCCACGTCTCGATCAGGCGGGAGACCAGGAAGATTATCTGGAAAGACATCAGAAAAATCACGAACCACCGGGATCTCCTCCAAACACGGCAAACTAACCTTGGTTTCTAAAACCGAAACCAAAAAAGAAAAACATCTGGAATCTACAAGCTTCCGAGCACATACCGCCGATATAGTCGGAGAATCCTGGCGCGGATAACCGTAAACACTCCCGGGCTGACCATTGTCCATCCTGAAGTCCAAGCGTTTACCCTTGCATTGGATCACAACATCATATCTGGACAACCAGTCCATGCCTAGGATCACATCGAAGTCTTCCAGATCCAACAGCTTCAAATCAGCAATCGCGAGAAAATCGCCTAGTAAAATCGGACAACTCTGAATACCCTGATCCGAAACTACAGATTCACCTGAAGGAAACTTGACATAGAACGCATCACCAACACGATCGAGATCCAAACGGTAACGCTCTACGAAGGCCCTAGCCACAAATGAGTGGGTAGCGCCGGAATCGAACAGAACACGCGCCCAGCGGTTCTTTACCTTAAATCGTCCTATAAAATTTCACACGCGACTAAGGAAGCGAACGCTCAAAACTATAACTATGAGCTAAACATTAAAACTAGGGGAGAATCTAACCTGATATCACTAGCGTGGACGCCTGAGCTTCCTCCATAGAGACCACGTTCAACTTTCCTTTTCCCTTGTCCACTCGCTGCAGCGGCGGCAAGGCCTGAAGAGGAACTGGCTGCAGAGTAAGCTGAGCTTGCGGGCACTGATACTTGAGATGACCCTCTTGACCGCACAAGAAACAACTTCTCGCCTTCTTCCAACAATGGGCAGCATCGTGCCCCGGCTTCTTGCATACAGAACAAAGCAAGTCTTTCTTTGGGATACCTTGGATCGCATGAATCTGCTCTTTCTTCTGAGCTCCTAATCTTTGATAGCACCTTTCCAATGGATGGCCCGGTCGGCCACAGAAACTGCATACCTCTTTGTTTCTCTTCCTCGGAGCAGCGTCAGGGACCTGAGTACTCTTACCCTCATCAGACTTTCTTTTATCATTTCTCAGTTGTTGACCTCGATTCTTGGCGTTATCAATTGCCTCTACCTTTAAGGCAGCTTCCACCATACCAGCATAACTTGAGGTCGCATAGGCACTTGCTAATTGCTGGACGTCACTCCTTATCCCAGCCAGAAATCATTTGCTTCTATTTTCATCGGAACTCACCAAGTCTGGGGCAAATCGGCTTAGCTTACTAAACTCGATTTCGTACTCACTAACCGTGAGTTGCCTCTGCTTTAAGTGCAGGAAATCATTCATCAGACTGTTCCTCTCGACCAATGGCAGAAACTTGCTCAGAAGTAGCTCCTTAAAGGACTCCCAGGAACACCCGTCCTTCAGACCTTCTTTCTCCCTCAGCCACCAGCCCTTTGCCAACCCTTTGAGCTGATATGCGGCTAACATCACTTTCTGATCATCAGTGATCCCGGAGTATGAGAACATCTCCTCGATTGATATCATCCAATCGTCTAAGACCATGTAATCTGCCTTGCCATCATACGTCGGAGGCCTAAGTCGCTGAAACTGAGAAATAAAGGTCATCTCTAGTGGAACCATGACCGGAGGCACCAGAGGAGCGGGGGGAACAGGGACAGCTTGACCCACAACAGGGTCCTGAACTCTCGGAATTTGCCCTGCCACAACTGCTAACAAGGACTGGACCTGAGACTGCAAATCCACTACTTGCTTTGACAAGGCTTCATTGCTTTGTCGCAGACCTTCTATCATTGCACTGCTCTGCGCACCTGAAGATTCTCCCTCCGATTGGGGAGTCAACCTTGTCGAAGGACGCCTCGACATTCTAATGGAACAACAAAACACTAATCAGACACCTAGCCCACCCACTAGAACCAAACAACATAGTACAAACAATGCATACTTAAGTACTTGCTCATGCTGCTAACTTGCTCTGGGATTTTCAATAATGATGTTATGCTTATCCTACGATGATTCACTATCATCACACTAACTCTTGTGCCTAGATCGGGAATGCATGAATTTATATTCTTTTTGACTCAAAAAAAATTATGTGTGTACACATGTCATCCTGCAAATCTTTAGCTTGGCACGTTGTGCTTATGCAATGTTATGTTATGCATGATTGTGCTATGCATTCTAAAAAGGCCCTAATACATGTTATGAGCGGTGTACACATGAAAATGTTATGCATCCCATACTACATAACATTTCCATGCAACAAAAAAAGAAAATGTGCTAGCCGCATTCATGTGGTGAGGTTATGCATCCCATACTACATAACCCTCACATGTTGCCTCCTATGGTGGATCCATATACAAATACATAGTATGCATCTCATACTACATAATATGCCTCGTATACTTCATGTCATGCTATGAGTGTAGTGTTCGTGCTTCAGCCAAGACGTGCTGATGACATATCGGTGTGTGTATGATATGACTCTAAACACCTAATACTTACAGGGACAGGTTGCCCGACAATTTGTCAAGCAACCTCCCTCTGATACCAACTGTCACAACCCGCATTTTTCTCATTAATAAATAAATCAGAGCACGAGATAACTACGAGCTGTGATGCCACGTCAAGCAGGGGATAACTGCTGACGCTCAGGCAACACTCTAATCCTTCAAATCATAAGTTAAAATGAATAGAAAACTGATTTTTAAATTAATTGGCTGTATCCCTCGGCTCAGTGGATCAGATAGTCCACGGTTTGAAAACTATTTTTATACGTAGCGGAAAAATACTTCATTTATGTTTAACATCCTAAAAGAGCGCATAAGTGTCCTAAGAGGACAACTTACACTATGCAAGACCCTAGATTTCAATTTATAATATTTATAAAGAAAACAATCTTTTTATGCATTTGGAAAATAATGATTGAGCTTTTATAAAACATGTTGATCATGCAATACATATGGTAGTTTTTTTTATAGGTTTTAAAGTAACTAGCAACCTAGCATAAAACATTACCAGAGAGCAAGTGAAACTACCACAAAACAGGTAAACTAGCAGCTAAGAAAAGACTTAGTATCACCAAGAAAAATCACCAACGAGCGTCAACAACCTGACACGAACTCGCTGGCAAGCATGCACGTCTGTACTACTACAAAGCTAAAGAACTACCTCAACAGGTGAGGAAAACACTGCCACAACGCAGTCCACAAGGGAACTCCTGAAATTAGCCGTTCAGCCGGCTACAGACCTGAACCTGAGGCATTCAAAAGAAGAACACCTCAGCAAGAAATAATAAAACAAGTGACAAGAAACATCAGATAATAATCGAATGAAAAGAGCAGAAAGAAAAAAAAAGGGTTACCAACCCTGCAAGAGAAATGCTGAAAATCTCAACTAAAGAATCCAAAAAAAGGACAAAAATGTAAGGATAACAATCAGTAAAGTGAGAGAAATGCATCAAGTACTAAAACATACCAAACTCCGCTCAAGCCTGCAGAGACAAAAAGGAAACCAATATGCATCAAATGAACATTATGAAAGGAACTAACAGTGCTAAACTTGTAAATCGTTAGCACTGGCACAAATCCCAAACCTGTGTCGGAGACTAAGAATAGTCACAACCGAACAACCAGGTCCAGGTGTCTCAAGAGTACTAAAGGGGCCATCACAGGGTCCACACACATAGAGTTCCAACCTCTTACAGGAACCCAAAATGTCCAAAGGAGGGAATGGTGGTGGCCACGGCTCGAACTCCCCCGGTACCATACTCCCTCAGAAACCCAGCTACCACATGCTAAGGATCCACGATTCGGCGCCAAAACTAGCCGACAACACCACTTAGAAAATACCAAGTTCTACAACCAAAACCCGCCGAAATAGACTTAACCTAAATTCGGCGATACCCGCCGAATTATTTCCCCCTACCCGCCGAATTATTTCCCCCTACCCGCCGAATTCAACTTAAAATAAATTCTGATATCTTCCAAGTTTAGGCCGACTACAAGCCCTAACCTAGGAATATTTCTAATCTCACATATACTACTCCGGTATTCTACGACAAGGAGAGTTAATAAGGCGAAATACAACCCATGGAGGCACGCAAGAGGGGAGAAATCCACTTGCCTCAAATCGTTCTTGAAAACGTCCACCCAAAATACTCCACCACGTAGATCCGTCCAAAAGGGGGCACGCGGAGACGAGATCTACGAAAAAACGGACAACCGGGGTTAGGGCCGAAAGAATCTATGGCGAAACGGTCACCGAAACGGGAAAAGCTTATCGCGATCTCGAAGCTCTCGCCGAGAGCTTTCCAACGCCGCGATCGGATCGAAATTCTGTCCACCGGATCGGCGGTGGCGGCCGCCGGAAGGTTCGCGAACGAGAGGATCCGCACTCGCCCTTTTTTTTCACACAGGAGGGGGGCTGCTGGTTCGGAGGAAGGAGAAAGAGGCTTTTTTTAAAAAATATATACTTAATATTATTATAATTATTACATAACAAAAGGGGGGCTGCTGGTTCGGTGAGAATCATTCTCACTGATTACATAACAAAAGGGGGAGGGGCTGAATCGGTGAGAATCATTCTCACCGATTCCCTCTCCCCCTTTTTCTTTTTTTTTATTCTTTATATATATAAGTATTAATAATATTTATAATTATTAAAAGAATGATATAACATTATATCGTTACGGAGGGCCAAACGCGCCGAATCGAACGAAATTCGCACCGTAGGCGAATGACGACGCTACGAATCCAACGGCGAAGTCGAAATCGAATTCCGATGCACCGTTTTCGAGATAATAATTTCTAAAGTTAACGGCGTACGCGAAAACATACAAACTTCAATCGCGCGCCGAGGCTCCAAAAATGCTCGGAACGCGACGAAACTCATCAAAATTAGCCGATCTAATTTCCTAATGTAAAATTTTCCACTCCCGCAAATCCCAAAATTTGGAACCTAAAGAAAACGCTAAGAGCGCGCGAACAAAACTCTAACAATCGCATCAAGAGGCACCGAGTGTACCTCCGGCTCGCTAACACTACCAGGCATCATCAAGCTAACCTATAACGCTCTAACAACGACGTCATAATCTGACGTCATAATACGTCAAATAAAAATTAAATAAATCACTGGAAAATCGGGGGCGTTACAAGCATCATCTTAACTACATGGAATGCAGTTGTTGAAAATCAATATGACAGGGGTAAGTGGTACTCCAAATATGAATGGGATAAATATCTTGCACAACAAAAAACAATCTACAAATTCAAAAAGGACTTAAAGGCTAGAAGAATCCCTACAAACTCCATAGAGCCTTGCAAGTACTTTCCAAAATCATTCCATTACTTTGAAAGGCAAAAGCTGAAAGTTGCTCAACTTAAGGCCAAAGACATCAATGGTAAGAAGCCTGTTACTGATACTGAAGCTGAAGTCAAAGCTATTATTTAGATAGGTAAAGGGATTGTCATCAAGGAACCAGATCAACCTTAACTTTAGATTGACTAGGTTCTACAAGAACTATGTAGTCCTTTTGTTGTTCTTATAAAAACATAAACCTTGTAATCTTACTTTGGTTATATGATAAAGAAATTCTTGGTTGACAATAGTTTATATATCTATGTCTCTGAGTTTTATGTTTTTCCTTTATGATGTTTCATTTTGAATGTTTTTGTAAAACATACTATTTCTGCTTATGGATAACCCTGTTTGAAATGTCTGTATACATCATGTTTATTACTTTTGTTACATTGGTGTATATCATTGACTAAGAGTTATGACTTCTCCAAATATGGGGAGATTGTTGGGTACATTGTAAATTATGTACCAGATTTGGGGAAGTCTCACATAACTCAATGATATATGTCAGTTTGTATTTGATGGCATTTTGAGTTTACTTGTGCGGGCTAAAGATAGCAGAAAATATTCGAAGTACAAAAGTGTCGAGACACTTATTTTGTGTCGACACCTTTGAAGGAGCTATGTCGAGACAAGAAGCAAGTGTGTGTCAACACACAGGACTTATCTCGACACCCAGACTTTAAGTCAACATCAACTATGTCGACACTCATAACTTGTGTCGACACACTTAGACCTTGTTGTACTGACAATTGTAAAGAAGAAACTATGTCGACATCCAGGACTTGGGTCGATATTTAGAGAAGCTGTATCGACACACAGGACTTGTGTCGACACATTCTAAAACAACTGTGTTCAGAACTTGATGAAGAGCTGTGTCAAGTATTTTTGGAAATATGTCGACACATTCTACAAAGGCAGTGTTGAGACTGAATGAGGAGCTATGTCGACAGTTTCTGAAGTTTGTTAACAATACCAAAGGAAGTGTGTCGACACCCGGGTAATTGTGTCGACACATACTTCATCTTTGTCTACATATACTATCCTTATGTCTCGACACATTCAGCTGAGTTAAATAACTCTATGTATCAAATCTCAAAACTGAAGACTTGACAGCTGCCAGAATTGTCAAGGCTTGTTAGACATGTCAGAACTGTCAGATGTCAGTCAACTACCGGATCAGCCGGTTGCCTCTGATGTGATCTATAAATAGAGCTGAGCTATCAGAGAAAAATAATGCTAGCGAGATCGAGAGAAAATATAGAGGGAAACTAAAAAGGAGGACGATTACTCCAAGAAGAATTCACAGAATTCTATATAGCAAGAAAATTATGTTTCTAAATCAGAGAAGTGGATAGCATCTCATCAGATCTGTCAGTGTTTGCAGATTTAATTCTGCAAGGAGGAAGAAGTTGGATCTACACCAACTTCTCAAGAAGATTCAACATAGGTTCTCTCTTTCAAGAAGCTTTGAATAAGCTAAGTCAGGTTGAATCAGATTCATTACAGCAAAGATCAGGAGAAAGAGGATCCATCAAGGTCTGATCAAGATTCCCTCACCTCTCTCTCTCTATCTGGGTGAAGGAAGAAATATACTCTTAATCAATTTTCTGTAAGATCTATTTCAGATCTGAGTGTAAGAGATTTCAGTCTCTGAGTTGTAAGCCTGTAATTATAAAGGCTGAGGTAGGACTGTTTGCCTGAGGTAGGAGATTAAGTTCTCTGAGATGTAGGCCTGGTGATAACGGCTGAGGTAGGGCTTTATAGCCTGAGTGGTAGGAGTGTGAATTCACTCTGAGGTAGGATTCTTGAGAAGAGCCTGAGGTGTAGGACTTGTTGAAGTTTGAGTTATAAGACCCCCCCCCCCTCCCCCTTACCAAGGAGGCTATCCGGTCTTATGCCCAGAACCGCCATCTTACGGTGACACTAATGCACGGGTTAGTCGACACCGCAACACGCCAATTTTGTCGGCTAGTACGATCATAAACCTGTAGGCCAATATGAGAAACAGAAGTATAGTGGTAACATACCACAACTAGTCCACAGTCACAGAACATATATATAATATATGAAAGGAAAATATCAGTCCAAATGAGTACAGAAATAAAATGGAGAGTAATAAGGGCTTATGCCCAGTACATCAAATCAAATCTCTCTCTCTCAACTCTAAACAGCGGAAGGTATCTATCATCACCAAGTCATCCCACCTGAGGTAACTCTGCAGTAGTAGTAGTCGGTGGTATCAGCTCCTCACGTCCGGCCATCTCGTCCTGCTGGTCGTTCTGGTGCTCCATCTCCTCGAGCTCCTAAAAATAGTTTGGTCACCGACCATTAGTCAAAAAGACTAAGTTGTTTCCTCCACACCTCGCCACGCAACTCCTAGGCACCGTGCGGGAGGACGAAGCAGAGGACAACAAGGGGTATCAAGAGTAAACAGGTGGCAGTGGCACTATACTAACAAATATAAGAGGAGTAATAGAAGTTCTACTCTAACAGTTCTATGTAAGAAGTACAAGTGCAGTAATGAAGTATAAAACTGAAGTAAGTAAGAAAAGTGCAGTACGGCAAAGTAAGTAGAGAACTGAAAGTAAGAGCAGGAAAGTAAAACTATGCTACCACTACTCTACCATCACAAATCGTACCTTAACTTATAAAAATTCTCATACAATTTTATAAGTTAAGGTTTCCAGGAAATTTAACTTATCATATAAAAGAGCTCATACTAATTTATATGATAAGGATCTATAAAGCGTATGACCTAATATGAATGAATATTTATGATGCAATTTATGCACAGGCAAGTGCAACTCACACACAACGAATCCGTGATCACAGACCTTTAGTTCCCACTTTTTGAGAGCTAGCTTCACTCTCGGGTACCACCGCTGTGGCTACAGCAGCAGCGGAGCGGGCATCTCCACTTCTAGGCCGGTATGCACACTACCAAACCTTAGACCCCTCTCATATGCCTCTGTACATGTTCAAGGTGCACTCTAGAGTCTATGCGTACGTACTTGCTGACAACCCGTCAGTCTTGTTGGGTCGGACGTATGTTATCGGGGATCGTCCTCCAGACCGCAGTGTAAAATAACCCACTAGCCCTCTAACCCTCACACCCGCCTGATGCACCGTACTGCCATCGGTGTTACGAACGGCCAGTATCGCATGCCCCGCCACTAAATTTATGCACATGCAAGTATGTCATCCCGAGACTTCAGCTCGCAGGACCAACCTGTCCTGAATCCCTCAAACCCTACACGGGTGAGCATTTATCACAATCCCTCCAACCCTACACGGGTGAGAACACACAATAGTGCATTTATTTCAAATCCCTCAAACCCATTACGGGCGAGAATGAACCACAATGTCCTGACCTATTGGACTACTCTTGTCTATGGTTTATTATACTTAGTGATTTAAGGTTAATCCCAGGACGGCCCAGGGTATACCCGGTGAAGGGCTCTCGGGGGCACTAGGAACTACGATGGGATTACACTCAAAGCTCCCTTTCTCTAGGATATTTACTTTAGTTGATGGCTACCCAAAATTCACCCCCAGCTCTCGTAATTACTCTTGAGTGTTCCTAATGACTTAAGATGCTCTTCGAAGGGCGACGGTTTTCCGCCGGCCTCCACTCCAGTTGCTATCCAAGGGCTTGCACTTTGCTCTCGTCACTAAGACAACTCTACCCACCAGGGTCATATTCCAATTGAAGTCTCTAGCTCATTTATTGATCTATCCCCTAGGGGTCTTTATAATATGACCTACTTACATTGTGCGCAACCCAAGACCTAATACCACCCCGAAATGGAACTTCCAATTCCTTGGGCCACCTGCCCCTAATTATTTATCCTAGGATGGTATGGACTAATGAAGTGAGCCTATTGATTTTAATAATTTTCCTAAGTCATTAAGGCCTCTAATTAAATCATTTAATTAATCCCCTAGGTCATTTAATACATGATGTATCACAAATTATAATCCACTGACCTAAGAAATTTTCTTGAGTTATATCTTGGTACAATATTGCTGTCTACCAAAATTTATGATTTTCCTTTGATTATTTCTATTTATTCCTTAATTAATACAAAATTCATACAATTGTCATTTTCTAAAAGAAGTATAAGGAATACATTAGTACAAATTCTAGGAACATTACAGAGCTTATATAACATGAATTTAAGGCTAATGGCAGAGTTTCATCAACCTCTACAATGTAATGACCCACAAATTTCAATTCATAATAATTTACCAAAATGCCATTATAAGGTTTTAAAAATTACTGATTAATCCAAAAATACTGAGAAAATTATACAAGGTTATTCATACTCAGATATATCATCAAGAAATTTTACAAAATTTTCTACTGAGTATTTACACCAATTTGCTAATTAAGTAAAATGAGGGAAAAAAATATAATTTCCACATAACTCCTATCAAAATTCTTCAAACAGAGACATAAAAATTTTCAGGAGTTACATCTAACATAATATTGACCTTGACAAAAATTGGGGATTTTATCTTAATGATAGACCTATTTTTGCAATTATTTTTCCAAAGTTTAATTAGACCAAAAATTCCAAATAATGGGATTTTTGCATCCAAAAATCCCATTATTACAATGTGGGGTATAATTTACCCTAATGAACCTCGAATATCAATACCATGATTTTTGGATGTTCCAAATAGGCTTAATACACAATATATTAAAATTGGCTATTTGCACCGCAAGCCTATAATAATCAACACATGCAAGTTAGTTTACCCAACATGCATTGGTCCAAATGTGCTGAAATATTTAATATGCACATAAACAGTCCCCAAGGACATGCCACCAAAATTTGGGGCTATTTGGAGTCATAACACTCCAAATATTTCATTTATTTAAATTTGTGTATTATGAATAAAACTATAGAAAAGGTTTTCCCAAAAATTCTTAATTTTTGGCAGGGGCTAAATATGCCCTAAACATACATGCACCCACAATTTGGGGTCATGTTTATTATTGGTTTGGCTTGGGCATCAAATTGAAGTTCTGCCCTTGCCTAGGACCAGTCCTAGGAAAACAGCCCTACAGGGCAGTATACTACTCCAAATTACAAGATTATGGTGGCAAATTAAATTTAAGAGGTAAGCTACAACTTTCATTTAAGGTTCATGTCCTGGAAATGCCTCTAAGAGGCCTAAAATTGTGATGCAATATTACTGAAATAGTGTGACAATTATATAATTATATACTATACTTTATTTGATTAAATAAATATCAGCTGCATGAATCTTGAAGTACATTTGACGGGATCGGTTCATCGTCCCCAAACAGCCAATGGTCCAGATTCATTCTGGTTGGGCCTCCTTGCCCGGCTATTTCCGGCCAGCTGAGCCACCACCACCGCCGGCGGATGTCGCCACCACCTTCACTGAGGTGGGGGCTAGCGGTTTCTGGCGATGAGGCCGCCGAAATTGGCCCCTCCGGCGAACCCGAGCAAGAAGAAAAGCTCGGAAATTTCCCATTTTCCTCACATGGTATCGGGCTCAATTGAGCCCGATGTATCTCCCTAAAGATCTAGAAATCTAGGTGAGGAGAAACGGACCCGAATGGCGGCACGACGGCGAGGTTGGCGGCGGTTGGTCAAGGATGAGCTGCTCTGGCGAACTCCTGCTCAAAATCCCGATTCTCCACCAAAAGCTTTGCTGTAGGACTCGTTCTCCACTCGATTCTACCCTCTGAATATGATGGTGTGGTCTGTTTGAGCTGGAAGTGACTGTATAGGGAGATACAATCAAGGTGAGCTCGGTTTGGGGCTTTGGAGGCTTCACCCTTGGTGCCAAGTGGCCACCATGCTTCCAAATTCCCTGGAATTCACTAAGGAGGCCAGTCAGCACCATCTTGGGCTAATGGAGCCAAGGCCAAGTGGCCTCTTCTTCTTAACTCACCTTCTCTCTCCTAAAACTCCTACTTTACCCTCATGCATGTGCCCCTCTATTCAAAACCAGAGGGTAGGGGTGGTCATTGACCACTTGGGCTGGCCATGGATCAGGTTTGGTGGGCTTGGCCCAAGGGGAGTGGGCTTAGCCCTCATTTTCTCCTTTAGGTTAATTAGGTTGACTTGGGTTGACTTGTGTTGACTTGGTCAACCATGATGAGTGGGCTGACCCCAGTTGGTGTTCATTAGTCTAATGGCACCACCCAACTTGGGTTGGGTCAATGTGGTGCCCTACTTGGGCTAATTGGGCCTATAGGTATAGGTTTGACCAAATTAGGGTCATGGTTGACTTTGGTCAACTAGGGTCAAAGGGTTGACCTAATGGCCTGCCCAAGGGCCCACTTAGATTGTTTTAGGGTTAGGTTAATGTGGTGGGGTCATTGTGTGGCTAGGGTTCTTATTTAGGTTAGTTTGACCTAGTTTGACTTTGGCCCCTTAGTGGCCCCACATGGCTACAACCCACTACCTAGGGTCAAACCTAGCTAAATTCTCTATCACTCACCCCATGTCTAACCCAATCTAAGTTGAGGAGGTCTAGAAGTAACATGGGATGTTATAAATCCCAATAAACAAGAAAATAATTTCGTCCCCGAAATTTAAGTTCGGGTCTACGGGGTTCTACTTGCAAGAATTATAAGAAATTTAAACGTATAAACTAAAGTATACCTGAAATGAACAGCTCCGGGTGTCATTCCATCATTAGATCCCTCGGCTCCCAGGTGTGCTCCTCCTATCCATGATTGGACCACAACACCTTCACGAGAGGGACCTTCTTCTTCCGCAACACACGGACATCTGTATCATCAATCCGGATCGGCTCCAATCAAATGGATCTGTCTAGCGCTATCAGACCGGCTGTAGTAGTAACATGCTGCTCCGATCGTAGGAGAGCTCTTCGCAAGGAAGAGACATGGAAGACATCGTGTAGGGTACCCAACTCCGGTGGCAGCTGTAGTCGGTAAGCTAAGGTGCCAATCCGCTCCAGGATCAATTATGGCCCCATGTATCGAGGACTGAGTTTCTTGTGCCTCCGCACCTGAGAGACACCATGTACCGGACGTATCTTCAAGAAAACTCTGTCTCCAATCTGGAACTCCACCTTTCGGTGCCGAGCATCATAATAGTTCGCCTGTATGCTCTGGGCCTCTAGCAACCGATCCCTGATCAAATGAACCTGAGCCTCTGTATCCTTCACATAATCAGAACTAAGATCCTTGGTATCCACATCCTGAACCCATGACAGCGGTGTCCGGCACTCCTACTAAGATATGTCTGACAGCTCCCAGTCCGCATATGTAGACTCCCACACTGACTTCCACCATCTCTTCGCATGAGCTTCTAGTGCAGAGGAGGCTATATGTACTGCCTGGCCGACCGGGCAGCTGATTCCTGCCAATATCTCGTGTATAGCCTCTAGCCATTCCTCCGTCTTTACAGCATCCTCTGACACACGTTACATCGGTGGGGACAGGCTCTTGAAGGCACTTAGCTAGCTTGACCCCGGATTTGGCTGCGGGGTCGGGACTTGCTGGGCTTTGAAGGCTTCCATGATCGCCGTCAAAGTCTGCCCCATCTCCGTCTGTAGAAATGGAGTGACAGCTGGAGGGGGAGGAACCACATTTTGCGGTGCGGCGACTTGTGGAGGTTGCATAAAGGTAAGGTTAAAACAGAACTGGCCTAACACATTGTACTTAATGGACTGTTTTATGTGACTTTTTACACATGGGCACACCACTGCTTCTGTTGCATAGTTTGTCCGCAAACTAATGCTCGCGCGGGGTGGTCCAGTGTTGTGGACTTCTTTCTCATATGATCGTTTGTCAAGTGATGCCAGTTTGTAAGACCTCCCTCCCCCTTACCAAGGAGTCTATCCGGTCTTATGCCCAGAACCGCCATCTTACGGTGACACTAACGCACGGGTTAGTCGACACCGCAACAGGCCGATTCTGCCGGCTAGTACGATCATAAACGTGTAGGCTAATATGAGAAACAGAAGTATAGCGGTAACATAAACCATAACTAGTCCACAGTCACAGCACATATATATAATATATGAAAGGAAAATATCAGTCCAAATGAGTACAGAAATAAAATGGAGAGTAATAAGGCTTATGCCCAGTACATCAAATCAAATCTCTCTCTCAACTCTAAACAGCGGAAGGTATCTATCATCACCATGTCATCCCACCTGAGGCAACTCTGCAGTAGTAGTAGTAGTCGGTGGTATCAGCTCCTCACGTCCGGCCATCTCGTCCTGCTGGTCGTGCTGGTGCTCCATCTCCTTGAGCTCCTAAAAATAGTTTGGTCACCGACCATTAGTCAAAAATACTAAGTCGTTTCCTCCACACCTCGCCTCGCAACTCCTAGGCACCATGCGGGAGGACGAAGCGGAGGACAACAAGGGATATCAAGAGTAAACATGTGGCAGTGACACTATACTAACAAATATAAGAGGAGTAATAGAAGTTCTACTCTAGCAGTTATATGTAAGAAGTACAAGTGCAGTAATGAAGTATGAAACTGAAGTAAGTAAGAAAAGTGTTGTACGACAAAGTAAGTAGAGAATTGAAAGTAAGAGCAGGAAAGTAAAGCTATGCTACCACTACTCTACCATCACAAATCGTACCTTAACTTATAAAAATGCTCATACAATTTTATAAGTTAAGGTTTCCAGGAAATTTAACTTATCATATAAAAGAGCTCATACTAATTTATATGATAAGGATCTATGAAGCGTATGACCTAATATGAATGAATGTTTATGATGCAATTTATGCACAGGCAAGTGCAACTCACACACAACGACTATGTGATCACAGACCTTTAGTTCCCACTTTTTGATAGCTAGTTTCACTCTCGGGTACCACCGTTGTGGCTACGGCAGCAGCGGAGTGGGCATCTCCACTTCTAGGCCGGTATGCACACTACCAAACCTTAGACCCCTCTCATACGCCTCTGTACACATCCAAAGTGCACTCTAGAGTCTATGCGTACGTACTTTGCTGACAACCAGTTAGTCTTGTTGGGTCGGATGTGCGTTATCGGGGATCTTCCTCCAGACCGCAGTGTAAAACAACCCACTAGCCCCTCTAACCCTCACACCCTCCTGGTACACTGTACTGCCATCGGTGTGACGAACGGCCAGTATAGCATGCCCCGCCATTAAATTTATGCACATGCAAGTATTTCATCCCGAGCCTTCAGCTCGCAGGACCAACCTGTCCTGAATCCCTCAAACCCTATACGGGTGAGCATTTATCATAATCCCTCCAACCCTACACGGGTGAGAACGCACAATAATGCATTTATTCCAAATCCCTCAAACCCGTCACGGGCGAGAATGAACCACAATGTCCTAACCTATTGGACTACGCTTGTCTATAGATTATTATACTTAGCGATTTAAGGTTAATCCCAGGACTGCCCCGGGTAAACTCGGTGAAGGGCTCTCGGGGGCACTAGGAACTACGATGAGATTACGCCCAAAGCACCCTTTCTCAAAGATATTTACTTTAGTTGATGGCTACCCAAAATTCTCCCCCAGCTCTCGTTATTACTCTTGAGTGAACCTAATGACTTAAGATATTCTTCGAAAGGCGACGGTCTTCCGCCGGCCTCCACTCTAGTTGCTATCCAAGGGCTTGCACTTTGCTCTCGTCACTAAGACAACTCTACCCACCAGGGTCATATTCCAATTGAAGTCTCTAGCTCATTTATTGATCTATCCCCCGGTGGTCCTTATAACATGACCTACTTACACTGTGCGCAACTCAAGACCTAATGAAACAGGCCAATTTTCTGAAAACAGGAAATTTTTGGGTGACACGGCCTGGGACACGGGCGTGTCCCAGGGCGTGTCAGCCGACACGGCCTGCGACACGGGCGTGTCGCAGGGCGTGTCGAGGTTGTGTCGACGATCGGCCTTGGTGTCGACGATTTTCGCTCGACATCGTCGAGAGGGGGCACACGGCCCAGGACACGGCCGTGTCGAAGGCCGTGTCGTGTGCTCGACGACTGTTACTCGACGATCGCCGAGTATTGCGTTTCTAGTGAAGACACGGCCTATGACACGGGCGTGTCACAGGGCGTGTCAGTGGTCATCGAACTCAGCTCAGCATCTTGAGCCGGGGCGTGTTTGCGGGACACGGGTGTGTCCTGGTGCACACGGCCAGGAACACGGGCGTGTGCCAGGCCGTGTGCCAGGCCGTGTGAAGTCTCGGGTTATTTTGGGATTATTTTCGTTGAGGCACACGGCCTCAGACACGGGCGTGTCTGAGGGCGTGTCTGTGACACGGCACGTGACACGGGCGTGTCACACGGCCATGTACTGGCTGGATTGAGTCGGTTGTCTGCCGCTTAGAGGGACACGGCCTATGACACGGGCGTGTCACAGGGCGTGTCAGGCCGTGTTCAAGCTTTTCTGGCCAGATCTGAGCCGTTTGTTTCCCTCTTCCTGGATCCAATGGTTGGGCTCTGTCCAGGTGTTGTGAAGGCCGAGAAAAAGGGGATTTAAACCCTCTTTTCTCTTCTTCTTCTTCTTCTTCATCTTTATTCCAAGAGAGAGAGGAGAAAGGCCTAAGGGAGAGAGAAGGGAGGAGTTTACCAGCTGCTGTAGGAGCTGCGGAGTGCGGAGCGAAGATCCGAGAGCGGATTCGTGAAGGCAGAGCCGAGGCGGTGATTTCCATCTGGCTACTTCATGGCGCCGAAGCGATCTTCAAGGGTAACGATCTCCTTCTTGGACATCGAAGTCCTTTCTTTATACATGTGTTTGGAATCCTCCACCAAGAGGTGGATTTGTGGAAGAGATTCCTTTGTTGAGTCTGCATCTAGAGCCGGAAATATGGAGTACGGCATAGGCATGCTGTGTGAAGCCCATCTGGACCGGTAGTCTGGATTGGTGATGTTCATGGGTAAATCGGAGAGGACTCCGTGGATTTAATGAGATGCAACTGGTTTTCTCTTGTGCTGAATGTACGGATGTGATGTTGTTTGTGAGGAGGCTTTGGCAAAGCTCCTGGTTGTGAAATGATCAATTGGTAGCACGCCTGGGGAGCTCGTGATAAACCCGGCCTGTTACACCACTAGGGTGGGTTGATCTAGTTAGGAAGGGATCGATGGGTGGCAATGCCTGGGGAGCCGAGTTAAACCCGGCTTGCTGCACCACATAGTGTGGGTCGATCGGATTAGGAGGGGGGTCGATGGGTAGACATTGCCTGGGGAGCTTGGATAAACCCGGCGTGCTACACCACATGGTGTTGGTCGACCTACTCTGGTTGTTTATTGGATGCTGTGAGGTTGGACCTTTGAGTGGTTTGGGCGGGATGTCGCCAGCTTGCGAGACTGGTGGACTAGGTCTGGTCAACCAACATGTTAACACCTCGGATCGGCGGTGTACGACTGGTGGATTCCGGTACACCAAGAAGGTGCCTTGAGTGCACGGAGCGTCTGGTGGATTCCAGCGTTTGTGATGGAATGTGTTTGCTAGCGGAATAAAGCATGAGATACATATGATGTTTGATGATACTTGATGATAGATGACAGCACTGTATACAGGGAAGGAACCACTACCCCGGGAAGGGGGTAGGGTCGTTATAATGGGTCAGCTAAATGCTGACTGTTACTTTGTTTTCTGTGTTGGCTTGGATGTGGAATTGCAGGTGAAATGACTAAGTGGAATGGCTAGCGTGCTGTTATAGGCCCTTGAAGGCCATGTGAAGAGCTGTGTTTGGATTTCATGTGTGGCCGGCCTGCATGCCGATGTACGAAATTGTTGCTGTGTAAAGAGGAACCTGTAAGGCCATAAGGCCAGGGTGTGTGAGTTGTATACATTCCTGGTGTTGTTATATAAATGTGGCATTTATATATTGGTGGACATTCTGGTTTGAGTTCATGCTAACAAGAACAATGCTGCGCTAGAATGGAATGAGTTAAGGATACGCATAGATTTTGATTTCCACACGTAATTCCTTCGCTTGTCTGTGCTATATGGCGTGGGGCCCCGGCCGGACCCACTGTTATATGTCATGTGACGGGTGGGGGCGTTACAAAGTGGTATCAGAGCCAGGTTGAGATTGTTTGGGAGGAGAGAACATAATTGAACTCATGAATGTCCACTAGGAATGTATGTCATGCACATGCTGTGCGTGAGTGTGCAGTCAATGTCGCAGTACCGTTATGATTGGAAGTATTAATGGTGTTCTGTACATTGATAGGTGGCGAGAGATGGAGCTGGGCCGTCTGAACCACAGCGGTCGGATGAGAGTGCAGCACCCGTGGAAGCGCCGATGCCTCCCTCGGCAGAAGCCATACGGGTGGTGACGGAGACAGTGCTTGCAGTGTTACAAGCACAGCCGACTGGACAGGCAAGACCTGGTGGAAGGCAAGAGCATGCGGCCGAGGTGGTGGAGGCGCAAGCAAGTGACGACTCATTGTCACGTTTTATGCACTTTCATCCACCGACGTTTGGTGGAGCGCTTTCACCAACGCAGGCAGAAGATTGGTTGGCAAGAGTAAAAATGATCTTAACTGCAATCAGGACAGTCGAGGAGCAGAAAGTGATGTTGGCCACTTTTTTGTTGGAAGGAGATGCGAGATTATGGTGGGATGAAATTGAAGTGCACCACTTGGCAGGTCGAGGTTTAACGGAGGTTTCAATGGAGGAATTCTCCCAAATATTTTTAGCCAAGTATGTGCCAGTGTCGCAGAGGATTGCGATGGAAAATGAGTTTCTCCGTCTGGTGCAGGGTGAGCGAGATATTGATACTTACCTGCATGAGTTTACAAGATTGGGGAGATATGCGGGATCTACCTTTGCGGAGGAAGCGCGAAAGACAAATCGGTTTTAAGGAGGATTGCGGGATGAATTGAGATTGGCACTTCCGAGTTCCGTGAGCCAAGGCTTCCAAGCGTTGGTCGATACAGCCCGTGCTTTGGAGAAGGATATGAAGCGAGTACAAGAGAATAAGAGACGGGCAATAGAAAAGTCAGAGTTTCAATCGGATCAATCGGAGTTTAGACGACGAGAGAAGAAACGATTTAGGCCGGTGGAATCAGCGCCGTTGACTGTTTCGTCGCCCCCGACGTATGGGCCAGGACGTGTGGATACACGTATATGCTATAAATGTGGGCAGCAAGGACACATAGCAAAATTTTGTTGGAATGCCCCTCCAGGGAGTGAGAAAAAGACAGGTGCGTCATATGAAGAAAAAGGGAAAGCAGTGGCTGAGTCATCTGCACCCCGGACGCAACCTCGCTTTCATGCGATGGACGTGCAAGAGCTGCAGAGCTTAGTTGGTGAAATTCAGCCTCGAGTGTTTAATTTATCTTTAAATCGCGAATTTCAAAATCGGGAGGCTGAGCGGAAGTGAAGTGTGTTGTGAATTACTTTTGACTGAATCGGAACTTGATGGATCCTCCATGGTGTATGTCAAGGATGTTTATGAGTTGAAATGATGTTTATGAGTTTGTGCTTGTGATGAGATAAATCATGTTGTTTTGTTTTGAGGTCTGATGTGGCTGAATGTGCACACGTGGAAGTTAGGGATGTTTGTTGTGCTGTCTGTTTGTTAGTGTGTGCGGAGGCTTGGGGTGTACGCTTTTGTGCTATTGTGACTGATTGGCTGCTTGGAGTCAAATTTCGAGGACGAAATTATTTGAAGGAGGGGAGGATTGTAACAGGCCAATTTTCTGAAAACAGGAAATTTTTGAGTGACACGGCCTGGGACACGGGCATGTCCCAGGGCGTGTCAGCCGACACGGCCTGCGACACGGGCGTGTCGCAGGGCGTGTCGAGGTTGTGTCGACGATCGGCCTTGGTGTCGACGATTTTCGCTCGACATCGTCGAGAGGGGGCACACGGCCCAGGACACGGCCATGTCGAAGGCCGTGTCGTGTGCTCGACGACTGTTACTCGACGATCGCCGAGTATTGCGTTTCCAGTGAAGACACGGCCTGTGACACGGGCGTGTCACAGGGCATGTCAGTGGTCATCGAACTCAGCTCGGCGTCTTGAGCCGTGGCGTGTTTGCGGGACACGGGTGTGTCCTGGTGCACACGGCCAGGAACACGGGCGTGTGCCAGGCCGTGTGCCAGGCCGTGTGAAGTCTCGGGTTATTTTGGGATTATTTTCGTTGAGGCACACGGCCTCAGACACGGGCGTGTCTGAGGGCGTGTCTGGGACACGGCACGTGACACGGGCGTGTCACACGGCCGTGTACTGGCTGGATTGAGTCGGTTGTCTGCCGCTTAGAGGGACACGGCCTGTGACACGGGCGTGTCACAGGGCGTGTCAGGCCGTGTTCAAGCTTTTCTGGCCAGATCTGAGCCGTTTGTTTCCCTCTTCCTGGATCCAATGGTTGGGCTCTGTCCATGTGTTGTGAAGGCTGAGAAAAAGGGGATTTAAACCCTCTTTTCTCTTCTTCTTCTTCTTCTTCATCTTTATTCCAAGAGAGAGAGGAGAAAGGCCTAAGGGAGAGAGAAGGGAGGAGTTTACCAGCTGCTGTAGGAGCTGCGGAGTGCGGAGCGAAGATCCAAGAGCGGATTTGTGAAGGCAGAACCGAGGCGGTGATTTCCATCCGGCTACTTCATGGCGCCGAAGCGATCTTCAAGGGTAACGATCTCCTTCTTGGACATCGAAGTCCTTTCTTTATACATGTGTTTGGAATCCTCCACCAAGAGGTGGATTTGCGGAAGAGATTCCTTTGTTGAGTCTGCATCTAGACCCGGAAATATGGAGTACGACATAGGCATGCTGTGTGAAGCCCATCTGGACCGGTAGTCTGGATTGGTGATGTTCATGGGTAAACCGGAGAGGACTCCGTGGATTTAATGAGATGCAACTGGTTTTCTCTTGTGCTGAATGTATGGATGTGATGTTGTTTGTGATGAGGCTTTGGCAAAGCTCCTGGTTGTGAAATGATCAATTGGTAGCACGCCTGGGGAGCTCGTGATAAACCCGGCCTGTTACACCACTAGGGTGGGTTGATCTAGTTAGGAAGGGATCGATGGGTGGCAATGCCTGGGGAGCCGAGTTAAACCCAGCTTGCTGCACCACATAGTGTGGGTCGATCGGATTAGGAGGGGGGTCGATGGGTAGACATTGCCTGGGGAGCATGGATAAACCCGGCATGCTACACCACATGGTGTGGGTCGACCTACTCTGGTTGTTTATTGGATGCTGTGAGGTTGGACCTCTGAGTGGTTTGGGCGGGATGTCGCCAGCTTGCGAGACTGGTGGACTAGGTCTGGTCAACCAACAAGTTAACACCTCGGATCGGCGGTGTACGACTGGTGGATTCCGGTACACCAAGAAGGTGCCCTGAGTGCATGGAGCGTCTGGTAGATTCCAGCGTTTGTGATGAAATGTGTTTGCTAGCGGAATAAAGCATGAGATACATATGATGTTTGATGATACTTGATGATAGATGACAGCACTGTATACAGGGAAGGAACCACTACCCCGGGAAGGGGGTAGGGTCGTTATAATGGGTCAGCTAAATGCTGACCGTTACTTTGTTTTCTGTGTTGGCTTGGATGTGGAATTGCAGGTGAAATGACTAAGTGGAATGGCTAGCGTGCTACTATAGGCCCTTGAAGGCCATGTGAAGAGCTGTGTTTGGATTTCATGTGTGGCCGGCCTGGGTGCCGATGTACGAAATTGTTGCTGTGTAAAGAGGAACCTGTAAGGACATAAGGCCAGGGTGTGTGAGTTGTATACATTTCTGGTGTTGTTATATAAATGTGGCATTTATATATTGGTGGACATTCTGGTTTGAGTTCATGCTAACAAGAACAATGCTGCGCTAGAATGGAATGAGTTAAGGATACGCATAGATTTTGATTTCCACACGTAATTCCTTCGCTTGTCTGTGCTATATGGCGTGGGGCCCTGGCCGGACCCACTGTTATATGTCATGTGACGGGTGGGGGCGTGACACCTAATACCACCCCGAAATGGAACTTCCAATTCCTTAAGCCACCTGCTCCTAATTATTTATCATAGGATGGTATGGACTAATGAAGTGAGCCTATTGATTTTCATAACTTTCCTAAGTCATTAAGACCTCTAATTAAATCATTTAATTAATCCCCTAGGTCATTTAATACATGATGTATCACAAATTATAATCCACTGACCTAAGGAATTTTTCCTGAGTTATATCTTGGTAAAATATTGATGTCTACCAAAATTTATGATTTTCCTTTGATTATTTATATTTATTCCTTAATTAATACAAAATTCATACAATTATCATTTTCCAAATGAATTATAAGGAATACATTACTAAACATTCTAGGAAAATTTCAGAGCTTATATAACATGAATTTAAGGCTAATGACAGAGTTTCATCAACCTCTATAATATAATGGCCCACAAATTTCAATTCTTAATAATTTAGCAAAATGACATTATAAGGTTTTAAAAATTACTGAGTAATCCAAAAATAATGAGAAAATTATACACAATTATGCATACTCAGATATATCATCAAGAAATTTTCCAAATTTTCACTGAGTATTTACACCAATTTGCTAATTAAGTTAAATGATGGTAAAAAGATAATTTCCATATAACTCCTATCAAAATTCTTCAAACAGAGACATAAAAATTTTCAGGAGTTAAAACTAATATGATATTGACCTTGACAAAAATTGGGGATTTTATCTCAATGATAGACCTATTTTTGCATTTATTTTTCAAAAGTTTAATTATTCCAAAAATTCCAAATAATGGGATTTTTGCTTCCAAAAATCCCATTATTACAATGTGGGGTATATTTCACCCTAATAAACCTCTGATATCAATACTATGATTTTTGGATCTCCAAAATAGGCTTAATACACAATATATTAAAATTGGTTATTTGCACCCCAAGTCTATATATAATCAACACATGCAGGTGTGTTTACCCAACATGCATTGGTCCAAATGTACTGAACTTTTTACCATGCACATAAATAGTCCCCAAGGACATTCCACCAAAATATGGGGCCATTTCGAGGCATAACACTGCAAAAATTTCATTTATTTAAATTTGTGTATTATGAATAAAACAATAGAAACGGTTTTCCCAAAAATTCTTATATTTTGGCAGAGGCTACATATTCCATAAACATACATGTACCCAAAATATGGGGTCATGTTGATTACTGGTTTGGCTTGGACATCAAATTGAAGTTCTGCACTTGCCTAGGACCAGTGCTAGGAAAACAGCCCTACAGGGCAGTATACTACTCCAAATTACAAGATTATGATGGCAAATTAAAGTTAAGAGGTTAAGCTACAACTTTCATTTAAGATGCATGTCCTGTAAATTCCTCTAAGTGGCCTAAAATTGCCATGCAATATTACTGAAATAGTGTGACAATTATATAATTATATACTATAGTTTATTTGATTAAATAAATATCAGCTGCACGAATCTTGAAGTACATTTGACGGGATCGGTTCATCGTCCCCAAACAGCCAACGGTCCAGATTCATTCTGGATGGGCCACCTTGCCCGGCTATTTCCGCCCAGCTGAGCCACCACCCCCGCCGGCCGATGTCGCCACCACCTTCACTGAGGTGGGGGCTAGCGGTTTCCGGCGATGAGGCCGCCGGAATTGGCTCCTCCGGCGAACCCGAGCAAGACGAAAAGCTCGGAAATTTCCCATTTTCCTCACATGGTATCGGGCTCAATTGAGCCCGATGTCTCTCCCTAAAGATCTAGAAATCTAGTACGAGTAGAGGGGAGGCGAAACGGAACTAAATGACGGCACGACGGCGAGGTTGGCAGCGGTTGGCCATGGATGAGCTTCTCCGGCGAACTCCTGCTCAAAATCCAGATTCTCCACCAAAAGCTTTGCTCCAGGACTCATTCTCCACTCGATTCTACCCTCTGAAGATGATGGTGTGGTCGGTTTGAGCTGGAAGTGACTGTATAGGGAGATACAGTCAAGGTGAGCTCGGTTTGGGGCTTTGGAGGCTTCACCCTTGGTGCCAAGTGGCCACCATGCTGCCAAATTCCCTGGAATTCACTGAGGAGGCCAACCAGCACCATCTTGGGCTGATGGAGCCAAGGCCAAGTTGCTTCTTCTTCTTAACTCCCCTTCTCTCTCCTAAAATTCCTACTTTACCCTCATGCATGTGTCCCTCTATTCAAAACTAGAGGGTAGGGGTGGTCATTGACCACTTGGGCTGGCCATGGATCAGGTTTGGTGGGCTTGGCCCAAGGGGAGTGGGCTTAGCCCTGATTTTCTCCTTTAGGTTAGTTAGGGTGACATGGGTTGACTTGGGTTGACTTGGTCAACCATGATGAGTGGGCTGACCCCACTTGGTGGTCATGGGTCTAATGGCAACACCCAACTTGGGTTGGGTCAATGTGGTGCCCTACTTGTGCTAATTGGGCATATAGGTATAGGTTTGACCAAATTAGGGTCATGGTTGACTTTGGTCAATTAGGGTCAAAGGGTTGACCTAATGGCATGCCCTAGGGCCCACTTAGATTGTTTTAGGATTAGGGCAATATGGTGGGGTCATGGTGTGGCTAGGGTTCCTATTTAGGCTAGTTTGACCTAGTTTGACTTTGGCCCCTTAGTGGGCCCCACATGGCTACAACCCACTACCTAGGGTCAAACCTAGCTAAATTCCCTATCACCCACCCCATGCCTAACCCAATCTAAGTTGAGGGGGTCTAGAAGTAACATGGGGTGTTACAAATCCCAATAAACAAGAAAATAATTTCGTCCCCGAAATTTAAGTTCCGGTCTACGGGGTTCTACTTGCAAGAATTATAAGAAATTTAAACGTATAAACTAAAGTATACCTGAAATGAACAGCTCCAGGTGCCGTTCCATCATTAGATCCCTCGGCTCCCAGGTGTGCTCCTCCTGTCCATGATTGGACCACAACACCTTCACGAGAGGGACCTTCTTCTTCCGCAACACACGGACATCTGTATCATCAATCCGGATCGGCTCCAATCTGACGGATTTATCTGGCGCTATCAGACCGGCTATAGTAGTAACATGCTGCTCCGGCCGTAGGAGAGCTCTTCGCAAGGAAGAGACATGGAATACATCGTGTAGGGTACCCAACTCCGGTGGCAGCTGCAGTCGGTAAGCTAAGGGGTCGATCCGCTCCAGGATCAAGTATGGCCCCATGTATTGAGGACTGAGTTTCTTGTGCCTCCGCACCCGAGAGACACCATGTGTAACATCCCATTTCCAACTAGACCCCTAAGAATAGTTTTGGCCATGACTAGGTCATGACAAACCCTAGGAAGCCAGAAATGGGCCAGGAGATAGGGGATAAAAAGGTGGGAGATCATCATGGTCTGCAAATAGTAGAACTCTAAACAATGGTTTAGGATGACCATGGGCTACACCTTAACCCCAAGGCCCTACCACAACACCCCTAACACTTTGGGAGGCCCATTAGAGCCAAAAGGACCCATTAGGGTCAACCCAAGAGGCTCAGTTGACCAAGGTCAACCCTAGCCCTAAATGGGTCAAACTAGCCTACTTAGGGTCAATTGACCTACTCCTAGCCTAGAGGAACCCACCTATGCCCTCCTAACCCTAAAGTGAGGTCAATGGGTCACTAAGGACACATTGGGGTCAGCTCTAGAAGCCAGGTTGACCCAAGTCAACTCAAGCCCTAACATGGTCAAGTACCCTTACTAAGGGTATGTGACCTCCAAGGTGCAGGGTGACCCTACATAACCCTACCTAGACCCTAAGGGAAGCCAATGGGTCACCCAGGACCCAATGGGGTCAACCCAGATGGTCAAATTGACCAGGTCAACCCTCATTTAGGTCAAGTCAAACTTAGCCCAAAAAGGGCTAACCCAAGCTCAAGCCACTTCTCCCTTAGGCTAAACCCATTCCCATGACCACCATAATCAAGTGGGCTGCATTTAGCTTGTGAGGTTGACTAGTCAACCAGAGGTGACTGGGAGAGAGAGAAAGGAGCTCCCCTCCATGATAATGGAGGAGAGAGAAAATGAGGAAGAGGAAGGGGAAGTGAGAGGCCGGCCAAGGAAGGCTAACAGACACCAATTATGGCAGCAATCAACTCCTCTAGGAGAGAGGAGTTGATTCCAGCCGTTTCCTGGCCACCAAGGGGAGGGTTCAGCCCCCCTCCACATAACCCGAGCCACACCTTTAATGGTGTTAAAGGCCATTGAAGAACCAGCCTCCCCTCTCCCCCATTTGCCATTTAAACACCTTCAGGGAGCCAGGGGGATCATTTTAGAGCGTTTACCTGGAGGAGACGAGCCATTCCACTGTGTAGTTGCAGAAGCCGAGCGCCGCCGCCGTCGTCAATGGCATCCCGCCGCTCCTCACGCATCCAGGCCGCCAGGAAGGTCCTCCTCCTCTCCTTAACTCGCGGGTAGATCTTAGGACTCTTAAGGTTTAAGTTTCGGGCTCAATTGAGCCCGATCGAATCCAGGATTTCTCAATGTTTCGGCAAGAAATCTTCTTGCTATAACCGCCGGAAAACGCCTCTCCGGCGGCAGAGCCGCCGCCTGGCGATAGCCACCACCTCAACGGAGGTGTTGGTGGCGGTGGCCGGCCGTGGAAGGGGCTGGATCGCCGGCGGCAGGGCTTGGAAGTGGCTCCAGGCGGGATGAATCCTGGCCGTCGGCTCAAGGAAGAAGATGAAGGGATTCTGTCCCTTTTGCTTCAAGATTCGTGCGGGCCTGAGATTAAACTATAGGAAATATTTTTTATTAATGAAATTTTGTCACAGTTTTTGATATTATTGGTTTTAAACTTTAAAAATACTTAGGCTCATCTGGTGGAAAATACTTCAACATGAAAGTTGTAGTCCTTTGAGTCTACTTTATTTTAAAATTAGTTTGAACCCATTT
Source organism: Platanthera guangdongensis (assembly GCA_039583875.1). Lineage (NCBI taxonomy): Eukaryota > Viridiplantae > Streptophyta > Magnoliopsida > Asparagales > Orchidaceae > Platanthera > Platanthera guangdongensis. The sequence continues at coordinate 125,293,585 of CM077163.1, read as the reverse complement.
GGGTTTAAGGTCTGACCAGGGCACCCATTTTGGTGGGACATACCCTTAGGGCTAGGCAGTCATTAAATTGAGTGCCCACTCTTCACCCCCATCCCAAATTAGCTGAAATTTTGGCAGAGAGTCTATCCTAGATATACCTAGGGCCTGCCAAAAAATGGGAATTTTGGGAGAAAATATTTCTATAGTTTTTGTAAATATTTAATAATTATTAAATAAATTAAATGGGTGCCCTAAATACCTCCAAACCCTCCCAAATTTTGGTGAGTGGTCCCTGGGTTCCAATTAGGTATCTGTATAAAATTTCATTTAACTTGGATGTGTTTTGAATAGGTTTTGACCCAACCTTAACTATACCTTTATAAGGGCATTTTGGTCAAAAGGTGCACTTTTGGTTTTGAGTGACCAAATCACCTCAACAGAGGCTGAAATTTGGGCCACTGGCTTGTTATAGCACTTATCACCTCCCCATGGATTATGGGGTAGGGAGGAATAGATTTGCCCTAAGTTCCTAGGTCAAACCCTAAGGAGGGACCTTTTGGCCTTGTGAAGGGTATGAGTCCTAAACACCTTGGATGAACTCCAAATTTTGCAAGGAGGTTCCTAGGATATATAGAACCATCTGTTAAAAATATTAGCTAATTTTGAAAAGGATAGGGGCCTCAAAACCCTAACCCTAGCTTAGGACCTAAAACTTGTAGTGTAAGTTTAGGTTAGCTAAACATCTTGAAACTTAACCAAATTTGGGTAGTGAGGGGATTAGGGTATTTTGAGCCTCTGATAATTTACTTGAGGAATTTTGGACAATGTTTATAGCACTTCATTTGTAATCAATAGTAATGCCCTAATTAATATTTTGGCTATTGTGGTCTCACTGCCCATAGAGAGGGTATGAAACATGGGCAGAGTTAGTTTTTGGTTATAATAATCTTGTATGAATTTTGTTAGAATTTTTAAATATCTATTTAGGGCATCTACTTCACAAATGCTTTATTTTGATTACATATTAAATAATTCTTGTCAGAGGCCATTACTTACTGAAAAATCATGAACCTTGCTGCATAGTGTTTTTAGCTCAATGTTATCATATGAGAATTTTTGTGGAAATATTTGATGACTGATTAGCATACTTTGTTCATTAACCCTTAAATTAGAAAGTTCATAAGAAAATCAAATATAGCCTTATTTCCAAATGATAAATTATGAAACTTTTTCTAGGGTACTTGTAGTCCATCACAATCATCCCTGAATTTTCTCTGAATTTTTGGAGGTATATTTTCTCTAGAATCTTTTAAAATGACTTATTATAGGGCATCTTTGAAATTAAATTTAAAGGCCTAAACCTTGCTGAAAAACTGGAATACTTAGGATTTAGCGTTGATTAGGCATTTTGTAACTATCATAAATTTAGTGGATTATTATCTTGTCTGAAAATGGTACTTCATGTTCAAACCTGGGCCTTTTGGGACACTAGAATAAATAAATTAATTATCAGACAAATTAGGAAAATTATGGATTTCTGGATTTATGCTTCAAATGTCTTTTTAGCCCTCTAATAATTATCATAAGGGTACTGGATGAGTATTTCATGTACTTCCCTTTTTACGGGTCATGTAGCTTAAGTGGTCTGCATATAGCAAAACTGCAGGATTTCATTTGAATGTGAATTAGGGCACGTATGATGGGTCTTGATGGGTTGTTGTAAGGACAAGTGGAATGGGCTGCATCTATGGAAGATGAGTGAGTAGGGTGTGGTTTTGTCTAGGTTTATAGGCGTTCGGGTCCGACGAAAGATCGTCCTACCCAAGGAGAGTTGGAGTCAAATTACCCTAGGGTTAGCATATCGAAATATGAGAAATAATGGGTAAGGGAATCAACCAATAATAAAATAAGTACCTTGCGAAAGGGAACGCTGGGCGTAATCCCAACACAGTTCCTAGTGCCCCTTGAGAGCCCTTCACAGGGGATACCGGGGGCAGTCCTGGGTTAACGTAAACTGTTTAACAAGCTGAAAAGAGTAACTTAGTAATTAGGGTTGCATATTCCACAACACTGATGGCACCAGATGTTGGTTAGGAGCTTCGGCTCGGATGGTTAAAAGGCGGACTTTGGGTCCGGGGAGCTTCGGCTCGATTGTTTGAGTTGGACGTGTTGGTCCGGAGAGCTTCGGCTCGATTCTTGATTACGCTAATTTGCATGTGCATAACAGGAAAGGAAATTAAGGTGGTGGGTCTTCGGTATTGGAGGGTCGATGCACCGACGCCAATACGTTGACTCGGCAAGTGTGGTTAACACTTCGCCATCAGAAGTCCGGTGCGCCAGCCGGCAAGAGTACGCAGGAGTCCGCTTCGTGCACCAAGCGTTGAGGCGTACGATAGGTCTGACCGGTAGTGCTTTACTGGTTTAGAGGTGGGCGAGGCCCAACCCACCGCTTCTGTCTGCCACTACGGAGGTATCCTGGGAGGTTACGGCTCCAAAAAGGGGGAACTAAAGGTCTGTGTGCACAGTGTCGGGTGTGTGAGTTGCACTTGCATGTCCATCATACCCACTTGCATGTCATAGCATAATCGTTACCCTTAACCTTGACACCTAAAGTATAAGTGGAATGGGACGCTTATAGTTTAGGACCTGCAAAACGACCCCTTGGTCTATAAGCTTGTGTGGGCAAGTTTATAAATTAAGGTTAATTTTTGATATATATATCCACTGTTGTTGATAACCGACACCCCAACGTATAAATTGGTATGGGACTTTTTATACGATGGGAGCCTTGCAGAAGACCCCTTGGCTTATGTGTTTTCACATAAGTAAAGGTTACTTTTCATATTTCAGCTTATTGTCTTATTATGCTATAGAATTTGCTAGAATAGGACCGCTGCCATTTGCTTTTGATATTCTCCACCTTCAAGTCCTCCCCTTTCTTCCTCTCCGCTCGGTGCCTAGGAGCCGTGGGGGAAGGGGCGGGGGATGATAGGACTTAGTCTTTTAGACTAACGGTTTTCGAACCGCATCATTTAGGGGATCGCGGAGACCAGCATGGAGGAGCAGCCCCAGAGACCGGTGCGCTTGGAGGTGGGGCAGTCTAGCTCCGGAGTTCACACAGCCGGGACCGTGAGTCTCGACCTTGAGTAGTTTTTCTGCTTCCGCATGAGTGATCTTTTGTAGTGAGGATTTGATGTACCGGGCATAAGCCCGTTTTTGCTACTCTGATGTTTATTTTTGTGGACACTCCCTTCGTGGAGTTATATTACTTATGACATGTGATTCTCTGTGGACTGATGGTTTACTTTTACTTCATTATTTTGCTACTTTTTTGTGATCGAACTGGCCGGCAGAATCAGCGCTTTGTGGTGATGACTCTTCAGGGCGTGAAGGAGTCACCGCAAAACGGCGGTTCTGGGCCTAAGACCCCGGTGTCCAAAAAGAAAAAAAAGGGAGGGTCTTACACCATGTACCGGACGTATCTTCAAGAAAACTCTGTCTACAACCTGGAACTCCACCTTCCGGTGCCGAGCATCATAATACTTCGCCTGTCTGCTCTGGGACTCTAACAACCGATCCTTGATCAAATGAACATGAGCCTCCGTATCCTTCACATAGTCAGAACCAAGAGCCTTGGTATCCACATCCTGAACCCATGACAGCGGTGTCCGGCACTTCCTCCAATAAAGTGCCTCATATGGAGCCATCCTGATGCTAGCCTGGTGGTTGTTATTGTAGGAAAACGCGATCAAAGGTAGCAGCCTCCCCAAGGCTTCCCTGTATCCAATATGCACAGGCGGAGTAGATCCTCCATGGTCCGGATGGTCCGCTCGGTCTGTCCGTCGGTCTGAGGGTGGAAGGCAGTACTAAAAGTAAGCCGAGAGCCCAAGTAAGCATGCACAGCCCTCCACTCGCTCGAAGTGAACCGACCATCCTGGTCTGAAATAATTGTCCTAGGGAAGCCATGGTATCTGACAAACTGTTCCATGAATAATCTCACCAAAACTGCAACTGGAGCATTCTTCCTGACTGGAATAAAGCGCGCTACCTTGGTCAGTCTATCTACTATGACCCAGATGAAATCATGCCCAGAGTGGGAGCGAGGCAGTCCGTGTACAAAATCCATTGCAATGTCCTCGAACTTCCACTCTAGGACTGGCAATGAATGTAATAAACCTCCCGGGCTCTTGCATTCCGCCTTAACGCGCTGGCACGTCTCACAATGTGTCACAAAGTGGGTGATCTCCCTCTTCATCCCAGGCCAGTACATAGTCCTCCATAAATCTGCCCACATCTTGGTGATGCCGGGATGCACTGAATATCTGGAGCAATGTGCTTCTCTAAGTATATCATCCCGGATACCACCCCCTGGTGGTATATAAATGTGTCCACGAAAGCAAAGTAGATCATCCTGAATCGTGTAATCCTCAACCTTGCCCCTTTCCAGGGCACTAAAAATCGGCTCCAATGTAGCATCCAGCCTCTAATGCGCCATAATGTGCTCCCGAATGTCATCATCACTGATCATAGAGCTCAGGTACTCTCGATATCCTACTGGTTCGGCCTCAAAAACCATAGTAATATGCATGTCGTCCATCACCTGTATCAGCTCCATAGCCATCATCAGAGGCTCCGGTCCAGAGGTGCCGGCCCTCCTGCTCAATGCATCTGCTACTGTGTTTGCCTTCCCCAGGTGGTAGTTGTTGGGTATTGTATCCACAATGTACCTGATTTGAAGAAGCCCCTGGACAAGCTAAGGTTAATAGACAATGTATTTGATAAAATCTTTTAAGTTGTGCTTGCAGTTCTTCCACGCTAAGTGCACACCAATGTCAGGGTGCAGTAGGTCAATATACACGGGTCTGCACGACGTAATCCCTCATTGAGCAGATCAGTGTGTTGGACTACGTGTACTCTCTCTATTGGAGTGCACTTACTTTCAAGTACAGGGCCGTGTTTATGCAAGAGAAGACAAGGAGCACGGATGGGTCGAGGAGCAGCTCTTGGGTGGAAAGACGAAAATTCGTCTAAGTGTAAATCGACGAGAATCACCAAGTGATTCTCGCTGATTCGGCGAGAATCACAAAGGGATTCTCGCCGATTCGTCGAGAATCAGTGGTTGATTCTCGCCAAACTCGTTCCAGCCTCTTCTAAGCGAGCACCTCTGCTTCTAAGTAAGAATCGACGAGAATCACCAAGTCATTCTCGCCGATTTGGCGAGAATCACTGGTTGATTCTCACCGTCTCGACCTGGCCTAAAGTAGTGCGTGCAACCAAGGCAAATTCGACGAGAATCATCTTTGATTCTCGCCGAATCGTCGAGAATCACCTTTGATTCTCGGTGACTCGGCGAGAATCACTTTTGATTCTCACCGATTTTGACTTGGGCGTTTTTCTGGAACTTCCTGAACCGGATTCTGCCGCTGTTAAGGTTCTGGACCGGGACTTAGGGATTCTGCTTGTGGGTCCCACAACGGTCATTTTTGAAGGCGTCTACAGTATATATATACGGGTATTTTGAACGGAATACCTAGACAGAAAGAAGCCGAGCAAGAGAAAACCCTAAAATCGCGAAATCGCTCCTCCGCCGCCGTCGCCGCTCGCGCTATTTGGACGCCGCTGTTGATCGCGTTTCCTCTCGATCTCCGGCGACAGAAGCTTAGCCAAGCTTAGAGTCTCACGCGTCTATCAAGAGATCTCTTGTCTCTCGATTTGTTGATCGGGAAGAACTTCCCCGTCCGAATCGATTGAGACGACCGATCCTCGTGTGACCGTTGGAAGACCAAGCTAGCTTCGCTACGAAGATTGGATCTCTAAGTTCAGCAGCCGCTCATCATCATAGCCGCCGATCCCGAAGCAAGCCACCGCTCGTCTTGACGCCGCCGGTTCCGGGGAGATCCTTTCCAAGAAAGACCAAGGTTGTAGACTCTTCGTTGACTTCACGAACACGTCGTCGAACGAAGAGGAACACCGTAGTATCCAAACGAAGTTTGTATCTCGTGTACATTCTATTTTACCTTTGTTATAAAGGAACGATTGTTCTGTGTTGTAAGGGTTGGGTGCAACCCGGTTTGTGGGAGTGTTGACTCCTGCGTGTGGAAGGGTTCCTTCCGATAGTGCAAGGATTGGATTTCAATTCTGTTGGAGAAGAGACCGAGTCGTCCCTTGTTGGGAGATAGGTCGAAGGGGGAAAGTGGATGTACCCAAGTCGGGGAACCACTATAAATTGCCTGTGTATTCTGTGTGCTGTGCTTTTTATTTTTATTGTGCAGGTACATTTGTAAATTCCGCAAAAGCATTGCTCGTCACCTATTCCCCCCCCCCCCCCATAGGTGAACTTTGTTGACACTAGGTGGACTTTCAAGTGGTATCAGAGGCAGGTTACTCATCAAAAAGGCTAACACCTTGAGTAGATTCCTGCCACCAGTGTCAAAAGCATGGAGCTGGATTATGAGATATCGCCACTCAAACTCCCTGCATGCACAAAGGATTATTATCCCATCTGGAGAATGAGAGTGTCATTTCACCTTGATGCTATCGATCCTCGAGCATCCTTCATCCTGGAAGAGGGTCCGTTTATTCCCATGAAGACCTCCGACTCTGGGATCCAAGTGCCCATGTGCATTGCTGAGATGTCAGAGACGGAACTGTCACTATTTAACTTGGACGAGAGGATTCGTCAAATTATCTTGGATATCTGGTCTGGAGCTTCTCGCTCTAGATTAGCAAAATGTAGGACGGCTAAATCCATGTGGGTGATGATCTCAGAGTTGATGGGGGAGTCAGAGAAAGCTGGAATATGCTGTCAACCAGAGGAGGAAGCCTATGTGGGGGTCCTCACCTCTGAAGATGAAGGCAAGCATCTCTCGGACAGCATCAGAGCTCCAGTGTCCGTGTCTGAGACTGAAGAGACCAGTGAGGAAAGCAGCTCTGATGAGGATGACGCAATGGTCACTGGCTCGAATGACAATAACACTGAAGAGCAGGTAACTTCCTCATCCTGCCCCATCTCTTTTGAACTTTCTGAAGATAGGAACTGCTTTCCTCCAGAAGATTCTGATTCTCTGAAGAGAGCCCTTCAGTCAAGTAACCTACTTGCTGAGGAGCAAGCTCAAGAGATTGCTCGACTGAAGATCTTGTTGGTTCTCCAATTGGCGTCCAACAAGGTTAAGGACTCTAAGATCTCAGCTCTAGAGAGAAGTCTAGAGAATGAGAAACGAATAGTATCAAACTTTTCCAAAGTTGATGCTATAAAGAGAAAGCAAGAAAACGGGTGGATCTCCCGGATTATCAATGCGTGGAGAAATGGGGAAACGGTGTTCCGACCCCCCACTCCAAGCAGAAAGGCAACTCATCATGCCTTCAGGTATGACCACAGGAATAGTCGTGGTCACTGCAAGGGTGATCTGTCCCCATGTGGAGACACCCATAGTGCAAGGGCCGTCGTGGCAACCCAAGAGAGAATACCTAAGGCTCACTCTGAGCCCTTTGTATTCACTGCCACGGCCTCAACTCGGTGTGAATCTGCATGTCCCTGCTCACAGAAGACTTCTCACCACCCGAGGACACAGAATAGGGAAGATAGAAGTCATGGTGTTAGTTTTCATGGGGCCTCTGGAAGGGGGATGCCTGTGAGAAAGGCACCACCTTCCCGGCCTCATGACGCTCACAACATGCATTCATTCCACCCTTCCACGTGTCACGATGGAAGAGAAAATTTTGTGAGGCGATCATGCTTTATCCCAGTTAGACCTAGGACCGAGACTACCTCAGTCACTAGATCAGGTCGGAAACGGCGATACAACATTCACCCGTGTTGGTGCTGTGGCAGAGTGGGGCACTTTGCCATCGATTGTTGGTACAACCCCTCTGTGCCAACGGCAAGGGCTTATCCACATTCACGGGATAGAGGTAGTCTTCCTGACAGGTTCTCTGAAGGAAGGCAGTCAAGTGCTTATGCTAACAGGAACCTAGGACCCAACATGATTTGGGTTCCTAAGGTAAGGTAATTCCTTTTTGCAGGGTAGTCTAGGTTCCCGTAAATATGATGGGAACTAGACAGTAGGTGTTCCACGACTGAAATGGAACAAATCTCTTGGAAGAAAGAGAAGCCCAAGAAGTAGTTGAAGCTCCAAACGCCAGACTTCTAGAGCTCCGGCACGTGAGGGATCATCCTAGAGATCAGATCATCGGAGATCCTCGTGTCGGTGTCAGAACTCGAAGAGGTACTATTAACGAAGTATTGCATCTTAGCTTCCTGTCACACATTGAGCCAAAGAAGTTCGACAAGGCGAACAAGGATGCGGCATGGATTCTGGCCATGCAAGATGAACTACATCAATTCGAACGTTGCAACGTTTGGACGCTAGTTCCCAGACCATACAAGCAGAATGTGATTGGCACCAAGTGGATCTTCAGAAACAAGCTTGATGAACATGGTGTCATCATAAAGAACAAGGCAAGGCTGGTGGCTCAAGGTTACAGACAGGAGGAGGGGATTGACTTCGACCAGACGTTCGCACCAGTAGCAAGGCTCGAGGCAATCAGATTGTTCCTGGCGTATGCTTCACACAAAGGATTCACAGTCTATCAAATGGATGTGAAATCAGCATTCTTGAACGGAGACCTGAAAGAGGAAGTATACGTCGCTCAACCCCCAGGTTTTGTCGATCCTACTTATCCTAATCATGTTTATTTTCTTAATAAAGCCTTATATGGGTTGAAACAAGCTCCACGAGCTTGGTATGAGACTTTATCTAGTTTTCTTCTTGAGAACAAGTTCTCTAGAGGTAAAATAGATAAAACATTGTTTCTCAGGGAAGTCAAAGGCAAGATTTTGCTAGTGCAAATCTATGTCGATGACATAATATTCGGCTCAACGGACAACAATCTTTGCAAAAAGTTTTCTAAACTTATGCAAGGAAAGTTTGAAATGAGCAGTATAGGAGAGCTCAAGTATTTCTTAGGACTTCAAGTGAAACAGTCTGAGGATGGAATCTTCATCTCTCAGACGAAGTTCACAAATGAACTCCTTAAGAAATTCGGTATGGAGAGTGCAACCTCTATGAGGACTCCAATGGGATCCACCATGTCTCTGGATAAGGATGAGAAAGGTAAACCTTTCGATGAAACCAAATACAGAAGCATCATTGGATCCCTGCTCTACCTTACTGCCAGTAGACCGGATATCATGTTCTCCACATGTGTCTGTGCCAGATATCAGGTGAACACTAAGGAATCTCACTATGTCGCTGCAAAGCGAATTCTAAGATACCTTAAAGGTACTCCCAATCTTGGCTTGTGGTACCCGAGAAACAATGATGTCGAGCTAATAGGTTTTTCAGATGCTGATTTTGCAGGAAGTAGGGATGACAGGAAAAGCACCTCCGGGACGTGTCAATTCCTCGGCAGGAGACTTATCTCTTGGAACAGCAAGAAACAGAATTGTGTAGCTACCTCCACAGCAGAGTCTGAGTACATTTCAGCAGGAAGCTGTTGCGCACAACTACTATGGATCAGAAACCAGTTAGCCGACTACGACCTTCAGTTCAAGGAAGTTCCAATGTACTGCGACTCCTCCAGTGCAATTGCAATTGCCAACAATCCTGTATCGCACAGCAGAACGAAGCATATTGAAGTGCGCTACCACTTCATTCGGGAGCACGTGGAGAACAAGGACATCTCTCTCTGTTATGTCCCCACGGACAAGCAGATTGCTGATATACTCACAAAGCCCTTAGACGAGGCCAAGTTCAATCTTTTCAAGACTGAATTGGGGATGCTCAATTATGAGGAATGAAGACTACAGAAGCTCCAGGCTCGTGCACGATCTGAGGGGGAGCAAGGAACTCAAGTGTGCGCACAGACGCAAGAACTAAGGGGGAGCAAGGGGTCAAATGCTACCGACCCCGATTTGCAGAAGCCGAAAAGGGGGAGATTACCCTCTCGGCTAAGGCTAAGGTGGCTCCAAGCTTGCTTCCAAGAAATTGGTATTGGTAATGTATAACCCACTCAACTCACTTTTAAGTTTATGGTTTTCATTCCCATTTACTCTATTCACCTTAGCTTGTAGGGTTTAGGCTTCTTCAAATAGGGGGAGATTGTTGGGTATTGTATCCACAATGTACCTGATTTGAAGAAGCCCCTGCACAAGCTAAGGTCAATAGACAATGTATTTGATAAAATCTTTTAAGTTGTGCTTGCAGTTCTTCCACGCTAAGTGCACACCAATGTCAGGGTGCAGTAGGTCAATATACACGGGTCTGCACGACGTAATCCCTCGTTGAGCAGATCAGTGTGTTGGACTACGTGTACTCTCTCTATTGGAGTGCACTTACTTTCAAGTACAGGGTTGTGTTTATGCAAGAGAAGACAAGGAGCACGGATGGGTCGAGGAGCAGCTCTTGGGTGGAAAGACGAAAATTCGTCTAAGTGTAAATCGACGAGAATCACCAAGTGATTCTCGCCGATTCGGCGAGAATCACAAAGGGATTCTCACCGATTCGTCGAGAATCAGTGGTTGATTCTCGCCGAACTTGTTCCAGCCTCTTCTAAGCGAGCACCTCTGCTTCTAAGTAAGAATCGACGAGAATCACCAAGTGATTCTCGCCAATTCGGCGAGAATCACTAGTGATTCTCGTCGAATCGTCGAGAATCACTGGTTGATTCTCACCGTCTCGACCTGGCCTAAAGCAGTGCGTGCAACCAAGGCAAATTCGACGAGAATCATCTTTGATTCTCGCCGAATCGTCGAGAATCACCTTTGATTCTCGGCGACTCGGCGAGAATCACTTTCGATTCTCACCGATTTTGACTTGGGCGTTTTTCTGGAACTTCCTGAACCGGATTCTGCCGCTGTTAAGGTTCTGGACCGGGACTTAGGGATTCTGCTTGTGGGTCCCACAACGGTCATTTTTGAAGGCGTCTACAGTATATATATACGGGTATTTTGAACGGAATACCTAGACAGAAAGAAGTCGAGCAAGAGAAAACCCTAAAATCGCGAAATCGCTCCTCCGCCGTCGTCGCCGCTCGCGCTATTTGGACGCCGCTGTTGATCGTGTTTCCTCTCGATCTCTGGCGACAGAAGCTTAGCCAAGCTTAGAGTCTCACGCGTCTATCAAGAGATCTCTTGTCTCTCGATTTGTTGATCGGGAAGAACTTCCCCGTCCGAATCGATCGAGATGACCGATCCTCTTGTGACCGTTGGAAGACCAAGCTAGCTTCGCTACGAAGATTGGATCTCTAAGTTCAGCAGCCGCTCATCATCATAGCCGCCGATCCCGAAGCAAACCGCCGCTCGTCTTGACGCCGCCGGTTCCGGGGAGATCCTTTTCAAGAAAGACCAAGGTTGTAGACTCTTCGTTGACTTCACGAACACGTCGTCGAACGAAGAGGAACACCGTAGTCTCCAAACGAAGTTTGTATCTCGTGTACATTCTATTTTACCTTTGTTGTAAACGAACGATTGTTCCGTGTTGTAAGGGTTGGGTGCAACCCGGTTTGTAGGAGTGTTGACTCCTACGTGTGGAAGGGTTCCTTCCGATAGTGCAAGGATTGGATTTCAATTCTGTTGGAGAAGAGCCCGAGTCGTCCCTTGTTGGGAGATAGGTCAAAGGGGGAAAGTGGATGTACCCAAGTCGGGGAACCACTATAAATTGCCTGTGTATTCTGTGTGCTGTGCTTTTTATTTTTATTGTGATGGTACATTCGTAAATTCCGCAAAAGCATTGCTCGTCACCTATTCCCCCCCCCCCCATAGGTGAACTTTGTTGACACTAGGTGGACTTTCAGTAGTGAATCTGGTAATCATAGTCACAGAGGAACTCTATCCATCTCCTCTGTCGCAGGTTTAGATCCTACTGCGTATCGATGTACTTGAGATTCTTGTGATCTGAGAAAATATCACAATGAATCTCATACAGATAATGTCGCCATATCTTTAGCACAAATATAACAGCCCCGAGCTCAAAATCATGTACCGGATAGTTATGCTCGTGCTTCTTCAACTGTCTCGAAGCATAAGCAAAAACATGTACGTGCTGCATCAGTATAGCACCCATCCTTTCGTATGAGGCATCCGTGTAAATCTGAAATCCCTCACTCCCCGATGGGAGTGCAAGGATAGGGGATGAGGTAAGTCGGTCCTTCAACTCCTGAAATGCTGTCTCGTACAGCTCTGTCCATGTAAACTCTGCATCCTTCCTCGTCAAGGTCGTGAGGGGGAGTGCTATCCTTGATAACCCCTCCACGAACTTACGATAGTAACCTGCTAATCCCAAGAAACTGCGAATGTTGAACGATGTCTTTGGTCGTGGCCAATCCCTCACTGTCTCTATCTTGGCTGGATCCACCTCCAATCCAGCTCCACTGATCATATGCCCCAAGAAGGCCACCTCATGTAGCCAGAACTGGCACTTTGAAAACTTTGCGTACATCTGGGACTCCCTCAGCATCTGCAAAACCTGTGTCAAATGCTCTGTATGCTCCTCCTGAGTCCGGGAGTAGATCAAAATGTCGTCGATGAATACAATCACAAAGCGGTCCAAGAAGGGCTCGAATACACGGTTCATTAGACTCATGAATGTTGCAGGGGCATTCGTGAGCCAAAAAGGCATCACCGTGAACTCGTATAACCCATATCGTGAGTTGAAAGCCGTCTTCAGGATGTCTTCCTCTCGGATGCGCAGCTGATAGTAATCGGATCTCAAATCCAGCTTAGAAAACCAGAAAGCCCCCTGAAGCTGATCAAATAACTCATCATTCCGAGGCAGTGGATAGGTATTATGGACCGTCAACCGATTCAGCTCCCTGTAATCTATGCATAGCCGCAATGATCCATCTATCTTCTTTACAAAGAGAACTGGTGCTCCCCATGGCGACGAACTCGGCCGCACAAATCCTGAGTCCACAAACTCCTGAAGCTGAGTCCTGAATTCCACCAACTCTCTAGAAGCGATCCTGTAAGGTGCCCAGGACACTGGCCTCGCCCCCGGCACCAACTGAATCCTGAAATCCAAGTCCCGAGCTGGTGGTAGCCCGGGCAATTTTTTTGGGAATACATCGGAGAAATCCCGAACCACCGGGATATCAACTATAGAACTCTCCGCTACCACCATCTCGAAGAAGATAAGGTACACCTCTTCCCTTGCTCATAGGCCTTAACAGCCTGTATAGAAGATAATGATGGATAGGGGATAGGTCGGATACCTTCAATAGTAACGTAGGAGTCTCCATGCCTGAGTGTGATCCTCTTAGAGGGGCAGTCGATCTGGGCATAGTTCCAATGGAGCCAGGTCATGCCCAATATCAAATCAAAGTCCGGCAATCTCAAAATTACCGCTGGAGCTTCAAATGTCTTGCCTCCTATCTTGGCCTCCATGTTGCAGCTATCCGTGGTACATAGCTCTGAGCCAACAGGAAGACGCACCCTCATCTCTGTGCCAGGGAATCTCTCCACACCCTCTAGTCCTTCAATGAAAGTGTCTGGCACGAATGAGTGGGAAGCACCCATGTCGAAAGGGTATGTGCGGGCTTGCCGCTGATCATAACTATGCCTGAGATTTATTTGAGATATAATGGATGTTATTTCTATGGTTTACAAGGCACTACTAAGGTTGAAATTTCTAAATTAAAATAATTTAAGTACCTGTAATCACCTCCTCGGGGTTCCTCTGCTCTGTGAGGTCCAAAGCATATATCTGCTCCTGATTGCGTCCTCTGTCGTGATATCCCCGGCCTCGGCCTCGTCCTCGGCCTCGGCCCTGCTGTACTAGGGCCACTGGAGGTGGTGGAGGAGGAGGGTGGAATCGATGCGGACACTCCGATCTAATGTGCCCGGGCTGGCGGCATCCATAACAGACTACCGGCCGGTGTCCATGGTCATCATGAATCCTCGGAGCATGCACCTGTAGAGGTGGGGGAGCTAATGCTGGAGGAGGCCCTTGCTCCTGCCTGAAGTTGGGACGATGACGTCCCCCACCCCTCTTGTATCCAATAGTCCTGCATCTCTAAGAGCCCCTGCTGCTCTCTCCTGATGTCAACCCATCATACGGTCTCTTCCCTGTACCTTGCACCATCAGCTGGTCGGCCTCCAGCTTCTTTGCCATCTCGATAATCTGGGCTGACGTGTCGTGAGAAATGAACAACAAAGTCTGCCTCAAGTCGTCTCTGAGGCCCCGGTAGAACCTCTTGGCATACCTCATATCATCTGTATCATGTATCCCTGCAAACCTGGCAAGGTGGGAGAACTCCCTCTGGTACTCAATCACCGACCTGCTCCCCTGCCTGAGGTTCAGAAACCTCTCCTCCAAAGCATCTCTATCCATAGTAGATACGAAGTGATCCCAAAATACGTCGTCGAACTCCTCCCAAGATATGTCTGACAGCTCCCAGTCTGCATATGTAGACTCCTGCACTGACTTCCACCATCTCTTCGCATGAGCTTCTAGTGCAGAGGTGGCTAGAGGTACTGCCTGGCCGACTGGGCAGCTGATGCCTGCCAATATCTCGTGTATGGCCTCCAGCCATTCCTCCGTCTTTACAGCATCATCTATCCCACGGTACATCGGTGGGGACAGGCTCTTTAAGGCACTTAGCCAGCTTGACCCCAGATTTGGCTACGGGGCCGGGACTTGCTGGGCTTTGAATGCTTCCAGGATCGCCGTCAAAGTCTGACCCATCTCGGTCTGTAGAAATGGAGTGGTAGCTAGAGGGGGAGGAACCAAATTTTGTGGCTCGGCGACATGTGGAGGTTACATAAAGGTAAAGTTAAAACAGAACTGGCCTAACACATTGTACTTAATGGACTATTTTATGTGACTTTTTACATATGAGTACACCACTACTTCCGCTGCATAGTTTGTCCGCAAACTAATGCTCGTGCGGGGTGGTCCAGTGTTGTGGACTTCTTTCTCATATGATCGTTTGTCAAGTTATACCAGTTTGTAAGACCCCCCCCCCCCCTCCCCCTTACCAAGGAGGCTATCTGGTCTTATGCCCAGAACTGCCGTCTTACGGTGACACTAACGCACGGGTTAGTCGATACCGCAACACGCTATTTCTGCCGGCTAGTACGATCATAAAAATGTAGGCCAATATGAGAAACAGAAGTATAGCGGTAACATAAACCACAACTAGTCCACAGTCACAGCACATATATATAATATATGAAAGGAAAATATCAGTCCAAATGAGTACAGAAATACAATGGAGAGTAATAAGGGCTTATGCCCAGTACATCAAATAAAATCTCTCTATCTCAACTCTAAATAGCGGAAGGTATCTATCATCACCAAGTCATCCCACCTGAGGCAACTCTGTAGTAATCTTTGTTTTGGGCCATGATTTGTGAAAACAAAACCTAATAATAAACTCAAAAGAAAACAGATCTAACTAGGAATCTTTGGGTTCAGGTGTTAGCCTGTGCAACCACCAAGGTGTGGTAGGTTTAACCAACCTCGCTTTGATACCAATTGAAAGTGCAGCTAGATCTGATATACTCTAGAGGGGGTGAATAAAGTATATGGTGCTTGAAAATGTTTTACAACAATTGTTGTAATCTGAGTGAGCAGGGAAGCAATTATTAAATCTAATCACAGAACTAAACTAATCATAAAATAATCACAGAACAATCACAGCCAGAAACAGAAGATAAAGACAAGCAATCCAGATGACACAAGGAGCTATAGTGGTTCCCCTAAACTTGGGTACATCCACTCTTCTACCACCCTAGGTAGGAATCCACTGCAGGATGAGTTGATCAGGTGTCCTGGGCACCAATGAGCTTTTGATAAGGTGCTCAAAAACCAAATCAGATTTTTTGATCAGGTGTCTTGCCACCAATGAGCTTTTGACAAGCTGCTCAAAAACCAAGCTCAAACTTTTGAAGGAAGTTTGAGAAACCCTTTACAGAGATGGGGATGAGAGAGTTATGGAAGTCTTCTCTTTCTCAAAGCAGCTGAGAAGACTATGTGGATTTGATGTTGTCAAAGCTCCCCCTGAGTCCTTGAGATGTTCAGGAAAAGAATCTTTGTTGTAGGGTGATAGGCCTTCAGAAGTTGATCTCCAGCAAATGATGATTTCAGGAACAGCTGAAATGTTAGGTGTCTGGAGTCTTGAAAGATGTTGGCCTTGAACACTTGAGACAATAGAGATCAGAAGATTTCAGAAAGTTTGATCTCCTTGGATGTGTGTTCCTGAGAGAATTCTTTGAGACAGAGAATATTTTTTTTTGTTCTTCTTGTCTGTGTCTGAGGATTAGTGATTTCTGAGAGAGATTCAAAAATCTTATCTTTTATTCTCTGGTACTGAATAGAAAATCATCCTTTGTCAAGAATAGTCGTTGGCCTGCATTAATTGCATCCTTAATTGCAAAATGTCTTCTGGAGGAAAGTCCAAAGAAACATTCCTTGATAATCCCTTGAAACTTGGTCCAGAAATAAATGAAAACGGCTAGAAAATCTTCTGAATTAATTGCTGAATAACTCCTTAACTGATCTGAATTTGAATCTTGAAAATCCTTGAAGTCATCAGAAAATCGTCGAACTGAGCTCTGTTATCGTCGAACTGAGCTCAGTGATATGGATTTAGACAGCAATAAAAATCGTCAATCTGAGCTCAAAGATCGTCGAACTGAGCTCAGAGATAGAGATCCAAAACTAAGTCAAGATCGTCGAACTGAGCTCGAAGATCGTCGAATGGAGTTCGACGATTTGTTGAAGTTGAGCTCAGCAATCGTCGAATGGAGTTCGACGATCTGTCAAAGTTGAGCTAGACGATCGTCGATTGGAGTTCGACGAATCGTCGTGCTGAGCTCGACGATATGACTTAGTCTCAAACTGAAAAATTCTTGGTCTTGAGGGCAGCTTCCAAACCTAGACTTCTAACCCTTAGACTCAATTCTAGTTGACCTTTAGATCTATACAGGAGGTCAAAAACTGGTTTCCTAGAGACATAGTGATCCTGACCCAAATTAGTAATAGGGTGTTCCAACAATCTCCCCCTATTTGGGTTAGGATTACTATTTACAGAGTTTGGAAAAATTAAATAACAACATACACAGCAACAATACAGAAAAGCAATAAGCAGGGCATTGCAGAACCATAGATATACATCATCCCAGATAATAATCAGAAATCAGAGTGATTGTCACCTTACATAATCATTTATTCTCCTTGCTCTTAATGAGTTTGATTTCTCTATTGGGGTTGAGAGCTTCCTTCTTTGATCTTGTATCATCTGTTGCACCTAAAGAGGTTTGCTGTTTGGGCCTTGGAACTACGGCTTCAGGATGCAGCTCCATGTATCTATCAGAATCAAAGAATTTGCTTGAACCATATCTTTCCAACTCTTTCTTTCTCTGTTCAGATAATGTAGTGATGTTGGAGGAGTCTTTGCCTTGCTCTCTAGCTTTCTTAATCTGGTCCAGTGTAGTAAGCTCTTTCATCCTTGCAGTCCAAACAGTTAGATTATTTTCAGGATCTTCAAATGGCACTGGTGGCTCATATCTATTTGATGGATTATCCTGAGGAGGCCTGGATGAAACTACTTCCTTCAGTTTATAGGGAAAAGGACCAGAGGTTGTGTCTGATGAGATTTGCCCTTCCCTGGAGTAGGGATGTTGCCTTGAATATCCTTTAGAATAAACCTGGAATTCTCTTTGATTTCCTTTATAGTTTCCTCTTCTGGATTGAGAGCCTTGGACTGGCTTCCCCTATGATAGGATCTGGCATGAGGCTGATAGGGGGTTTGACTTCTAGCAGAGGGTTGAGCAGTTGAACTTCCACCTGCACCTACATCAGGAGGAGGTGGTGGAGGAGGATGAGGATGTTGAAATTGAGAAGATTCTTTTTCATATTTCCTCTTTTTCTTCATGGCTTAGAGTTGATTCTTTGAATACTGCATCCAGTGCTCAGTTATGGGGCAATCATGAAGAATATAATATGGTATGTCATTATTGTCCTTGACCTTGGCTGGAGGTACTCTCTTCATGGCTTTGCTCCTTGCCTTTCTCTTTTTGGCAATGGTAGCAGAAGAATCATCAGAATCTGTCTTGAACTCATCACTTTCAGAACTTTGTTCATCATAAAGAGCATCAATCTTTTTCATCAAATCTTTCTTGAGCTGGGTTGAAGCAGAAGTAGATACAGAACTGGTAACAGAAGTTGAAGCAGCAGCAACAGCAGCAGATACTGAAGGTTCTGGAGCAGTAATAACAGCAGTTGGGGCAGCAACAGTTTCACTTTCAGAAACAACAATATCAGCAGCAAGAATATCATCAGAAAACACAGAAGGCTCAAAATCATGTGCCTCTGTCATAAGGATATCAGCAGAAACTGGAACAACAGTAGCAGCAGCACTGTCAGCACTAATAGCAACAGATACATCAACACTATCTTCAGCAGGAGGGACAGCAGCATCAGAAACAGCAACCATGCTTTCAGCAGGAGTAGCAACAGCATATACTGAATTGACAAAGGAAGTTATGATGCTGGGGTCACAACATGAGGAGGGCACAAGGGCCTTGGACAAATCCTCTGAGGGCTGGAGTGCAACTGTTTCTGGAATACAAGCTTTCTCTGGCAGACAACTGAAATACATTGAATCAAATACTGAGAGTAAGGACCTGATGTTCACTGGAAAGATTGCAACAGGAGGGGGAACTGGAGCTTGAGGAAGAGCAGCAGCAGCAACAACACTAACTGCAAAAATAGCAGGCAAGCTCACTTCATAGGGCATCTCCCCCTGCCTGGATTCAGACAAGGCTGGATCAAGCCACACTGCTGAAGGGATTGCCTGAGGGATTAAGGAGGAGAGCCTGGCAGAAAGAGCTGCCACTGACTGGAGTAAAGGAGCCAAGGAGGTCTCCAAGAGAAGAGATAGCCTGGGGGCTAGCAATTCATAAATCCTGTCAGCTAGGGCTGGAAGATCTACTTGCTCAGCAGTGACTGGAGCAGAGGTAGAGGATGGAGGTGGAGCTATTGGTGATGGTAGTAGAGAGCTGGTGTATTGGGGAAGAGATGGTTGAGGTATGGGTAAAATGGTGATGGAGGACAGTGGGATGGAGATAGATGGTGTGAAGGTGGGTTAATCAATGATCTCTTGTAGGTCTTGGTAAGAGGTTGATGAGGAGGGCAGCTCAGGAGGAGATGAGGGTGAGTCATCCATGAAGGAATCATCAATAATGTTGAATGAGGGAATGGAGGGTGATGTGGTAGAGTCTGGTTGAGAGTAGGAGTATAATGGATGGAATTGTTCTTCTGTGACAGTTGGAATTGGAGATGGTATTGATGTTGGAGAAGGGCTGGAGATGATAATAGTGGATGGAGTTATAATGGTTGATGGAACTGGAAAAGATGGAATTGGAGGAGGAGGAGGAGAGGCATCAGCAGACAGGTCATCTGCAGGGGCAAAGACCTCAGGGGAAGTGACTATGACAGTCCTGGTGCCTGAAGGTGTGCTGGAAGAGGGCCTGCTAGGCTTGATGATCTGTCTGTCCCATTTACCAAATAGGGCACCGAACAGTCTCTTGGAAGCATTTATGTGTATCCCAGAAGAAACTAGCAATGCATGGCATCTGTTCTGCAGAAAAAGGCCTAAAATCCTCCCAAAATTTACAAAACTCTTATTAATTTTCTTTTTAATTAGGTCAAAGAAGACCTCTCCCCAGTTCAGATTCTTCTTGTCCAATATGTCTCCCATTAAGCAGAGCTGATACCTGGAAATAGTATCATGGGCAGAGTGCTTAGCCAACAGGACTTTCCCAACTACATCAGCCAAGAATCTATATTCCACAGACAGATTCTTCTTCAACAGCTTGCTAGGGTTAGCATCAGAATGACCCATTCTTGCAAGCAAGTCAGCATATTCTTCTCCAGATAAATCAGCAGAATCTCCACCAGTACTTAACTCAAAAACTTCTGTTAGAATTGCTTGGGTCAAGGGTACCTGTGTGCCAGAAATTGATCCAACGATTGTGTTTTGATCCTGATTGTGGGCAGTGTAGACCCACTCTTTAATTTCATCAGCAGCAAGTTTAATCCTGTTGGTCATGATTGTAGCAAGTTTCTGCTCTTTGAACAACTCCAAGATGTCCTGGAAAACCTGATCTGTCATGCTGAAGGACTTCATGTCAATGTCAAAGCCGGCATCAAATTTCATGGCGGCGAGAATAGCAACAGAAACGGCCATAGTTATCTGCAAAGATTCAACAAACAAAACGACCAAGTGCAGAAATGTTTGGAGGGAAAGAAAGTGTTTGTAGAGAAATCGAAAGCGCAAAAGGAGAACGACGGCGAAAAATGAATTTTATATTAGGGTTCGACGCAGAAATGGAAAGATCGTTGAACTCAGTTCGACGATCGGGGCTTCTAAAGGAATCTGAAGAGTCTTCAACATCATCGATCTCCGTTCGACGATATTGGAGAGCGTCGAGCTCCGTTCGATGATAGTTCAGAGAACAAAATTGTCGAGCGCCGTTCGACGATCGCTGACCGGAAGAGATAGTTCATACTATTTGAGAAACGCTGAACTCAGGTCGATGATTTCGGAAATCGTCGATCTCCGTTCGACGATCTGGGGAAAATCGTCGAGCGCAGTTCAGAGACCAGAAAAACTCTAGACACTAAGAAAAATCAAGATGTTTGCCTAGTCTTGGTCAATTTTTAAACTTGTAAAATCTTGGATATTATTTAAGACTTCCTCCATCTAACATTCCTAACTGATTTAGGAATAAGGTGTGTTTCTTTTCATCCAAGGTCTTGGTGAAAATATCTCCCCTTTGTAAATCAGTTGGGATATATTGCAGTTCGATTTTATTCTTTTCAACATTATCCCTTAAGAAGTGATGCCTAATTTCTATGTGTTTTGTCCTACTATGGAGGACTGGATTTTGAGCTATAGAAATAGCACTGGTGTTATCACAAAAGATTTTTGACTTCTCTAAGTTGTAGCCATAGTCTAGGAGTTGGTTTTGAATCCACATGATTTGTGAGAAACAACTGTCTGCTGCCATATATTCAGCTTCAGCAGTTGAAGTAGACACAGAAGTTTGTTTCTTACAAAATCAAGAGACAAGTCTGTCACCAAGGAACTGATAAGTTCCACTGGTGCTTTTCCTGTCAATTCTACATCCAGCATAATCAGCATCAGAAAATCCAGTTAAATCAAATGCTGAATCTTTTGGATACCAGAGACCTAGATTTGGACAACTCTTAACATACCTGAGAATCCTCTTTACTAGTGTTAGGTGTGACTCTCTAGGGCTTACTTGGAACCTAACACATATACATGTAGCAAACATTATATCTGGTCTACTAGCTGTAAGGTACAGTAAAGAGCCAATCATTGCTCTATATGTTGTCTGATCAACAGGTTTCCCATGTTCATCAGCATCCAATACAGCATTAGTAGGCATAGGTGTTTTCATACAAGATGCTTCAGACATGTCAAATTTCTTAACCAATTCATTTGCATACTTGGTTTGAGAAATAAAGATGCCTTCAGCATGCTGTTTGACTTGCAATCCTAGGAAGAAGGATAGCTCACTCATGCTACTCATTTCAAATTTAGAATGCATTAGGTTGGAAAACCTTCTGCACAATTTTGAGTCAGTAGAACCAAAAATAATATCATCTACATAAATCTGTACTAGTAGGGTATGAGACTTATGGGTTCTAATGAAAAGAGTTTGATCTACTCTACCCCTTATAAATTCATTTTCCAAAATAAAGCATGTTAGGGTCCCATACCATGGTCTAGGAGCTTGCTTGAGACCATATAATGCTTTGTTCAACTTAAAAACATAATCAGGATACGTTGGAGAGATAAAACCTGGAGGTTGTCTGACATATACTTCTTCTTTGATGTCTCATTTAGAAATGCACTTTTGACATCCATCTGATATACCTTGAATCCTTTATGTGCTGCATAAGCCAAAAATATTCTGATGCCTTCCAATCTTGCAACTGGTGCAAAAGTCTGGTCATAGTCTATTCCTTCTTCTTGAGAATATCCTTGAGCAACTAGCCTTGCCTTGTTCCTTACAATTACTCCTTGATCATCCAGTTTGTTTCTGAACACCCACTTTGTTCCAACAATGGAGTGATCCTTAGGCTTTGGCACTAGTTCCCACACTTTGTTCCTTTCAAATTGATGCAACTCTTCTTGCATTGCAATGATCCAGTGCGGATCTTGCTCTGCATCTTGAATGGACTGAGGTTCAATTTGAGATAGGAAGCAGGTGTGCAACAGGTTTTGGTTGACCTGATTTCTGGTTTGCACACCAGCTGAGATGTCTCCAATTATTTGGGAAATTGGATGGTCTCTTGATGTTACTAAATCAACAGGGGGTGTTGATTGTTCACCAACCTGTGTTGTTATTTCCTCTTGTGATACAACAACTGGCTCTTCACGTTGTTCTTCAATATGTTGAATACTTTCTTCATCTTCACTGCTTTCCTCTTTTTGAGTAACCTGTAACTTGTTCAAGTCTTCAACAAGAGAATGTTCCTGCAAAGGTTCTATGGTAGAAGAGATCTTCTCCTTGAAAGACATGTTAGATTCATCAAATGATATATGAACAGATTCCTCAATTTTTAGAGATGATTTATTATAAACCCTATAAGCCTTGCTGATCATGGAGTATCCCAGAAACACTCCTTCATCAGCTTTAGCTTGAAATTTTGCTAAATATTTCTTGTCATTATTATGTATGTAGCAAATACAACCAAAAACTCTAAAATAATCAACTTTAGGTTTCTTCCCTTTGAGTAATTCATATGGAGTCTTTCTCTTTAGTTTATGTATCAAACTTCTATTCAGCACATAGTTGGAGGTGTTCACTGCCTCTGCCCAAAAGGATAGAGAAAGGTGAGCATCTGACAACAATGTATTGGCAGATTCAATAAGGGTTCTATTTTTCCTTTCAGCTACCACATTTTGTTGAGTAGTTCTAGGAGCTGAGAAAGTATGCCTGATCCCTTCACTCTGACAGAACTCTTGCATAAGAAGAGAATCAAACTCTGTCCCATGATCACTTCTGATCAGGGCAATGTGAGTATTGAACTCAATCTGTATACATTTGAGAAACTTTGTCAAACACTTAAAGTTATCAGGCTTCTTCCTTAGAAAGAACACCCAAGTGAATCTAGAGAAGTCATCTACAACTACTAAAGTGTAAGATTTCCCTCCTAGGCTTTGTACTGTGATGGGTCCAAAAAGATCTATGTGTAACAGATACAATATCCTACGTGAATCACTCTTATTGAGTGACTTAAAACTATTTTTAGTTTGCTTGCCTAATTGACAAGCCCTGTAGAGTCCTTCCTTCTTGTAGGGGTCAGAAGGTAGTCCTCTAACAAGGTTGTCCTTGGATAGCCTAGCAATAGTTCTAAGGTTTAGGTGTCCTAGTCTCTTATGCCATAAAATATTTGGTCTACAAACAGAATTGAACAGGCAAATATCTACATCTGTTGAAAGAAAATCTACTTGATAGATGTTACATTTCCTTTTACCTGTCAACACAGTTGTGTTGTCCTCTGACTTGATTTTGCATAATGGTTTGCTGAAGGTCACCTGGTAGCCTTCATCACACAGCTGACTGATGCTTATTAAGTTGTGCTTCAGTCCTTCCACATAAGCTAACTTCTTGAATGTTACTGATCCAATCTGGACTGCACAATATCCTTTAGTTTGTCCAAAGTTTGAATCAACAAAGATAACTTTGGGTTCAAGCTTGGCTCTAAAGGATGTGAGGTTGTCCTTGTTTCCTGTCATGTGCTTAGAGTACCCACTATCCAAGTACCATTGCTGGTTAGATGTTGGATAGGTCTTCACCTGCACATAAGATAATTCATTTGTTTTTGACCCAGTTTATCTTGGGCCTAGGTTGATAACCTTTAAAATCTGAAATAAAAGACATCCCAGGTTGACTCTTATAACCTTCAGGATGATATCTCCTTGGAGGTATAATTCATTCAGTATAAGGGTTAAAGATTTGGGATGAAGGACCCCTAGGATTGGATTTTGATTTGCCCTTGAAAGAATTTCCAGAGCTCTGACCTCTGTTCGACGATCGTGGAGCTGCATTCGACGATCTTGGGTCAGATCGTCGAGCTCCATTCGACGGTCGACTATGGCAGAGTTCAGGAACTTGATATCATCGACCTGAGTTCGATGATTTTGCCTGAGATCGTCGATCTGCGTTCGGCGATCGTCGATCTCCGTTCGACGATTTCTACTGGGACTTAGTTTACTTGGGCAGATCAGAATTTTTCCTAGCTACCTCTACAACTCCCTTTCCTTTATCAGAAATGAATTTGATTGGAGTTGTTAGAACTATGGGTTGGCTGGATAAAGCACCCAAGCCCAGTGTACTATTAAATCTGGAGTTCACTGTGCTTGTGATGTCCATCAGCTTTATACTTCTCCCATTAAGGGATTCTTCAAGCTTCTTGGCCTCAGATAGCTCACCTTTCAGTGAAGTTATCTGCTCCCTACAGCACTCCAACTCCTGAGAGAGTTTGAGGTTTTCTGACTTTAAGGTATTATGTTCAGATAAATGATTTCTGAGAGAGATAATTTCTTTCTCAGATTTTAGCAGGTCTAAACATAATGCTTTAAACTCAGATTTAAAGTCCTCTGAATTAAAATCAAATGAACTAATTACCTGATCTTCTAGGTTGAGTCTCTGAATCTGACTCTAACTCTTCTTCATCTGAATTATGTTGAGAGGCATTGATTGCCATCATGCAGAACTCCTTCTCTTCTGCATCATCTTCATCATCACTATAGCTGGATGAGGCTTCTGACTCCTCTTCAGTCTCACTCCAGGATTCAGCAACAAACCCCTTTCTTGTGTGTTTGTTTTTGCTTGAGGAGGGTTTGTCATTGTCATTCTTCTTGGAGTCTTTCTCCTTTCTTCTTTCTTTCTTGTCCCTTCTGTCCTTATTTTTGTTTTCTGGACAGTCAGGAACAATGTGCCCTGGTTTCCTGCAACTAAAGCAGATAATTTCCTTATTATTAATTGACTTATCATACCTTGGCTTATCATGCTCCTTGTATGATTTCCTTCTGAAGTCCTTTCTGGCCATCTTGTAAAATCTTTTGGCCAACAGACTGAGCAGTTCATCATTGCCTGTGACTTTGTCTTCAAGCTGATCTTCAGTTGCCTTGAAGGCTATTGTCTTCTCTTTTCTTGTGGCTGGTGAGGCAGCCTTCTGTTCTTCTTCTCTATTCTTGATGAGTAGCTCATAAGATTTGAGCTTACCCAATAGAGCTTCTATGGTGATCTCATTCAAACTTCTGGCATCCTTGATTGGCCAGATTCTTGAATCCCAAGTGCTAGGGAAGCACATTAGAATTTTGTCATTGAGTTCAGTTAGTGATATTTCCTTATCCAAGGTCCTGAGTTCACTGACTATTAGACTGAGCCTGTTGTACATATCTCCAACTGACTCAGTTTCTCCCTTCTTGAAATTCTCATATTGAGATATGAGGTGGGATCTCCTGTCCTTTCTCTCATCAGCTGAGCCTGAGAGTATTTCAGAGAGTTTATCCCAGATTTCCTTTGCTGAATTGCATTCAGCGACCTTTTGAAAGATGTCATCAGACATTGTCTGGGCTAAGATGTTCATAGCCTTGGCATCAGCTACCTTCCACTTCTTGATATCAGCATTTGTTCCTGATGGAGGTGGAACAACATTTGTACTTGAGTTCTCTGGAGGTCTTGGACAGACTGTCAAAACAGAGTTAAAAATATCCTCGTCAATAGAATTCATGTATAATATGATCCTTGCTTTCCAAAGTTCAAACTTGGATAGATTGTACACTGTAGGTCTGGTGCTAGCATAATCTTTGTTTTGGGCCATGATTTGTGAAAACAAAACCTAATAATAAACTCAAAATAAAACAGATCTAACTAGGAATCTTTGGGTTCAGGTGTTAGCATGTACAACCACCAAGGTGTGGTAGGTTTAACCAACCCCGCTTTGATACCAATTGAAAGTGCAGCTAGATCTGATATACTCTAGATGGGGGTGAATAGAGTATATGGTGCTTGAAAACCTTTTACAATAATTGTTATAATCTGAGTGAGCAGGGAAGCAATTATTAAATCTAATCACAGAACTAAACTAATCACAAAATAATCACAGAACAATCACAGCCAGAAACAGAAGATAAAGACAAGCAATCCAGATGACACAAGGAGCTATAGTGGTTCCCCTAAACTTGGGTACATCCACTCTTCTACCACCCTAGGTAGGAATCCACTGCAGGATGAGTTGATCAGGTGTCCTGGGCACCAATGAGCTTTTGATAAGGTGCTCAAAAACCAAATCAGATTTTTTGATCAGGTGTCTTGCCACCAATAAGCTTTTGACAATGTGCTCAAAAACCAAGCTCAAACTTTTGAAGGGAGTTTGAGAAACCCTTTACAGAGATGGGGATGAGAGAGTTATGGAAGTCTTCTCTTTCTCAAAGCAGCTGAGAAGACTATGTGGATTTGATGTTGTCAAAGCTCCCCCTGAGTCCTTGAGATGTTCAGGAAAAGAAGCTTTGTTGTAGGGTGATAGGCCTTCAGAAGTTGATCTCCAGCAAACGATGATTTCAGCAACAGCTGAAATGTTAGGTGTCTGGAGTCTTGAAAGATGTTGGCCTTGAACACTTGAGATAATAGAGATCAGAAGATTTCAGAAAGTTTGATCTCCTTGGATGTGTGTTCTTGAGAGAATTCTTTGAGACAGAGAATATTTTTTTTGTTCTTCTTGTCTGTGTCTGAGGATTAGTGATTTCTGAGAGAGATTCAAAAATCTTATCTTTTATTCTCTGATACTGAATAGAAAATCATCCTTTGTCAAGAATAGTCGTTGGTCTGCATTAATTGCATCCTTAATTGCAAAATGTCTTCTGGAGAAAAGTCCAAAGAAACATTCCTTGATAATCTCTTGAAACTTGGTCCAGAAATAAATGAAAACAGCTAGAAAATCTTCTGAATTAATTGCTGAATAACTCCTTAACTGATCTGAATTTGAATCTTGAAAATCCTTGAAGTCATCAGAAAATCGTCGAACTGAGATCTGCTATCGTCGAACTGAGCTCAGCGATATGGATTTAGACAGCAACAAAAATCGTCGATCTGAGCTCAAAGATTGTCGAACTGAGCTCAGAGATAGAGATCCAAAACTGAGTCAAGATCGTCGAACTGAGCTCGAAGATCATCGAATGGAGTTCGACGATTTGTTGAAGTTGAGCTCAGCGATCGTCGAATGGAGTTCGACGATCTGTCGAAGTTGAGCTAGATGATCATCGATTGGAGTTCGACGAATCGTCGTGTTGAGCTCGACGATATGACTTAGTCTCAAACTGAAAAATTCTTGGTCTTGAGGGCAGCTTCCAAACCTAGACTTCTAACCCTTAGACTCAATTCTAGTTGACCTTTAAATCTATACAGGAGGTCAAAAACTGGTTTCCTAGAGACATAGTGATCCTGACCCAAATTAGTAATAGGGTGTTCCAACACGGTAACATAAACCATAACTAGTCCACAGTCACAGGATATATATATAATATATGAAAAGAAAATATCAGTCCAAATGAGTACAGAAATACAATGGAGAGTAATAAGGGCTTATGCCCAGTACATCAAATAAAATCTCTCTCTCTCAACTCTAAATAGCGGAAGGTATCTATCATCACCAAGTCATCCCACCTGAGGCAACTCTGTAGTAGTAGTAGTAGTCGGTGGTATCAGCTCCTCACGTCCGGCCATCTCGTCCTGCTGGTCGTGCTGGTGCTCCATCTCCTCGAGCTCCTAAAAATAGTTTGGTCACCGACCATTAGTCAAAAACACTAGGTCGTTTCCTCCACACCTCGCCCCGCAACTCCTAGGCACTGTACGGGAGGACGAAGCGGAGGACAGTGGGTATCGAGAGTAAATAGGTGGCAGTGGCACTATACTAACAAATATTAGAGGAGTAATAGAAGTTCTACTCTAGTAGTTCTATGTAAGAAGTACAAGTGCAGTAATGAAGTATAAAACTGAAGTAAGTGAGAAAAGTGCAGTACGACAAAGTAAGTAGAGAACTGAAAGTTAGAGCAGGAAAGTAAAACTATGCTACCACTACTCTACCATCACAAATCATACCTTAACTTATAAAAATGCCCATACAATTTTATAAGTTACGGTTTATAGGAAATTTAACTTATCATATAAAAGAGCTCATACTAATTTATATGATAAGGATCTATGAAGTGTATGACCTAATATGAATGAATATTTATGATGCAATTTATGCACAGGTAAGTGCAACTCACACACAACGACTCCGTGATCACAGACCTTTAGTTCCAACTTTTTGAGAGCTAGCTTCACTCTCGGGTACCACCGCTGTGGCTACGGCAGCAGCGGAGTGGGCATCTCCACTTCTAGGTCGGTATGCACACTACCAAACCTTAGACCCCTCTCATACGCCTCTGTACATGTCCAAGGTGCACTCTAGAGTCTATGTGTACGTACTTTGCCGACAACTCGTCAGTCTTGTTGGGTCAGATGTGCGTTATCGGGGATCATCCTTCAGACCGTAGTGTAAAACAACCCACTGGCCCCTCTAACCCTCACACCCGCCTAGTGCACCGTACTGTCATCGGTGTGACGAACGGCTAGTACCGCATGCCCCGCCACTAAATTTTTGCACATGCAAGTATTTCATCCCGAGCCTTCAGCTCGCAGGACCAACCTGTCCTGAATCCCTCAAACTCTACATGGGTGAGCATTTATCACAATCCCTCCAACCCTACACGGGTGAGAACGCACAATAATTCCTTTATTCCAAATCTCTCAAACCCGTCATGGGCGAGAATGAACCACAATGTCCTGACCTATTCGACTACTCTTGTCTATGGATTATTATACTTAGTGATTTAAGGTTAATCTCAGGATTGCCCAGGGTATACCTGGTGAAGGGCTCTCAGGGGCACTAGGAACTACCATGGGATTACGCCCAAATCTCCCTTTCTCAAGGATATTTACTTTAGTTGATGGCTACCCAAAATTCACCCACAGCTTTCGTTATTACTCTTGAGTGATCCTAATGACTTAAGATGTTCTTCGAAGGGCGACGGTCTTCCGCCGGCCTCCACTCCAGTTGTTATCCAAGGGCCTGCACTTTGCTCTCATCACTAAGACAACTCTACCCACCAGGGTCATATTCCAATTGAAGTCTCTAGCTCATTTATTGATCTATCCTCCGGTGGTCCTTATAACATGACCTACTTACACTGTGCGCAACCCAAGACCTAATACCACCCCGAAATGGAACTTCCAATTCCTTGAGCCACCTGCCCCTAATTATTTATCCTATGATGATATGGACTAATGAAGTGAGCCTATTGATTTTCATAATTTTTCTAAGTCATTAAGGCCTCTAATTAAATCATTTAATTAATCCCCTAGGTCATTTAATACATGATGTATCACAAATTATAATCCACTGACCTAAGGAATTTTTCTTGAGTTATATCTTGGTAAAATATTGTTGTCTACCAAAATTTATGATTTTTATTTGATTATTTCTATTTATTCCTTAATTAATACAAAATTCATACAATTATCATTTTCCAAATGAAGTATAATGAATACATTACTAACAATTCTAGGAAACTTGCAGAGCTTATATAACATGAATTTAAGACTAATGGCAGAGTTTCATCAACCTCTACAATGTAATGGCCCACAAATTTCAATTCTTAATAATTTACTAAAATGGCATTATAAGGTTTTAAAAATTACCGAGTAATCCAAAAATATTGAGAAAATTATACAAGGTTATTCATACTCAGATATATCATCAAGAAATTTTCCAAAATTTTCTACTGAGTATTTACACCAATTTGCTAATTAAGTAAAATGAGGGTAAAAAGGTAATTTCCACATAACTCCTATCAAAATTCTTCAAACAGAGACATAAATATTTTCAGGAGTTAAATCTAACATAATATTGACCTTGACAAAAATTGGGGATTTTATCTCAATGATAGACCTATTTTTGCATTTATTTTTCAAAAGTTCAATTATTCCAAAAATTCCAAATAATGGCATTTTTGCTTTCAAAAATCCCATTATTACAATGTGGGTATAATTCACCATAATGAACCTCTGATATCAATACCATGATTTTTGGATGTTCCAAATAGGCTTAATACACAATATATTAAAATTGGCTATTTGCACCCCAAGCCTATATATAGTCAACACATGCAAGTGAGTTTACCCAACATGCATTGGTCCAACTGTGCTGAAAGTTTTACCATGCACATAAATAGTCTCCTATGACATGCCACCAAAATTTGGGGCCATTTGGAGCAATAACACTCCAAATATTTCATTTATTTAAATTTTTGTATTATGAATAAAACTATAGAAAACGTTTTCCAACAAATTCTCAATTTTTGGTAGGGGCTAAATATGCCCTAAACATACATGCACCCAAAAGTTGGGGTCATGTTGATTTCTGGTTTGGCTTGGGCATCAAATTGAAGTTCTGCCCTTGCCTAGAACCATTCTTAGGAAAACAGCCCTACAGCGCAGTATACTACTCAAAATTACAAGATTATGGTGGAAATTTAAATTTAAGAGGTTAGGCTACAACTTTCATTTAAGGTGCATGTCCTAGAATTGCCTCTAAGAGGCCTAAAATTTTCATGCAATATTACTGAAATAGTGTGACAATTATATAATTATATACTATAGTTTATTTGATTAAATAAATATCAGCTGCACGAATCTTGAAGTACATTTGACGGGATCGCTTCATCATCCCCAAACAGCCAACAGTCCAGATTCATTCTGGCTGGGCTACCTTGCCCGGCTATTTTCGGCCAGCTGAGCCACCACCGCCGACGGATGTCGCCACTACCTTCACTGAGGTGGGGGCTAGCGGTTTCCGGCGATGAGGCCGACGGAATTGGCTCCTCCAGCGAACCCGAGCAAGAAGAAAAGCTCGGAAATTTCACATTTTCCTCACATGGTATCGGGCTCAATTGAGCCCGATGTCTCTCCCTAAAGATCTAGAAATCTAATACGAGTAGAGGGGAGGCGAAACGGACCCGAATGGCGGCACGACGGCGAGGTTTGCGGTGGTTGGCCATGGATGTGCTGCTCCGGCGAACTCCTGCTCAAAATCCCGATTCTCCACCAAAAGCTTTGCTCCAGGACTCATTCTCCACTCGATTCTACCGTCTGAAGATGATGGTGTGGTCGGTTTGAGCTGGAAGTGACTGTATAGGGAGATACAATCAAGGTGAGCTCGGTTTGGGGCTTTAGAGGCTTCACCCTTGGTGCCAAGTGGCCACAAGGCTGCCAAATTCCCTGGAATTCACTAAGGAGGCCAGCCAGCACCATCTTGGGCTGATGGATCCAAGGCCAAGTGGCCTCTTCTTCTTAACTCACCTTCTCTCTCCTAAAATTCCTACTTTACCTTCATGCATGTGTCCCTCTATTCAAAACCAGAGGGTAGGGGTGGTCATTGACCACTTGGGCTGGTCATGGATCAGGTTTGGTGGGCTTGGCCCAAGGGGTGTGGGCCTAGCCCTCATTTTCTCCTTTAGGTTAATTAGGTTGACTTGGGTTGACTTGGGTTGACTTCGTCAACCATGATGAGTGGGCTGACCCCACTTGGTGGTCATGGGTCTAATGGCACCACCCAACTTAGGATGGGTCAATGTGGTGCCCTACTTGGGCTAATTGGGCCTATAGGTATAGGTTTGACCAAATTAGGGCCATGGTTGACTTTGGTCAACTATGGTCAAAGGGTTGACCTAATGGCATGCCCTAGTGCCCACTTAGATTGTTTTAGGGTTAGGGAAATGTGGTGGGGTCATGGTGTGGCTAGGGTTCCTATTTAGGCTAGTTTGACCTAGTTTGACCTTGGCACCTTAGTGGGCCCCACATGGCTACAACCCACTACCTAGGGTCAAACCTAGCTAAATTCCCTATCACCCACCCCATTCCTAACCCAATCTAAGTTGAGGGGGTCTAGAAGTAACATGGGATGTTACATGAGCTGTAGGAACCAGTTTGGGTTCTGAGTTGTAAGATCTGAGGATCTGAGAAGGTGGAAGGAAGTTTGGTTGAATCTAGTGTACTGCCAGATAGGCGAAGGGGGAAAGTGGATGTACCCATCATTTGGGGAACCACTATAAATCTGTGTGTATACTGTGATTGGTTGATTGTGTGCTGTGGTAGCTGTAGAATTTATTACTGTGCTGAAATTAATTTATTAATTGCCTAAGTTGAATTGGAATTGAACCTATTCACCCCCCCCCCC
This sequence comes from Platanthera guangdongensis, assembly GCA_039583875.1. Classification (NCBI taxonomy): domain Eukaryota; kingdom Viridiplantae; phylum Streptophyta; class Magnoliopsida; order Asparagales; family Orchidaceae; genus Platanthera; species Platanthera guangdongensis. The sequence continues at coordinate 125,261,282 of CM077163.1, read as the reverse complement.
CCTCAAGGTGTTTAGACAATCTTGAAACCAATTCTTTCATGAAGGTTTCCCCAATGTATGTCGTTAAGAGATTTGGAAAGAATTATAAGTTGGAGCTGAGGTATGTGGGATCTTTTAGGGTTATTGAGCGATTAGAGTATCAGCTTATAGGCTGGATTTACCCGCAAATTTTCCTAGTGTGCACGATGTGTTTCACGTGAGCTAGTAGAGGAAATGTGTGCTCAGCGACTGGGAGATGCTTGATGTTTTGCCCCATTTGGAGTCTAATCTTTCTTATGTTAAGATGTTTGTTCGCATTCTGGATACTCGAGATCGAGTGTTGCGGAGGAAAAACATACCAATGATTAAAGTTTTGTGGCGAAACCAAGACGTGGAAAGCGCCACTTGGGAGTTGGAGTCAGCTATGAGGGAGGCTCATCCTCATCTGTTCTCTTAGTTGATTGGTATGTAATCTTTTCAATAACCCTTGATTATTTCTTTTTATTTGGTAATAGAGGTTTTGTGTGTAACACCCCCACTCGTCACATGGAGAAGAAGAAGAAGGAAATGAAGGGATTTTATCCCCATTTCTCGGCCTTGATCCATATGGAAGGAGCCTAGACCATTGGATCCAGGATAAGAAAATGAACGGCTCGGATTTGCCCAAAAATAGGCTGAACATGGCTTGACACGCCCTGTGACACGCCCGTGTCACAGGCCGTGTCACTTAAGCGGCAGTCAGCCAGCTCAAATCAAACCAGTATACGGCTGTGTGACACGCCCGTGTCATAACCTACACGCCCGTGTCATGCCCGGCACGCCCGTGTCCAGTAGCCGTGTACTTCACACAGTACAACGATTCCTCACCCGAGCGGGACACGGCCCTGGGACACGCCCGTGTCCTAGGCCGTATTCACTAGGACACACCCGTGTCCAGCAACACACGCATTCCTCACTACAACCCGCAAAGGACACGCCCGTGTCATAGGTCGTGTACTCTACACTCGACGATCGTCGACCAAAATTCGTCGACCACACACCCACTTCCTCAACCCGAGCACGACACGCCCTGGGATATGCCCGTGTCCCAGGCTGTGTTACCCATGCCTTGGGCTTTGGGGTGTTACATTGTGCATAAAGTTTAGGGACAAAACTTTCTTTTAGGGGGAGTGGTTGTAACACCCCCGATTTTTCGATATTTGGTTTAATTCGTTATCTGGTGTGTTTATGACGTTAGAGCGTTACGTTGATGCATTTTCGACATATGTCTTTGTTAAAGCGTGGTTTTAGCTCTTAGGTTTCTCTGTGTGTGCTGGGTTTAGCTTGTTTGCAAGAATCCCTAGCGAGTCGTGTCTATTTTGGTGACTCGGTGGAGTCTCTTTGGGAATGCTTGTGTTTTGGCTTCAGGAGGTGTTTGCCCAAGTTTGGTTCGTCAAATCTTAATTTTGACTGCGTAGTTGGGTTCGTAGCGTCGGTATTTAGCTATGGGGTGATTTTCGTAGAAATCTGTGTTGGCGCGAATTTTGGGTCGTTTGGACCATTATTTAATAATAAACTATTATTATAATACTTATATTTTTAAGTATAAATAGTCTTGCGATAAGACGGAAACCATATTCATTGCATTCTTCTTGAAACCGTCAGACTATTTGCGTAAGAGATAAAGAGGTGATCTTTCGAGAGCTTTCAACCGTCGATTGTAGGAGCTCTGATGTACGAAATCATTGTCGGAGAGTAGATCCGGATAGCTCTCACCTAGATCTACGTTTCAACGGTAACTTTTTACCATTTCATGGATTTTTAGAGGTTTAGGTTGCGGTTTTGACCTCCTTCCTCTCGAAAAGTTTCATGTTTTTCTGCTTAGGAGTTTTTGCGGCCAGATTTGTAAAAATAAATAAATAGTGCTGGTTTGCCAAAGTTCGGCAAGGTTTGAGGCAAGTGGTGGTTTCCCCCTTGCTTGTTCTTTGATTCTTATTGTCTTGACTTTCCTTCCTGTACAGAAATTGGAATAAGAGTAGGGATTTCCTCCTTGTCAAATTTTCTTTCTATAGATATTTGGTGCAAGTGGTGGCTTTCCCCCTTGCTTGCTCTTTATTTTGTCCTCTTGCTGGATCCTTTCCTGCACAAAAATTAGGATTAGGGTAGAGTATGGCCATCACGATCTGTTGGGCAGTGGAGGCTTTTCGGGCCAGGTTTAACCGAGACGACCTGTAGAAGATAGTTGAGAAAACTTAGTTGATTACGGAGTTAATCTTGTTAAGCAATTCGTCGAACTTTAAGCAATTCGTCGAACGGAGCCAGAAATTTGTCGAACGTTAAGCAATTCGTCGAATGTTAAGCAATTCATCGAACGGAGCCAGAAATTCGTCTAATGTTAATCAATTCGTTGAACAGAGCCAGCAATTCGTCGAACGGAGCCAACAATTTCTTCTAACGGAGACAGCAATTTCATCGAGCGGAGCCTTAGACTTAAATTTTTTTTGTTAAGCAGGTTTAGGCGTTGAGTGTAACCTTAGCACTGAAACCCATTTTTTAGCCAAAGTCCAAAAGCGTTGAGTGAGCTGACTTCACTCAACGAGACGTTGAGTGTGTTGAATGCACTCAATGACATGCTAAGTGTCTGTGCGGCTAAGTGTAAAAGCATTGAGTGAACTGACTTCACTCAACGCGACGTTAAGTGTATTGAAGACACTCAACGTCATCGCTTAATTTGCTGTCTAAGTAAGAAAGCTTTGAGTGAGTGGACTTCACTCAACGCGGCGTTGAGTGGATTGGTTTTTTCCTGAGTTTAGCTGGATGGTGTCGAGTGCGTTGACTGTACTTGATGCAGCGTCGAGTGTACTCGACGCTTTCCATGGACTTAGATATTTTTTCGCCAATTCTTGTCTGATTCCTTGTGAATGGGTCTTAGGGTGAATTTGGGGTTTTCTTCCTCATTTTAGCAAAATAAACCAGTGTTGGTTGAAGTTTTGCTGGTTCAAGGATGTTAGGGCCTTTGGTGCCCGTTTTTGTGCATCTTTACCTTATATGGGTTGGTGGCTGCTGACGCGTTGGGCAGGTCCCTTCCACTGTGAGTTTGTGACTACTGGTGTGTTGGGTGGTCCCTTCCACCGTAGGTACCAGTTTTTCCCCGGTTTTGGGTGTGTCGAGGCATGAGACCACCGTTTCTTGGGCCTAGTGAAGTTTTGCTATTGGTGTGTTGGGTAGGTCCCTACCACTGTGGTGTGTTGGGTAGGACCCTTCCACTGCTTGTGCCGGACTTTGCCGATGTTTATTTTTGCTCTTTAATGGTGAATTTACCAATTTTTCTTTCATTTATGCACGTATTTATGCTTATGTTATTTAAACTTTGATCTTTATAGCACTTGGTGCAATTTGGGATGTTTTACCCTTGTGAGTTTCATCTTCCCTTTTTCCTTGGACTTAAATGTAGATGATTCCTTATAATCATCTAGTCATGGTTGGTAACTCTTTTGACATTTTGTTGTCTATTTATTCAATTATATTGTCACTTGTATTTTCTTGCTGAGATGTTCTTTTTTTGAATGCCTCAAGTTCAGCTCAGTAGCCGGGTGAGCGGCTAGATTTGGAAGTTTGCTAATGGACTGCTGTCACAACCCGCATTTCCTCAACAAGCACGTCGTATCAGAGCAAGAGGAAAAACGGGTTATGATGCCACGTCGTGCAGGGGATAACTGCACACGCTCAGACAAACCTTTACACTTATTAGACTAGAGTAAAAGCATCAGTTATATGCAAGAAAACCGTTGAGTTTGATGTCCGTATCCCTCGGCCTAGTAGAGCAAAATGTGGTTGTATGCGGAGGGAAATAATTCACGTTAGTTGTGATTTTTCCTATATACACTCTAGATTTATTATACCATAGGAAATCATCTGTTTTTATTTGGTTTGGGTATCTACTTCACCATAAGCGAACTCCACAAGTAACAACGCCGACCAAACCAACAAGCCTATCATAACATGACTATGATATGAACCAGAAGGAATCACATGAACAAGCAAAAAGTACACAAATGAGAAAGGTAAAATTACATGAATAAAATTAAGAATTACAGGCATAAGAAAGAATTGAGCATAGGGAGATTGGATAATTAGGCGGTAAGCATATAATACTTGACGGAACAAGAGGATTTATGCTTGTGAGTACCAAATAAAAGTAAGAGTAACAAGGCTAACATATTTAGACAAAAGTGAGGTGCAAAACAAGAAGAACAAGCTAGTAAAATTGAAAGGGGAAATCTAGCTAAACTTGCACAATCAAAGAACAAGAAAACAAGATTGGCAAGGGTGAAGAACACCGCTTGCCTGAACCGAGATGACACCGTGACGGCTGCTCCTCTCTTTCCTTCCCTTGCCTTAGCTTTTCTCCCTTGCTTTCTCTTTGAGAATGAAGAAAAAAGTGAAGAAAGAGATAAGTGTGGAGGAAGAATCTCTTTCTCGGTCTTATATCTACCAGAACAGTGCTGGACCGTTTGATCCAGAATCAGAGAAATGAACGGCACAAAAAAACTGAAAAAATTGATTTTCGGCCCTGACACGCCCGTATCACAGGCCGTGTCACTTAAGCAGTGGGCAACCGCCTCACCTCCAAACAGTACACGGCATGTGACACGCCTGTGTCACAGGCCGTGTCACTGAACACGCCTATCTAAACGGTCATGTCACATGGACGTGACATAGCCCACAGCACCCGCCAAATAACCCGAGAAGGACACGACCTGGGGACATGCCCGTGTCCCAAGCCGTGTCACCCCTACTCGACACTCGTCGAGCGAACTTCATCGACCGCGGGACACGCCCGTGGCACAGACCGTGTACCCCTTCTCTCGACACTCGACACTCGTCGAGCGAACTTCGTCGAGCAAAGTTTGTCGAGAGCGAGACACGCCCTGTGACACGCCCGTGTCACAGGCCGTGTACCCCTTCTCTCGACACTCGACACTCATCGAGCGAACTTTGTCACCGAAATTCGTCGAACACCCGGGACACGCCCTGTGACACGCCCGTGTCATAGGCCATGTACCCCGACACTCCCTGGGACACGGCCGTGTCCCAGGCCGTGTCACCCAAATGCGCTCCAGGTCTTTGACCTCTTATACCTCTCCCTTGCTACAAGAAACTGCAGCCATAATTTTGCCACCTGAGGGGGTAAAAACCAGCAAACATGCTTTTATCTACTAACTTCACATCTTCCATACAAAATGTCATACAATCAACCCGTTTTGAGCAACACGACTCAGGCTCAAGAAATTGCATGCATTCCCTAAGAGGCCTCACCGAGTCCCCAAAAATAGACTCCGGCTTGCTGGGGAACCGTGCAACTAGGCTACCAAAACAGCCACTCGAAAGCCCGCGTGAAAACCATGCTCAAACAACGGTCAGAGCCAACGCAACGCCCATCAAGCGTATGCAATCATTCAACGAAAAAATCCGGGGCGTTACAGTCACTCCCCCTAACAAAAAGTTTCGCCTCGAAACTTTTCAATACTTCGTATATCAATTAAAGAAGTAATCAAACAAAAACACCAATTCACATACCAGCTTAATTTATAGGAACAAATGAGGGTGAGCCGCCCTCATCGTTGACTCGAGCTCCCACGTCGCGCTTTCCACATTCTGATTTTTTCATAGCACCTTGACCATAGGAATCTTCTTTTCCGCAACACGCGATCTTGGGAGTCCAAAATACGGATGAGCATCTCTACATAAGAAAGGTTCGGCGCCAACTGCGGCACAAGGTCCAAAACTTGCTTGTCATTCCGCACACACTTTCGAAGTTGGCTGACATGAAACACGTCGTGAACACCAGGAAAGTTCACGGTCAACTCGACTTTGTAAGCGGATGCACCAACCCGCGCAAGAATCTTGAAGGGACCCACAAATCTTGGGTCTAATTTGCGCTCTTTTCCAAACATTTTAATTCCAACCATTGAGGAGACTTTCAGGAAGACGAAATCCCCCACAGCAAACTCTAACTCTGACCTTCGCCGGTTGGCGTACTTTTCATATCGCTCTTGGGCGATCCGGTGCTTCTCCCGAATAAGTCGTACGATAACTTCCATGTCCTCGAGCGCCTCTGGGCCCAACAAAGGTCGCTCGCCAACCTCAGCCCAAAATAGGGGAGTCCGACATCGTTGCCCATATAAAGCTTCGAACGGAGTCATTTGCAAGCTTTCTTGATAGCTGTTATTATATGCGAATTCCATAAGCCGCAAACGTTCATCTCATGCTCCACCATACTCAAGAATGTAGTATCGAATCATATATTCCACGATTTGGTTTACCCGTTCCATTTGGCCATTCGTCTGCGGGTGGTAAGCAGTGGAATACCTCAAATCCGTGCCCAAACCCTCTTGTAGACTCTTCCAGAAACGAGAAGTAAATCGAGAATCCCAGTCCGAATGATATTAACTGGCACACCATGCAGTCGGATGATCTCGTTCAAATAGAGCTCTGTTATTGTCTTCATCGGGTAGTTGACCTTAAATGGTATGAAGTGAGCACACTTGGTCAACCTATCCACGATCACCCATACGGAGTCATGTCCTCGTGGAGATCTTGGTAAGCCTGTAATAAAATCCATTGAAATGTATTCCCACTTCCATGTTGGAATCTCCAAGGGCGTCAACTTGCCACCAGGCCTCCCATGATCAGCTTTCACTCGCTTGCAGGTATGACATTCAGATACAAATTGCGCTATATCTCTTTTCATTCCATACCACCAGACAATTTGTTTTAAATCACGGTACATTTTAGTTGAGCCTGGATGGTAGCCATACTTGAGCCATGTGCTTCCCTACACACCATATCTCGAATGTCTCCAACTGCGGGGATACAAAATCGACCGCGATATTTTAACGTGCCTGCGCCATCAATAGCAAAATCTGGTAATTCACCTTTTTCAGTTCGAAGAAATAAATGTAAAAGATCAGGATCCTCCTTTTGATGTTGTCTTGCAAGCACCATCCATGAAGGTTCTTCTACTACCGAATGACTTTGCGGTTCATATCTTCCCACGGAAATATCCATCAATAGAAATTCCTCCACTAGACGGTCGGCCGAAAGATTAAATAATTTACCTGTCTTCCGACTCAAAGCATCGGCCACAACATTAGCTTTCCCGGGATGATACTGAATCTCCACATCATAATCAGCTACATATTCAAACCATCGCCGTTTGCGCAGATTAAGTTCCTTTTGCGTGAAGACATACTTCAAATTTTTATGATCCGTAAAGATTTTACACTGCGCGCCGTAAAGTAAGTGTCTCCACAACTTCAATGCAAATATTACCGCTGCAAACTCCAAATCATGTGTCGGGTAGTTCTTTTCATGACTTTTCAACTGTCGAGACCCATACGCAATCACCTTTTTATCTTGCATTAAAACACATCCAAGTCCAACGTGCGATGCATCCACAAAAACCTCATAATCTATCTCTCAACACAGGAGCGGTACATAATCTGTTCTTGAGTTCAAGGAATGATGCCTCACACCTATCATTCCACTCAAACGCCACATTATTCTGGGTTAAGCGAGTCAAAGGTGTAGCTTGGTAGCAAACCCTTCTACAAATCGGCGATAATAGCCGGCCAATCCCAAGAAGCTCCGAATCTCTTTGGGTGTCTCCGGTCTCCTCCACTCCATGACTGCAGCAATCTTTTCGGGATCCACTGAAATTCCATGTTGATTAATAACATGACCCAGAAATGCAACCTGAGGCAACCAAAACTCACATTTGCTTAGCTTGGCGAACAACTTTTGGTCTCGCAAAGTGGTCAACACCAATCGCAGATGTTGTTCATGCTCCTCAGCACTGCGGGAGTAGACAAGAACGTCGTCAATAAAAACCACCACAAACCTATCCAAAAAGTCCTTGAACACCCGGTTCATCATATCCATGAAGGCTGATGGTGCGTTGATTAAACCAAACGACATCACAAGAAATTCAAAATGGTCATGTCTCGATCGAAACGCAGTCCGCGGAATATCAGACTCCCGGACCTTTAGCTGATGATAGCCAGAACGAAGATCAATATTCAAAAATACTGAATTGCCACGCCGTTGATCAAACAAATCGTCAATCCTTGGCAGTGGGTACTTGTTCTTAATCGTCACCTTGTTTAATTCTCGGTAATCGATGCAAAGCCGCATCGACCCATCTTTCTTCTTCACAAACAACGCAGGTGCACCCCAAGGTGATGAACTTGGCCTGATAAACCCCTTTTCCAATAAGTCATCCAGCTGGGTACGCAACTCTGCGAGCTCACGCGGGGCCATTCTATACGGCGCTTTCGCAATAGGCCGCGTACCCGGCTCCAAATCAATGACAAACTCGACATCACGATCAGGTGGAAGACCCGGAAGATCAGTAGGAAAAACATCTGGAAATTCACGCACAACAGGAATCTCCTCCAAACGCGGCAGAACAGCACTAGTCCCCACAACTGAGACTAGACAAGCAAAATAGTAGGAAACAAACAACGTCCGAACACATACCACCGAAATCCATGGAGACTCCTAGCATGAATCACCATAAATACTTCCCGGCTGACCATTGTCCTTGATAAAATCCAAGCGCTTTCCTTTGCACTGGATGACGGTGTCATAGCGGGATAACCAGTCCATGCCCAAGATAACGTCAAAATCTTCCAAATCGATCACCTTCAAATCAGCCTTCGCTAAGAAATCCCCCAACAAAATGGGACAATCAAGAAGACCCCAGTCTGCAACCACAGAAGCACTGGAAGGAAACCTCACCAAAAAGACATTCCCCACTCGATCTGGTGTCAAACGATACCGATCCACAAAGGTTCGAGCCACAAATGAATGGGTCGCGCCAGAATCGAAGAGAACACGCGCCCAACGGTTCTTTACCTTAAAGTTTCCTATAAGGGTACATATGTATCTCAGAACTACGCGTAGAGTCATAAACAAAACGTGAACCAGAGGAAGGAATCGAACCTGAGATAACCTGAGGTGACATCTGAGCTTCCTCTGAAGAGATCACATTTAACTTCCCATTTCCTTTGTCCACCGGCTGCGGTGGAGGCAAGGCCTGGAGTGGTACGGGGTGCAAAATAGGTTGGATCTGCGGGCACCTAGCTCTGAGATATCCTTGTCTGCCACACTGATAACAGGCTTTCTCTTTGGCCCAGCAATGGGCAGTCTCATGCCCCTTTCGTCCACATACTGCACACTCCAAATCTCTGGTTGGCGCACCCTGAATGGCGTGCACCTGCTCCTTCTTCTACATTCCCAATCGCTTGAAACATCGCTCAAACGGGTGACCTGGCCGGCCACAGAAGCTACACGTCTCCTTATTCTTCTTTCTCCCAGCAGCTTCTTGGGAGCTTTTCCCTTCCACTAGCTTTCTCTTGTCCTTCCTCATCAACTGCCCTCTTTGTTTTGCATTTTCTATAGCTTCAACTTTCAAAGAAGCCTCAACCACACTGTTATAACTCGTCGCTCCATAAGCGCTTGCGAACTGATGGACATCGCTCCGGAGTCCGCGAAGAAATCTCTTCACTCGGTCAGCTTCCGTAGGCACCAGGCCCGGAGCGAACCGACTTAGTTTGCTAAACTCAATTTCATACTCACTAACTGTGAGTTTCCTCTGCTTCAGGTACAAAAAGTCATTCATCAGGTGGTCCCTTTCGACCGACGGCAGAAATTTGCGTCGTAGCATTTCTTTGAAGACTTCCCATGAACATCCCGCCACTAAGCTTTCCTTTTCTCGCAACCACAAACTTTTTGCCAGTCCTTTTAGTTGGTAGGTGGCAAGCATCACCTTCTGGTCCTCGGTAACGCCAGAATAGACAAACATCTCTTCCAATGTGATCACCCAATCATCCAAGATCACAAAGTCCGCTTTGCCATTATAGGTAGGTGGTCCAAGTCGCTGAAACTGCGAGATAAAAGTCATCGGAGGAGGAACCACAACTGGGGGTATCAACGTCACGGAAGGAGTAGAAACAGCGGGGCCTCTGACAGGCTCTTGCACTCTTGGTGCCAGCCCAGACATCACTGATGACATAGCTTGGAGCTGGGACTGCACATCCTGCACTTGCCTAGTCAAAGCATCATTACTTTGTCGTAGACTATCCATCAGGGCATTATTCTGCGCGCCCGAAGACTCGCCCTCAGATTGGGGAGTCTGTCTTGTCACTGGACGCTTCGACATCCTATAAACACGTTCACCCTCATCAAGCTCAAACCCAACAAAAACACATAACTACTATGTACAGACAATACATGTATAAATATGAACATCAACTGCTAACTTACTCTGGGAGTTTGAGAATGATGTTATGCCTAGCCTAAGATGACTCACCGTCATCTCACTAACTTGTGCCTAAACGATGAATGCATGAATTTATTTGACCCAAAACCATCTGTGTACAGGTGTCATCATGTAAATCTTTAGCTTGGCATGTTGTGCTCATGCAATGTTATGTTATACGTGTTGTGCTATGCATTCTAAAAAAAAGGCCTTACTACATGCCATGAGCGGTCGTATGCATCACAATGCTATGCATCCCATACTACATAATATTGCATGAAACGAATAAAAGAAAACGTGCTAGTCGCATTCATGTGGTGAGGTTATGCATCCCATACAACATAACCCTCACATGTTGCCCTTATGGTGGATCCATATACAACCACATATTATGCATCACATACTACAGAATATGACCCGTATACTTCTGTTCATGCCATGAGTGTAGTGTTCGTGCTTCGGCCAAGACGTACTGATGGCACCTCGGTGTGTGTATGATATGATGATTAATAATGTTTACTAAAAGGAAAGTTTGCCCGACCAATTGTCAAGCAAACCTCCCTCTGATACCAACTGTCACAACCCGCATTTCCTCAACAAGCACGTCGTATCAGAGAAAGAGGAAAAACAGGTTATGATGCCATGTCGTGCAGGGGATAACTGCACATGCTCAGGCAAACCTTTACACTTATTAGACTAGAGTAAAATCATCAGTTATATGCAAAAAAACCGTTGAGTTTGATGGCCGTATCCCTCGGCCTAGTAGAGCAAAATGTGGTTGTACGCGGCGGGAAATAATTTACGTTAGTTGTGATTTTTCCTATATACACTCTAGATTTATTATACCATAGGAAATCGTCTGTTTTTACGTGGTTTGGAAATACGTCTTAGTTTACCAAAACATGTATGCATGACATAGAATAGTAGATTTGGTTTAACTTTAAAATATCTAATGCAACCTAGCATAAATCCTTCCCAAGAGCACGTAGACATCATTTCATCCAAATGATTCATATTAGCAGTCTAGCATTCATATATAGCAAGTATAGAAAACCACCAATGGGCGCCAACAAGCTGACACGAACTCATTGGGGCGTATGTATGTCTGTACAATAAAGTAAAGTACTACCTCGCCCAACAAGCTCGGCAAGCTCCAATTAAATTTCACCAAACTCTAGCCGCTCAACCGGCTACAACCTGCACCTGAGGCATTCAAGAAAGTACACCTCAACAATCATCAAGGCTACAACATAGAGCATTAAGTTCATAAAATATGACGAAGTGGCTTACCGACCCCATAGCAATGTTCATATAAAATGCGTGGAAAGAACCTGGTGGAAACTAAGTGTCAAACACTGCCAACCCAACGAATAAAACACACCAAGTGCGTATAACAACCCTCATGCCCTGCCCAAACCTGCAGTAGCACCAAGACGACATATGCCAACACCATAACCGTATAACCTCACACGTCGAACACGTGGACTTGGGGTAGTGGTAAGCCATCCGTACTCAAGGGCTCAACGGTGGTAGCCCAGAAGTGCAATGCACCTGGCCAGATCGGGCCAAAACAGGTGCAACGCACCACAAAGCACAACCCCCCCTCTGGCGCAATAAACGGTGGACACCAAGGCATTACCACACCGCCCCTCACAGACCAAGTAAATGACACCACACACCAAACGCACGACGCGAGCTCAAAACTCTTCATAATCCAACCTCAACACACTCACTACATCATTCCCAAACATGACCACAAATCACCCAAGTTATATTAACTTTATAGAGTTTGGGTATCTACTTCACCACAAGCGAACTCCACAAGTAACAACGTCGACCAAACCAACAAGCTTATCATAACATGACTATGACATGAACCAGAAGGAATCACATGAACAAGCAAAAAGTACACGAATGAGAAAGGTAAAGCTACATGAATAAAATTAAGAATTACAGGTATAAGAAAGAATTGAGCATAGGGAGATTAGATAATTAGGCGGTAAGCATATAATACTTGACGGAACAAGAGGATTTATGCTTGTGAGTACTAAACAAAAGTAAGAGTAACAAGGCTAACATATTTAGACAAAAGTGAGGTGCAAAACAATAAGAACAAGCTAGTAAAATTGAAAGGGGAAAGCTAGATAAACTTGCACAATCAAAGAACAAGAAAACAAGATTGGCAAGGGTGAAGAACACCACTTGCCTGAACCGAGATGACACTGCGACGACTGCTCCTCTCTTTCCTTCCCTTGTCTTAGCTTTTCTCCCTTACTTTCTCTTTGAGAATGAAGAAGAAGGTGAAGAAAGAGATAAGTGAGGAGGAAGAGTCTCTTTCTCGGTCTTATATCTGCCAGAACAGTGCTGGACCGTTTGATCCAGAATCAGAGAAATGAACGGCACAAAAAAACTGAAAAAATTGATTTTCGGCCCTGACACGCCCTGTGACACGCCCGTGTCACAGGCCGTGTCACTTAAGCGGTGGGCAACCGCCTCACCTCCAAACAGTACACGTCCTGTGACACGCCCGTGTCACAGGCCGTATCACTGAACACGCCTATCTACACAGCCGTGTCACACGGCCGTGATATAACCCACAACACCCGCCAAACAACCCGAGAAGGACACGACCTGGGTACACGCCCGTGTCCCAAGCCGTGTCACCCCTACTCGACACTCGTCGAGCGAACTTCGTCGAGCGAAGTTCGTCGACCGTGGGACACGCCCTGTGACACGCCCGTGTCACAGGCCGTGTACCCCTTCTCTCGACACTCGACACTCGTCGAGCGAACTTCGTCGAGCAAAGTTCGTCGAGAGCGGGACACGCCCTGTGACACGCCCGTGTCACAGGACGTGTACCCCTTCTCTCGACACTTGACACTCGTCGAGCGAACTTTGTCACCAAAATTCGTCGAACACCCGGGACACGCCCTGTGACACGCCCGTGTCACAGGCTGTGTACCCCGACACGCCCTGGGACACGGCCGTGTCCCAGGCCGTGTCACCCAAATGCGCTCCAGGTCTTTGACCTCTTACACCTCTCCCCTGCTACAAGAAACTGCAGCCATAATTTTGGCACCTGAGGGGGTAAAAACCAGCAAACATGCTTTTATCTACTAACTCCACATCTTCCATACAAAATGCCATACAATCAACCTATTTTGAGCAACACGACTCAGGCTCGAGAAAGTGCAAGCATTCCCTAAGAGGCCTCACCGAGTCCCCAAAAATAGACTCCGGCTTGCTAGGGAACCGTGCAACTAGGCTACCAAAACAGCCACTCGAAAGCCCGCGTGAAAACCATGCTCAAACAACGGTCAGAGCCAATGCAACGCCCATCAAGCGTATGCAATCATTCAACGAAAAAATCTGGGGCGTTACAACTGCCGTTCTGCAGAGGTTTTTCTCACAGTAGTGAGGTAGTGTTTTGTTGTTTTCAGGTTAGTATAGACATACATGCTCTCCAGTGGGTTCGTGTCAGATTGTTGACGCCCCCTGGGGATTTTCTTTTGAAATGCTAATTGCTTTGCTAAGCTGCCTAGTTAGCCTGTTTTGTGGTTGTATTTAGTTGCTATCTGGGAATGTTTATGCTAGGTTGCATGTTAGATATTGTAACTTATAAAAGCATTACTACTAGTATTTCATGCATTTCATCTTTCTAAAACTAAAATGTTATTTTCTAACTAACGTAAAGATTATTTCTATATTTATAATAAATCTACAGTATTGCATAACGCGAGTTGTACTTCGGGAATGTTTATGCTCGTGTAGGATGTTAATCCAACATAATCAAAGTATTTCTGCAGCGTATAACTATATTTTTCCTCGTGGACTAGCTGATCCACTGTGTCGAGGGATACGACCATCTAAACTTAAACTAGTTTTTACTTAATAACGTATGGATTTCATATAAACTTTAGAGTTTGGAGTCTTGTCTGAACGTCTGCAGTTATCCCCTGCATGACATGACATCACGACGCGTATTTTCTTTTACTATGATATAACTTAAATGTTGAGAAAATGAGGGTTGTGACAACCACTCCTATGGGTCTACTTGTTTGAGGGATGTTATAACTTGGATCTGAAACTGACTTCTTAAATCATTGTCACGCCCGATCGTCACGATGTCATACTAAAAACGACAAGATTATATTTCCCAGATACTCCTTGTAAAATATTTGAACCTGGTCACAACGACATGGTCACGCCGATATGGACCATACACGACGACATGAACATGGTCATGTTGACAAGATGGAATCATCATGGCGATATGCTACGGGCGGCTATAGTGCTACCACCCGGCGCAGTGCCAGAACTCTGCAAAACTTGCAACAATAAATTCTTTAGCAACACGACACCAGAACATGATCTGTTTTCCTTCTCTTTAGGGCTGGACCCCAATAATAATAATATTTGAATCAAAATTTATATATGATAGGCATTCCCTTTCAAATATAAACGTGCTTTTATGGCCTTCAATCATATAAGTATTATTCATTGATTAAGATAAATAGTATAAAAATAACGCTTTATTGTCCCCTATATTTTCTTTATTTCTTACCATCAATGGAGGAGAGAAATAAAAACCAAAGATGATAAAAATGAATAATATTGTTAGTGCGCAAGAAATCCAAGGTAAATAAGCTACCGAGTCAGTTAAGATAAGCTGGACAACAATACCTAGCTGTACGATCCAAAAGCTCAAGTCGAGGAGGAGTCGCTCAAAAGAACAGCATGTCAATTCGGACTGCTTAACTTACGAAGTTTTTTTTAAAAAAAAATTGCTGCCAATTCGGACAACTAAAACTCCGATTCGGAGCATCATTAGGCCTCATATCATCATACGAGATACTAGGTACAAAAACATTTGGATGAGGATTCTCAAGAGCACACATTTTTTGAACTAATTATTATACGATGAATATAAATGAATATGCCGTCCCCAAATCTCCTCAAAGTAGAATATCACATACACAAATATAGGTAAAGGTCACATCCATATGGCCCATAGGATGAGCTAAAAACCAATAGGGGAAGGGGAAAATGGGAAAGATGGGGGAATGGAAAATTAGGATTTTTTCTCCTGTACACTATGGGGGGTTAAAAGTATTAAGATGATGTAGCAAAGCTGAACAATTGGGTTAAGGTGTGATTAGGACATGACAATTATCTACAATCGTCAATGGCAATGATGCACTTTGGCTGACGGCAGCGTGGCCCAATCGATGGAGCAGGAAGTTGCATTCTGGCGTTAGATAGCACTTCTATTATTGTAAATGGAGAGGGGCCAAATTGAAAAATTAATGGAGGTGGCCGGCATGGAAAATAAATGGCGGTTTCTTGCGCCCAAAGCATCGTAAGAGTTGTGGTTCGGGCGGAGGATCCGCTACGGCGACTTGGAGCGGATAAGAACGACGGGAGCCATCGCGTTCACGCCCCCCACCACTTCCCTTCCATAAGTCCCTTCGGTTCTTCTGCTACCCCGCTTTTGCACCTTCTCTCTCCTTCCCCTTTCTCTCCTTCCCCTGCTTCGGAAACTGAGATAGCTCTGTTAAAGCTGGCGATTGATCGGGATTCACCATTCATGGAGATGAAGCAATACAGAAAATCCATGGTGATGGATCGTCTGGATTATCGTTTTCTTTATACGCGTGGAATAAAAATGGTTTTTTGATCATTGAGCTGGTGGTGACAGGTAGGGCGAAGTGGAGAAGTTGAAAACCGGTGGCCTCCGTGGCTGAAACCTCTGCTTTCGACGAGTTTCTTCGTCCAATGCAAGAAGCATGCAGACGCGCACAAAAGCGAGTGCAATATGTACTGCCTCGACTGCATGAATGGAGCGCTCTGTTCTCTCTGCCTCGCCTACCACCGTGACCACCGTGCTATCCAGGTCTGTTTTTCCATGTTTCCGATTATAATTAAATAATCCTTTGTTTTTTTCTGTAATGGCGATGGATTTCTCTGTTTGCGCCATCTGTAGCGAGAAAGTCTGATTATTTATTGGCGGACGCAGATAAGGAGATCGTCCTACCACGATGTTATAAGAGTTTCAGAAATACAGAAGGTGCTCGACATCAGCGGCGTGCACACGTATATCATCAACAGCGCCCGAGTCGTCTTCCTCAACGAGCGGCCGCAGCCCAGGCCGGGGAAGGGCGTCACCAACACCTGCGAAGTCTGTGAACGGAGCCTGATCGATGCATTCCGCTTTTGCTCCCTTGGCTGCAAGGTCCATACTTATCTCCGGATCAATGTTATTTAGCCCTTTCTTTTACACCATCTGAATTTTAACATTCATGGTTTCTCAGGTCGTCGGAACTTCTGGCAACCCCGACATGAGGAAGAGGAAGAAGAATCCAGGATCTATGGCGTCGGGGTCAGAGGAGTCGTTCTCCAGCACGAGCCACAGCAGCGAGAAGAGCACTGTGGTGCAGAGCTTCACCCCTTCGACTCCACCGCCGACCTCCCTGAACTACCGCAGAGCAAAGAGGAGGAAGGGCATTCCTCATAGAGCGCCGTTCAGCAGCCAGGCTCTTCAATTTTAGAGAAGCAAGGAATAGAATGGCCTTTTTCTCTCTGTGTGCAGACTCCGCCTATGTATATCAACATATGTGTATATAAATGATGATAATGAAGACATCCAAGCTCCCATAATGCCGGCACCAAGAACAGAGATGGAAGAACCGATGAAGAACATGGATTTGAACGGAAGTTTTTCTTTTTAACAATCACTAATAATACTAAGCTTGATCTTAGGGTAGTACTATGATAAGTGGTTAGAGAGAGATAAATAGAGAGTGAATGGATTTCTATATCTGGTAATGGAATAATAAGAAGAATTTACTTTGTGCTAGTGGATGGATTGGTGGCGCCGAAATGGCCATGGTTTTTCCGGTTTGGGAAGATTATCTCCGGCAGTGGCGGGGCCCGCCCGGCGCAGGAGCCGTGTTCGAGTTTGCCGCTAGCGGCCCATATCACAAATGAGTCTACGCCAACCACGTGGCGGTTAGGTTTAAGGGATAGAGTGGGTAGGGACCTGGCCGGCCCCACTGAACGAGCAAAAAAATGGGTCCGACAGTGGATCTTTCTCCATCAATGACAATGAGGATAATTTTATAATTTTGTAAGGTCCGTAATGCACAGTAAGACTGTACACATTGGCCTCATCTTTGCGAGTGCCACTCTTCGTGAGTCTTCCTCGGAAGCCGCCAACATCCTTTCTGAAGTCAAAACTGGCCGTAGTAATGGCAGTGACTTTATGTGTAACCGTTCTTTATGTCAGCTCCAGCAGCCGACACGTGTGAAGATCAAGTGCTTAATATATACATATTCCCTCGCACGAACATGTGCACGCTGTGCGCATTATGCCGTGCCACATGGTTAATTGATTCTATGTTTTCAGTACTTGCGCACTAGGATGGAGATCGAGGATTCCATTTCGCACTGCCAGAAGAAAACATAAGTTCAATTATTCTTCCCTTTGAGCTTTGTTGCTGCAGGAAGGCGCTCAGGATCCGACCACGGGGCTAGCCTGATTGCCACACGTAAAACCGCATTGCCTTCTGCTCAATTGCAGGTTATATGTTGTCCAATCCAGGATCGAAAATTTGCTCTTGAAATGGATCCCTCATTTAATCTTAGGCTTCATTTATTTTAGCGGTGGCCGGTCAATCCGGCGGGTGGGAACGGAGAGTTCGAACCGGAGGGGGGAGGTGGCTGCTCCAAACAGAGCTTTTTGGGCGTTTCTCAAGGCGGGCGGGCGGGTGGAAACGGAGCAAATGCCGCCGGAGGTTCATTTGTTTATCCTCCTTCCGGCGAAGTTTGCCCAAATTGGAGTTGCAAACAGCCCAAACAAATAGAGCTTTAGAATGGAAGCAATCCCAATGTGGCTGCCCATTGGTAGATTGTTCTTGGCTTCTGGATCCATGAAGACTTATTTGGTAGTCGAGTGAATGGGTAATGTGGCGTTGTGGTTGTTTGGCTACCTCTTTTTGTTGATACATTTAAAGAAATGCGGTTGTAGATTGTGAATTGCCGATGTGGTTGGGGATCTTTGGTGGTTGCTACTCCCGAGTCCCGCCTCAATGTGGAAAACTGAGATCACGTGAACACAATGGTTTTGGTGGCAGGAAAGCTTGCCTTCATTCTTATTAATCCTTTGCTTAAATAGAGATTTACAAGGAGGCAAAAAATGGCACATACAACTTTACAAGGAAAGAGATAAAACTGAAATTAAAAACCTCTTAATGAGGACACCTAATATTTCCTAATCAAAACCTCTTAATGAGGCCACCCTCATGACACCTAAACTTTCCTAATCATGACATAGAAAATAAGGAAACTAATAAACGCTAATATTTTGGCAAGGATTTGGCAAGGATTCTTTCCAACATTCTCCTCCTAAGCCTTGCCATGCTTGCTGTTAATATTGATGATGCCGATCTTTGACCTTAGTTCATGAAACTTGGTCTTACCGAGCGGCTTTGTGAGGATGTCGCCCAGTTGTTCCTCGCTCCTGATGAATTTCACACTGATCAGGCCCTCTTCAGCAGACTCCCGGATGAAATGGTATTTTACTCGAATATGCTTGCTTTGTCCATGGAGTACTGGATTCTTGATTAACGAAATGGCGGACTGGTTGTCCACCCGCAGCATTGGTGCCTTCGGTGTTGTTCCCTGCACTTCTGCCAACACCCGACTGAGCCATAATGCTTGACTGGCAGCATTTGCAGCTGCTATGTATTCCGCCTCGCAGCTTGATTGGGCCACCACTTTCTGCTTAATGGACTGCCAAGTGATCGGGCTGCTGTTGAGGAAAAAGATCACCCCCGTCGTGCTCTTGCTGGCATCAACGTCTCCAGCATAATCGCTGTCACTGAACCCAGTCAACTTGGCCTCGCCCCCCTCCTTCTTGCCGAACCAGAGTCCCCAATCTTGAGTCCCTGCCACATAGCGCAGGATGTGCTTTACCGCGGTGAAGTGGTCCTCCCGCGGATCCTCCAAGAACCGGCTAACGTATCCAACCGCAAACGCTATATCCGGGCGAGTGTTAACCTGATACCTGAGGCTCCCCACAATGCTCCTGTACTTTGTTGCGTCGACCGACGGATGCGTGCTAAGCTTGCTCAGCTTCAGGCGTGCCTCCATGGGCACTTGACAGGGATTGCACCCGGTCATGCCGCTCTTCTCCAAGATCTTGCCGGCATAGGCGCCTTGACTTAGAGAGATCCCCCCCGCGCCCTGCTTTACCTCAATGCCGAGGTAGTAGTGAAGCAGGCCGAGGTCGCTCATCTTGAAGACGGCCGTCATCTCCTTCTTGAAAGTGTTGATGTCGCTGGGTCTTGAGCCGGTGATCACAAGGTCATCGACATAGACCCCGACTACCAGCTGAGCGTCGCCATTTCGCCTGACGTAGATGGCGTGCTCTGACGGACTCCTCCTGAAGCCGAGCGATACCAGCGTGTCGTCCAGTTTTGCATTCCAGGCGCGCGGAGCTTGATGCAGGCCGTACAACGCCTTCCGAAGTTTGAGCACCATGTGCTCCTTGCCAGTGATTATGAAACCCGCCGGCTGCTGGACGTAGACCTCCTCCTGTAGATCGCCGTTCAGGAACGCCGATTTGACGTCCATGTGGTGTACCTCCCACCCATCGTGTGCCGCAAGTGCGATGAGCAGACGCACGGAGTCGAGCCGGGCCACCGGCGCGAACACTTCGTCGTAGTCGATGCCGTGCCGTTGCGCGTAGCCCTTTACCACGAGACGCGCCTTGTGTTTGGACACCGCCCCATGCTCATCCCTCTTCACTTTGAACACCCATTTCACGCCGATCGCCTTGTGTCCGGGTGGGAGGTCGGCGAGGTGCCAAGTGCCATTCTCCTCGATGGACTCAATCTCCTCCATCATTGCCTTCCTCCAGCTGGGGCTGCCCTCAGCCTCGGCGAATGAGGCGGGCTCGTCGGCGCTTACCGCGTGCAGCTCTTCGACCGCCAGCGCGCGCGGTGCGAAACCAGGCGGCGAGGCCGGTCCGATGATGTCGCTGACGTCGCGGAAGCGGAGAGGCCCGTCATCGTCGTGGTCCACGTCGAGGTTGTCGTCGTCGATGCCGTCCGGTGAGCCGGGCTCCAGTTCGCCACTGGCCGCGCCGGGGAGTGGCGATTGCTCTCCCGGTACACCTCCTCCAGCATCATCAGCCTCTTGCGCTGCCTGCTCCATGGTCGCATACTCCACCGTGAAGACATCGTTGCCGCCGCTTGGCTCGATGTCGGTGCCCCAGTCCCACTGGGCTTGCTCGTCAAACACCACGTCGCGTGTCACATGGACGTGCTTTGTAGTGGGATCATATGCGCGGTACGCCTTGGAGCCGCGCTCATAGCCAATGAAGATCATCTTGCGGCCGCGGTCGTCGAGCTTCTTCAAATTCGGCGTCGTGTTCCGAACGTATGCGATGCAGCCAAACGTCCTGAGGTGGTGCACCGCTGGTTTCTTCCCGTGCCATGCCTCGAACGGTGTCATCCCGTCCACGCTCTTTGTCGGGCACCGATTCAGTATGTAAATGGCAGTGCTTACTGCCTCACCCCAGAACCAACCGGGCAAGCCCTTTGCCTTCAGCATACTCCTTGCAGTTGCCACCACCGTGCCGTTCCGTCGCTCGACGACGCCATTTTGCTGTGGGCTGTATGGCGCGGTGTGTTGACGATGCACGCCCTCAGCCGCGCAGTACTTTGCGAACTCGGCCGAAGTGAACTCGCCGCCGCGGTCGGTCCGGAGCGCCTTCAGCTTGACGCCGGACTCGCCTTCCGCTCGCGCCTGGATCTCCTTGATGGCAGCTGCAACATGATCTTTTGAAGGAATCGCAGCTACCCACATATACCTGCTGAGGTCATCCACTAGCAGTAAGAAGTATTTGTTTCCTCTGGGCGTCGCCAGCGTAATGGGCCCGCACAAGTCACCGTGCCCCAACTCCAACCGCTGCTGAGCCCGGTACTGCGTCTGCGCCGGGAAGGAAGTGCGCCTCTGCTTCCCCGCTTGGCACGCCTCGCACAACTGATCGACTTGCCCGAGCTCCGGCAGGCCGCGCACTAGCTCCTCCCGACCCAGCTTCCTGAGCGCCGCTATGTTGACGTGGCCAAACCGTTCGTGCCAGCACCACGCCAGCTCGTCCCCACGCCCGCGCACCACCAGGCATGACGGCGGCGCCACTTTGATGCGCAACAGGTATAGACGGTTTGCCATCCGAGTCACCTTCGCTAGCAGCTGTCCACCGGGCTTGCAGATTCTCATCACCCCAGCGTCGAGATCCACCGTGTAGCCGCCCTCATCAAGCTGGCCGATGCTGAGGATGTTCGTCGTCAGTCGGGGGATGAAGTACACCCCAGAGAACGAGCGAAGCTCGCCATTCTTGCACAGGAACGCGACGGTGCCCCGGCCTTCGATCCGCGCCACCGAGTCGTCGCCGAACCACACGGTGCCGAGCACCTCCGTGTCCAGCCTCGCGAAGGCGGCCCTGGATCCAGACATGTGGTTGGTGGCGCCGGTGTCCAGGACCCAGGTCTCTGCCTCGCGCTCCTTCTCCTCTCCAAGGTGGGCGAACACCTTCTGCTCCCGGATCTCGACCTGGGCGACCGATCCCATCGACTCCTCCCCAGATCTGTTATCTCCATGCTCCCGACTTGCCTCCTGCAGCAGCGGATCGATTCTCGGTGTGGTGTCTGGGTTTGGGGACGATTTTATTAACAGGAGAGAGGCCTCCTCTTCCTCGTATGCTACGTGGGCCTGCTCCCGCCTGGGCTTAGACCTGCATTCACGGGCCCAATGGCCCATCTTCCCGCAGCGTCTGCACTCGTCGTCGGTGGGCCGATTTGAATTAGGCGGCCCGCCCGAACCACCGCGCCCACGGCTGCGCCCACGTCTTCCTCCCCTGTTCGTGCTGCCGTCGCCTCTGGCACCGCCGCCGGAGTGGTTCTCCGCCTCGTGCTTCTTTCGCCGCGCGTCCCACTCCTCCTCCGTGAGGTACAACTTCCCTTCATGCTGCAGCGATGCCGGTGCTTCCTCGAACGTCTCCTCAGCCTCCTTGAGCCGCCCCACCAACTCAGCGACCGTCATGGTCGACACATCCAGCAGCGTCTTGATCGCGATCGTTATCTGCTTGAAGTTGGGCGGCAGGCTACGGAGGATTTTGGCGACGATCTCGACCTCCGTCAGGTTTTCTCCGAGCGTGGCGAGGTGCGCCGCCATGTTGGTTAGGCGCAGCGCATAGTCGTCAACGGTCTCGCCGTCATCGAACGTGGCGAGGTCGAACTTCCGGCGCATCTGCTGTGCTGTCGACTTCTTCACGCGATCATCCCCGACCCTCATGGTCGCGATTGCGTCCCAGGCTTCCTTGGCCGTTGCCTTCTTGGCGATTGTCGGCACCATCTCCGGTGGTACCGCGCCGCACAAGGCATCGAGCGCCATCATTTCCTCCTGCGGATCGGCGCCGGCTCCTTCAATGACGTGCCAGAGAGCCCGCGCCCTTAACTTCACCTTCATCAGGAGCGCCCAATCAGAGTAATTGGTCTTGGTGAGGACGGGGTAGCTAGTCCCGCTGCCCACCTCACGAATCACCCTTTGGATCACGGCGCCGTCACTGGAGGTGCTCGCGTCGGCCTTCTTCCCCGTCATTTTCAGGTCACGATCGGAACCTGGCCGCTCTGATACCACTTGTGGAAAACTGAGATCACGTGAACACAATGGTTTTGGTGGCAGGAAAGCTTGCCTTCATTCTTATTAATCCTTTGCTTAAATAGAGATTTACAAGGAGGCCAAAAATGGCACATACAACTTTACAAGGAAAGAGATAAAACTGAAATTAAAAACCTCTTAATGAGGACACCTAATATTTCCTAATCAAAACCTCTTAATGAGGTCACCCTCATGACACCTAAACTTTCCTAATCATGACATAGAAAATAAGGAAACTAATAAACGCTAATATTTTGACAAAGATTTGGCAAGGATTCTTTCCAACACTCAAATGGTAGATTATGTTCGTTTGACTAGGTGGAAAATCGTGATTCCGAGACAATTCCGGCTGCGCAAAGGTTATTGTCTCCGGAATCAAATGTGTGATGGTGTTACTTGGATAGCATGACGGAGCGTTAATCCACTTTTCATGCTGGGTGGAACTCTAATCTGGCATCTTATTCGTGCTTGTGCTCAAATTGCAGGACGAACAAATGTGGGAGAAAATGCAAGTTCGGTGGCATTTTTCGTCACGATAAGGCTATTATGCTTTCCGGTGTTGGCTGGTGAGGCGGAATTGATAATTTGCAATATGTTGGATCCCAACGAGTATTCTCACTGTTCAAAATTTGGAACTGTAGTGGGGAGGATGATGTCATTGTAGTAATTGTCGGATTGTCGATGGCATAATGGAGCTTTTTTACATTTTTTATTTCAACTACACCACTATTTACACTATCTTCAAATAATTATTTCCTCATGGTTTGAATGTAGATATATACTGGGTAGATATTTTTTTAAATTAAATCGAACGGGTCTCAAAATGGAACACGGTCAATTGAACACAATAAGGGTATAATCATTGTTGGGAACCGCAAGACGTTCTTGGTAGACCAGACCTATCGAACCGTCTTAGTCCGTGAGCGGCCGAGCGTGCAAACAGTCGAAGATTAACTAGACGCTGAGACGAAGACTTTATAACGCGGAAACCAAGCAATCGGTGTGAAAAATCACGCGGTCGGTACGGTGCCGACCTAAATTCCACTATTTGAGAGTTTGTCACAGGGCTTCGCGGAGGGCAAGGGCGACAGGCTGCGCCTTTTTACACTTGATAAGTGGGAGTAGAATGGGGCGGGGGGGGGGGGGGTGGGGGGGGGGGGGGGGGGGGGGGGTCGGATGTCGCCGGTCGTCAAACTGCTTCCACCGTCTTCCTGTGCTTTCTCACAAGAGGTTTGGGCACTTCTTGTCTTTGGCTACGAGGTGTCGCCCCGACTCTAAGGGCCTCAAGTGTCTTGCCCAGCACATGCTTCATTTCCACCCTCGCCTTCTCTTTTCAGCCTTCGCTGCGTCCCGTCTTGTCTTCTCGGTCTTCATCTCGTTGTGCGAAGATGATTTCAGACAGACGGATTTCCTGCATAGTCAAAGGGAGGAAAGAAGGGGAATAAAGAGAGTGGGTGGGGAATTTTCCGGAGAGTGCAAGTTAGTCCAAATGGAGAGAAATATGGTCTATTAAAAGACTTTTGAAGGGACGGTCCGGTAATTTTGCCCAATAACTATCGGGCCAGCCAATAAAATTTCTCAGATTAGAGCACAGATTGTCATATTTATGAAAATGATGATCATACCCCCGGGCAGGAAAAGAGCCCGCCCATGAATGGCGACGGACCAACAACCCCAGCGCGGCCGGCGATTACAGGTGTACCTCCCCATTAACTTAGTGGGGAGAGAGGCCGGTTTGGTTATGTGCAGCCGGGTTCTCATATAAATTGGGGCTTATCCCATCATTTGCCCTTTAAAGACATCGGAGACCGAAGCCAAAATGAGTGGAGTTCGTGGTCTTTTACCCTTGTGCAGATCGGAACATTAAAGGCTGGTGCAATAGATGATGAGCATGAAAACACGGTTGACAACAAAAAAGGTATTGTGAAGGGATGAATCGTGACAGGAATCACGGCGGCCGCAAGGCTCTTGCGCATGAACGGGGGCGACCAGATGGTGTGGGACGCCAACCTTCGCACGGGCGAGGGGGGGGGGGGCATGCGGGGCGCTACCTGAGCGCGAGGAGTGTGTGCGCGGGGTACACCCTGCGCGCTGCGCAAGGTGCGTACACGCGGGTTGTGTCCGCGCGCAATGCACGTTGCACGCGGGTTGCCACGCATGCGGTGCGCATGGATTGCCCCACACGTGATGCGCATGGGTTAGCCCACGTGTGGTGCGCGTAGGCTGCTCCCGACATGGTGCGCTCGGGTCGCGTCTTGTGAGCATTGCGCATGTTTCTCCCTGCGCACCGCTCGGGTGAGGTGAGCCCTACGCACTGCTCGCACGATGTAAGACCCTTTTTTTTTTGCAAAACCAACTAGGTCTTATGCCCAGAACCGCCGCTTTGCGGTGACACCAACACACCCGAGAAGGTCGTCACTACAAAATGCCGATTCTGTCGGCCATACCGATCGCTGAAGAGAAGAGTAAATACAAGAGTAAAATAAAACTCAAATACTGGCCCATCGGAAGTCACATGAATATAAAATAAATCCCCACGAAGGGAGAGTCCACAGTAACGATAAATCAAAGAACCAGCAAAAGGGTTCCTGCCCGATACATCTTGATCCTCACTACAAGTCACTCAATGCGGAAGCAAATTTATAGTAACTACTAATGATCGGGACTCACTGTCCGTGCTGCGTGAACTCCCGTGCTAGACTATCCCATCTCCAAGCACACCGACCTTTGGGGCTGCATCTCCAGGTTCGGCTCCACGATCACCTAAAATTATTTGGTCAGCGACCATTAGTCAAAAAGACTAAGTCATATTGTTGGGTATTGTATCCACACCGTACCTGATTTGAAGAAGCCCCTGAACAAGCTAAGGTAAATAGACAATGTATTTGATAAAATATTTCAAGTTGTGCTTGCAGTTATTCCACGCTAAGTGCACACCAATGTCAGGGTGCAGTAGGTCAATATACACGGGTCTGCACAACGTAATCCCTCTTTGAGCAGATCTGTGTGTTGGCCTACGTGTACTCTCTCTATTGGAGTGTACTTACTTTCAAGTACAGGGCTGTGATTATGCAAGAGCAGACAAGGAGCAAGGTTTGGTCAAAGAGCAGCTCAGAGGCGGAAAGACGAAAAATCATCCAAGTATTATTCGACGAGAATCACCAAGTGATTCTCGCCGATTTGGGGAGAATCACTAGTGATTCTCGCCGAATCGTCGAGAATCACTGGTTGATTCTCGCCATCTCTATCCGGCTACATCAAAGCGTGCAAATCTGGCGCTAAGTCATAATCGTCGAGAATCATCAAGTGATTCGGCGAGAATCACTAGTGATTCTCGCCGATTCGTCGAGAATCACCGGCTGATTCTCGCCGACTCTTCGAGAATCACCTTCGATTCTCACCGAATTTGACTTGGGTAATTTTCTAGATCCCGCTGGACCGGACTCAGCCGCTGGCGCTGTTTTGAACCGGGCTTAGGGTTTCTTCAGGTGAGACCCATAACGGTCATAATGGAGTATTCTACCGTATAAATACACGCGTATTTTGAACAGTAACAACAGACAGAAAAAACGAAGCCGAGCCGCCGACCTTGACCTAGATCGCGAAATCCGCTCCGCCACCGTCGCCGCTCGTGCCAGTAGATCGCCGGCTTTGATCGAGGTTGCTTCCAGATTTCCCGGTGACAGAAGCTTAGCCAAGCATAGCGTCTCATGCGTCTAACCAGAGATCCTTTGTCTCTTGATTCGTTGATCGGGAAAACCTTCCCCTTCCGAATCGATTGAGACGATCGATCCTAGTGTGACCGTTGGTAGACCTTGCTAGCTTTGCTACGAAGATTGAGTCTCCAAAGTACAGCAGCCACACACCGTTGTCGCCGCCGATTCCGAGAACCGAGCTGCCGCCCTTCTTGCCGTCGCCGATTTCGGGGAGATTCTCTCCAAGTGAGATCTAGGGTTGTGGACTCTTCGTTGACTTCAAGAACACGTCATCGAACGAAGAGGGACACCTTAGTCTCCAAAGTTGTTTGTATTTCTTGTACATTCTATTTTCATTCTTGTTGTAAAGGAACGTTGGTTCCTAGTTGTAAGGGTTGGGTGCAAACCGTGTTGTGGGAGTGTTGTCTCCTACGTGTGGATGAGTTCCTTCCGTTAGTGCAAGGATTGGATTTCAATCCTGTTGGTGAAGTGACCGAGTCATCCCTGGTTGGGAGATAAGTCGAAGGGGGAAAGTGGATGTACCCAAATCGGGGAACCACTATAATTTGCTTGTGTCCCTTCTATGCTGTGCTGTTGTGTTTTCTTGTGCAGGTACAATTTTAATTCTGCAAAAACACTGCACGTCACCTATTCCCCCCCATAGGTGAAGGTAGTTGACACTAGGTGGACTTTCAAGTGGTATCAGAGGGAGGTTACTCATCAAAAAGGTCCACACCTTGAGTAGAATCCTGCCGCTAGTGTCAAGAAGAAGGCAAACATCTACTATGGATGGGCTCAAGTACACAGGCAAGATCCCAGTGTGCACCAGGCTAAACTTTCCTATCTGGAAGGAAAGGATCAGGTTATACATGGAAGCAGTTGATCCTCGACTCTTCATGATCGTGGAGGAGGGACCTTATGCCCCCACTAAGGTCTCCACCATTGATCCTACCAAGAAAGTACCAAAGAAAATTTCTGAAATGCACAAGGACGAGATGGTGCTGGTGGGACTTGACAAGAAGGCGCAGAACATTCTGGTCAGCGCGGTCGATGACTCAATGATGCAGAACTTCTGCAACTGCAGGACAACAAAGGAGATCTGGCACTGCCTGATTATCCTAATGGAGGGCACTGATGAAGTGAGGGATGATCGGAGATCCCTTCTGAACCAGAAATATGAGGCCTTCAGACAAGGGCCTAAGGAAGAGATCGGAGTCACCTTCGAGAACTTCCTCAAGATTATTAATGCCCTCAAAGGATATGGAAGAGTATTCACTGATGGTGAACTTAATGATAAATTCCTTAGGTCCCTTACCAAAGAATGGGACACAAAGATCTGCGCCATCCGAGAGTTTGGCAGACTAGCTGAAACCGACCCGCAAATTCTGTTTGGGAAGCTGATGTCCTATGAGCTTCAACTGAACACCAGGAAAGTAGAAGAAGAAGCAGAGAAGGCTGCAGCCAAGGAAAAAACTGTGGCTCTAAAACTCATTCACTCCAGGAAGGGCAAGGGTGCGGTTTCATACCGTGCCAGGAAAAAGGAAGAGGATGAGGACTCTGAGCCATGCTCCTCCTGCGAGTTGTCTGAGGAAGATTTCTCCCTCATCACCCGAGAATTCAAGAAGTTCCTCAAGATGAGGAATCAAAGAAAGAGAGACGGCTCCTCCTCCAGGCATCAGAAAAAAAATTACTCTTCTGACAGGTATGCATCTAAACCGAACAAACATCGCTCCGCTGACATTATTTGTTTTGGATGCAATATGACAGGACACGTCGTGGCCGACTGCCACCAAGGCAAGAGAGAAAAGGGGAAGGGAGAGGAGCTCAAGTCCTCTAGAGATAATAAGAAAGAGAGGAGCTACATCGCCAAAAAGCCAAAGACACTGAGTGAATCTGATTTCTCAGACTCCAGTGATGATGAGGAAGCCTACTTCGGGCTGGTGTGTCGCTCCGACTCAGAAGGAGAATGCCCCCCATTTACTGGGAAGGTAAAAGCTCATACCCCTCTCTCCGACTCTGACTCTTATCCTGAGTCTCAGGATGATGACCCTGAGGATAGCCTTTCGGCCCGTGAAGCGGAGCTCCTCGAGAAGTATGAGCTTCTGCTCAACACTTTCGAGGAGTGCCGTAAGAGATTGAAGGCTGAGAAAAAGGAAGTGAAATTCCTTAAGGGTGAGTGTGTGTCCCTAAGGGAAGAGATCACCAGTTTGATCTCTCTCCGACAGGAGCACCTAGACCCGACTTCAAAGCATTCAGAGTCTCTTATGCTCCTTGATCTTAAGCAGGAGGAAGTCGACAAGTTGGAAGAACAACTTGCGGCAGAAAGGAAGATCGTCAAGAGCTTCTCTATGCCAAAAACAGTTCTTCCAGTAGTTGATACCTTCTCTGCTCAGGCCAAAGGAGCTGGCTTGGGGCATGTAGGGGTATCTGGTTCCTCATCCAAGAGAAACATGAACCAGAGAAAGAATAAGGCCGCCAAGAAGGCCTCTGCTGCTGAAAAGGGAAAGGCTCCCCTCAGTCCTATTGCGTTCAGAAAGCCTAGCTTTCCTTGCAACCAACATGACTTTGAGTCAACCTTTAGTCATCATTTCCGGCCCTCGGTTGCAAAGCCAAAGAGCCGATATGATGGTTGGACTTTTCCCCGCAACTTCGGTGAGAGTGTCTTCAAGGCACCTTATGAGGAAATCCACATGAGAGATTATGGTCAATTCTCTAGCGGTCATAATGGAAAGCAGGCACCAAAAGCCAAGCTTGTTATACTGAAGGAACAGAAGGTGAAGAAGTCATGTGACTGCAATCACTATGATGCCTCCACCTCCAGATCCAAGGCCCCGGCTGTACCCACCATTCCCAGGGTAAAGCAGGAGTCTAGGAAGAGGTACAACAAATTTGACTGTTGGTGTTGTGGCAAAGTCGGTCACTTTGCCGTGGATTGTTGGTTTAATCCGAGGTATAACGAGACTCCCTATGTTAGCAATGCGAGGCCGACCACTCGTAGGGTTAACCACCCGAGGGGGAGTATGCTAACCAAGAATCTAGGACCCAAGTTCGATTGGGTTCCTAAGGGAAATTAATTTTGTTTTGCAGGAATGTCCAAAGGCCACCAAAACGCCAATATGGTACTTGGATAGTGGATGCTCCCGGCATATGACTGGGACAAGAAGCCTGCTGCGTGATTACACTCCAGTCGCGAATGGACCAAAAGTCATCTTTGGGGGGTCAGATCGAGGAGTCACCAGAGGTTACGGTATGATTTCCAACGGTATAATCTCTATCACCGATGTGGCTTATGTTGAAGGGTTAAACCATAACCTGATCAGTGTAAGTCAGTTATATGACAAAGGTTATGACGTTAAGTTCTGCAAGGATAAATGCCTGATAATATCATGTGCCTCTTCTGAGACGGTATTAACAGGCATTAGGAGCCGAAATATCTTCTGCTTAAATTTTCTTAGTTTAGATTCATCTACCCCCGTATGCCTAGTGGCAACAGGCAGTGCATCTCTTTGTGAACAATGGCACAAGAGATTGGCATATGTTAATTTCAAAACAATTAGTATGTTGTTTTCTAAAAACTTAGTAAGGGATGCTCCCGTTATCAAGTGCATCAAAGATAGCCCTGTCCTGCATGCCAGATGGGCAAACAGACTCGGGCTACCTTTAAGAGCATTGCAGACAAAGACTCTTCCCGGTGTCTTTATCTTCTGCATATGGACTTGTTTGGTCCAATGCAAGTTCATAGCTTGGGAGGCAAGTCCTATACCCTAGTGATAGTTGATGATCACTCTCGGTTTACATGGGTGTTCTTCTTAAAACGAAAGTCAGATACGTTTGACATCTTCACTAGTTTTGTCAAGCAGGTTCAGAACGAATTCAACTACTCAATAGTCAAAATCAGAAGTGACCATGGAACAGAATTCGAATCTGGTGCTATGACAGAGTTTTGTGAAGAACAAGGTATCTTGCATGAGTTTTCCTCCCCGCGCACTCCTCAGCAAAATGAAGTTGCGGAGAGGAGAAATGAACTCTCATTGAAGGCACGGTTGAAAGAAGCTTCTCTCCCAGAATACTTCTGGGCAGAGGCGGTCAATACGTTGTCATGTACAAAACCGCGCATTGATCAACAAGAATCATCGAGACGCCTTATGAGCTACTGAGAGGCAGGAAACCAACCATGTCCTACTTGAGGATCTTTGGTTGCAGATGCTATGTACTGAATAATGGGAAGTACCCGCGTACTAAATTTGGTGAAAAATGCTTCGAAGGCATATTCATGGGCTATAGTTCCCACAGTCGGGCATATAGGTCTTCAATAAGAAAACCCTAGTGGTAGAAAAATCAATTAATGTTGTATTTGATGAAGGAAGTTTGCTTAACAGCAATTCTTCCAGCGGTATTCTTGAAGATGCAGGTGCACGACTTGAACAGCTGAGTCCTGATGAGACCGCTAAAGATGAAACTCCTAAGTACGTCAAAGTTTCCACCTCAACGTCAACTGGGAATGTTGAAGATCAAAATAAAACAAATCTATTAGAAGAAGGAGAAGCCCAAGAAGTAGTCGAAGATCCAGACGCCAGACTTCTAGAGCTCCGGCACGTGAGGGATCATCCTAAAGATCAGATCATCGGAGATCCTCGTGACGGTGTCAGAACTCGAAGAGGTACTATTAACGAGATTTTGCATCTTAGCTTCCTGTCACAGGTTGAGCCAAAGAAGTTCGACGAGGCGAATAAAGATGCGGCATGGATTTTGGCCATGCAAGATGAACTACATCAATTCGAACGATGCAATGTTTGGACGCTGGTTCCCAGACCACAAAAGCAGAATGTGATTGGCACCAAGTGGATCTTCAGAAACAAACTGGATGAACATGGTGTCATCATAAAGAACAAGGCCAGGCTGGTGGCTCAAGGTTACAGACAGGAGGAGGGGATTGACTTCGACCAGACCTTTGCACCAGTGGCAAGGCTCGAGGGAATCAGATTGTTCCTGGCGTATGCTTCGCACAAAGGATTCACAGTCTATCAAATGGATGTGAAATCAGCATTCTTGAACGGAGACCTGAAAAAGGAAGTATACGTCGCTCAACCCCCAGGTTTTGTCAATCCTACTTATCCTAATCATGTATATTTTCTTAATAAAGCTCTATATGGTTTAAAACAAGCTCTACGAGCTTGGTATGAGACTTTATCTAGTTTTCTTCTTGAGAACAAGTTCTCTAGAGGTAAAATAGATAAGACATTGTTTCTCAGGGAAGTCAAATGCAAGATTTTGCTGGTGCAAATCTATGTCGATGACATTATGTTCGGCTCAACGGACAACAATCTTTGCAAAAAGTTTTCTAAACTTATGCAAGGAAAGTTTGAAATGAGCAGTATGGGAGAGCTAAAGTATTTCTTGGGACTTCAAGTAAAACAGTCTGAGGATGGAATCTTCATCTCTCATACGAAGTTCACAAATGAACTCCTCAAGAAATTCGGTATGGAGAATGCAACCTCTATGAGGACTCCAATGGGATCCACTATGTCTCTGGATAAGGATGAGAAAGGTAAACCGTTCGATGAAACCAAATACAGAAGTATCATTGGATCCCTGCTCTACCTTACTGCCAGTAGACCTGATATCATGTTCTCCACATGTGTCTGTGCCAGATATCAGGTGAACACTAAGGAATCTCACTATGTCGCTGCAAAGCGAATTCTAAGTTACCTTAAAGGTACTCCCAATCTTGGCTTGTGGTACCCGAGAAACAATGATGTCGAGCTAATAGGTTTTTCAGATGCTGATTTTGCAGGGAGTAGGGATGACAGGAAAAGCACTTCCGGGACGTGTCAATTCCTCGGAAGAAGGCTTATCTCATGTAACAGCAAGAAGTAGAATTGTGTAGCTACCTCCACAGCAGAGTTTGAGTACATCTCGGCAGGCAGCTGTTGCGCACAACTCCTATGGATCAGAAACCAGTTAGCCGACTACGACCTTCAGTTCAATGAAGTACCAATGTACTGTGACTCCTCCAGTGCAATTGCAATTGCCAACAATCTGGTATTGCACAGCATAACGAAGCATATTGAAGTGCGCTACCACTTCATTCGGGAGCACGTGGAGAACAAGGACATCTCTCTCTGTTATGTCCCCACGGACAAGCAGATTGCAGATATTTTCACAAAGCCCTTAGGCGAAGCCAAGTTCAGTCTTTTCAAAACTGAATTGGGGATGCTAAACTATGAGGAATGAATACTACAGAAGTTCCAGGCTCGTGCATCTAGGGGGAGCCTCTGCCAGGAACTCAAGTGTGAGCACAAGTGCAAGAACTGAGGGGGAGCAAGGGGTCAAATGCAACAGACCCAGATTTGCAGAAACCGAAAAGGGGGAGATTACCCTCTCGGCTAAGGCTAAGGTGACTCCAAGTTGGCTAAGGTGGCTCCAAGTTTGCTCTCAAGAAATTGGTATTGGTAATGAATATCTCTCTCAACTCAATTTCAAGTTTATGATTTTCATTCCCATACGCTCTATTCACCTTAGCTTGTAGGGTTTAGGCTTCTTCAAATAGGGGGAGATTGTTGGGTATTGTATCCACAACGTACCTGATTTGAAGAAGCCCCTGAACAAGCTAAGGTAAATAGACAATGTATTTTATAAAATATTTCAAGTTGTGCTTGCAGTTATTCCACGCTAAGTGCACACCAATGTCAGGGTGCAGTAGGTCAATATACACGGGTCTGCACGACGTAATCCCTCGTTGAGCAGATCTGTGTGTTGGCCTACACGTGTACTCTCTCTATTGGAGTGTACTTACTTTCAAGTACAGGGCTGTGATTATGCAAGAGCAGACAAGGAGCAAGGATTGGTCAAAGAGCAGCTCAGAGGCGGAAAGACGAAAAATCATCCAAGTATTATTCGACGAGAATCACCAAGTGATTCTCGCCGATTCGGGGAGAATCACTAGTGATTCTCGCCGAATCGTCGAGAATCACTGGTTGATTCTCGCCGTCTCTATCCAGCTACATCAAAGCGTGCAAATCTGGCGCTAAGTCATAATCGTCGAGAATCATCAAGTGATTCGGCGAGAATCACTAGTGATTCTCTCCGATTCGTCGAGAATCACCGGCTGATTCTCGCCGACTCGTCGAGAATCACCTTCGATTCTCACCGAATTTGACTTGGGTAATTTTCTGGATCCCGCTGGACCGGACTCAGCCGCTGGCGCTGTTTTGAACCAGACTTAGGGTTTCTTCAGGTGGGACCCATAACGGTCATAATGGAGTATTCTACCGTATAAATACACACGTATTTTGAACAGTAACAACAGACAGAAAAACGAAGCCGAGCCGCCGACCTTGACCTAGATCGCGAAATCCGCTCCGCCACCATCGCCGCTCGTGCAAGTAGATCGCCGGCTTTGATCGAGGTTGCTTCCAGATCTCCCGGTGACAGAAGCTTAGCCAAGCATAGCGTCTCACGCGTTTAACCAGAGATCCTTTGTCTCTTGATTCGTTGATCGGGAAAACCTTCCCCTTCTGAATCGATTGAGACGATCGATCCTAGTGTGACCGTTGGTAGACCTTGCTAGCTTTGCTACGAAGATTGAGTCTCCAAAGTACAGCAGCCACACACCGTTGTCGCCGCCGATTCCGAGAACCGAGCTGCTGCCCTTCTTGCCGCCGCCGGTTTCGGGGAGATTCTCCCCAAGTGAGATCTAGGGTTGTGGACTCTTCGTTGACTTCAAGAACACGTCATCGAACGAAGAGGGGCACCTTAGTCTCCAAAGTTGTTTGTATTTCTTGTACATTCTATTTTCATTATTGTTGTAAAGGAACGTTGGTTCCTAGTTGTAAGGGTTGGGTGCAACCCGTGTTGTGGGAGTGTTGTCTCCTACGTGTGGAAGGGTTCCTTCCGTTAGTGCAAGGATTGGATTTCAATCCTGTTGGTGAAGTGACCGAGTCATCCCTGGTTGGGAGATAGGTCGAAGGGGGAAAGTGGATGTACCCAAATCTGGGAACCACTATAATTTGCTTGTGTCCCTTCTGTGCTGTGCTGTTGTGTTTTCTTGTGCAGGTACAATTTTAATTCCGCAAAAACACTGCACGTCACCTATTCCCCCCCCTAGGTGAAGGTAGTTGACACTAGGTGGACTTTCACATATCATCCCCCACCCCTCCCCCATGGCTCCTAGGCACTGAGCGGGGAGAAGGAAATGAAAGGTATTTAAGGTGGAGAGTAACAAAAGTAAGCAGGTGACGGCGGAACTAGTCTATCATGATCATAAAAATCACAGTAAGTACAAGTAAGCAAACAGTAGGTAAGCAATATGAGAATACATATGAACAAAGTGAGCAATTAAAAGTACAAGAAGTTAAACTAACTAAGTAACCATGACCTATAAGAATGCCCATGCAAACCTATAGACCAAGGGGTCATTTTGCAAGGCTTATTGCATAAAGAGTCTCATACCAATTTATACAATAGGTGTCCAGGGTAATATGCAATGATTATGCTATGGCATGCAAGTATGCTATGGTATGAACATGCATGTGCAATACACACACCCGACTCTGTGCACACAGACCTTTAGTTCCCCATTTCAGGAGCCTAACCTCCTAGGATACCTCCATAGTGGTAAACAGAAACAGTGGCTTGGGCCTCACCCACCTCTAAACCGGTATCAACACTACCACCCACACCTATCGTACACCTCAACGCTAGTGCACTAAGCGGAGCTACGGTATACTCTGGCCGGTTGGCGCACCGGACTTCATTTGGCTATGTGCTAAACCACACTTACCGAGTCAACGTATTGGTGTCGGTGCGAGGACCCTCCAATATCGAAGATCCACCACCTTATATTTTATTCACATGCAACATTAATGTATTTTCCCACCGAGCCAAAGCTCCCCAGACCATCCCGTCCGTCACAAAACCATCTGAGCCATCGGCTCGCCGGGCTAACCTGCCCATCAAGAAAACCATCGAGCCTATCGCTCGTGAGACCCAACCTAACTCCTACGACACCGGGGAGTGTGAGTGTAAGTGTAATCCTAGAGTATTTCTAATTACTCTTGTAATCCATTTAGGCTCTGTTTGGGAAAGCTCTGGCGGATTGAAAAGCTGCTGTCCGGATAGAGCTGTTTTAAAATAGATCTCTGGGGAGTAGTTTTGAAAACCTGCAGAGTGTTTGGGTGTTCTGTGCAGAAGTGCGCTTTGAAAAGTGATTTTCTATTTTTAGCTGTTTGGAGAAATAACTTTTGGAAGCTGGTTTTTTAAACTATTTCTAGATGGAAGATAAGAGAATCATTTTTTGAGAAGATTCAAATTTGTGAAATCTAAATACTTTAAAGATGCTAATGACATGATTTTTTAGAAATTAATCCAAAAGAATGATGTTTCTACTTTCAATACAATTGCATGCACCATCATCCCAAAGAAATCTTAAAGTTTTCCGGCTTATTAGCAATCTCCAACATTATGTATTGCAGTACAAACTTAAACGGTTCTCAAATTAACCAGTAAAAGATGGGCATTTCATTTTCAAGCAACATAAGACAAATCCCTTCTTGTTAAGAAAACATATTCTTATTAACATAAGTAAACAAGAACTTATCATTTGTCCCTGGGAATATATTAAAACGTAAATAAAACTGTATAATTCATGCTGGAATCCAACATAATCTATAGAATTACCACAGTGATCTACCATGGCCACGAACTGAATTAAAATTTCGGGAAGGAAGCGCAAATACAAAGAACTTGGGCTTCGCCTTCTCCAAAGAAGAAGAAGAAGCTGCGGTGAAGCTGACGGCTACGTCAGCTGGAACTGTAGCGCGGGAGGCGACATCTCTCCCCGACAATCCCATAAACCGTTCCTTCCGCTCTCTTCGCAGGGAAAAAGACGACAGCTTTCAGCAAGATTCCAGTAGGAATGCGGTCTGGGGGAGAACCCATGTGGAATTTTGATGGGGTTTAGGGCTGCTCTGATGGCTAGCGATGGGGGTCAGGAAGAACAGCGGCAGAGCGTGGCGCCGAGAGAACGGAGGGGATGAAAGGCGCGGCTTGGGGGGTTGGAAGGGAAAGATAGAAGGCCCCTGCTGTTCCTGCTCTGAATAACTCCTTCCATGGCCATTGGCATCTCTCTCTCTCTCTCTGTCTCTCTCTCTCGCTCTGTCTCTCCAAAAGAAAGGGTTGCGAAAAGAATGGAGTGGAGAGAGAGAGAGATGTGCTTCGAAGTGGTGTTATGAAGGCATCGGGAGTAGTGGAGGGGTTTTCCTCGTTTCTGATCTCCATTTGAGGGGCTGCTGTCGGAAAACTGCGGAGGCGTGTGGAAGAAGAGCGGTTCGGTGCGGTGCGGAGGGAGAAGAACGCGGGAACCGCAGGGGGAAAAAATCGGGAAGTGATTTTTTAGGCCCTGACCGCAGGGGGGGGAGGGGCTTCCGGAAAAGAGCTCTGGGAGCTGCTCTTCGAAAAGCGATTTCATTTAAGTGCTGTCCAAAACAGCGGCAATAACAGCTCTGGCGGCTGAAAAAGAGCTTTTCAATCCGCCAGAGTTGTCCCAAACAGACCCTTAGCCTTATGGCTTACGTTAACCTTGAACTGCCCAAGGCATTCCCTGTAAAGGGCTCTCGAGGGCACTAGGAACTACGATGGGCTGAATCTCAATGCTACCTTTCGCAAGGTACTTATTATTATTGATATCTACCCATAGCAAACCCCATTTAAATTTATAATTAATCTAACCTTAGTGTATTTCGACTCACTTTCTCCCTACACAGGAAGGATGATGTTTCGTCGATCCCGATCACCATTTAACACTAGGTAACCTGATACTTCCACATCTTGACTCCTAATGATGTACTCATTACACTTCACCAAAATCAGTAAACTATTATCCCCATCTCCCTATGTCCATTCCACATGCTTATCACAATTTCCACAGTATTACTATATGTAGACCAATCTACACTATTTGATGTACATGACAGGAGATACTCCAAATTTTCATCCAAAGGCCCTAAAATAATTATTGCGGGTCTATCATGATATATTTAGTTTAAATCCAGAAACTTGTAATTTTCCTAATTAATTTGGCATTTATTAAATTTTCCCAAATGTTAGGCCATGGGTAATTTTGAACATGAAGTACTAGATTTCCTTAAGTAATGTCCACCCAAAAATTATGAACACTAAATGATATCAAAATATCAGAGAATTTCAAATTTCATTGATTTTTATAAATGTAATAACCTCTAAATAATTAATTCAAGATAATTCAAATAATTAGAGGTAATGAAGGGAGTACCACAATTCACAGTCCAAAAATTATATAAAAATTACCAGAGCCATATTATGATCATAAAATACTAATGACTAAGTTTCATGTAATTATAAGATCAGCAAGTTATACAAAAAAATATCTCAAATAAATCCATGATAGTGCACTTTGCGAAGAAACATTCTTGTATACTCAACCAAATAACATGTAATAATTTTCTAAGCTTTATTATGCCCTAAAATATTCTTTGGCTAAGTAACACAATTTTCCATCAAGATATAATATTTACTATCTATTTATCAAAATAAGGTGCACTAATTCACTTTTCACATGAAGTACTATGAGATAATGTCCAATCATTCCAAATGATATTTAATCAGCATGCCAAAGTTTCATAACATTCTAAGACAACTAAATCATAGTGACTTCAATATCATCAAAAAGGGCGAGGTGAAGGTTATATCTACAAGTATGCGCTAATATTATCTAAACATCATATAATAAATTTCAGAGATTAATATTACATAAAATTACATCTACCAAAATCTCATGAAGATCCAAGGTCATAGGACCCCTAAATTATTCCATAAGGTGTGTAGACCTAAATAATTTCCAATTGATTAAAGTGGGGTGCATGTGTCCAAATACCACAAAATTCTTTCCTAGGGCATTTCACCACCCTAAGATCACATGGAGTAAACACCACGTCAATACAAGGACATATCACCCCATGTCCTTCACAAACCCCCAAAGTTCAACCTTAGGGCTTGAACTATTTTCCAAGGGCAAATCCACCCTAATCCACCCCAAACTCCATGTGAAAGTGTTTATTGTCATAACAAATAAGTGGCTCAAGTTTCAATGATGCCGCGGCCTTGCCACCACTACTTGATGATGATCCGGTTGTCGAGGCGCTACATCATAAAGACTTTAGGAGCCATGATGATGCTAACGGAAGACAACGTTACAACCTCCGTCCGCGGCGTGTTAAGCCCACTTGAAGACTCATTTTAAAATCATGCTCTTAGTTGCTTTATTTATATTTATATTTTATATTTGAGAATATAAAATTATTCCATGCTTGAGTAATAATTTTATATTCATGTGAGGACTTTATTTGTTTATTTCCTGCATTTAAAATATTTGGTGTGTATTTAATCGCCCGGATGGATGAGATTTCATCTCCATCTTGGACGGTTAAATGTGTGTTTGTAATTCCTATATAAGGAGACCTTTTTATGAGAATTAAGGGACAAGAAGCAATTTAACCATAAATCTCCCAAGGAGAATTTCGGCCAAGAGAGGAGTCCTCCTTGCCCCCGCCGCGTAGGTGGTGTGAAGCCATCTCTTGCTTCCTCCAGCCCTCTTCGGTGTGACTCCGACGTGGATTCCTTCAGTACAACTCCAAGGAAGAAGGTTGCAGCCCCATTCAGTGTGACGCCGGTGGATCCGTGGGAGAGTGATTCTCCCACCATATCTTGTGTGCAAGGTGAATCCGGGTTGGGTAACATCTCCTCCCTTCTCTTGTGTTTTCTTGCTTTAGTTTTTGTGGAGATCGAGCAACCGTTATTTCCGTGGTTTTGAATATTATCGCTTGCAATTTCTGAGTCGTTT
Organism: Platanthera guangdongensis; assembly: GCA_039583875.1. Lineage (NCBI taxonomy): Eukaryota > Viridiplantae > Streptophyta > Magnoliopsida > Asparagales > Orchidaceae > Platanthera > Platanthera guangdongensis. The sequence continues at coordinate 125,221,705 of CM077163.1, read as the reverse complement.
TCATTGTTGACGAATTTCTTTACAAATCCGGATTGGGTATGTCCTATTTGCTTGAGCGGATCTTGGTCTATAGCCATGGTTCGTTCTCAAAAGGGATTGACAACCTTTATGTTAATTTTGGGGAGTAATCCGACTCATTTCTGATTGTTATTTTAGAGTTGATCCTTCCTACTTGTGGTTTATGTGCTGCGTTAGTGTCGAACTGTATTGTGGTGATAGATGCTTGTGTAGGTGTGGTTGAACCATGGCGTGTCAGGCGTAGTAGGATCTCCTTATTTTGTGTCAAACTCCGACTAGCGGTCATTCTCTACTCCAATTTGGTATCAAAGCGAGGTTGTCTCAATTTCTTAATTGAAACGTCCTCGCTTGAGTTTTCTCGGCACGCACAATCAAAAAAAAAATTTCTGGTCTGCCAACAGCGCTCTAAAATCTTTAATGTTCAGGGAAAAATTCAAAAAAATTTCTCCACGCTCTAACTTTTGATCTCTTCGGGAAATTATAAAAATATTTTGTTTTCAGTATAGGGACATCCCTAGGAAAAATCATCTTTCCAAAAAATTCTAAACCTGAATGCGCACTAGACTAGGTTCAGATTACACTGTTCCGTCTATGTCTAGAATGGCTGATAGAGAGCACGACGATCCACACGCTGAGGCCATAGAGGGTCTACGTACTTAGATTAAGGACATTAGAACGGTGTTAGCCCATATCTTATTGAATCAAGAGAGAGCGCAGCCAACTGGTAATGCGCGGCAGCCCAACCGTCACCACCCGGTTGACAACCATGAGTCTGAGGGGGATTCCCCCCGGGTGCCCCGTCACGAACGTCATACAGACCGTGACTTCGATATTACTAGAGCCATTAAGATCGATGCCCCCACTTACGATGGTATAGGTGATCCCCAGATCTTCCTTGGGTAGTGGATATGTAATGCTACTTTGAATGGCACAACCTTACGGACCTTCAAAAGATCCAAGTTGCCAGGATGAAGTTAACGGATCGTGCCGAGACTTATTGGATGAATAAGCAACGGAGATTAGGAACCGGGCATGGGGTCCCACTTATAGGATGGCTGGTGATGAAGAATTTGCTATCTGATCAGTACGTCCCTACATACCACCGAACACAGATGTTTGACGAGCTTGCCACCCTACAGCAGGGCTCACATTCGATAGCTGAATATATGGGAGAGCTGAAGGACCGTATGGTGCATTGTGATCTTAAGGAGATCCCCGAGGTCACCTTATCTAGATTTTGTAAAGGGCTTCAACCCGAGATTCAAAGGAAGCTCTTGCGCTATGGCCATACAGATCTGAATACGACCTTCAATGCCGCCCTCGATATTGAAAAACATCTGGCCTCTAAGGCCCACTCCCGCTATTCCCATGCGAAGAATAAGTCCACAGCTGGAGCATCTGCTTCCACATATCCGGATAAGGGAAAGTTTAAGTCCACCAAGTCGAAGTCTGTAGTGATCACTGCTAGGAACGCTAGGAATCCCACGAGTGAGCGTATCCCCATAGGAAATGTTAGCAAGTCCAATGCTACATGTTACTATTGCGGCATTCAAGGTCACTATGCCTTTAAATGCCCTACGAAGACTAAGGCCGTAGCCATATTAGAGACGACTACCGATCCCGCTGATTTAGTGTATGAGGCTGCTGAGGAGAGTGACCAAGAAGGGGGTCCCAAGTGATTTAGAGGACGATCACCATCTTATGGTGATGCGTTGTATCTTGACCACTCCTCATCCGTTAGATGATTGGAAGAGGATGCGCATATTTTCTCTGATTTTTAAGAGTACTGAGAAACTCTACAAGTGGATTATCGATAGTGGTAGCTGTGTGAATGTCATTTCTGAGAACGCCGTCACGCGTATGGCCCTGACCACGGAACCACACCCGACCCCATATCAGATAGCTTGGATAAACAAGATCACTGTCCTGGTTACCAAGCGATGCCTGGCCCCCCTCTCATTCAAATCGTATACAAATGATGTATGAGGTGATGTCCTACCGATGGACGCTTGTCACGTGTTACTTGGCCGCCCTTGGCTCTATGACCGTGATGTGACGCATTTTGGTAGAGCCAACACGTATGAGTTTAAATTCAATGGCAAAACCATTACCTTGAGGCCGACCATCCCATAGGAGCCAGTAGTTTTGGCTAAGGACACCACTATCCCAGTAGAGAGGAAGACGTTGAGTCTAGTTGGTAGGAAAGAGTTTATGAATGACCCGTTTCTTAAAGGGATGATGTATGCACAAGTTCTCTTGAGTGCGAAGCTTGATTCTAGTGTTTTGGGTGATATTCCCAGAGAGTTACGAGCATTGATGGAAAAATATAAGGACGTGTACCTGGAGGAGTTGCCATCGTCATTACTGTACAACCCCATGTTCGCAGAGTAGGGTCCCCTTGGCAGACTCAAGTCTTGGTGCACGTTTTTAAGCTTTTCGAAGGATTGGTACTCTTTGTGGCCAATTTAGGCTCAACCCACATAATATACTAGTAGGGGGGATGAAATATTTGTCAACTCCCCCCGGCCCCTTTGAGGAGTCGCCCAGGCCGTAGCCCGCAGACCGCCGTCTCGCCCAGGCTGCTGTCTCGCCAGGCCACCACCTCGCCCAGACCGCCGCCTCGCCCATACCGCCGTCTCGCCAAGCCGCAACTCGCCAGACAGCCGCCCAGCCCAGCAGGCCGCAACTCGCCAAGTTGCAGCTCGCCAGGCCGCGTCTCGCCAGACTGCCGCCTCACCCAAAATATCGTATCGCCAGGCCGCCGTCTCACCTAGCCCGCCGCCTCGCCCAGGCCGCTGTCTTGCCAGGTCGCAGCTCACCAGGCCGCGTCTTGTCAGACCGCTGCCTCGCCCAGGATGATGTCTTGCCTGGCTGCTGTCTCGCCCAGACCTCTGCCTCGCCCAGGCCGCCGTCTCGCCATGCAGTAGCTCGCCAGACCGCCACCCCAGCCCAGCAGGCCAAAGCTCGTCACACCGCAGCTCGCACAGGCCGCGCTCTCGCAAGGCCGCCGTCTCGCCCAGACTGCCGTCTCGTCCAGGCCGCCATCTAGCCAGGCCGCAGCTCGCTAGACCGCCGCCCCAGCCCAGCAGGCCACAGCTTGCCAGACCGCCGCCCCAGCCCAGTAGGCTGCAGCTCGCCAGACTGCCACCCCAGCCCAGCAGGCCGCTTCTCTCCTAACCGCCAGCCCGCCCGGCTTGGGGGACTACCCCTGGGGGACTGCAATTAGCTGCTTAGTACAGCGGGATTTGACTGTTGGCAGGCCAATCCGGGGGCATTTCGGTACTTTTCCGAGCAGTGGAGGTTGGTTATTTGCAGGCCATTCCCAGAAAACTATAAATAGGCCCTTAGGGGTGCCTTGGAGAAGATGACTTATTCACTCTCTCTTCATCCTCCAAGGCACCTAGCTCAGCATTGGCTAAGGAGGGGGACATCTCCAAGGTCTTCCGGGTGTGAGGTGGGACCTCCACGCTAGAGCAGAGGATTTGTTCCTAGTTTCCTGAGCCTTTGGCCTATGACGTTCTCCTGAGTGAAGTAGGTGCGAGGTCACCCCTTTCTTGGGACCCCGAACTCCACGAGAGACCAAGTTTTTGGTTTCAACATTTTGGTGTGGTGAGCGTGGAGAGTAACCAACATAGAAGATCTCAGGAGAGTGTCATAGCTGGAGGTCAAGGAGGTGGTGATGATCTTGGCGAGCTCCCCAACACAGGACCCTTTGTGGGGAGGGAAGAGTTCATGGCATCCATACAAGGCATCATGGGGATGATGCGAAGTATTGCTCCTCGGGGTGGCAGCTCAACTCAAACCCCCAAGGAGCTAGCTCCCCCCTCTCGACGAGTTAACTCCAAGGGGTCTAGGTAAGGTGACCACAGTAGGGGGGAGAAGGAAGTGTGTCAGGAAGACGACCCGAAAAGGAAAGGATGGGACCAAGCGAGACCTCCCCGGCCGAGGGTTGTTCTCCAGCCCGGTGAGTGCCAGCTTTCCAGGCGAGCAGGTCGCGCAAGTAGAGGTAGCGAGACCACCCATCACGGGGTCAACCTTCAGCGAGCTGATCATCTCAGCTCCCATTCCCGATGGGTTCAGAGAGACCGACATGGCTTACTATACAGGGAAGGATGACCCCGTTCAAAACCTGCAGTAGTTTGAGGATGTCGTCCTCATCAGGCTGATGACAGATGCCTTCAAGTGTCGACTCTTCGCGATCACGTTGAAGGACAAGTCAAGGGACTGGTTATAACAACTCCCACCAAGATCAATTTATGGGTTCGAGGACTTGAGTCAAATCTTTCAGCTTCGCTTCTCCACTTCCAAGAAGAGGAAGAAGAGTCCTGAGTCCATCTTCCTAATGAGGCAGGGGGCCGAGGAGTCGCTGGCCCATTACGTTGATAGGTTCCAAGAAGAGATCCTGGAGGTCTAGGAGATGCCGGGGTATGCCCTCTAGATGGCGTTCATGGTGGGGTTGCGCGAGGGGTTCTTCAAGATGAGCCTGACCCGAAAGGGCCCCCTTTCCTTCGAGGAGCTGATGGAAAAGGGCGGCAGAGGAGATAGCAACTGAGGCGACCAACCCGGCATTTATCAAGAAGTTGGCAAGATTGACAGAGGCAGAGTCGAAGGAGCAAGGTGGATCGAGGCATCAGGAGGGTAGAAGGAGAGAGGAGGAGAGAGCTCCGGGGCTCCAGGGACCTCAAGAAGGTCCAGATCCAGGTTTAAGGCAATAGGGAGGACCCGTTCAGGGTCCAGGAAGAGGTCACATCCAAGGCGGGGGGGGGGGGGGAATTTCAGGGAGGCCAAGGGATGTTCAACTTCCAAAGATAAGCCCCTAGGCAGCTCCTACCCCCACCACAACAAGCGATGGAGATTGGTCAAAGAGAGAGGAGGAACTGCGCAGGAAGGAGAAGAGTCAGGGTAGAGTTACCCTACTGTGAGTTCCACCAGGAGGAAGGTCATATGGCAGCTACTTACCCCGAATTCATAGAGTTGAGAAGGACAAGAGCTCCGACACCACAGCCTCATCAGCCTCAGCAAGCATAAGATCTAGTGCGGATTGAAGCAGTCCAACCCGAGGCCATAGGGGAGAGATGTAAGGACAGGGTTAATGTGGTCACCCGGAGAGGGATCCGATGATTCACGAGGGAAGAGGGATGAAAGAAATAGTGCCAACCACCTAGAGGGGGGGGGGGAGGGTGAATAGGTGTACTTTTTCTTTTTAAATCTAAGGAAGAAACACTGTACAATTAAACCTGTATTTGTAAGTTGCAACAACAATTCAGCACAGCTAGCTCAGCAATCACAGAAATAGACAAATACAGAGTGCACACAGATTTTTATAGTGGTTCCCCAAAGTCTGGGTACATCCACTTTCCCCCTTCACCTATCTAGTAGCGTACTAGATTCGGCCAAACTTCAGCACTTCTCCTCAGATCCTCAGATCTTACAGCTCAGAACCCCAAACAGGTTCCTACAACTCAGAGTGTCCCCACTCCTACAACTCAGGCACTAAGCCCTACCACTTAGTCTTCAAAAAGACCTACACTCAGGCTAAATAGCCCTATCTTAGCCTTCAACAAGGCCTACACTCAGAGAATTGATTCTCCTACACTCAGACTCAAAAGCCCTACCTCAGCCTTTATAGATTTAGGCTTACAACTCAGATCCCTTAGGATCCTACAAAAAGATAATAAAATGTTTTTAGATCACCACTCAGTTTGAGAGAATGTAAAGGGCAATCTTCTTGATCAGTTCTTGATAGCACTGATTCCTGTGATCAACTTTGTCTTTGCTTTCTTCAAGGCTTCTTGAGTCTGAACTCAGTAAAGTTGATCTTCTTGAAGTAGACCGGCTGACAACTTCGTTCTTAGGATGGAGAATTAAATCTGGATCCTACTTTGCAGTCTGGTTCAGAATCTGCTCCTTAAGAGATTTGATTTACAAGTCTCTTTCTTGACTTCAATTACTGGAGTTCTCTCTCTCCAAGTAAATCAGAAGTTTCTTCAGAATACTGATTTACAGTTTTCTCTGGATCTGTATTAATCTTCTTAATCTTCTGATTGATTGATTCTATTGATTCAAAGATATTCTATGTTGAAGGAGAAATGCCTTTATATAGTCTTCCTCCAAGATAACCGGCTGATCCGGTTTCTAACGAACTTCTGACAGCTCTGACAGTTGCAGTTGATCGGTTGAAATGGTAGCTGTCAAGTCATCTAGTCACTTCTTGAAAATACTGTCTGTCTGAAAGTGTCGAGACTGATCTTCATTATGTGTCGACACAAATAGACCAAGTGTCGACACAAGTGAACTAAGTGTCGACACTAGCCTTGATGGTGTACACACAACTCCTTGTGTTGTTGTAACAGCTTCTCGACACTGCTTCTTCAGAATGTATCGACACTGATTCTGTGTGTCGACACAAGCCTTCTGTTGAATGTGTCGACACTGATTGAGTGTGTTGACACAAGTACTTCTTCTTTAACACTTAGCTGAATTCTGCTGTGTGTCGACATATCTCCTTTGTGTCGACACATCTTCTTTTGTTGTTGATACTTGCTGAGTGTCGACACATCTCCTTTGTGTCGACACATGCCTTCATGTGTTGAAACTTGCTGAGTGTCGACACATCTCCTTTGTGTCGACACAAGTACTTTAACTTTGTTGAAGCTTGCTGAGTGTCGACACAGCCTCCTGGTGTCGACACATTTGATGTCGACAAAGCTTCTCTGGGTGTCGACACTGCCTCTAAGTGTCGACACAGATTATGTTGACAATTCTTCACAGTGTGTCGACACTGCCTGTATGTGTTGACACTTTTCTTCTGGTGTCGACTCTGCCTTTCCTGGTGTCGACACAATTACTCCAAGTGTCGACACAACTTCTCTAGGTGTCGACACAAGCCTTCATAAGTGTCGACACAACATCTCTAGGTGTCGACACATGGACTTAGAAACTTTTCTGCATTTCCTGCAATTACTTAACCCGCACATATAAACTCAAAGCACATCAAATACACCTTAATGTATATCATTAAGTAGGGAGAGGCTTCTTCAAATCTGGTACACATTTTCCAATGTACCCAACAATCTCCCCCTATTTGGAGAAGTCATAACCCTTAGTCAATGATATACACCATACATAACAAATACTCAATATGATGTATAACAGTATTATATGACAGGGTAAATACTAAACAAAACATGTATAAACAATCATCACAGAATAAAAATGTAACAGATTTAACATCAAACATTGTTTTGTTATAACTTCTAATAGTTTCATTAATCAAAAGTTTACATAGATTTTAATGCAAAAGATTACAGAGTAGTAAACTTAAGAAAATTCTATCCTATGGCTGCTCTGGCTCCTTGATAACAATGCCCTTTCCAGATTGAATCTTGGCTTGAACTGGAGCATCATTGTCATCAGCAGGCTTCTTTCCCTTAAGATCTTTCTTCTTCTGTTCTTCAGCCCTTATATTCTATCTCTCAAAATAATGATAAGGCTTAGGGAAATACTTGCTAGGCTCCTATGCATTAGGAGGTAGCTTCCCTAGTTTAGCCTTTCTTCTATATTGTACTATGGCTTCTTGCCTAGATTCATGTTTTCTCCATTCCTGGTCAGAGTACCATTTACCCCTCTCTAGGAAATTATCCTTTGCAGCCTTCCAAGCAGTCAATATGATATTCCTAGAAGTTGGGCTCCACTGTTCAAAATCAGGCCTTAACTCTGCCTGTTCTTTGAACCTCTTCTTAGATAATTGAGCTTCTTGCTCTTTTAATACTGCCTCTGGCACAGGTTGTACTACTTTCTCAATGATCACATTTTGAGAACCTTCTGGAGGGATATACATAGATTGTATCTCTTGATATATCATGTTAAAATCTACAGGAGGATAGATCACCTGAGCTACTTCAGCTTGTTCTCCTCCAAAATCTGCAGGATTTATCCCAGATTCTGCTACATTATCATCATCACACAAGGGTGTATATCCAAGAGTAGCTCTGATGCTGTTTGTCACAACCTGTATTTTTCTCAACGATGAAATCGTATCAGAGCAAGAGAAAACACGTGCCGTGATGCCACGTCGTGCAAGGGATAACTACACACGCTCAGGCAAAACTCCAGACCTTTGTTTTTAAGGAAAATCGTGATTAATTATGAAAGAAAACTAGTTATGTTGAAAGGCCGTATCCCTCGGCACGGTGGATCAGCTAGTCCACAAATAAAAGTATATTTATACGCAGCGGAAAATACTTTGGTTCAATTAAGTTGACACCCTAAATGAGCATAAGTGTCCCCAAGGAACGACTCATGGTATGCAAGACTCTAAGGTGAATATAGTATGTATGAAAGATAGTGTTTTTACGCTAAGGAAGAATAGTGTCTTTGTTTTATAAATATGTTATGCATGAGGTACATATAATAATGCTTTTAGGGTTTAAAATATCTAACATGCAACCTAGCATAAATCCTTCCCAGAAGCAAGTAAACAACCACATATAGGCAAAAATAGCAGTTTAAGTTCTTACCAACATCGTAAGAAGCCACCAGTGGGCGTCAACAACCTGACACGAACCCACTGGTGAGTATGTATGTCTATACAGAAAGGTAAAGAACTAACTCACAGAAATCGGGGATCAGCTAACTCAGCTACCCAAGAGGCTACCGACAAGCCCCTCCAAAAGAACTAGCCGCTGAACTGGCTACCACCTGGACCTGAGGCATTCAAGAAAAGAACACCTCAGCAAGAAAACAATCAAAAAGGGATATAGAGCATTAGATTTATAAACAAATAAGAAGGGTTTACCAATCCCGGCAACAACTGCTATAAGCAAAAGAAAGGGGATGACAGTAAGAAAAGAGTACTGTCTAAAGCACAGCAGAGCACACCAAGTGCGAGCAATAAAACCAATATGCCCTACCAAAAGAGCCTGCAATAGCATCAAGACATATACATATGTGCCGAAAGGAGAAACCATAAAAAGGAAGGGAACTAACAGTCCTAACACGCGGGTTATGGCAGAGGTCAAAACATGGATCTGAATACATAACCAAAACCAGATCTATAAAGGGCTAAGGGGTCAAACAGTGGCAGCACTAGGGTCCCACACACGCCAACCCAAACCGGGGCAAAAGGCGGTGGCCACAGCTCTCCACATAAAACCACCCCTCCAAAGGCCACCAAAACTCCACCACCTGCCACAACCCAAGAGTCGGCGCGCAAAAAAAATAGCCGAACACCCAATACCCCCCCCCCCCTTAGGGAAAAGTCACACTAACAATCCTAAAGAAAAACACGAACCCAAGGCAAAAACGTCGGGTCCAACCGACGCGGCCTTGCACGCCTAACCCGAACCAACCCCGAGTCTTACCTGACCCAAAACCAACACAGCAACCAATGTCGACACGAAGTGTCGACGCCACAACTGGCCGGTGTCGACACAAGGTGTCGACACTACCACTGCCGGTGTCGACACAAAGTGTCGACACCACTGCGGCCGGTGTCGACACAAGCTGTCGACACTACTGCCGCCGGTGTCGACACAAAGTGTCGACACCACTGCGGCCGGTGTCGACACAAGGTGTCGACACTACCGCTGCCGTTGTCGACACAAGGTGTCGAAACCACTGCGGCCGGTGTCGACACAAGGTGTCGACACTACCTCTGCCGGTGTCGACACAAAGTGTCGACACCCCGACTGGCCGTTGTCGACACAAAGTGTCGACACTACAACTGGCTGGTGTCGACACAAAGTGTCGGCACCCCGACTGGCTACTGGCGCCAGACCCAGCAACCAACCAAAACGAGAACAAGACCCCTCTCTAAAAAAATTTCATCATCTATCGACAATAGCCACTACTCATCCTGAACCGTACCAAAACCGTCCCTAATAGGCACAATCTCTCAGGAAAAAGAAACTGAGATTTAACTGGAACTTCTCTACACTAACCACAGTATGATCGGGGACGAAACCTAGCGTACACCTAGGATCTAAGCAGGAGAGAAATAAAATTTAATCAAGAAGAAAACAAGGATCAGCTATGGCAAGGATGAGGGGACATCACTTGCCTCAATACCAGAAAAGCTTGGTCGGCGACTTCCCTCACTCTCGGATCTAGCCGAGAGCACCAAGCCGAGGAACAAAAAGAATGCAGATCCAGGCGAGAGCAATCCAGATCCACTCTCGAAATCGAATTTCGACCGCTAAATCTCCAGGAATCGGCGTCCGAAGGCTAGGGTAGTCCGGCGGTTCTCTTCCTCTCGTACAGGCGGCGACTCCTTCCAAAAGAGAAAATGAAAAGAGGCAATGAAACGAGCTCTAATTTCTAACCTAAGGCTATATATAGGCATCAGTTTTAATAATAAAACAATCAATACATATTAATTACTTACACGCAATATCAAAACGACGCGAGACCCGAAACATCTCGAAAATTGATGAAATTCACATCGCAGCTAAAAACCCACGCTACGAACACAACTGAGAAGTCGAAATTAGCATTCGACGAACAAAACCCGGGATATCACCACCCGAAGCCAAAAACACAAGCATTCCCTAAGAGGCCCAACCGAGTCATCAAACGGACTCCGGCTAGCTGGGGAATCTTGCTAACAAGCTACAAACAGGCTACACATGGAACCCTAAGAGCTAAGACCACGCTCTACATCGGCAAAGAGCCGGAAATACGCCATCGTAACGCCAGCCAAAGATCAAACAAAACACGGAAAAACCGGGGGCGTTACAGCCACTCCCCCTAAAAGGAAGTTTCGCCTCGAAACTTTACTCACAACACTCCTATCAAGAAGGAGAGAGAAAGAGCCAGGAAAGGGCTATATAAGAATAAAACAGAGCATACCAGGCACAAGCTCAGGGAAACAGGTGAGGGTGAGCCTCCCTCATAGCAGACTCTAATTCCCAAGTCGCGCTTTCCACATCCTGATTCCTCCATAAAACTTTAACCATAGGAATAGTCTTCTTCCGCAACGCACGAACTTGAGAATCCAAAATGCGGACAGACACCTCCACATAAGAAAGATTCGGCTCCAACTGAGGCACATAATCCAAAACCTGCCTGCCATTCCGCACACATTTCCGTAGCTGACTGACGTGGAAGACATCATGCACGCCAGGGAAATTTGCGGGCAAAGCCAGCCTATAAGCTGATATCCCAATCCGCTCAACAATCAGAAATGGCCCTACGTACCTCGGGTCCAACTTCCTGTTCTTGCCAAAACGCTTGACTCCGATCAACGGGGAGACCTTTAAAAACACTGAGTCCCCCACCACAAATTCCAAGTCCGATCTACGGCGGTTGGCGTTCTTCTCATATCTCTCCTGGGCTATCCGAAGCTTTTCCCGTATAAACTTCACAGCGGTTTCCATCTCCTCGAGTGCTTCTGGACCCAACAAAGGTCCCTCGCCAAGCTCAGCCCAAAACAAGGGAGTCCTACAGCGCCTCCCATACAAAGCTTCAAAAGGAGCCATTTGCAAGCTTTCTTGATAACTGTTGTTATATGCAAATTCCATAAGCCGCAAGCGCTCGTCCCACGCTCCTCCGTGGTCCAGAATATAGCATCAGATCATATCTTCCACAATCTGGTTTACTCGCTCCGTCTGATTGTTGGTCTGCGGATGATAAGCTGTGGAGTATCTCAAATCTGTACCCAACCCCTCTTGGAGGCTCTTCCAAAAACGAGACGTGAACCTAGAGTCTCGATCTGATATGATACTTACGGGTACACCATGCAATCTGACAACCTCTTCCAGATACAGCTCGGCTATCTTCCTCATCGGATAATCGATCTTAAATGGTACGAAATGAGCACTCTTCGTCAATCTGTCTACGATTACCCAAACTGAATCATGCCCCTTAGGAGATCTCGGTAAGCCTGTAATGAAATCCATCGATATACTCTCCCACTTCCACGTAGGAATCTCCAAGGGAGTCAGCTTGCCACCAGGCCTCCCGTGGTCGGCCTTCACACACCTGCAAGTGTAACACTCAGAAACAAATCTGGCTATGTCCCTCTTCATCCCACACCACCAGGCAATCTGCTTTAAATCATGATACATCTTGGTAGTCCATGGATGGTAGGCAACACTAGATCCGTGGGCTTCTCTGCACACCATATCCCGGATATCTCTAACTGCGGGGATGCAAAACCTGCCACGATACTTCAAGGTACCCGCATCATCTATAGAGAAATCTGGTAGTTCACCTTTTTCAGCTCGAAGATACAAATGCAGAAGATTGGGATCATCCTTTTGATGCAGTCTCGTAAGCGCAATCCACGAAGGTTCTGTCACTGCCAAGCTACTCTTGAGATGACCTTTCTGCCCACACTGAAAATAGACTTTATCCTTTAACCAGCATCGGGCAACTTCATGCCCCTTCCTCCCACACAAGGCACACACCAAGTCTCCCCTGAAAACACCCTGAATCGCGTGCACCTGTTCCTTCTTCTGCCCTCCCAACCTTTTGAAAGACTTCTCAACGGCGTGGCCTGGCCAGCCACAAAAACTACAATCCTCTTTGATCTTCTTTCTCGAGACAGCATCAGGTTCCTGAGGGCTCTTCCCTCCACCGGACTTCCGCTTATCCTTCCTCAACTGCTGGCCTCTATTCTTGGCATTCTCAATGGCCTCAACCCTCAAGGCAGCTTCAACCACACCGACATAATTGACTGCTCCGTAGGCATTCGCTAACTGCTGAATATAACTTCTTAGTCCACCCAGAAATCGCTTAACCCGGTCTGCCTCAACACTCACCAGACCAGGAGCAAACCGACTCAACTTACTAAACTCAATCTCATACTCACTAACCGTGAGTTTCCTCTGCTTTAAATGAAGAAAGTCATTCATTAGCCGGTCCCGCTCGACTGAAGGCAGAAACTTACTTAACAACATCACCTTAAATGACTCCCAAGTGCAGCCTGACACCAAGCTCTCTTTCTCCCTCTGTAAGACCCCCTTTTTTTCTTTATCGACACCGGGGTCTTAGGACCAGAACCGCCATTTTGCGGTGACTCCTTCACGCCCTGAAGGGTCATCACCACAAAGCGCCGATTCTGCCGGCCAATTCGATCGCAGAAAAGTAGCACAATAATGTAAATGCAAAATTACAGTCCACAGAGAATCACATATCAATATATAAGTCTCCACGAAGGGAGTGTCCACAGAATAAAAAATCAGAGTAGCAAATACGGGCTTATGCCCGGTACATCATATCCTCACTACAAAATCACTCATGTGGAAGCAAAAGCAGAAAAACTACTCAAGGTCGAGACTCACGATCCCGGCTGTATGAACTCCGGAACTAGACTGCCCCACCTCCAAGCGCACCGGTCTCTGGGGCTTCTCCTCCATGCTGGTCTCCACGATCCCCTAATTGATGCGGTTCGAAAACCGTTAGTCTAAAAGACTAAGTCCTATCATCCCCCGCCCCTTCTCCCACGGCTCCTAGGCACCGAGCGGAGAGGAAGAAAGGGGAGGACTTGAAGGTGGAGAATACCAAAAGCAGATGACAGCGGACTTATACTAGCAATTCTATAACATGTATAGACAATAAGCTGAAATATAAAATGTAACCTTCACTTATGTGAGAACACATAAGCCAAGGGGTCTTCTGCAAGGCTCCCATCGTATAAAAAGTCCCATACCAATTTATACGTTGGGGTGTCGGTTATCAAACAGCAGTAAATATATATATCAAAATTAACCTTAATTTATAAACTTGCCCACACAAGCTTATAGACCAAGGGGTCGTTCAGCAGGTCCTAAAGTATAAGCATCCCATTCCACTTATACTTTAGGTGTCAGGGTTAAATGAATCGATTATGCTATGACATGCAAGTGGGTATGATGGATCATGCAAGTGCAACACACACACCCGACTCTGTGCACACAGACCTTTAGTTCCCCCTTTCTGGAGCCGTAACCTCCCAGGATACCTCCGTAGTGGCAGACGGAAGCGGTGGGTTGGGCCTCGCCCACCTCTAAACCAGTAAATCACTACCGGTTAGACCTATCGTACGCCTCAACGCTTGGTGCACGAAGCGGACTCCTGCGTACTCTTGCCGGCTGGCGCACCGGACTTCTGTTGGCGAAGTGCTAACCACACTTGCCGAGTCAACGTATTGACGTCGATGCATCGACCCTCCAATACCGAAGACCCACCACCTTAATTTCCTTTCCTTTATGCACATGCAAGTTTAGCGTAATCAAAAACCCGAGCCGAAGCTCCCCGGACCAACACGTCCGTCACAAACAATCGAGCCGAAGCTCCCCGGACCCAAAGTCCGTCTTTTAACCATCCGAGCCGAAGCTCCCAGCTAACTTCCGGTGCCAACAGTGTTTGTGAAATGTGCAACCCTAATTACTAAGTTACTCTTTTCAGCTTGTTAAAACTGTTTACATTAACCCAGGACTGCCCCCGGTATTCCATGTGAAGGGCTCTCAAGGGGCACTAGGAACTATGTTGGGATTACGCCCAGCATTTCCTTTCGCAAGGTACTTATTTTTGTTGTTGGTTGATTCCCTTACCCATTACTCTCTCATGTTCCGATAGGCTAATCTTAGGTGGTTTGACTCCAACTCTCCTCGTGAAGGACGATCTTTCGTCGGACCCGAGCGCCTCTAAACCCTAGACAAAACAACACCCTACTCACTTATCTTCCAAAGATGCACCTAAATCTACTATGCTTTCCAGCAAACCAATCAAGACCCATCAAATGTGCTCTAATTCATGTCCCAAATGATTTCCTGTAGTTTTGCTATATGCAGACCACTTAAGCTACATGACCCGTAAAAAGGGAAGTATGCTATATGATCATCCAATGCTCTTATAATAATTATTAGAGGTCTATATTGGCACATGTAGACTGAATCCACAATTTCCTAATTTTCATAATTTAAATGCTAATTTATTTATTTATTTTAAAAGCCAAAAGTTCCATGGTTGAATAGGAAGTACAAGATTTATGCAAGATAAAGCTCCACTAAAATTATGATAAATTCAAGGTGGGTAATAATCTAAAAATCCAGAATCTCCAAATTTTCCAGCAAGAGTTTAGCCCTTAAATGTTATTTCCAATTTATTCCAAAATAAATCATTAAAAGGGGATACACAATACAAATACTTCCAAAAATTCAGAGAAAATTCCAGGATGATTGTAAGGGCACATAAAACCTCTATGGAAACTTTCATAATTTGTTTGAAAAGATTATTCCCCAAATTAATTAATTATCCTATTCTGAAAAATATGGTCTTGTAAAGAAAGTTCTGCAAACAGATCTCTAAAAATTATAGATAAATTTCTACAAGTACGTTTTGGCCTAAATACCTCAAAACCTAAGCCTCATGATTTTTAAACAGATATAACATCAATAATGAATTTTCTTTACCAAAGCCCCTTTCTGAAATTAATGAAGGAAGTACCAAGTAAAATTAATTGAAAATTGTGATAAAATTCAGAGATGACCAACTAGCCTTATAATAACCTCTGACCAAGTTTCATCATGTTTTATAGCATATAACCTCCATAATAAAATCAAACACTATTTTGGGCCTTTTGGTAATTAACAAATGAAGTACCAAGACTAAAATTCCAAAAATTCTACAAAAAGTACCAGAGGTTCTAGGTGGCTAAAACGTATTCTACCCAAGTTTCAAAACATTTGGGAAAGGTTTAGTGGCTGAATCCTGAAATTTGTGCTCCTACCCTAAAACTAGGGTTAGGGTTTTGCGGTGTCTACCTTGCACCAATACTTCTAAAGTTCCTACCAGAGATCTTAGGTTACATTACCATAAATTCTACTGGGTTTCCAAGGCCATGCAAGGGCATTTGCCCCCATGTCCTTCACAACCCTCAAAAGTCCTTCCTTAGGGTTTGAGATTGAACCTTAGGGCAAATCAAGCCTAAATCATCCCATTTTCCTTAAGGCGGGGGGGGGGGGGGGGGGGAATTGGCCATGCCAAGTCAGTGTCCAAAACCTAAGCCTCTGTTGAGGGGAGGGGACCACCCTAAGTCCATAGTGCACTTTTAATCAAAATGCCCTCTTAAGGCCAAACTAGGGTTTGGTGATTCCCTAACCAAAACCTATCCAAATATGCTCAAATTTTGTACAGAACTAGGTCTGGAAGCCAGGGACCACTCCCCAAAATTTGGGAGGGTTTGGAGGTCATTTGACCACTTAATTAAATTACCCTAGCTTTATTAAATAACAACAAAGACTTTAGGAAAAGTGTCTCCAAAAATTCTGAGTTTTGGGCAGGCCCTAGGTATAGCTAGATTAGGCCCCTGCCAAAATTTTAATTAATTTGGACCAGGGATGAGGTATGGGCACTCAGTTTAATGACTGCCTAGACCTAAGGGTATGTCCCACCAAAATGGGTGCCCTGGTCAAACCAGGCACCCAAATTGGTCCAAACTAATTTTAAAATAAACTAGACCCAAGGGGCTACAAATCCTCTGTTGACCAATTTCTCATACAGTGCATCTATCTATTTTTTAAAAAATAACACATTAAATGGTAATAATGTGACAGAAATCATAAAAATGAATATTTAAAACCATAGTTTCATACATCAGATTTGCACGAATCTTGGCGCGGTTATTGACGGGATCCATTCATCTTCCCCGTTCAGCCAACGGTTCCGATTGATCCCGCCTGAAGCATTTTCCAAACGCCACAGCCGGCGATCCGGCCGCCTCCCTGGCCGACCACCGCCACCACCACCTACGTTGAGGTGGTGGCCGTCGCCAGGCGACGGCTTGGCCGCAGGAAGCCCTTTTTTCGGCGGTTATAGCAGGAGAATTTCTTGCCGAAAAACCATGAAAGCTTGGATTTGATCGGGCTCAATTGAGCCCGAACCTTGAACCTAAGGAGTCCTATGATCTACCCGAGAGTTAAGGAGAGGGGGAGGACCTTCCTGGCGGCCTGGATGCGGGAAGAGCGGCGGGATGCCATTGTTGACGGCGACGGTGCTCGGCTTCTGCAACAGTACAGTGGGACAGCCCGTCTCCTCCAGGTAAACGCTCGAAAATGTTCCCCTTTGCCCACTGATGGTGTTTAAATGGCAATTGGGGAAGGGGGGTGGCTGGTTCTTCAATGGCCATCAACACCATTTATGGTGTGGCTTGGGTAGAGTGGAGGGGGGCTGAACCCACCCCTTGGTGGCTGGGAAATGGCTGGAATCAACTCCTCTTCCCTAGAAGAGTTGATTGAAGCCATTAAAGGTGGCTGTTAGCCTCCCTTGGCCGGCTCCACTCTCTCCCTTCCTCTCCCCCATCTTCTCTCTCCTCCATTAACATGGAGGGGAGCTCCCTTCTCTCTCCTAATCACCCCTGGTTGACTGGTCAACTCTATTGGCTAAGAGCAGCACACCTAGTCATGATGAACATGAAAATGAGGCTAGCCCAAGGAAGAAGTGGCTTGGGCTTGGGTTAGCCCTTTTGGGCTAGGTTTGACTTGGCTTAAATTAGGGTTGACCTGGGCCAATTTGACCCTCTGGGCTGACCCCATTGGGTTTTTAGTGACCCATTGGACTCCCTTAAGATCTAGGAATACTTGAATAGGGTTGGTTGGGCATCTTGGTGGTCACATGTCCCTTGGTAAGGTCACTTTGACCATTTTAGGGCTAGCGTTGACTTGGGTCAACATGTTCATTTGGGTTGACCCCTATGGGTCCTTGGTGACCCATTGGCTTCCACTAAGGTCTAGGTAGGGTTATGTAGGGTTACCCTGCCCTTTGGAGGTCACATACCCTTAGTAAGGGTATTTTGACTAGATTAGGGGCTTGAGTTGACTTGGGTCAACCTGGCCTCTAGGGCTGACTCCAATGTGTCCTTAGTGACCCATTGACCTCACTTTAGGGTTAGGAGGGCATAGGTGGGGTCCTCTAGGCTAGGAGTAGGTCAATTGACCCTAAGTAGGCTAGTTTGACCCATTTAGGGCTAGGGTTGACCTTGGTCAACTGAGCCTCTTTGGTTGACCCCAATGGGTCCTTATGGCTCTAAAGGGCCTCCCAAGGTATTAGGGGGTGTTGTGGTAGGGTCTTGGGGTCAAGGTGTAGCCCATGGTCATCCTAAACCATTGTTTAGAGTTCTACTATTGGCAGACCATGAAGAGTTTTCCCACTTTGTCTCCTATCCCTTGGCCCATTCCTGGCTTCCTAGGGTTTGTCATGACCTAGCCATGGACAAAACCACACCTAGGGGTCTAGTTGGAAATGTGATGTTACAAATTCCAATAAACAAAACAAAGATTTCATCCCCGAAATCAAGGTTACGCCTACGGAAATTTTCTACCGAAGAAGGAAACTTGTAACATCCCATAACGACGCCATGTTTGCTAAACTAGGTTTCAAGGAAACCCTAAATCTATGTCCAATTCACCCAATTGATGAAGCCAAGGTCCCAATAAACAAAAGATAAGCCCCCAATAAACAAAAGATAAGCCTCTACCCGCCTAAAGCAGCCCTTACTAGTTAAAGTAGGAAAGTAATTAAAACATCTTGATGAGTTTGTGAGGTATACCTGACTGAACAGCTCTGGGTATCTTTGTCGCATCAGGACCTGCGGCTCCCAGGTATGCTCCTCCTGGCCGTGGTTCCTCCACAGGACCTTGACTAGTGGGACCTTCTTGCGTCGCAAGACCCGTACTCCTCGGTCGTCGATCCTAACCGGCTCCAAACGAACTGACCAGTCTGAAGCTACCGGCCCTTCGGTGGTCAAAATCTGCTGCTTCGGGCATAGCAGAGCCCTCCTCAGCGAAGAAATATGGAAGACGTCGTGCAGCGCTTCCAGATCTGGTGGTAACTCCAGCCTGTAGGCTAGGGGCCCGATCCGCTCCAGGACCCTGTAAGGGCCCATGTACCTAGGGCTGAGCTTCTTCCTCCGACCATGCACCCGCGAGACTCCATGCATGGGCCGGATCTTCAAAAACACCCAGTCTCCCACCTGGAACTTGTAACGCCCCGAAACTCGAAGGAGCAAAGGGGGACGTTTTGGGCCAGTTTTGGTTTCTGGCTGAAGGCACACGGCCTGGGACACGGGCGTGTCCCAGGGCGTGTCAAGCGTGTGTCGACACTTAGCCGCGAAGTCGTCGAGTTATTCTCGACGATTCGTCGAGAATGGGCACACGGCCTGCGACACGGGCGTGTCGCAGGGCGTGTCGACCCGTGTCGACACTTAGCCGTGAAATCGTCGAGGTATACTCGACGATTCATCGAGAATGGGCACACGGCCTGCGACACGGGCGTGTCGCAGGGCGTGTCGACCCGTGTCGACGATCGTCAAGGTGAAATCGTCGAGATTCACTCGACGATCGTCGAGTCAAGGCACACGGCCTAGGACACGGGCGTGTCCAAGGCCGTGTCATCGAGTCGTCGATCTCCACTCGACGAAATGTCCCGTGTATACGGCCTGGGGGCCCAGGCGTGTCAAAGTGACGCGGGCAAGGACACGGGCGTGTCCTAGAACCCGTGTAGTGCTCGGGTTGGAAACGGGGGAAAAATCATAGGCTACACGGCCGTGTCAGCTGGAACACGGGCGTGTCAGCTCGAACACGGGCGTGTTCGATACCCGTGTACGTGTTCAGAAGATTCGATTTTGACGGCGAATGCGGCACACGGCCCTGGACACGGGCGTGTGCCAGGCCGTGTTCGGTCCAGATTGGGCATTTCAGCCCCGAATCAAAGCCGCTCGTTTTCTTAGGTTGAGATCCGACGGCTGGGGTTGGTTCCTGAGAGGATATACTCGGGTTTGACTTAGAAAATCCTTCACTTTTCACCCCTTTTCATCTCTCCAAACCCTTGGAGAAAGAAGATCTAAGGCAAGAGGAAGAGGAGCTAGATCCGCCATTGGAGGAGCTTCGGAGCTCCGAATCGCAAGCCGACTCCGGATCCACGGAGGCAACGCAAGTGCGGTGATTTCTATCCGATTACTTTTCGATGGCGCCAAAGAGGAACGCAAGGGTAACGATCCTCATCTTGAGCACTAATAGCTCTCTTTCTTAGCATAGGAAGCCCGCTCTCGCGAGTTTGCGGAGAGTTGGAGGCGTTCCTTCAGGTAGATATGTAAAGTCCCCGTTGTTTAGAGTTCGTATGCGAGAACGGACATAGGCATTTTGGTTGAAGCCTACCCGGACATGTTAGTCCGGATCGGTGATGTTGCATTGCATAAGGCCGGAGAAGACTCCGTGCTATTGGGTGTTTTTCGGGTTTTCTACGCGGTAGATTGCAGCAGGGAGCCTTGGGGACTAACCCAAAGGTGCACCCGGAAAACTGGGCGGATACGAGATCTTGCCAACTTGGTGGCCTGAGAGCCAACTTGAACATAACGGGGTTATGTGATTTGCGGTAGAATGGGATTCAGTGAAAGTTTGACCCGCGCATATGGCTTAAATTGTCGTTGTGATGTGAGCACGGGTTAGATGGAACCGTACCCGCTCTATGTCGTTCGGGTTAGAGAGACCTAAAGTTACATGGCACTCGCCGTTGGCATAGATGGTGGTCTTCGGTGGTCAATGGCTTAAATTGACGTGACCAATACCAGGAAGACGAATTGCTCATAGGAATGGCCGTCTAAGTGGCGGTGGTGAGTCCGGAATGTTAATGGCTTTAATTGACGTAACATCGACCGGTTCACCAAGAATGTGCCCTGAGTGCACGGGACGTGTGGCCGTACGAGCCAACGTCTGTGTTGAAATGGCTATGGTTATATGCATTGCTCGCTTGTGTTAATGAAATGCAGGGAAGGAGCATCGCCGCCCCGAGTTGGGGGCGGGGTCGTTATAATTTGGTCAGCATTGCTGACCGTTGCCTTGTTTGCCACCGTGCGGTGGTGTGTTGCTTGCAGGTGCAGCTGGACCAAGCGGTCAGTAGCGGGCTAAAGCCCTTTTTGCGAAGCTGGCCCTCGAAGGCTCAAGTGGAAATGTTTTTCTATTTTATTCATGTATGGCCGGCCTGCGTGCCGAAGTTGGTAAATCATGTAACAGACAAGTGAAACATTTTTGTAAGGCCTTAAGGCCGATTTTGGGTATTTTGTATACATTCCTAATTGTTGTATTAGTGGACATTCGTGCTCTTATGCTGGGTTCTTGTTTACAACTTATTTAAACTGCTTCCGCTAGAATGCTCTGTGTAGGACGTTGAGATTGGTTGGATGGTTTCCATACGTAACCACCCGGTCTGTCTGTGGTATATGGCGTCGGGCCCCGGCCGGACCTACTGCTATATGCTATGCGACGGATAGGGGGTGTTACAATTTGGTATCAGACTACTGGTTTTGGTCGGGCTTAAAGTGAATTCGTGGGCGAATTCTTTTTAAGGGGTGGTGAGCACATTGCGTGCGTCATCGTTATAACGGTAAAACAACCTATGAATGTCCATTTAGGAATGAAACTACTCGTGTTTGAGGAACCTGCGTGTTCCTATAATTGCTGTTTGCAATTTGTTTGGTCGCTTAACGGTGTTTTGTACCACTATAGGTGACCAGAAGTGGTGTTGGGCCGTCAGAACGCCGAGTTTCTGAGGCAAGTAGTGCACCGGATGTTGCTCCCGCAACACCTCTATCGGCTGAAAATATAAGATTGGTGGCTGAAGCGGTGTTGGCCGTGATTAATGCGCAGCCTGGAAGGCAAGCGCAGCAGCCAGCTCCTGTGATGGAGCAAGTACCTCTTCAAGAGGCTGAGCCGAGGAGGATGGAGCAAGTGGTTGTGGAACCAATAGTGCCAAGGAGGGCAACTGAGAGGCAATTGAAGCATGTAATGAGCTTTAACCCTCCGTTATTCTCGGGGTTGGGAACCCCATCTCATGCTGAAGACTGGCTCTCTAGGGTGAAGAGAGTCATGACAGCGACGGAGACGGAGGAGTGGCAGATGACCACCATTGCTACGTTCCTGCTGGACGGTGAAGCGAGGATGTGGTGGGAAGGTTTGGAGCTGCATCATCTGCGAGGTAGACAACTGATAGACGTTCCGATGGAAGAGTTCTCGGGATTATTCTTAGCAAGATACCTCCCTTCTACTCAGAGGATCTCAATGGAGAATGAGTTCCTGAAGTTGGTGCAGGGTGAGAGGAGCGTGGATGAATATCTCCACGAGTTTACGCGGTTGAGTCGTTATGCTAGCTCCACCATCATGGATGAGGAGCGCAAGACTAATCGTTTTTATGAAGGCCTGAGGGATGAGCTGAGATTATTACTGTCGGGGCCAATGACGCAGGGTTTCTTAACCTTGGTCAATACTGCCCGGTCCTTGGAGAAGGACATGAAGAGTGTACAAGCGAAGAAAAGCTTGGGTGAAAAGAAATCTGAGTTCAGAGTGCCGACTACTTCAAAGTCCGGCTATCGGAGGGCTTTCAAGAAGCATAGGACTTCGGGTCCAGCTCCTTCTGGCGCTTCTGGGGCGACTACGGGTCGGACCCCGGGTGCATGTTTTACTTGTGGCAAGACGGGGCATTTCGCTCGTGATTGTTGGAGCGGACGTCCTAAGTCCGAAAGGAGGCCTGGAGCTACTTATGAAGAGAAGGGCAAGGCGGTGGAGTCGACCGCATCCCATTATGCTCCGGCCCAACCAAGGGTCTACAATCTTGGCCAACAGGAGGCCATTAAACAAGCCGATGTGGTGACAGGTACGGTTTAATTTATAGCAAGTTAATTTCTTTAAATACTTGTTATGTATACGTTACCTTACCACTGCTTGTTTAGGATTTGTTTTGATTTGTGAAAATCCGGCACGAGCACTCTTCGATACGGGAGCTTCACACTCCTTCTTGTCCGAAGGATTTATATCACGCATCGGAGTCCCTTCTTCGATGGCGAAGGATAAGTTGGATGTGTTGTTGCCCAATGGGTGTTCGATGCGAGCGGTTAGGATCTGTGATGTTAAGATTCGTATTGGGGAGCAGGAGTTCGACCTGCGGGCGTCTTTACTTCCGTTAGTGGAGTTCGACGTCATATTTGGCATGGACTGGCTCTCGGAGCAGCAGGCCCATATAGATTGCGGTAGCAAGGAAGTTAAGCTGGGAGCGAGTCGTGAGACGACGTTTACGGGCTTAAAGGGGTCGAGCAAGACGTTGATGTCTGCTCTTCAGGTGGTGAAGGCGGTTCGTGCTGGAGCAGAACTGTTCTTTACACTAGTGGAGGTTGCAAAGCCGAAGCCTGCTTTGGATTGTATTTCAGTGGTATCAGAATACCCTGATGTGTTCCCCGCAGATCTTCCTGGAGCCCCGCCTCAACGGGAGATAGATTTTACGATCGAGCTAGTGCCAGGTGCAAAGCCTGTGTCACGATCTCCGTATCAGCTAGCGCCTAAGGAAATGACGGAGCTGAAAGTTCAACTGCAAGAGTTGTTGGAGCAAGGGTATGTGCGCCCGAGTTCTTCGCCTTGGAGCGCACCGGTCCTCTTTGTTAAGAAGAAGGACGGAAGCTTGAGATTATGTATTGATTATCGGGAGCTAAACAAGCTGACTGAGAAGAATAAGTACCCGATCCCTAGGATTGATGATCTCTTTGATCAGTTAGTCGGGTCGACGGTGTACTCGAAGTTAGATCTCAAGTCTGGGTACTATCAGCTGCGGATAAGGGAGAGTGATATCCCGAAGACAGCGTTTAGTACGAGATACGGGCATTATGAGTTTACGGTCATGCCGTTTGGGCTGACTAATGCGCCGTCAGTATTCATGGATTTGATGAACAGGACGTTCAGGGAGTACTTGGACCATTTCGTGATCGTCTTCATTGACGATATTTTGGTGTACTCGCAAAGTGAGGAAGATCACTTCAAGCATCTTCATTTGGTGTTGGAGACGCTAAGGAGAAACCAGTTGTATGCCAAGTTCTCGAAGTGCGAGTTTTGGCTATCCTCAGTGGCGTTCCTCGGGCATATAGTGAGTGGAGAGGGTATTGCTGTGGATCCGGCGAAGATTGTTGCGATACGGGAGTGGCCTGAGCTTGCTACGGTAGCAGAAGTACGGAGCTTTTTGGGGCTTGCCGGCTATTATAGGCGCTTCGTAGAGAACTTCTCGCGGATAGCGCTACCTCTCACTACTTTGACGAGGAAGGAGCATAAGTTCGTCTGGACGCCGGAGTGCGCGCGAGCTTTTGAGGAATTGAAGTGTCGGTTGACCACGGCGCCTGTGCTGAGTTCGCCGGTGGGGACCGAAGGCTATGAGATATATAGCGACGCTTCAGGCAGCGATTTGTGTTGCGTGCTATTGCAGCACGGCAGCGTGATAGCTTATGGCTCGAGACAGCTAAAAGTGCACGAGAGGAATTATCCGGTCCATGACTTGGAGTTAGCGGCCGTGATTTTTGCCTTGAAGCTGTGGAGACACTATTTGTACGGTGTGAAGATTGACATCTACACCGATCACAAGAGTCTAAAGTACCTGATTGATCAGAAAGATCTGAATATGCGGCAGCGTAGGTGGATGGAGTTCCCTGGGGACTATACATTCAAGATCCACTACGTGCCTGGCAAAGGGAATGCGGTTGCGGACGCGTTGAGTCGCCGAGCCCCAGCGCAAGCGAATTGGCTATCAGTGCATGATGAGCGGTTGGTGCAGGAGCTGGAGGCGTTGGAGATTGTTTGTGTGGATAGACAATCTAGTGCTGAAGCGGTGCTGAATTGGACTGAAGTCCAATATGACCTGGCTGATCGGATTCGGCAGGCTTTGGATATGGATGCTCATATGAAGCAGTTCATGATAGAGGCTCTGGATGGGTCAAATTCCCAATTCGTTGTGGAGGACGGATTGCTTTGGAAAGACGGTCGTTTGTGCGTCCCAAGTGTGGGCAATTTACGGGCGGAGTTGTTGTACGAGGCGCACCATACCAAGTACTCGATTCACCCGGGGAGCACGAAGATGTACCGTGATGTAAAGAAACTGTTTTGGTGGCCGGGCTTAAAGAAGGATGTGGCGCTATACGTAGCGAAGTGCCAAACTTGCGCCTTAGTGAAGGCGGAGTGCCAAAAGCCGGGAGGATTTCTTAAGTCCTTGCCTATTCCGGAGTGGAAATTCGACGACATCTCTATGGACTTTGTGCACGGTTTGCCAAGGTCGCAAAAAGGGAACGATGCCATTTGGGTGGTGGTCGATCGATTAACAAAGGTGTCGCATTTTATTCCGCATAGGAAGGATGATCCGGTGGAGAAGCTGGCAAAGCTTTATGTGGATAACATAGTGCGGCTTCATGGTGTGCCCCGCAGCATCGTGAGTGACCGAGATGGGCGGTTCACGTCCAATGATTGGAGGCTGGTGCAGCAAATGTTGGGAACAAAGCTGAAGTTTAGCACAGCCTTCCATCCACAAACGGATGGCCAGACCGAGAGGGTCAATAGAACGATGGAAGACATGCTTCGCATGTGTGTCTTGGACTTTGGAAAGCAATGGGAGGACCACCTTTATTTGGTGGAGTTCGCATACAACAACAGCTACCAAGCAAGTATTCAGATGGCGCCTTTCGAGGCCCTATATGGTAGAAGATGTCGCACGCCGTTGTTTTGGTTAGAAACGGGCGAGTCGAAGTTGTATAAGCGATCGGAAGTGGATGATGCTACTTCTTTGGTGAGAACCATTCGGGAGAGGTTACTCATCGCTCAGGACCGGCAAGCAAAGTACTATAATGCCAAGCACAGGAACGTGGAGTTCGCTGTGGGTGATTATGTGTACCTAAAGATCAAGCCGTTCAAGGGTGTCTCGCGGGTGCGACGATTGAAAAAGCTAAGCCCGAGGTACCTTGGACCGTTCGAGGTTCTGGAGCGAGTTGGAGAAGCGGCCTATAGGTTGAAGCTTTCAGTGGAGCTAAGTGGTTTACATGATGTATTCCATATTTCGGTGCTTCGGAAGGCGGTGCAAGAGCCTACGCAAGTGATCGCGGTCGATCAAGTGCCGGTGGATAGTGGGCTAACGACAAAAGTCAAGCCCGTGCGGATTGAGGACTCGGAGGTCAAGCGGCTACGCAATAAAGAGATCAGGATGGTCAAAGTCCGGTGGGACAATTGCGGTCGTGAGGAGCTCTCTTGGGAGCGAGAGCAGACTATGCTTGACGAGTATCCGGAGTTGTTCCGCTCAGGTACAAATGTTGTTTTTGTATATCTTTCCTTTATGTAATTTCGTGGGCGAAATTCTTTTAAGAGGGGGAGATTTGTAACGCCCCGAAACTCGAAGGAGCAAAGGGGGACGTTTTGGGCCAGTTTTGGTTTCTGGCTGAAGGCACACGGCCTGGGACACGGGCGTGTCCCAGGGCGTGTCAAGCGTGTGTTGACACATAGCCGCGAAGTCGTCGAGTTATTCTCGACGATTCGTCGAGAATGGGCACACGGCCTGCGACACGGGCGTGTCGCAGGGCGTGTCGACCCGTGTCGACACTTAGCCGTGAAATCGTCGAGGTATACTCGACGATTCGTCGAGAATGGGCACACGGCCTGCGACACGGGCGTGTCGCAGGGCGTGTCGACCCGTGTCGACGATCGTCAAGGTGAAATCGTCGAGATTCACTCGACGATCGTCGAGTCAAGGCACACGGCCTAGGACACGGGCGTGTCCAAGGCCGTGTCATCGAGTCGTCGATCTCCACTCGACGAAATGTCCCGTGTACACGGCCTGGGGGCCCAGGCGTGTCAAAGTGACACGGGCAAGGACACGGGCGTGTCCTAGAACCCGTGCAGTGCTCGGGTTGGAAACGGGGGAAAAATCATAGGCTACACGGCCGTGTCAGCTGGAACACGGGCGTGTCAGCTCGAACACGGGCGTGTTCGATACCCGTGTGCGTGTTCAGAAGATTCGATTTTGACGGCGAATGCGGCACACGGCCCTGGACACGGGCGTGTGCCAGGCCGTGTTCGGTCCAGATTGGGCATTTCAGCCCCGAATCAAAGCCGCTCGTTTTCTTAGGTTGAGATCCGACGGCTGGGGTTGGTTCCTGAGAGGATATACTCGGGTTTGACTTAGAAAATCCTTCACTTTTCACCCCTTTTCATCTCTCCAAACCCTTGGAGAAAGAAGAGCTAAGGCAAGAGGAAGAGGAGCTAGATCCGCCATTGGAGGAGCTTCGGAGCTCCGAATCGCAAGCCGACTCCGGATCCACGGAGGCAACGCAAGTGCGGTGATTTCTATCCGATTACTTTTCGATGGCGCCAAAGAGGAACGCAAGGGTAACGATCCTCATCTT
Source organism: Platanthera guangdongensis (assembly GCA_039583875.1). Classification (NCBI taxonomy): domain Eukaryota; kingdom Viridiplantae; phylum Streptophyta; class Magnoliopsida; order Asparagales; family Orchidaceae; genus Platanthera; species Platanthera guangdongensis. The sequence goes on along the minus strand of CM077163.1, from coordinate 125,194,518 downwards.
GAGCACTAATAGCTCTCTTTCTTAGCATAGGAAGCCCGCTCTCGCGAGTTTGCGGAGAGTTGGAGGCGTTCCTTCGGGTAGATATGTAAAGTCCCCGTTGTTTAGAGTTCATATGCGAGAACGGACATAGGCATTTTGGTTGAAGCCTACCCGGACATGTTAGTCCGGATCGGTGATGTTGCATTGCATAAGGCCGGAGAAGACTCCGTGCTATTGGGTGTTTTTCGGGTTTTCTACGCGGTAGATTGCAGCAGGGAGCCTTGGGGACTAACCCAAAGGTGCACCCGGAAAACTGGGCGGATACGAGATCTTGCTAACTTGGTGGCCTGAGAGCCAACTTGAACATAACGGGGTTATGTGATTTGCGGTAGAATGGGATTCGGTGAAAGTTTGACCCGCGCATATGGCTTAAATTGTCGTTGCGATGTGAGCACGGGTTAGATGGAACCGTACCCGCTCTATGTCGTTCGGGTTAGAGAGACCTAAAGTTACATGGCACTCGCCGTTGGCATAGATGGTGGTCTTCGGTGGTCAATGGCTTAAATTGACGTGACCAATACCAGGAAGACGAATTGCTCATAGGAATGGCCGTCTAAGTGGCGGTGGTGAGTCCGGAATGTTAATGGCTTTAATTGACGTAACATCGACCGGTTCACCAAGAATGTGCCCTGAGTGCACGGGACGTGTGGCCGTACGAGCCAACGTCTGTGTTGAAATGGCTATGGTTATATGCATTGCTCGCTTGTGTTAATGAAATGCAAGGAAGGAGCATCGCCGCCCCGAGTTGGGGGCGGGGTCGTTATAATTTGGTCAGCATTGCTGACCGTTGCCTTGTTTGCCACCGTGCGGTGGTGTGTTGCTTGCAGGTGCAGCTGGACCAAGCGGTCAGTAGCGGGCTAAAGCCCTTTTTGCGAAGCTGGCCCTCGAAGGCTCAAGTGGAAATGTTTTTCTATTTTATTCATGTATGGCCGGCCTGCGTGCCGAAGTTGGTAAATCATGTAACAGACAAGTGAAACATTTTTGTAAGGCCTTAAGGCCGATTTTGGGTATTTTGTATACATTCCTAATTGTTGTATTAGTGGACATTCGTGCTCTTATGCTGGGTTCTTGTTTACAACTTATTTAAACTGCTTCCGCTAGAATGCTCTGTGTAGGACGTTGAGATTGGTTGGATGGTTTCCATACGTAACCACCCGGTCTGTCTGTGGTATATGGCGTCGGGCCCCGGCCGGACCTACTGCTATATGCTATGCGACGGATAGGGGGTGTTACAGAACTCCACCTGCCGATGCCGGGCATCATAGTACTTAGCCTGTCTACTCTGCGCCTCTAACATCCCGTCTCTGATCAGCCTCACCTGAGCCTCGGTGTCTTCGACAAACTCTGATCCCAACACCTTCGGATCTTCGTCCTGAACCCAAGAAAGCAGGGTCCGGCATCTCCTTCCGTACAAGGCTTCGTAAGGCGCCATCCTGATGCTGGACTGGTAGCTGTTGTTATAGGAGAACTCGACCAGGGGTAAGAGTTTCTCCCACGGTTCCCCGCGGTCCAAAATGTATAGCCTCAAAAGATCTTCCAGCATCCGGTTGGTGCGTTCTGTCTGCCCACCCGTCTGGGGATGGAATGCAGTGCTGAAGGTCAATCGCGTGCCTAAGTAAGCTTGTACGGATCTCCACTCTCTAGAAGTGAACCGGCCATCCCGATCCGACACGATTGTCTTGGGCACCCCGTGATATCGAACGAATTGCTCCACAAATTTCCGTACTAATACTCCCACAGCGTCGTCCTTCCTGATCGGAATGAACCTGGCTACCTTAGTCAACCGGTCGACGATGACCCAAATCGAGTCATTCCCTGTTCGTGATCGGGGAAGTCCGTGAATAAAATCCATCGCGATGTCTTCGAACTTCCACTCTGGTATCGGGAGTGGTTGCAATAAACCCGCGGAGTTTTTGCACTCTGCCTTCACTAGTTGGCAAGCTTCGCAGTGGGTCACAAACCGAGTGATATCCTTCTTCATGCCAGGCCAGTACATAGTCTTCTTCAAATCCGCAGTCATCTTCGTGATGCCCGGGTGCACCGAGTATCTGCTGTGGTGGGCTTCCGCCATGATATCCTCCCGGACCTAGCCTCCTTCCGGTATATAAGTCCGACCTCTGAAGCATACCATGCCGTCCCTCATCGTGTAATCTCCTGATGTACCGTTCTCCAAGGCCCAGAATATCGGCTCCAATTTGACATCTCGCCTCTGTCCCTCTCTGACTCTGTCCCGGATATCGTCTGTAGCACTCACCGCTGCTAAATACTCCGTGTAAAGCTCGGGGTCCTCGGATGACAACAGTGTGATGTGCATATCCTCCAATCTCCTCACCAGCTCCATAGACATGACCTGAGGCCCGACTTCGGAAGTGGCAGCTCTCCGACTCAATGCGTCCGCCACCACGTTTGCCTTCCCTGGATGGTAGTGCATCTCATACTGATAATCTGCAAGGAACTCCACCCAGCGCCTCTGCCTGATGTTCAGTTCCTTCTACGTGTCCATGTATTTTAGGTTCTTGTGGTCGGAATAGATATCGCAGTGGACCCCATAAAGATAATGGCGCCAGACCTTCAAAGCAAAAACGACCGCCCCCATCTCAAGGTCGTGCACTGGATAGTTCTGTTCGTGCTTCTTCAACTGGCGAGATGCATATGCAATCACATGGCCCTTCTGCATCAGTACAGCTCCCATACCCTGGTGGGAAGCGTCAGTGTAGACCTAAAATCCTTCCCTCCCCGAGGGGAGAGTAAGAATGGGAGCCGTGGTTAGCCTATCCTTCAGCTCCTGGAAAGCTGCCTGGCACTGCGGGGTCCACACGAACGGTACCTCCTTCTTTGTCAAGGATGTGAGCGGGAGGGAGATTCGAGAGAATCCCTCCACGAACTTCCTGTAGTAACCGACAAGTCCTAGAAAACTCCGTACGTCGGTGGCTGTCTTCAGCTGCAGCCAATCCTGAATAGCCTGAATCTTTGCCGGGTCCACTGCCAATCCGGCTCCACTGATAATATGGCCTAAGAAGCCCACCTCCTTCAGCCAGAAATGACATTTACTAAACTTCGCATATAGATGATTCTCCCGCAGTCTCTGCAGGGTCAGTGTCAGATGGCGAGTGTGCTCCTCCTCCGTCCTCGAGTAAATGAGGATGTCATCGATAAACAAAATGACAAACACATCAAGATATTACTTGAAGACTTGGTTCATGAGGGTCATGAATGCTGATGGTGCATTGGTGAGCCCAAAGGGCATCACCGTAAACTCGTATAAACCATATCTGCTACTAAAAGCAGTCTTCTGAATGTCCTACTCCCGAATCCGAAGCTGGTAGTATCCCGACCTCAAATCTAATTTCGAAAAGAACTGCGCTCCCTGTAGCTGGTCGAATAGCTCGTCTATCCTTGGGAGTGGATAGGTGTTCCGGACCGTCAGCCGATTTAGTGCTCGGTAGTCGATGCACAATCTGAGGGTCCCGTCTTTCTTCTTGACGAACAATACCGGGGCTCCCCAAGGTGAAGAGCTTTGCCGGACAAATCCGGCTTCCACTAACTCCTGAAGCTGGCTCCGGAACTCTGTCAACTCCTTTGGGGCCATCCGGTAAGGTGCCTTGGATGCTGGCTTGGCCCCCGACACAAGCTGTATCTGGAAGTCCTGCTCCCTACGCGGGGGTAATCCGGGTAACTTCTCTGGAAAGACGTCCTCAAACTCCCGCACCACCGGGATATTCGATATAGAACTCGTGGCCTCCGCCATCTCAAACAGCACCTCGTAGACCTCCTCCCCCTGTAAATAGGCCTTAACGGCCTGTACTGAAGATAATGGTATACGTGAGGCAGGTCTTATACCTTCGATGATGATGGTGGAGTCCCCGTGCCTCACGGTGATCCTTTTCGCTTGACAATCAATCTGGGCATGATTCCACTGCAACCAAGTCATGCCCAGGATCAGCTCGAAGACTGGCATCCTCAGGACGTTGCCGGAACTTCGAACGACTTCCCTCCAATCTCCGCCTCCATGCTGCAGTGGGCTGAGGTGAGTATCTCTGATCCGTCAGGTAGACGCACCCTCCTCATCCGGCCTGTGAACCGTTCCACTCCTTCTAGTCCTTCCAGAAAGGCCTCCGGCACGAACGAGTGCGAAGCACCCATGTCGAACAGAGTATAGGCGGGCTTGCCGCTGATGAAAACTATTCCTGAGACGATTAAATGTCTTAGTATTTTATAACGCGTTTTCTTTCCTATTTATTCTACCTAGGGCAGTTCTACTTGTTGGTCAATTGAGAACGGGAATTTAGTTTAAACAATTTAAAACATCTTAGCTTACCAGTGATGACCCGCTCTGGATTTCGAGGTTGTGCCAGATCCAAGGCATATGCCTGCTCCCTTTCCTGTCTTCGGTCTCCTCCCTGGTAACCACGTCCTCGGCCGCGTCCTCAGCCTCCGAAATGCAGGGCAGGTGGGCCACCCTGTGGTGCTGGAGGTGGTGCCCCCCTCATGGGGCAGTTTCTCCGGAGGTGTCCCAGCTGATGACAATGGAAGCACTCCGACGGGGGATACGCCATACCCCCGGGTCTCGGCATCTCCTGTATCCGAAGAGGTTGAGGGGCCAAAACCACCTGCTCTCTCAGCTCCTGCCTCACCTCCTGACGAGGCTGCTCCTCTTTCCTTCTCCCATCTGGTATGGTTCCTCGCCGCTGATCATTTCGGGCCCTCCTGCCCTGATCCTCCGCTTGCCGCTTCCGGCCCCGAGTGGTGTGCCAATCAGCCTCAATCCTCTTCGCCATCTCCAAAATCCGGGAGATAGGCCCGTCAGATACAAACAACAAGGCCTCCCTCAACTCCTCTTTTAGGCCCTTATAGAATCTCTTGACGTATCCTGCTTCGTCCAGCTGGTAAGAACCCGCATATCGGGTCAAATGGTCGAACTCTCAGTGGTACTCCACCACCGTCCTGGTGCCCTGCCTCAGCCGCAAGAACCGCTCCTCCAACTCGTCCCTGGCCGACTGCGGAACAAAGTGCTCCAGCAGCGTGACCCTGAATTCCTCCCAAGTAATTTCTGCAATCTCCCTATCAGCAAACGTCGTGTCCAACAACGTCTTCCACCACCTCTTGGCATGGGACTCCAAGCAAGATACCACCAAGGCCACCCTCTCCTCCCAAGGGCATCGTATCCCAGTCAACATCTCGTACATAACATCCAGCCACTCCTCTGTCCGCACTGCTGACTCTGTCCCCAAGTAAGACGGGGGAGAGAGTCCTCGGAAGGTGCTCATCCAGTTGGCCCCTGGGTTTGGCTGCTGGGCCGGAGCCTGCTGAGCCCGGAAGGCCTCAAGGATAGCTGTAAGGGTTTGCCCCATGTCTGACTAAAGGAAAGGTGTGGGGACCATGGGAGGTGGTGCAATGTCTGGAGTCTGCTGAGCTCCACCTTGTGGGGTGGGCTGAGTTGGGGGCTGCAAAGACGAGCTACATTAGTAGGTAATCGACTCAATACCTGATAAAAGTGGACAATTTACATGTGATCCCCCATATGGGCACACCACTTTTTCCGCTGCTTAGTTTGTCCCCAAACTAAACTCGCGCGGGGGTGACCCAGGGTTGTGGACTGCTACCTTTCGATCGAGGTCTGCTCTGATACCACTTGTAAGACCCCCTTTTTTTTCTTTATCGACACCGGGGTCTTAGGCCCAGAACCGCTGTTTTGCGGTGACTCCTTCACGCCCTGAAGGGTCATCACCATAAAGCGCCGATTCTGCCGGCCAATTCGATCGCAGAAAAGTAGCACAATAATGTAAATGCAAAATTGCAGTCCACAAAGAATCACATATCAATATATAAGTCTCCACGAAGGGAGTGTCCACAGAATAAAACATCAGAGTAGCAAATACGGGCTTATGCCCGGTACATCATATCCTCACTACAAAATCACTCATGCGGAAGCAAAAGCAGAAAAACTACTCAAGGTCGAGACTCACGGTCCCGGCTGTATGAACTCCGGAGCTAGACTGCCCCACCTCCAAGCGCACCGGTCTCTGGGGCTGCTCCTCCATGCTGGTCTCCACGATCCCCTAAATGATACGGTTCGAAAACCGTTAGTCTAAAAGACTAAGTCCTATCATCCCCCGCGCCTTCCCCCACGGCTCCTAGGCACCGAGCGGAGAGGAAGAAAGGGGAGGACTTGAAGGTGGAGAATATCAAAAGCAGATGGCAGCGGACTTATACTAGCAATTCTATAACATGTATAGACAATAAGCAGAAATATGAAATGTAACCTTCACTTATGTGAGAACACATAAGCCAAGGGGTCTCCTGCAAGGCTCCCATCGTATAAAAAGTCCCATACCAATTTATACGTTGGGGTGTCAGTTATCAAACAGCAGTAAATATATATATCAAAATTAACCTTAATTTATAAACTTGCCCACACAAGCTTATACACCAAGGGGTCGTTCAACAGGTCCTAAAGTATAAGCGTCCCATTCCACTTATACTTTAGGTGTCAGGGTTAAATGAATCGATTATGCTATGACATGCAAGTGGGTATGATGGATCATGCAAGTGCAACACACACACCCGACTCTGTGCACACAGACCTTTAGTTCCCCCTTTCTGGAGCCGTAACCTCCCAGGATACCTCCGTAGTGGCAGACGGAAGCTGTGGGTTGGGCATCGCCCACCTCTAAACCAATAAAGCACTACCGGTCAGACCTATCGTACGCCTCAACGCTTGGTGCACGAAGCGGACTCCTGCGTACTCTTGCCGGCTGGCGCACCGGACTTCTGTTGGCGAAGTGCTAACCACACTTGCCAAGTCAACGGATTGGCATCAGTGCATCGACCCTCCAATACCGAAGACACACCACCTTAATTTCCTTTCCTTTATGCACATGCAAGTTTAGCGTAATCAAAAACCCGAGCCGAAGCTCCCCGGACCAACACGTCCGTCACAAACAATCGAGCCGAAGCTCCCCGGACCCAAAGTCCGTCTTTTAACCATCCGAGCCGAAGCTCCCAGCTAACTTCCGGTGCCAACAGTGTTTGTGAAATGTGCAACCCTAATTACTAAGTTACTCTTTTCAGCTTGTTAAAACAGTTTACGTTAACCCAGGACTGCCCCCGGTATTCCCTATGAAGGGCTCTCAAGGGGCACTAGGAACTATGTTGGGATTACGCCCAGCGTTCCCTTTCGCAAGGTACTTATTTTTGTTGTTGGTTGATTCCCTTACCCATTACTCTCTCATGTTCCGATAGGCTAATCCTAGGTGGTTTGACTCCAACTCTCCTCGGGAAGGACGATCTTTCGTCGGACCCGAGCGCCTCTAAACCCTAGACAAAACAACACCCTACTCACTTATCTTCCAAAGATGCACCTAAATCTACTATCCTTTCCAGCAAACCAATCAAGACCCATCACATGTGCTCTAATTCATGTACCAAATGATTTCCTACAGTTTTGTTATATGCAGACCACTTAAGCTACATGACCCATAAAAAAGGGAAGTATGCCATATGATCATCCAATGCTCTTATAATAATTATTAGAGGTCTATATTGGCACATGTAGACTGAATCCACAATTTCCTAATTTTTATAATTTAAATGCTAATTTATTTATTTATTTTAAAAGCTAAAAGTTCCATGGTTGAACAGGAAGTACAAGATTTATGCAATATAAAGCTCCACTAAAATTATGATAAATGCAAGGTGGGTAATAATCTAAAAATCCAGAATCTCCAAATTTTCCAGCAAGAGTTTAGCCCTTAAATGTTATTTCCAATTTATTCCAAAATAAATCATTAAAAGTACACAATACAAATACTTCCCAAAATTCAGAAAAAATTCCAGGCTGATTGTAAGGGCACATAAAACCTCTATGTAAACTTTCATAATTTGTTTGAAAGAATTATTCCCCAAATTAATTAATTATCCTATTCTCAAAAATATGGTCTTGTAAAGAAAGTTCTGCAAACAGATCTCTAAAAATTATAAATAAATTTCTACAAGTACTTTTTGGCCTAAATACCTCAAAACCTAAGCCTCATGATTTTTAAACAGATATAACATCAATAATGAATTTTCTTTACCAAAGCCCCTTTCTGAAATTAATGAAGGAAGTATCAAGTAAAATTAATTGAAAATTGTGATAAAATTCAGAGATGACCAGCTAGCCTTATAATAACCTCTGACCAAGTTTCATCATGTTTTAAAGCATATAACCTCCATAATAAAATCAAAGACCATTTTGGGCCTTTTGGTAATTAACAAATGAAGTACCAAGAATAAAATCCCTAAAATTTTACAAAACTTACCAGAGGTTCTAGGTGGCCTAAAACGTATTCTACCCAAGTTTCAAAACATTTGGGAAAGATTTAGTGGCTGAATCCTCAAATTTATTCTCCTACCCTAAAACTAGGGTTAGGGTTTTGAGGTGTCTACCTTGCACCAATACTTCTAAAGTTCCTACCAGAGATCATAGGTTATATTACCATAAATTCTACTAGATTTCCAAGGCCATGCAAGGGCATTTGCCCCCATGTCCTTCACAACCCTCAAAAGTCCTTCCTTAGGGTTTGAGGTTGAACCCTGGGGCAAATCAAGCCTAAATCATCCCATTTTCCTTAAGGGGGGGGGGGGACATTGTCCATGCCAAGTCAGTGTCCAAAACCTCAGCCTATGGTGAGGGGAGGGGACCACCCTAAGTCCATAGTGCACTTTTAATCAAAATGCCCTCTTAAGGCCAAACTAGAGTTTGGTGATTCCCTAACCAAAACCTATCCAAATGTGCTCAAATTTTGTACATAACTAGGTCTGGAAGCCAGGGACCACTCTCCAAAATTTGGGAGGGTTTGGAGGTCATTTGACCACTTAATTAAATTACCCTAGCTTTAATAAATAACAGCAAAGACCTTAGGAAAAGTGTCTCCAAAAATTCTGAGTTTTGGGCAGGCCCTAGGTATAGCTAGATTAGGCTCCCTGCCAAAATTTCAATTAATTTGGACCAGGGATGAGGTGTGGGCACTCAGTTTAATGACTGCCTAGCCCTCAGGGTATGTCCCACCAAAATGGGTGCCCTGGTCAAACCATGCACCCAAATTGGTCCAAACCAATTTTAAAATAAGCTAGACCCAAGGGGCTACAAATCCTCTGTTGACCAATTTCTCATACAGTGCCTCTATCTATTTTTTAAAAAATAACACATTAAATGGTAATAATGTGACAGAAATCATAAAAATGAATATTTAAAACCATAGTTTCATACATCAGATTTGCACGAATCTTGGCGCGGTTATTGACGGGATCCATTCATCTTCCCCGTTCAGCCAGCGGTTCCGATTGATCCCGCCTGGAGCATTTTCCAAACGCCACCGCCGGCGATCCGGCCGCCTCCCTGGCCGGCCACCGCCACCACCACCTCCGTTGAGGTGGTGGCCGTCGCCAGGCGACGGCTTGGCCGCCGGAAGCCCTTTTTCCGGCGGTTATAGCAGGAGAATTTCTTGCCGAAAAACCATGAAAGCTTGGATTTGATCGGGCTTAATTGAGCCCGAACCTTGAACCTAAGGAGTCCTATGATCTACCCGAGAGTTAAGGAGAGGGGGAGGACCTTCCTGGCGGCCTGGATGCGGGAAGAGCGGCGGGATGCCATTGTTGACGGCGATGGCGCTTGGCTTCTGCAACAGTACAGTGGGACAGCCCGTCTCCTCCAGGTAAACGCTCGAAAATGTTCCCCTTTGCCCACTGATGGTGTTTAAATGGCAATTGGGGAAGGGGGGTGGCTGGTTCTTCAATGGCCATCAACACCATTTATGGTGTGGCTCGGGTAGAGTGGAGGGGGGCTGAACCCACCCCTTGGTGGCCGGGAAACGGCTGGAATCAACTCCTCTTCACTAGAGGAGTTGATTGAAGCCATTAAAGGTGGCTGTTAGCCTCCCTTGGCCGGCTCCACTCTCTCCCTTCCTCTCCCCCATCTTCTCTCTCCTCCATTAACATGGAGGGGAGCTCCCTTCTCTCTCCTAGTCACCTCTGGTTGAATGGTCAACTCCATTGGCTAAGTGCAGCCCACCTAGTCATGATGAACATGAAAATGAGGCTAGCCCAAGGAAGAAGTGGCTTGGGCTTGGGTTAGCCCTTTTGGGGTAGGTTTGACTTGGCTTAAATTAGGGTTGACCTGGGCCAATTTGACCCTCTGGGTTGACCCCATTGGGTTTTTAGTGACCCATTGGACTCCCTTAAGATCTAGGAATACTTGAATAGGGTTGGTTGAGCATCTTGGTGGTCACATGTCCCTTGGTAAGGTCACTTTGACCATTTTAGGGCTAGAGTTGACTTCGGTCAACATGATCATTTGGGTTGTCCTTGGTGACCCATTGGCTTCCCCTAAGGTCTAGGTATGGTTATGTAGGGTTACCCTGCACTTTGGAGTTCACATACCCTTAGTAAGGGTATTTTGACCAGATTAGGGGCTTGAGTTGACTTGGGTCAACCTGGCCTCTAGGGCTGACTCCAATGTGTCCTTACTGACCCATTGACCTCACTTTAGGGTTAGGAGGGCATAGGTGGGGTCCTCTAGGCTAGGAGTAGGTCAATTGACCCTAAGTAGGCTAGTTTGACCCATTTAGGGCTAGGGTTGACCTTGGTCAACTGAGCCTCTTTGGTTGACCCCAATGGGTCCTTATGGCTCTAAAGGGCCTCCCAAGGTATTAGGGGGTGTTGTGGTAGGGTCTTGGGGTCAAGGTGTAGCCCATGGTCATCCTAAACCATTGTTCAGAGTTCTACTATTGGCAGACCATGAAGAGTTTCCCCACTTTGTCTCCTATCCCTTGGCCCATTCCTGGCTTCCTAGGGTTTGTCATGACCTAGCCATGGACAAAACCACACCTAGGGGTCTAGTTGGAAATGGGATGTTACACCCTCAGCCACCAATTCTTTGCTAAGCCCTTGAGTTGGTAGGCAGCGAGCATCACTCTCTGATCGTTCGAAATCCCTGAGTAAGAGAACATCTCCTCAATGGTAATCAGCCAGTCATCCAAAATCATGAAATCTGCTTGCCCATCATAAGTAGGGGGCCTAAGCCGCTGAAACTGGGATATGAACGTCATCTCTAGGGGCACCACAACCAAAGGCACGGGAGGAGCAGGAGGGGCAGGAACTGCTACCCCCTCAGCGGGGTCCTGAGCTCTCGGAGTCTGTCCCGCCACCACTGCTACAAGGGACTGAATCTGAGCCTGCATAGCCACTACCTGCCTCGATAACGCCTCATTACTCTGTCGCAGGCTTTCTACCAACGCATCGCTCTGCGCTCCTGACGTCTCACCCTCGAATTGAGGGGTCGATCTCGTCGCAGGTCGTCTCGCCATCCTATAATCGCACCAGCTTTAGACAAAACCTAGCCCAACAGCTAGAACAAAACAACCTGGTACAGACAAACACACTTAAATATGAACTTCAGCTACAAAACTTGCTCTGGGAGTTGTTTTTACCATAATGATGTTATACTTGACCTAAAATGGTTCACCACCATCAAACTAACTCATGTGCCTCAACCATGAATGCATGTACTTGTATTCTGTTTGACTCAAAACCATGCGTGTACATATGTCATCATGCAAATCTTTAGCTTTCCACGTTGTGCTTATGAAATGTTATGCTATGCATGATGTGCTATGCATTCTAAAAAAGAGCCTTAATGCATGCCATGAGCGACGTACACATGAAAATATTATGCATCCCATACTACATAACATCCCCATACAACGAAAAAAAGAAAACGTGTTAGCCTCATTCATGTGGTGTGGTTATGCATCCCATACTACATAACCCTCACATGTTGCCTCCTATGGTGGATTCATATACAAACACATATTATGCATCTCATACTACATAATATGCCCTGTATACTTCTTTATGCTCATGAGTGTAGTGTTCGTGCTTCGGCCAAGACGTGCTGATGACATATCGGTGTGTGTATGGTATGACGCTAACCACTAATGCAAACGAGGGAAAGGTTGCCCGACCATTTGTCAAGCAACCTCCCTCTGGTACCAACTGTCACAACCCGCATTTTTCTTAACGATGAAATCGTATCAGAGCAAGAGAAAATACGTGCCGTGATGCCACGTCGTGCAGGGGATAACTGCACACGCTCAGGAAAAATTCCAGACCTTTGTTTTTAAGGAAAATCGTGATTAATTATGATAGAAAACCAGTTATGTTGAAAGGCCGTATCCCTCGGCACGGTGGATCAGCTAGTCCACAAATAAAAGTATATTTATACGCAGTGGAAAATACTTTGGTTCAATTAAGTTGACACCCTAAATGAGCATAAGTGTCCCCGAGGGACGACTCATGGTATGCACGACTCTAAGGTGAATATAGTATGTATGAAAGATAGTGTTTTTACGCTAAGGAAGAATAGTGTCTTTGTTTTATAAATATGTTATGCATGAGGTACATATAATAATGCTTTTAGGGTTTAAAATATCTAACATACAACCTAGCATAAATCCTTCCCAGGAGCAAGTAAACAACCACATATAGGCAAAAAATAACAGTTTAAGTTCATACCATCATCGCAAGAAGCCACCAGTGGGCGTCAACAACCTGACACGAACCCACTGGTGAGTATGTATATCTATACAAAAAGGTAAAGAACTACCTCACAGAAATCGAGGATCAGCTAACTCAGCTACCCAAGAGGCTACCGACAAGCCCCTCCAAAAAGAACTAGCCGCTGAACTGGCTACCACCTGGACCTGAGGCATTCAAGAAAAGAACACCTCAGCAAGAAAACAATCAAAAAGGGATATAAATCATTAGATTTATGAACAAATAAGAAGGGTTTACCAATCCCGGCAACAACTGCTATAAGCAAAAGAAAGGGGATGACAGTAAGAAAAGAGTAATGTCTAAAGCACAACAGAGCACACCAAGTGCGAGCAATAAAACCAATATGCCATACCAAAAGAGCCTGCAACAGCATCAAGACATATACATATGTGCTGAAAGGAGAAACCATAAAAAGGAAGGGAACTAACAGTCCTAACACGCGGGTTATGGCAGAGGTCAAAACATGGATCTGAATACATAACCAAAACCAGATCCATAAAGGGCTAAGGGGTCAAACAGTGGCAGCACTAGGGTCCCACACACGCCAACCCAAACCTGGGAAAAAGGCGGTGGCCACAGCTCTCCACATAAAACCACCCCTCCAAAGGCCACCAAAACTCCACCACCTGCCACAACCCAAGAGTCGGCGCGTAAAAAAAATTAGCTGAATACCCAATACCCCCCCCCCCCCCCCCGTAGGGAAAAGTCACACTAACAATCCTAAATAAACACACGAACCCAAGGCAAAAACGTCGGGTCCAACCGACGCGGCCTTGCACGCCTAACCCGAACCAACCCCGAGCCTTACCTGACCCAAAACCAACACAGCAATCAATGTCGACACGATGTGTCGACGCCACAACAGGCCGGTGTCGACACAAGGTGTCGACACTACCACTGCCGGTGTCCACACAAAGTGTCGACACCACTGCGGCCGGTGTCGACACAAGGTGTCGACACTACCGCTGCCGGTGTCGACACCACTGCGGCCGGTGTCGACACAAGGTGTCGACACTACCGCTGCTGGTGTCGACACAAGGTGTCGACACCACTGCGGCTGGTGTCGACACAAGGTGTCGACACTACCGTTGCCGGTGTCGACACAAAGTGTCGACACCCCGACTGGCCGGTGTCGACACAAAGTGTCGACACCACAACTGGTTGGTGTCGACACAAAGTGTCGACACCCCGACTGGCTACTGGCGCCAGACCCAGCAACCAACCAAAATGAGAATAAGGCCCCTCTCTAAAAAACATTTCATCATCTATCGACAATAGCCACTACTCATCCTGAACCGTACCAAAACCGTCCCTAATAGGCACAATCTCTCAGGAAAAAGAAACTGAGATTTAACTGGAACTTCTCTACACTAACCACAGTATGATCGGGGACGAACCCTAGCGTACACTTAGGATCTAAGCAGGAGAGAGATAAAATTTAATCAAGAAGAAAACAAGGATCAGCTATGGCAACGATGAGGGGACATCACTTGCCTCAATACCAGAAAAGCTTGGTCAGCGACTTCCCTCACTCTCGGATCTAGCCGCAGAGCACCAAGCCGAGGAATAGAAAGAATGGAGATCCAGGCGAGAGCAATCCAGATCCACTCTCGAAATCGAATTTCGACCGCTAAATCTCCAGGAATCGGCATCCGAAGGCTAGGGTAGTCCGGCGGTTCTCTTCCTCTCGTACAGGCGGCGGCTCCTTCCAAAAGAGAAAATGAAAAGAGGAAATGAACCGAGCCCTAATTTCTAACCTAAGGCTATATATAGGCATCAGTTTTAATAATAAACAATCAATACATATTAATTACTTACACGCAATATCAAAACGACGCGAGACCTGAAACATCTCGGAAATTGATGAAATTCACATCGCAGTTAAAAACCCATGCTACGAACACAACTGGGAAGTCGAAATTAGCATTCGACAAACAAAACCCGGGATATCACCACCCGAAGCCAAAAATACAAGCATTCCCTAAGAGGCCCAACCGAGTCATCAAACGGACTCCAGCTAGCTGACGAATCTTGCTAACAGGCTACAAACATTCTACACAAGGAACCCTAAGAGCTAAGACCACGCTATACATCGGCAAAGAGCCGGAAATACGCCATCGTAACGCCAGCCAAAGATCAAACAAAACACGGAAAAACCGGGGGCGTTACACTGTTTGAAATCCATTTAGCATGGTCAGAGCCTGCTTTGTCTAGTACCCTCTCCCCCATTATGACTTCTCTATCTATATGATCCCTAAGATCATCCTTCTGAAATCTGATCTGAGCATTCAGATAGTAAACACCATCTTTATAAAAAGGTTTTAACCTTTGAAACTTGTCAGTGATAGCCTTTTGAGAATCTTCAATGGCAGTTTTAACAGCAGTTAGGCTCTCTTGTAATTGCTTATCAAATGCTTCTTTGGCAGTAGCACTTACTGCAGTCTGGGCAGTAGCTATATTTTTCATTGCACTTACAATGGCATTATGAGAGGCAGTCAGATTATCATTCATCCTAATCTGATTTTCCAGAACATATCCTTGTTTCACTGCCATATCATCAACCTGTGTCTTGATATTCTCTTGATGAGTAGCCAGATATACCACTGCATTGCCTCCTTTGTGGAAACAATCATTCATTTCTTTCTTATTTTGATTCACTTCAAATCTTATAGATTTTATATCTTGAGCCAGATCAAATTGAAGGGATTTATGTCCTTCATCCATATATTTTTCTAGAGCCTTCCTTTGCTCATCCATCTTTATTTGCAAAGCCACCAACAAAGAACTATAATCAGCAGTTGGAGCTTGTTGTGGAGGCACAGTTTGCAATTCTTTTTGTAGGTCTGGCTTCTCCTTTTGAAAACCTGTAGCTTTCAAAACAGATTGATTAACTTCATTGACTACCTCAAGAATTGTTTGGGTTTCCCTTTCACTATCTACGTGAGTTGGCCCATCCACATGTTGAGGCTCCCCCTGGAGTGGATCCAGGTGAATGGGGCTAGCAGATGGTAGCTCCCCCTACCTCTTTGCATCTTCAAGTCTTACTGGTGACTGTCCATCATTTCCAGCCTCTCCATCATCAGAACTAAAAACCACCTGTTCTTCTGAGCTACTAGAGGATTCAGGAGCCACAATGGCTTTCTTCTTCTTCTTCTGAGGTGTTTCCTTCTCTGGTGTAGGCATTTCTTTAGTTAACACTCTATCCCACCTTGAGATAATTCTAACATCCATTCTCCTCATATGGTTTATCTTAGAACCTGCAGCTTGGTTCATCACTTCTGAAATACTTCCAGCTAAGTATAAACTCATAATCCTACCCATATTGAGCTTCTTCAGACTTTCCTTAATCTTGTCAAACAATACTGCTGACCAATCAGTTTTAAATTGGAAAATTATTCTTAACATCAAACTGAACATGTGAGCTAATATTCTATCATGCCCACTAGGCTTGCACAAAATCACCTTACCCACTACCTCAGATAAAAAATTTCCTTGCACGCTCATGCCTTTCCTGTTAAAGACTGATCCAATCTTCATGCTTGAATCTAATCCACACCATTGCAGTGCCTCCCTTATCCTTGATGCAGGTACATATTCCTCTTCTTTAGTTCTAGGTAGATGTAGAACTTTTCTCAGACCTTTCAGGGTGACTTTCACTTTTGCTCCATGGACTGTGGACTTAATCTTGAGTCCAGTTTCATCAAGTGTAGCTGCACTAAAGAATTCAAGGACCTCCTTCTTCCAAATCTTGATTGGTTCTGAAACAAGATACTCTAACCCAGTCTCTGCAACTAGGGTTACAACACCTTGGATTTTTGGTTCCGCGTTATCAAAGGCATGTCGCACGAGCTCATAACCTTCATTGATGTTCTCTTCTAGCTTGGGCGCCGTTAGGGTTTGGAGAAATTTTGAATTTAGAGAAGAGAGATGTCGACACACAAGTTTGGTCGCGAAACTATGGTGAGCGTGTCGACAAACAATGGTGAAGGCCTATTTATACCTTTCTAAAATCGAAGGTGAAAAGGCGCGTCAAAATACTTGAAATGTGTCGACACTGTTGAAAAGTGTTGACACTTACTTCTAATGTCTCGACAACTATGTGTCGACAAAAATATAGTCGATAGAATATATGTGTCGACACTTATACATCTCAGCTCGACGATTAGTCGAAACTCTACTCGACGAATTCTATATAAATCCTAAGTGTCGACAACACCCTGGATGTGTCGACACCTACTCTGTATGTGTCGACACTAATTCTCTGAAGTGTCGACACAGACTTTCTAGATGTGTTGACACCATTTCTCTGAAATGTCGACACCACTTCTATTTGTCGACATAGACAACTCTGTGTGTCGACACCATTTTACTTAGCCAATTTTTTAAACTATTCTAAGTTTAAAATTCCTAATTCAATTTTGAAATTATTGAATTTGGTTTCATCTAGGGGCTTAGTAAACATATCAGCAACCTGATTATCTATGTTAGCATATTCTAGGGAAATGTCCTCTTTTTCTACATGTTCTCTAAGAAAATGGTATTTAATTTCTATGTGCTTAGTCCTACTATGTGAGACAGGATTATTTGCAATAGAAATGACACTTGTAGAATCACAAAATAAAGGTGTTCTACTTACTTGAATACCATAGTCTTCTAGCTGGTGCTGAATCCACAAAAGTTGTGCACAACAACTTCCTGCTGTCACATATTCTGGCTCAGCTGTGGAGATAGCCACACTGGTCTTCTTCTTACTGCTCCATGACACCAGCCTTCCACTTAGAAATTGACAGGTTCATGTAGTACTCTTCCTATCTTCCTTACAGCCTGCAAAATCTGCATCTGAATAACCTGTCAGTACAAAATCTCCATTCCTAGGGTACCAAAGGCCTAGATAAGGTGTGCCCTTAAGATATCTCAAAATCCTTTTGACTGCAGTCAGATGAGATTCTTTAGGGCATGCTTGGTACCTAGCACAGACATATATAGCATACATGATATCTAGTCTACTAGCAGTCAAATACAGTAGGGAGTCAACTATCCATCTATACAAAGTTTCATCTACAGGTTTCCCTGCATCATCTTTGGTTAGAGACATGCTTGACCCCATAGGAGTTTTCATGGTAGTGGATGATTCCATACCATACTTCTTTATCAACTCTAGGGGGAACTTAGACTAGCATATGGACAAGCCATCTTCAGTCTGTCTAACTTGGAGACCCAAGAAGAACTTAAGTTCTCCCATACTGCTCATTTCAATTTTTCCTTGCATAAGTTTTGCAAACTTCCTACAAAGATTACTTTCTGTAGACCCAAATATTATGTCATCTACAAATATTTGGACTAAGATAATATTGCCTTTAGATTCCTTAAGGAATAGTCTTATCTATTTTCCCCCGTGAGAATTTGTTCTCAATGAGGAAACTAGACAGGGTTTCATACCAAGCCCTTGGGGCTTATTTTAGCCCATACAAAGCCTTCCTAAGTCTATATACATAATCAGGTTTAAGAGAATCAACAAAACCTGAGGGCTGCTCTACATAGACTTCTTCCTTTAGATCTCCATTTAAGAAAGCTGACTTAACATCCATTTGATATACCTTAAACCCTTGATATGTTGCATAGGCAAGGAACATCCTTATTGCTTCCAGTCTTGCTACTGGAGCAAAGGTTTGATCAAAATCAATACCTTCTTCCTGCCTATATCCCTTTGCAACAAGTCTAGCTTTATTCTTTATGATGATTCCATTCTCATCCAACTTGTTCCTAAATATCCACTTAGTTCTAATAATGTTGTGGTCCTTGGGTTTAGGAACTAGCTTCCAGACCTTGCATCTTTTAAATTGATTCAGCTCCTCTTGCATGACATCAATCCAATGAGAGTCTAGAACTGCTTCTTTAAATTTCTTTGGCTCTACTTGGGATAGGAAACTGGAGTAAAGAATTGTACTCAGATTCCTGCTCCTTGTTTGCACTCCTTGTCTGGGATCTCTAATTATTTGATTGGCTGGATGATCCTTTAAGTGTCTATTTGCTGGAGGTAGTCTGTCTTCAGGTTGAACTCCTCCAGCCTCTTCATTTAGCTGCACCTCTTGGTCTTCTTCTGCATCTAGAGAATCTTGTACTCCCCCTGGACAGCAGCCACCATCTTCCACATACTGAGTTGCAGTAGAACCTTCTGTAATGGTAAGCTTGTTTAGCCTATCAGTTATACCTATAGAGCTGCAAACACTACTTGGCAATTCACAGTTAATGAGTCTTGTTTCATCAAAGACTACATGTATAGACTCTTCTACAACTTGAGTAATCAAGTTGTAGACCTTATAAGCCTTACTATTGTTGCTGTACCCAACAAATATCCCCTCTTGGGATTTGACAGCAAACTTGGTTAGATAAGACTTGCCATTGTTAAGTATATAGCACTTGCAACTAAAGATCCAAAAATAGGATAAATTTGGTTTTCTGCCCTTCACAATCTCATAGGGAGTCTTCTTGTGGCACTTGGTGATAGTAGCCCTATTGATTATATGACATGCAATGTTTATTGCCTCAGCCCAGAAATATTCTGGGAGAGAAGTGTCACTCAATAGAGTTCTACCAGCCTCTATCAATGTTCTATTCTTCCTTTCAGCAATACCATTTTGCTGAGGTGTTCTTGGTGAGGAAAATTCCTGAAAAATCCCAAATTCTTCACACAGTTTTGTCATACTTTAAGACTGAAATTCAGTGCCATGGTCACTTCTGATTTTGACCACTGTACTGTCTAACTCATTTTGAATTTTTTTAACAAAACTATATAAGATACTTGGGGTTTCAGATTTTTGTCTTAGGAAGAACACCCAGGAATATCTATAGTAATCATCTACTACCACAAAAGTATAGACTTTCCTACCCAGACTGTGAACTGGCATAGGACCAAATAGATCCATATGCAAGAGGTATAGACACCTCACAGAATCCTTGTTCTCAAGGCTATGAAAGGTGTATTTGGTCTGCTTGCCTTTTTGACAAGCTGAGCATATCCCATCCTTTATACACTTAACTTGAGGACCATTCCTCACTAACTCTTTGCTAAAGAGTTGGCCAATTGTCTTATAGTTAAGATGAGCCAGCCTCTTGTGCCATTTAACACAATGTGAGACTCTCTCATCAGCTACAAGACAAATAGGAGAAACATTGTTCTCACATACAAAGTCAAGACAATAGACATTTCTCTTCCTATATCCTGTCAGAATGATCTTTTGATCACTTGACATTTTGATATGACAACCATTCTTGACAAATGAGATGTCATATCCTAAATCACTCAGCTAACTTATGCTAATGAGATTATGTTTCAAACCCTTTACATAAGCCACTTGAGTAATTGTAATCAGGTTACTAGAAATGTTAGCAAAGCCTTTGATGATTCCTTTTTCTGAACCACCAAAGGTAACTTTAGGGCCATCCTTGATAGGTGTATAGTCCTTCAGCAACCCCCTAATTCCAGTCATATGCCTGGAACATCCACTGTCCAAGTACCATATAGGGGCATGGCCACTTGGACTCACCTGCAAAACAGATTACTTAACCTTAGAACCCAAATAACTCTTGGGTTCTTGGTGCAGGTTAGTCTGATCTCTAACAAAACTACCTGTAGCTCTTCTAGCAGGCAGTTTGCTACTCTCCTTGACACTTGAATTGTGCCAACAATCTATGGCAAAGTGGCCTATCTTGCCACAACACCAGCACTCAAACCTGTTGTACCTTTGTTTAGGTACCACCCTGGCTGAAGTATCTACAACAGGCTTTATGTTTTGTGCTGGGGCTTTGCCCTTAGATTTGGACCTAGCAGTACAGGCAGGTTTTTTAAACCCTAACCCAGCCTTACCCTTTTGATATACAAACTCATCTATCAAGGGTAAAACAGATTTAGGTTTAGAAAAGCTAGCCACAATATCTTTCTCCTTCTGAAGTCTAACCTCCAGATTTCTAATCTGATCATTCTTGAATGTGATTGTGCCCATTTGAATAACAGTTATGTTCTTCAATCTGGCAATCTCATTCAGTTTCTGATCTAACAACTTGTCTGAATCAGCAGCAACTAATTTAAGACTAGCAATCTCCTTTGCCTGAGTTTTGGCCAAGGTTTTGCTTTTCTTCAAGGCCTGCAACAAGTACCTATATTCATCAATTAACTGATGAATATCTCCTTCAGATTCAGACTCACCCACATCACTTGATGCAGAGGTATCTGATTCTGACTCAGTACTATAAATTGAACTAGAAGAACAACTTTGTACCTTACTTGGTCCATGCTGATCCTGGTTCTTGTCTCCTTCAGATAAAGCCATCAGCCCCTTGAACTGATGGTCCCCATGCTCATAAATTGAGTTCATTAGCTGCATGAACTCATCTTCTTCCTCTTCAGTAAATAATCCAATGTAGGCTTCAGCTTCTGATTCTGTTTCTGAAGATGACTAATTTGTCAGACTCTTGTCTTTCTTAGCAACAAAGGACCTTTACTTTTTGCTCTTAACCTGAGTCTTCTTTTTGTTAGCTGACTTCTTCCTCTTTTTAGGACAGTCAGCCACTACATGTCCCTGTCTATTGCAACAATAACACACAATCTTTGAGGATGTAGCTTTGCTTGGCTTGGACCTGCTTCTGTCATTCCTTTATGACTTTATTTTCTGATAGTAGTCATCTTTTGGCTGAGAAGTGGAAGGTTTAGACCTGAAAGAACTAGTGCCTAAACACCTAGAGGGGGGGGGGGGGGGTGAATAGGTGCACTTGATCTTTTTAAGCTTTGATGGCAGAAACACAGAATTATATGCAATTATTCACAGCAATACAGCACATACACCACAGCAATCACAGAATAAAGCACACACAGAGAACACACAGATTTTATAGTGGTTCCCCAAGGTCTGGGTACATCCACTTTCCCCCTTCGCCTATCTAGTAGTGTACTAGATTCGGCCAAACTTCTTCACTACTCCTCAGATCCGCAGATCTTACAGCTCAGAACCGCAAACAGGTTCCTACAACTCAGAGTGATCCTACTCCTACAATACAGGCACACAGCCCTACCACTCAGTCTTCACAAAGACCTACACTCAGCCTTCAACAAGGCCTACACTCAGCCCTCAACAAGGCCTACACTCAGAGAAATGAATCTCCTACACTCAGGAACACAGGCCCTACCACTCAGCTTTTATAATTTCAGGCTTACAACTCAGATCCCTTAGGATCCTACAAGAAATTAAAATTACAAAGTATATAACCACAACTCAGAATGAGAGAGAAGAGTTGACTGGTTTCTTGATGAGTTCTTGGAAGAACTTTGCTGAGATCAACCTCCCTTGGCTTTCTTCAAAGCTTCTTGAATTTGAACACAGTAGGGTTGAAACTCTATGCAGATGATCTTCAATCACTGCTGACTTAAGAATCAGATCTCAATCTGAAACTTTCTTTACAGCCTGGTTCAACAGCTATCTTCTTAGAAGGAGCTCTCTCTCTCCAACTTCTTAGATCTTCACTTGAAGGTCTTCTTCTGGTTTGTTGTTTCTCACTTCAGTGATTGCTCTTTGCATTCTGTCGAAGGAATAAGCCTTTATATAGGCTTTCTTCATGGTGACCGGCTGATCCGGTTTCTAACAACTTTCTGACAGCTCTGACAGTTGTAGTAGACCGGCTGGAATGGCAGCTGTCAAGTCATCCAGTCACTTCTTGAATTTTCTATAACTGTCTGAAAGTGTCGAGACAGTCAGTCTTTAAGTGACGACACTGATAGACTAAGTGTCGACACAAGTTGCCTAAGTGTCGACACTAGCCTTGTTGGTGTCGACACAACTCCTTGTGTTGTTGTATCTGTATCTCGACACAGCTTCTTCTGAATGTGTCGACACTGATTTTGTGCGTCGACACAAGCCTTCTGTTGAATGTGTCGACACTGATTGAAGGTGTCGACACAAGTACTTCAATACTTTATCTGATTTCTGCTGAGTGTCGACACAACTCCTTTGTGTTGAACTTTGTTGAGTGTCGACACATCTCCTTTGTGTCGACACATGCTTCATGTCTTGAAACTTTGCTGAGTGTCGACACAGCTCCTAGTGTAGACACATTCTTCATGTGTTGAGACTTTTGCTGAGTGCCGACACAGCCTCCTAGTGCCGACACTTATACTTGAACTTTGTTGATGTTTGCTGAGTGTCGACACAGCCTCCTAGTGTCGACACTTTTGATGTAGACAAAGTTCCTCTGGGTGTCGACACTGCTTCTAAGTGTCGACACTGATTCTTTAGACATTTCTTCATTGAGTGTCCACACTTCCTGTATGTGTCGACACTTTTCTTCTGGTGTCGACACAACTACTCCAAGTGTCGACACAGCTTCTCTGGGTGTCGACACAAGCCTCCTTAAGTGTCGACACTTTTCTTCTGGGTGTCGACACATGGACTTAGAAACTTTTAGCTTTCCTTGCAATTACTTAACCTGCACACATCAACTCAAAAACACATCAAATACACCATGATGTATATCATTGAGTAGGGTGAGGCTTCTTCAAATCAGGTACATATTTCCAATGTACCCAACAATCTCCCCTTATTTGGAGAAGTCATAAGCCTTAGTCAATGATATACACCATACATAACAAATTCACAGTATGATGTAAAACAATATTAAATGACAGGGTAAGTACATAAACATGTATCCACAAATATCTCAGAACAGTAATGTTATAGATTTAACATATATCACATTGTTCTAACAACTTCAACATTTTTCTTTATTCAAAAGTTTACAGAAAGTTGAATGCAACTGATTACACATAGTAAACTTAAGAAAAATTTCTATCCTAAGGCAGCTCAGGCTCCTTAATAACTATGCCCTTTCCAGTTTGTATCTTTGCTTGAACTAGGGCTTCATTGTCATAAGCAGCAGCAGGCTTCTTCCCTTTAAGATCTTTCTTTTTCTGCTCTTCAGCCTTGATCTTCTGCCTTTCAAAATAATGATAAGGCTTTGGGAAGTACTTGCTAGGCTCCTGTGCAGTAAGAGGTAGCTTTCTCATCTTAGCCTTTCTTTTATATTGAACAATAGCCACTTGCCTGTTCTCATGTTTCCTCCACTCTTGTTCAGAGTACCATTTGCCTCTATTCAGAATATTATCTTTAGCAGCTTTCCATGCAGTCAAAATGATATTCCTGGAAGTGGGGCTCCATTGTTCAAAATCAGGCCTTAGCTCAGCTTGCTCTCTGAATCTTTTCTTAGACAATTGAGTCTCTTGTTCCTTTAATAAGGCCTCTTGTTCTTTCAGAATTGCCTCTGGAACAGGCTGAACAACTTTTTTTATGATGACATTCTGATTTCCCTCAGGAGGACTATACATAGATTGTATTTCTTGATGTATCATATCAAAGTCTGGTGGAGGGTATATTACTTAAGCCACTTCAGCTTGCTCCCCTCCAAGATATGCAGGATTGATTCCAGACTCTGCAACATTGTCATCATCACATAAGGGTGGATATCCCAGGGTGGCTCTAATGGAATTTGAAATCCATTTGGCATGATCAGAGCCTGCCTTGACTAATACCCTCTCTCCCTTTATGACTTCTCTCTCAATGTGATCTCTCAGATCATCTTTCTGAAACCTTATCTGTGCATTCAGATAGTTTACTCCATCTTTATAGAAGGATTTTAATCTTTGGAGCTTGTCAGTAATTGCCTTCTGAGAGTCTTCAATAGCAGTCTTAACAGCAGTTAGGCTCTCTTGCAATTCTTTGTCAAATTCAGCCTTGACAGTAGCACTTGCTGTAGTCTGAGCAGTAGCCATATTCTTCATTTCAGTTACTATTGCATTATGTGAAGCAGTCAAATTATCATTCTTTCTT
The DNA here is from genome assembly GCA_039583875.1 of Platanthera guangdongensis. Lineage (NCBI taxonomy): Eukaryota > Viridiplantae > Streptophyta > Magnoliopsida > Asparagales > Orchidaceae > Platanthera > Platanthera guangdongensis. Next base: position 125,170,012 of record CM077163.1, on the reverse strand, counting down.
ATCTGGTTCTCCAGGACATAGCCTTGCTTCACTTCTAGCTCATCAAGTTTTGTCTTGAGTTTCTCTTGATGTGTGGCCAGATAGACTACTGCATTCCCTCCCTTATGGAAGCAGTCAGTCATTTCTTTCTTGTTCAGATTTACTTCAAATCTGATTGACTTGATGTCTTGGGCCAGATCAAATTGCAGAGATTTATTCCCTTCATCCACATACTTTTACAGAGCTTGTCTTTGCTCATCTAGCTTGATTTGTAAAGCCACCATCAATGAACTGTAATCAGTAGATGGGGAAGGTTGTGGTGCAATTGTTTGTAAAGCCTTTTTGTAAGTTTGACATCTTCTTTTGAAGACCTGAAACTTTCTCTTCTCGGCCCTAACAGCCTCTTCATCTTCTGATGCAGAAGTACTAGCTATATCCACTCTGTCTTTAGGACTAGGATGTGAATCCTTTTCAGTCCTTGGTAGTTCATCATCATCCTTTGGCTTTTCAGTCTCTTTGCTTGTAGTTTCTTCTAGAATCTCCACTTGCTCCCCCTCAATATGGATCTTCTCCCCCTCAGCAGCAGCTTGCTCTTTCTCAAAATCAGTTTGGAGAAGCTCAGGGAACAGTTCTTCTAATGTAAATTCTTGTTGAGAATGGGGTGGAGAATCTATTATCTCATCAACCACTTTATCAGCCACAGATGTGTCCTCCATGACAGCATCTTGAGGTTGAGGTTGTATCTGTATTTGCTGATGAATATCAGGTAACAAATCATTCAAAACTTCATCCTCAAAAGAGAAATCTAATTGACTAATTTCAGTGATTACGTCCAGGATGGTTTGAGTAGCTTGTTCACTCTCTAGTGTAGTTGACTCTTCCACAAGTAGAGGCTCCTCCTGGGGTGGATCTAGGGGAATTGGGCTTGCTGTTGGTAGCTCCCACTGCCTCTATGCATCCTCATGTCTTACTGGACTATCCTGCATTTCCAGTCTCTTCTTCATCAGGAGTAAAAACTACTTGCTCTTCAGAGCTGCTAGAGGATTCTTGAGCCACTGTGGCTGTCTTTTTCTTCCTCTTCTGTGGTGTGTCTTTTACAGGAGTTGGCAGTTCTTTGGTCAGTAATCTATCCCACCTAGAGAAGATTCTCATATCCATCTTTCTCATGTGATTAATCTTTGAACCTGCAGCTTGGTTCATCACTTCTGGTATGCTCCCAGATAGGTAAAGACTTAGAATTCTACCCATATTGGGTTTCTTCATACTCTCTTTAATCTTATCAAACAATACTGCAGACCAATCAGTATTAAGTTGGAAGATTATCCTTGTCATTAGACTGAACATGTGAGCTGAAATTCTGTCATGCCCACCAGGCTTGCTCAGTATGACCTTGCCCACAATCTCAGATAGAAACTTGCCTTGCATATTCATTCCCTTTCTAATGAACACAGATCCTATCTTCAAGTTTGAATCTAGTCCACACCATGTCAATGCTTCTCTAGTCTTAGAAGCAGAAACATCTTCTTCTTCCTTAGTTCTTGGTAGTTGAAGTACCTTTCTTAAACTTTTAGGAGAGACCTTCACCTTTTTCCCGTGAACTCTTGACTTAATCTTGAGTCCTGATTCATCTAGTGTTGCTCTATTCAGAAACTCCAGGACCTCCTTCTTCTAGATCTTGATAGGTTCAGAAACAAGAAATTCTAACCCAGTCTCTACTATTAGGGTTACCACTCCTTTGATTTCAGGTTCCGCCTCATCAAATGCGTGTCGCACGAGTTCATATCCTTCATTAACATTCTCTTCTAGCTTGGGCGCCATTAGGGTTTGAAGAAATTTGAATTTAGAGAAGAGAGATGTCGACACACAAGTTTGGTCTCGAAACTTTGGTGAGCGTGTCGACAAACAATGGCGAGAACCTATTTATACCTTTCTAGAATCAAAGATGAAAGGGCGCATCAATATACTTAAATTGTGTCGACACTGTTGAAAAGTGTCGACACTCACTTATAATGTCTCGACAACTATGTGTCGACACAAGTATAGTCGACAGAATATATGTGTCGACACTTGTTTGTGTGTCGACACCACTTAGCTCGACACTTAGTCGAGACTTTACCAGACTAATTCTGAGTAAAGCTTAAGTGTCGACACCACCTTGGATGTGTCGACACCTACACTGCATGTGTCAACACTAATTCTCTTAAGTGTCTAAACTGACTGTCTAGATGTGTCGACACCATTTCTCTGAAATGTCGACACCACTTTCCTATGTCGACACAGATAACTCTGTATGTCGACACCATTTTACTTAGCCAATTTTTTATAAACTATTCTAAGTTTATCATACCTAATTCAATTTTTAATTTATGGAATTTGGTTTCATCTAAGGACTTAGTATACATGTCAGCTAGCTGATTATCTGTATTAATATATTCTAGTGAAATATCTCCTTTTTCCACATGTTCTCTTAAAAAATGGTATTTTATTTTTATATGCTTAGTCCTACTATGGGAGATAGGATTGTTTGCAATAGAAATAGCACTAGTAGAATCACAAAATAAAGGTGTTCTACTTACTTGAATACCATAGTCTTCTAGCTGATGTTGAATCCATAGAAGTTGAGCACAATAACTTCCTACAGCAACATACTCTGATTTTGTTATGGAGATAGCCACACTTGTTTGTTTCTTGCTACTCCATGATATCAGACTTCCACCTAGGAATTGACAGGTACCTGTTATACTTTTCCTATCTTCCTTGCAGCCTGCAAAATCTGTATCTGAATAACCTGTCAGTTCAAATTCTCCATTCCTAGGGTACCAAAGGCCTAGATAAGGAGTGCCCTTAAGATATCTCAGAATTCTTTTGACTGCTGTGAAATGAGATTCTTTAGGGCAAGCTTGGTACCTAGCATAGACACATGCAACATACATGATATCTGGTCTACTTGCAGTCAAATATAATAGAGAGCCAACTATCCCTCTATACAAAGTTTCATCTACAGGTTTCCCTGCATCATCTTTGCTTAGAGACATTGTTGACCCCATAGGAGTTTTCATGGTAGTGGATGATTCCATACCATACTTCCTTATCAATTCTAGGGTGAACTTAGACTGGCATATGGATAAACCATCCCCAGTCTGTCTAACTTGGAGACCCAAGAAGAATTTAAGTTCCCCCATACTGCTCATTTCAAATTGTCCTTGCATTAGTTTTGCAAACTTTCTGCAAAGACTGCATTCTGTAGACCCAAATATGATGTCATCTACATATATTTGGACTAAGATGATCTTGCCTCTAGATTCCCTAAGGAATAGAGTCTTGTCTATTTTCCCCCTAGTGAATTTATTCTCAATGAGGAAACTAGACAGGGTCTCATACCAAACCCTAGGGTCTTGCTTTAACCCATACAAAGCCTTCCTAAGTCTATAAACATAATTAGGTTTAGTACAATCAACAAAACCTGATGGTTGTTCTACATAGACTTCTTCCTTCAGATTTTCATTCAAAAAAGCTGACTTAACATCCATTTGGTATACTTTAAACCCTTGATAGGTTGCATAGGCAAGAAACATACTTATGGCCTCCTGTCTGGCTACTGGAGCAAAGGTTTGATCAAAATCAATACCTTCTTCCTGCCTATATCCCTTAGCAACCAATCTAGCTTTGTTCTTCACAATAACTCCATGTTCATCCATCTTGTTCCTAAAGATCCACTTAGTTCCTATAATGTTGTGGTCCTTGGGTTTAGGAACTAGCTCCCAGACATTGCATCTTTTGAACTGGTTCAGCTTCTCTTGCATAGCCTTAATCCAATGAGTGTCTAGGATTGCTTCTTCAAATTTCTTTGGCTCTACTTGGGATAGAAAGCTGGAGTAGAGAACTGAACTTATATTCCTGCTCCTTGTTTGTACCCCTTGTCTGAGATCACCAATAATTTGATTGGCTGGATGATCTTTTAGATGTCTATTTGATGGAGGCAGCCTGTCTTCAGGTTGTACACCTTCATTCTCTTCAACTTGTTGCACCCCTTGGTCTTCTTCTGTATCAGGTGTATCTAGTACTCCCCCTGGAAAGCAGCCACCTTCTTCTACTTGCTGACTTGCAGTAGGTCCTTCTTCTATAGTGAGCTTGTCCATCTTCTCAGTCACACCTGTGGAGCTGCAAATACTTCTAGACAATCCATTGTTAATGAGTCTAGCTTCATCAAACACTACATGTACTGATTCTTCTACAACTTGAGTAGTCAAGTTGTAGACCCTATAAGCCTTACTGTTGTTGCTGTACCCAACAAAGATCCCCTCTTGGGATTTGGCAGCAAACTTGGTTAAGTAAGACTTACCATTGTTAAGTATATAACATTTACAACCAAAGATCCTGAAATAGGATAGATTTGGTTTTCTGCCCTTCACAATCTATTGTGGCTCTTGGTGATAGTAGCCCTATTGATTACATGACATGCAGTATCAACTGCCTCAGCCCAGAAATATTCTTGGAGAGATGTGTCACTCAACATGGTTCTACCAGCCTCTATCAAGGTTCTATTTTTCCTCTCAGTAATACCATTTTGCTGAGGTGTTTTTGGTGAAGAAAATTCCTGAAAAATTCCAAATTCTTCACACAGTTTTATCATACTGTTAGACTGAAATTCAGTACCATGGTCACTTCTTATTTTGACCACTGTACTGTCCAATTCATTCTGAATTTGTTTAACAAAGCTGTATAAGATACTTGGAGTTTCAGATTTCTGTTTAAGGAAGAACACCCAGGAAAACCTTGAGTAGTCATCTACAACCACAAATGTGTATACCTTCCTACCTAGGCTGTGAACTGGCATAGGACCAAAGAGATCCATATACAAGAGGTATAAGCACCTCACAGCATCTTTGTTGTCAATGCTATTAAAGGTGGATCTAGTCTGCTTGCCCTTTTGACAAGCTGAGCATATCTCATCCTTAATACACTTAACCTGAGGACCATTCCTCACTAACTCTTTACTATAGAATTGACCAATTGTCTTATAGTTAAGATGGGCTAGCCTCTTGTGTCATTTGACATAATGAGAGACTTTCTCATCAGCTACAAGACACACAGGAGAAACATTGTTCTCACACATAATGTCTAGACAATAGACATTTCTCTTCCTATAACCTGTCAGAATGATCTTTTGATCATTTGACCTCCTGATATGACAACCATCTTTGACAAATGAGATGTCATATCCTAAATCACTCAGCTGACTTATACTAATGAGGTTGTGTTTCAAACCTTTAACATAAGCCACTTGAGTAATTGTAATAAGGTTGCTAGAAATGTTACCAAAGCCTTTGATGATTCCGTTTTCAGAACCACCAAAGGTGACTTTAGGACCATCCTTGATGTTGTATAGTCCTTCAGCAATCCCCTAGTTCCAGTCATGTGCCTGGAACATCCACTGTCCAAGTACCATATTGGGGCATGGCCACTTGTACTCACCTGCAAAACAGATTACTTTACCTTAGAACCCAAAAATTTCTTGGGTCCTTGGTGCAAGTTAGTCTGACTCTTGACAAAACTACCTGTAGTTTGTCTAGCAGGCAGTTTGCTACTCACCTTGGTATTAGAATTATGCCAACAGTCTATGGCAAAGTGGCCTATCTTGCCACAGCACCAGCACTCAAATCTGTTGTACCTTTGTTTAGGTACAACCCTGGCTATTTTATCTTCAGCAGGCTTCTTGTTGAGCACTGGGGCTTTGCCCTTACACTTGGACTGTACAGTCCTGACAGGTTTAGTAAACCCCAATCCAGTTTTACCCTTTTGAGGAATGAACTCATCTATCAAAGGTAGAACAGACTTTGGTTTAGAAAACCTTGCTATTATATCTCTCTCTTTCTGAAGACTAATCTCCAGATTTCCGATTTAATCATTTTTAAATGTTATAGTCCCCATCTGAATAACAGTAATGTGCTTCAGTCTGGCTATTTCATTTAATTTCTGATCAAGCAACTTGTCAAAATCTGTTGCAGCAACTTTAAGACTGGCAATCTCCTTAGCCTGACTCTTGGCCAAGGATTTGCTTTTATTCAAAGCTTACAACACTACTCTATATTCATCAATCAACTGATGAATATCTCCTTCAGATTCAGATCCACTACAATCACTTGATGCTGAGGTATCTGAATCTGACTCAGTACTAGAAATTGAACTAACAGAACAATTTTGTACCTGACTTGGTCCAGGCTGATCCTGGATTTTGTCTCCTTCTAAAAAGGCCATCAGCCCCTGGCACTGATTGTCCCCATGCTCATATATTGAGTTCATTAATTGTATGAACTCATCTTCCTCTTCTTTAGCAAACAGTCCAATATAAGCTTCAGCTTCTGAATCAGTTTCTGAAGATGACATATCAGACAGAATTTTGTCCTTCTTAGCAACAAAGGACCTTTCCTTTTTGCCCTTGATTTGAGTCTTATTTTTATCAGTTGACTCTTTCCTCTTCTCTGGACAGTCAGCAACAACATGTCCCTGTCTATTACAACAATAGCAAACTATCTTTGAGGATGTAGTTTTACTTTGCCTGGACTTTCTTCTATCATTCTTTGAAGACTTCTGTGAAGTGGATGGCTTAGAACTCCACTATTTCTTCTTAAGAAACTTCTGAAAATGTCTAGTGAAAGCTGCAAAATCTTCATCACTCTCACTGCTTTCAGAATTCTTGCTTTCTGACTCATCTGTCTCAGTCTCAGCAACTTTTGGAGGTGGAGATGGAGACTTACTTTTATATTTCCTAGTGGCTTCTGTCTTGAAAGCCACAGCTCTTTCTTTGTGCTCAACTCTGGTAGTCTTCTCTTCCTCTTTCCTAACCATTAGCTGCATTTCATAAGATAACAGCTTTCCAAACAATGTTGGAGGAGGAATGTCTGCTAATTTGGCCATTTCCCTTATAACACAAATCTTGGTGTCCCAGTCCTTTATCAAGGATCTCAAGAACTTATCATTTAATTCATAATTGCTGAACTCTCTTCCATAAGACATCAACGCATTGACTATCCTATAGAATTTCTTGTAACACTCAGTTATGCTGTCAGACCTACCTTGTCTGAAGCTTTCATATTATTGATTCAATAAAGACTTCCTGTCTTGTCTAACTTCTTCAGATCCCTCCATATAGACTATTAGTGTATCCCACATTTCTTTAGAAGTTTTACAGTGAATCAAATTCTGAAATGTTGCATCATCTATTGCACTCACTATAATATTCTGGGCCCTCTTGTCCATAGTGGCTAGAATAATCTCATCTTTAGTCATCTCTGAATAGTCCTTAGGAGTTCTCTGATTTGCATCCAGGACAGATACTTTCATGGGCACATATGGCCCTTCTTTGACTGTGATATAGATTCTAGGGTCAGAGGCTTTCATAAAAAGTCTAACCCTTTCTTTCCAAATGCCAAAGATCTGCTTTCTGCAGATTGGTAACTTCATGGATCCTAACTCTTTGTGATTCTCTGTTGAACCCATTTTCTTGATTCTTGATTATACTGAATCTGCCAACAGGATCTTTACTCTGACTGTTATGTCCTTTTTGAGTAACCTCCCTCTGATACCACTTGAAATAACTAGTGCCTAAACACCTAGCGGGGGGGGGGGGGGTGAATAGGTGCACTTGATCTTTTTAAGCTTTGATGGCAGAAACACAGAATTATATGCAATTCTTCACAGCAATACATCACATACACCACAGCAATCACAGAATATAGCACACACAGAGAACACACAAATTTTATAGTGGTTCCCCAAGGTCTGGGTACATCCACTTTCCCCCTTCGCCTATCTAGTAGTGTACTAGATTCGACCAAACTTCTTCACTACTCCTCAGATCCTCAGATCTTACAGCTCAGAACACCAAACAGGTTCCTACAACTCAGAGTGATACCACTCCTACAACTCAGGCACACAGCCCTACCACTCAGTCTTCACAAAGACCTACACTCAGCCTTCAACAAGGCCTACACTCAGCCCTCAACAAGGCCTACACTCAGAGAAATGAATCTCCTACAATCAGGCACACAGGCCCTACCACTCAGCCTTTATAATTTCAGGCTTACAACTCAGATCCCTTAGGATCCTACAAGAAATTAAAATTATGAAGTATATAACAATAACTCAGAATGAGAGAGAAGAGTTGACTGGTTTCTTGATGAGTTCTTGGAAGAACTTTGCTGAGATCAACCTCACTTGGCTTTCTTCAAAGCTTCTTGAATTAGAACACAGTAGGGTTGAAACTCTATGCAGATGATCTTCAATCACTGCTGACTTAAGAATAAGATCTCAATCTGAAACTTTCTTTACAGCCTGGTTCAACAGCTGTCTTCTTAGAAGGAGCTCTCTCTCTCTAACTTCTTAGATCTTCACTTGAAGGTCTTCTTCTGGTTTGTTGTTTCTCACTTCAGTGATTGCTCTTTGCATTCTGTCGAAGGAATAAGCCTTTATATAGGCTTTCTTCATGGTGACCGGCTGATCCGGTTTCTAACAACTTTTTGACAGCTCTGACAGTTGTAGTAGACCGGCTGGAATGACAGCTGTCAAGTCATCCAGTCACTTCGTGAATTTTCTGTAACTGTCTGAAAGTGTCGAGACAGTCAGTCTTTAAGTGTCGACACTGATAGACTAAGTGTCGACACAAGTAGACTAAGTGTCGACACTAGCCTTGTTGGTGTCGACACAACTCCTTGTATTGTTGTATCTGTATCTCGACACAGCTTCTTCTGAATGTGTCAACACTGATTCTGTGTGTCGACACAAGCCTTCTGTTGAATGCGTCGACACTGATTGAAGGTGTCGACATAAGTACTTCAATACTTTATCTGATTTCTGCTGAGTGTCGACACAACTCCTTTGTGTTGACACAAGCCTTCTTGTGTTGAACTTTGTTGAGTGTCGACACATCTCCTTTGTGTCGACACATGCTTCATGTTTTGAAACTTTGCTGAGTGTCGACACAGCTCCTAGTGTCGATACATTCTTCATATGTTGAGACTTTTGCTGAGTGACGACACAGCCTCCTAGTGTCGACACTTGTACTTGAACTTTGTTGATGTTTGCTGAGTGTCGACACAGCCTCCTAGTGTCGACACTTTTGATGTCGACAAAGTTCCTCTAGGTGTCGACACTGCTTCTAAGTGTCGACACTGATTCTTTAGACATTTCTTCATTGAGTGTTGACACTTCCTGTATGTGTCGACACGTTTCTTCTGGTGTCGACTCTGCATTCCTGGTGTCGACACAACTACTCCAAGTGTCGACACAGCTTCTCTGGGTGTCGACACAAGCCTCCTTAAGTGTCGACACTTTTCTTCTGGGTGTCGACACATGAACTTAGAAACTTTTAGCTTTCCTTGCAATTACTTAACCTGCACACATCAACTCAAAAATACATCAAATACACCATGATGTATATCATTGAGCAGGGTGAGGCTTATTCAAATCAGGTACATATTTCTAATGTACCCAACAAGACCTCTACTGCTTCTTCTTCAGAAACTTTTGAAAATGCCTAGTAAAAGCAGCAAAATCTTCATCACTTTCACTGCTATTTGAATTCTTGCTATCTGAATTATCTGTCACAGCCTCAACAACTATTTGAGGTGGAGATGGAGACTTGCTTCTATACTTCCTAGTGGCTTCAGTCTTGAAGACCACAGATCTTTCCTTGTGCTCCACTCTAGTAGTCTTCTCTTCCTCCTTTCTAGCCATTAACTGCATCTCATAAGATAGCAGTTTTCCAAGCAAAGTTGGAGGAGATATATCAGCTAGTTTGGCCACTTCCCTAATGACACAAATCTTGGTGTCCCAGTCCTTAGTTAGAGATCTTAAGAACTTGTCATTCAGCTCATAGTTGCTGAAATCTCTTCCATAGGACATCAACTCATTAACAATCATATAGAACTTCTTGTAATATTCTGTAATGCTATCAGACTTTCCTTGTCTGAAGCTTGCATATTCCTGATTTAACAAAGACTTCCTATCTTGTCTTACTTCCTCTGAGCCCTCCATATAGACTATTAATGTGTCCCACATTTCTTTAGAGGTTTTACAATGAATTAAGTTCTGAAATGTTGCATCATCAATGACACTAACAATTATATTCTGGGCTCTCTTATCCATAGTGGCCAGAATGATTTCATCTTTAGTCATTTCAGAGAAGTCCTTGGGAGTTTTCTAATTTGCATCCAGAATGGATATCTTCATTGGCACATATGGGCCTTCTTTAACTGTAATTTATATCCTTGGGTCAGATGCTTCCATAAAGAGTCTAACTCTCTCTTTCCATATGCCAAATATCTCTTTTCTATATATTGGCAATTTCATGGACCCCAGCTCTTTGTGATTCTCACTATAACCCATTTTCTTGATTCTTGTTTGTTCTGAATCTGCCTACAGGATCTTACTCAGACTGTTATGTCCCCTTTTTGAGTAACCTGTCTCTGATACCACTTGAAAGAAATAGTGCCTAACCACCTAGAGGGAGGGGGGGGGGTGAATAAGTGTACTTTTTCTTTTTAAATTTAAGGCAGAAACACTGTACAATTAAACCTGTATTTGCAATTTGCTACAACAATTCAGCACAACTAGCTCAACAATCACAGAAATAAACAAACACAAAGCGCACACAGATTTTTATAGTGGTTCCCCAAGGTCTGGGTACATCCACTTTCCCCCTTCGCCTATCTAGTAGTGTACTAGATTCGGCCAAACTTCAGCACTTCTCCTCAGATCCTCAGATCTTACAGCTCAGAACCCCAAATAGGTTCCTACAACTCAGAGTGTCCCCACTCCTACAACTCAAGCACTAAGCCCTACCACTCAGTCTTCAACAAGACCTACACTCAGGCTAAACAGCCCTAACTCAGCCTTCAACAAGGCCTACACTCAGAGAATTGATTCTCCTACACTCAGGCTCAAAAGCCCTACCTCAGTCTTTATAGATTTAAGCTTACAACTCAGATCCATTAGGATCCTACAAAAAGATAATAAAATGTTTTTAGATCACCACTCAGTTTGAGAGAATGTAGAGGGCAATCTTCTTGATCAGTTCTTGATAGCACTGATTCCTGTGATTAACTTTGTCTTTGCTTTCTTCAAGGCTTCTTGAGTCTGAACTCAGTAAAGTTGATCTTCTTGAAGTAGACCGGCTGGCAACTTCCTTCTTAGAATGGAGAATTAAATCTGGATCCTACTTTACAGTCTGGTTCAGAATCTGCTCCTTAAGAGATTTGATTTACAAGTCTCTTTCTTGACTTCAATTACTGGAGTTCTCTCTCTCAAAGTAAATCTGAAGTTTCTTCAGAATACTGATTTACAGTTTTCTCTGGATCTGTATTGATCTTCTTAATCTTCTGATTGATTGATTCTATTGATTCAAAGATATTCTATGTTGAAGGAGAAAGTCCTTTATATAGTCTTCCTCCAAGGTAACCGGCTGATCTAGTTTCTAACGAACTTCTGACAGCTCTGACAGTTGCAGTTGACCGGTTGAAATGACATTTGTCAAGTCATCCAGTCACTTCTTGAAAATACTGTCTGTCTGAAAGTGTCGAGACTGATCTTCATTATGTGTCGACACAAATAGACCAAGTGTCGACACTAGCCTTGATGGTGTCGACACAAATAGACCAAGTGTCGACACTAGCCTTGATGGTGTCGACACAACTCCTTGTGTTGTTGTAACAGCTTCTCGACACTGCTTCTTCAGAATGTGTCGACACTGATTCTATGTGTCGACACAAGCCTTCTGTTGAATGTGTCGACACTGATTGAGTGTGTTGACACAAGTACTTCTTCTTTAACACTTAGCTGAATTCTGCTGTGTGTTGACATATCTCCTTTGTGTCGACACATCTTCTTTTGTTGTTGATACGTGCTGAGTGTCGACACATCTCCTTTGTGTCGACACATGCCTTCATGTGTTGAAACTTGCTGAGTGTCGACACATCTCCTTTGTGTCGACACAAGTACTTTAACTTTGTTGAAGCTTGCTGAGTGTCGACACAGCCTCCTGGTGTCGACACATTTGATGTCGACAAAGCTTCTCTGGGTGTCGACACTGCCTCTAAGTGTCGACACAGATTATGTTGACAATTCTTCACAGTGTGTCGACACTGCCTGTATGTGTCGACACTTTTCTTCTGGTGTCGACTCTGCCTTTCCTGGTGTCGACACAATTACTCCAAGTGTCGACACAGCTTCTCTAGGTGTCGACACAAGCCTTCATAAGTGTCGACATAGCATCTCTAGGTGTCGACACATGGACTTAGAAACTTTTCTGCATTTCCTGCAATTACTTAACCTGCACATATAAACTCAAATCACATCAAATACACCTTGATGTATATCATTGAGTAGGGAGAGGATTCTTCAAATCTGGTACACATTTTCCAATGTACCCAACAAGGGAGGTAGGAAAGAAGTGAATCATCTCTTTGTAATAAATTTTGCTTGCATTGTATCAGCTATGATTGAAGACAGGGACCACTGAAAAATATTTGTGATCCATGAAAGACCTCACCTCGAGATAGATTCCGCTGCTAGGCTCACACTAGCTTGCAGGGCTGGTTGATCTCTCGGAGGGGGGAGTAGACCTCACCTCGAGATATATTCCGCTACCAGGCTCTCACTCGCTGGCAGGGCAGGTTGATCTCTTGGAGGGGGGAGTAGGTCTCGCCTCGAGATGATTCTGCTGCCAGGCTCTCAATAGCTGGCGGGGTAGGTTGATATCTTAGAGGGGGGAGTAGAACTCACCTCGAGATAGATTCCACTACTAGGCTCTCACTAGCTGGCAGGGCAGGTTGATCTCTCGGAGGGAGGAGTAGGTCTCACCTCAAGATAGATTCCGTTGTCAGGCTCTCACTAGCTGGCGGGGTAGGTTGATCTCTCGGAGGGGGGAGTAGGTCTCGCCTCGAGATGATTACGCTGCCAGTCTCTCACTAGCTGGCAGGGCAGGTTGATCTCTCAGAGGGGGGAGTAGACCTCACCTCGAGATAGATTCTGCTGCCAGGCTCTCATTAGCTGACAGGGTAGGTTGATCTCTCAGAGGGGGGAGTAGACCTCACCTCGAGATAGATTTTACTGCCAGTCTCTCACTAGCTGGCAGAGCAGGTTGATCTCTAGAAGGGGGGAGTAGACCTCACCTCGAGATAGATTCCGCTGTCAGGCTCTCACTAGCTGGCAGGGCAGGTTGATCTCTCGGAGGGAGTAGTAGGTCTCATCTCGAGATAGATTCCGCTGTCAGGCTCTCAATAGCTGGCAGTGCAGGTTGTTCTCTCGGAGGGGGGAGTAGGTCTCGCTTAGAGATGATTCTGTTGCCAGGCTCTCACTAACTGGCGGGGCAGGTTGATCTCTCAGATGGGGGAGTAGACCTCACCTCGAGATAGATTCCGTTGCCAGACTATCACTAGCTGGCGGGGCAGGTTGATCTCTCGGAGGGGGGAGTAGACCTCACCTCGAGATATATTCCGCTCCCAGGCTCTCACTAGCGGGCAGGGAAGGTAAATCTCTCGGAGGGGGGAGTAGACCTCACCTCGAGATAGATTCCGCTGCCAGGCTCTTACTAGTTGGCAAGACAGGTTGATCTCTCGGAGGGGGGAGTAGGTCTCGCCTCGAGATGATTCTGCTGCTTGGCTCTAACTAGCTGTGTAACACCCCCTATGCGTCCCATAGCATATAACAGTAGGTCCGGCCGGGGCCCGACGCTATATACCACGGACAGACCGGAAGGTTACTCAATGGAAACCATCCAACTAAGAATCAACATCCTACACAGAGTACATTCTAGCAGAAGCAATTTAAAAGTTGCAATAATTAGAACCCCGCCAACAACATGAATGTCAACTACAAAATCCAACAGGAATGACGTACAATACACAAGTACATGGCCTTAAGGCCTTACAATAGTTTACTCAAATTACAGTGTTTTCTAAACCTTGGCACCCAGGTCGGTCACACATGAATAATACAAGTAAACGTTCAAAATTAGGCCTTCAGGGGCCGACTCAGCAACAAGGGATTTTTGCCTGCTATTTACCACTTGGGCTCCGCAGCACCTGCAAGCACAATCCACCGTGACAGTGACAAACAAAAGCAACGGTCAGCTATGCTGACCAAATTATAACGACCCCGCCCCCAAACTCGAGGTGGCGATGCTCCTTCCCTGCACTTTATTAGCATAACCAAGCAGTATAGTGTAAAACACTTCATCACAGGCGTGGGCACGCACGACCACACACCCCGTGCTCTCAGGGCACATTCTCGGTGAACACTGTCAAAGTCCGCTGACTCACCACCACCCCCTGAGCTGCAATATCTCGTGAGCATTTGGTCTTTCTAGACACTACCTAAGACCCTCCATCTATGCTAACGGCAAGTACCATGTAGGTCGCTTTAACCGAATGACATAGAGCGGGTACGGTTCCTCCTAACCCGTTGCTCACACCGCCCTGTCACCTTAAGACAAGAGCGCGTGTCAAACTTCCCCGAGTACCAATCCGATCACACACTTCACATAACCCAGTTATGTGCAAGTTGGCTCTCAGGCCACCATGTTGGCAGAATCACGCATCTGCCTAGTTTTCCGGGTGCACCTTGGAGTTAGCCCCCAAGGCTCCCTGTTGCAACCTACCGCGTTGAAAACCCAAAAAGCAAACAATTGCACAGAGTCTTCTCCAGCTATTCATGCAATACAACATCACTGATCCAGACCAAGTTGTCCGGGTAGGCTTCACACATCATGCCTATGTCTGTTTCTCGATTACGGACTCTAAATGCTAAACAACGGGTACTATTCATGTCTACCCGAAGGAACGCCTCAAACTCACCGCAAACTTGCAAGAGCGGGCTTCCTATGCAAAGAAAAGAGGACTTCACATGTCGTAGGATGAGAATCGTTACCCTAGCATTCCTTTTTGGCGCCATGGATATCTATGTGGATGGAAAGCACTGCAACGTCCTTGCCTCCATAGATCCGAAGTCGGCTCGCGATTCGGGGCTCCGAAGCTCCGCCGGTGGCCGGATCTCTCTTCCTTCTTCTTCCTTGCCCTCCCCTCTCTCTAGAACTTTAGAAAGAGAATATTTCGGTGAAATGAAGGATTCAAAACCCTATTCTCGGGTATAACATAGCCTGAATAGCCCTGAACCGTCAGATCTCAAAATAAGGAATCGAACGGCTACAATTCGGGCTTGAAATCCAAAACCCGGGCCGAACACGGCTTGTGACACGGCCGTGTCCAAGGCCGTGTTCCCCATTCGCCTTCAAAACCGACGCATCCCGAAAAGTACACGGGCTCTCGACACGCCCGTGTCCGACTTGACACGTCCGTGTCATATAGTACACAGCCGTGTAGCGTGCCGTGTTCCTCCTTCAACACAGGATCAAAAACATCCCGCAAGGGACACGGGTCCTCGACACGCCCGTGTCACAATTGACATGCCCGTGTCTACCCGCACACGCCCGTGCGCTAACACAGTGTGTCTCCCACGATACGGCCTGGCTTTCACCCCGAGAAGGACAAGGCCTGGGACACGCCCGTGCCTCAGGCCGTGTTCGCTGCTCGACGATCGTCGACACCAAATTCACCGACCTCTCGGCCAGATTGTGGACCCGAGCATGATACGCCCCTGGGACACGCCCGTGTCCCAGGCCTTGTGACCCCTACCAAGTTCCAAACTTGGCTCAAAATGCCTCCAGTCGCTCTTTTGAGTTTCAGGGCGTTACAACTCTCTCCCTCTTAAAGGAATTTGGTCCCAAATTATAAAGGAAAGATAAAATAAAACTTAAATGGTACCTGAGTGGAATAACTCCTGGTACTCCTCAAGTATGGTTTGCACTCGCTCCCAGGAGAGCTCCTCCCGACTGCAATTATCCTAATGGACCTTGACCATTCTGATCTCTTTGTTGCGTAGCCGCTTGACTTCCGAGTCCTCAATACGGACAGGCTTGACCTTCGTCATCAACCCATTATTGACCGGCACTTGGTCGACCGCAATCACTTGTGAAGGCTCTTGTACCTCCTTCCGCAGCACCGATATATGGAATACATCGTGTAGACCACTTAGCTCCACTGAAAGCCTCAATCGATAAGCTGCTTTGCCAATCCGCTCCAGAACCTCAAACGGTCCAAGGTACCTTGGCCTTAGCTTCTTCAAGCACCGTACCTGCGAGACACCCTTGAGCGGCTTGATCTTCAAGTACACCCAGTCGTCGACAGCGAACTCCACCTTCCTATGCTTGGCGTTATAGTACTTAGCTTGGTGGTCCTGAGCGATTAGCAATCTCTCAAATCGTTCGAACCAACGTCGTTACATCTTCCACCTCTTGGCGCTTATATAACTTTGACTCACCCATTTCCAACCAAGACAACGGCGTGCGACATCTTCTACCATAAAGGGCCTTGAAGGGAGCCATTTGTATGCTCGCTTGGTAGCTATTGTTGTAAGCAAATTCCACCAAGTATAGGTGATCTTCCCACTGCTTCCTGAAGTTTAGAACGCACATGCAAAGCATGTCTTCCATTGTCCTATTGTCTCTCTCGGTCTGCCCATCCGTCTACGGATGAAAGACTGTGTTGAAACTCAGCTTTGTTCCCAACATCTGCTGCACCAGCCCCCAATCATTGGACGTGAACCGCCCATCATGGTCACTAACGATGCTGCGGGGCACACCGTGAAGCCACACAATATTATCCATTATAACTTTGCAAATTTCTCCACGGAGTCATCCTTCCTATGCGGAATGAAGTGCGACACTTCCGTCAAACAATCCACAACCACCCAGATGGCGTCGTTTCCCTTCTGCGACCTTGGCAAACCATGCACAAAATCCATAGTAATGTCGTCGAACTTCCACTACGAAATAGGCAAGGACTTCAAGAATCCTCTCGACTTTTAGCACTCCGCCTTCACTAAGGCGCATGTTTGACACTTCGCCACGTACAGTTCCACATCCTTCTTAAGTCCTGGCCACAAGAACAATTTCTTCACATCTCGGTATATCTTCGTGCTCCCTGGGTGGATCGAGTACTTGGTATGATGAGCCTCGTACATCAAATCCGCTCACAGATTACCCACGTTTGGGATGCACAGATGACCGTCTTTCCGTAGCAATCCATCCTCAACAACAAATTGGGAATTTGACCCATCCAAAGCCTCAACCATGATTTACTTCATGCGGCCATCCATATCCAGAGCCTGCCGAATCCGATCAGCCAGGTCACACTGAACTTCTGTCCAGTTTAATAGCGCTTCAACACATGTTTGCTTATCTATGCATGAGATCTCCAACGCGTCCAACTCCCGAACCAACCGCTTGTCTTGGACTGACAACCAATTAGCTTGAATTGGGGCCCTGTGGCTTAACGCACCCGCAACTGCATTGCCTTTCCCAGGCACATAATGAATTTTGAACGTGTAGTCCCCCAGGAACTCCATCCATCTCCGCTGTAGCATATTTAGATCTTTCTGATCCAACAAGTATTTCAGGCTCTTGTGGTCGGTATAGATATCGACCTTCACCCCGTACAAGTAGTGCCTCCATAGCTTCAAGGCAAAAATCATGGCCGTTAACTCCAAGTCATGCACCAAGATAATTCCTCTCATGAACTTTCAGCTATCGCGAGCCATATGTTATCACACTTCCATGCTACAGTAGGACACAACCCAATCTACTGCCCGAAGCATCGCTATAAATCTCAAAACCTTCAGTCCTACTCGGCGAACTCAACACAGGCGCCGTGGTCAACCGACTCTTCAGCTCCTCAAAAGCTCGCGTGCACTCCAGTTTCCAAACTAACTTCTGCTCCTTCTTCGTCAGAGTCGTGAGGGGTAACGCTATCCGTGAGAAGTTCTCCACGAAGCGCCTGTAATAGCCGGCAAGTCCCAGAAAACTCCGGACTTCCGCTACCGTAGACAGTACAGGCCACTCTCGTATCGCAACAATTTTCACCAGTTCCACCGCAATTCCCTCTCCACTGACTATGTGACCAAGGAATGCTACTGAGGACAACCAAAACTCGCATTTGGAGAACTTGGTGTACAATTGATTCCTTCTCAGCGTCTCCAACACCAAATGCAGATGCTTAAAGTGATCCTCCACACTCTGCGAGTACACCAATATGTTGTCGATGAAGACGATCACAAAGTGGTCTAGGTACTCCCTGAAAGTCATGTTCATCAGATCCATGAACACCGATGGCGCATTTGTCAGCCCAAACGGCATGACCGTAAACTCGTAATACCCGTATCTCGTACTAAAAGCTGTCTTGGGGATATCACTCTCCCTTATCCGCAGCTAATAATAACCAGACTTAAGATCCAATTTTGAGTACACCTATGACCCGACTAACTGATCAAAGAGATCATCAATCCTTGGGATCGGGTACTTGTTCTTCTTCGTCAACCTGTTCAGTTCTCGGTAATCAATACAAAGTCTCAAGCTTCCGTCCTTCTTCTTAATAAAAAGGACTGGTGTGCTCCAAGACGACGAACTTGGATGCATATAACCCTGCTCCAACAACTCTTGAAGTTGTACCTTCAGCTCCGCCATCTCCTGAGGCGCTAGCCGATATGGAGAGCGTGACACCAGTTTTGCACCTGGCACTAGCTCGATGGTGAAATCAATCTCCCGTTGAGGTGGGGCTCCAGGAAGATCGCCAGGGAACACATCAGGGTACTCGGATACCACTGAAATACTATCCTACGTAGGTTTAGGCTTTACAACCTCCACTAGCGTGAAGAATAGCTTTGCTCTAGCACGAACCGCCTTCATCACCTGAAGAGCAGACATCAAAGTCTTGCTCGACCCTTTCAAGCCCGTAAAGGTCGTCTCACGATCTGTTCCCAACTTGACCTCCTTGCGACTGCAATCAATATAAGCTTGCTGCTCCGAGAGCCAGTCCATGCCAAATATCACGTCGAACTCCACCAGCGGTGGTAACGACGCTTGCAAATCGAACTCTTGACTCCCAATACGAATCTTAACGCCACAGATTCTATCCACGAGCATCGAACACCCATTCGGCAATAACACATCCATTTTGTCTTTCGCCATCGAAGAAGGTACTCCGAAGTGCGATATGAATCCTTCGGAAAAAAAGGAGTGTGAAGCTCCCGTATCAAAGAGTGCTCTTGCCGGATTCTCACAAATCAAAACAAATCCTATACAGGTAGTGGTAAGGTAACACGCATATAACAAGTATTTAAAAATTAACTTGCTATAAATTTAAACCGTACCTATCACCACATCCTCTTGCTTAATGTCCTCTTGTTGGACAAGATTGTAGACTCTAGGTTGAGCCGGAGCATAATGGGATGCAGTTGACTCCACCGCCTTGCCCTTTTCCTCATATGTTGCTCCCGGCTTCCTCTCGGACTTGGGATATCCTCTCCAGTAGTCTCGGGCAAAGTGTCCCGGCTTCCCACAATTGTAGCATGCACCCGGGGTTCGGCTTGTAGTTGCCCCCGAAGCACCCGAAGAAGGGGCTGGACCCGAAGTCCTAGCCTTCTTATTGAACTTGCGATACCCAGACTTCACATTAGGCGACACTTTGAACTCTGTCCTCTTATCACCAGAGTTTTTCTTTGCTTGTACATTCTTCAAATCCTTTTCCAACGACCGAGCCGTATTGACCAGGGTCAAGAAGCCCTGCATCATAGGCCCCGAGAGTAGTAGCCTTAAGTCATCTCTCAAACCTTCATAGAATCGGTTTGTCTTAAGCTCATCGTCCGTGAACGTAGAGCTAGCATGCCGACCCAACCGTGTAAATTTGTGGAGATACTCATCCACGTTACTCTCTCCTTGTGTCAGTTTCTGGAAATCATTCTCCAATGCTATCCTCTAAGCCGAGGGAAGGTACCTCGCAAAGAACAGCCTCGAAAACTCCTCTATCGAGACGTCCGTAAGTTGGCTTCCCCTCAAGTGATGTAGATCCAAACCTTCCCACCACAGCCTAGCATCTCCATCCAACAGGAATGTAGCTATAGTGGTCATTTGACACTCTTCCATTTCAGTAGCTGTCAGTACTCTCTTCACTCGAGAGAGTCAATCCTCTACTTGGGATGGCATTCCCGTCCCCGAGAACACCGGAGGATTGAATCCCATAACATGTTTGAGCTACCTTTCGGTCGCTCTCCTAGGCACCAAAGGCTCCACCACCACCTGCTCCACCCTTCTCGGTTCATCTGTTTGAAGCGGTACCTGCTCCATCGTAGGAGCGGGCTGCTGCATTTGCCTTGCAGGCTGCACATTGATCATAGCAAACACCGCTTCGGCCACCAAACGTATGGTTTTTGCCGAGGGAGGTGTTGCTGGCACATCATTTGGTGCGCTACTAGCCTCAGAAACTGGGTGTTCTGACGGCCCTGCACCACTTCTAGTCACCTATAATTGTACAAAACACCGTTAAGCGACCAAACAAAATTGCAAAAAGTAATTATAGGAACACGCAGGTTCCCCAAACACGTGTATTTTCATTCCTAAGTGGACATTCATGGTGTTGATGCACGAAAACACAGAGGGGTCAAGCACCACCAGCTAACGGTTCGAACACCGGGGAATAGGGAGACTGCGAGTAATGATCTACTAAGCGGATGAGGGTAGGAAGAAGAGCAGGGCCGTGAACAACGGCAACAACAGACTTCGCCCGTCGCGGCCTGAATGCCTCTCTTGCGACGGGCTTTCCTTTGATTGAAGAAGGATTGGGTTACAAGTGAAAGGAAAAGGTTAACAAGAGCAGAGCGAGGGGGAGTCCACAAGGCACAGGATTCGAGTCCGCAGCCTGTAACAAGTAGGGTCCTGGGTCCGAGTCAGCGTGCCTTTGGTGCACCACCTCCCCCCTATTTATAGGATAGGGGGCCTGCCCAAACGGGCAGGGCTAAAATAACCGGCTGCCCGGGGTACAGGAGAACCGGGCAGCGGTGACGGGAAGCAAAAAGAAAGAACATGCCAGTCCGCGCAGAAGGGGCGGACTGGGCTCGCGGACTAGAGCTTCCACTGCTGCTGGGCGCGATCCTTCTGGAGGGCGGCGGCCTGGGCGGACGAGACACTTCGTCCGCCGCTGTAGAGAACCTGACCCCAAGCGCTGGCGGACTGAGCGGACAGGTCCTTGAGTCCGCTGATGGGGTACCACGTCCAATTGGAGACATTGCCGGACTGGGCGGACTGATAACTCGCGTCCGCGCCTGTTGAAAGGGGGGCTTTGGAATCTTGCAGGATGTCGCGGACTGAGGGGTTAACATAATCCCCGCACATTTTTAAGTTTCCAGAAAACTTCGAAAATGTTTTCTTAACCGCCGAGTCCGCACGCCTCGGAAATGCCGCCAACGCTATAAATATCGCAGGAGGCCCGGGAACTGTTGAGAATCTCGATCGATACGGGGCGCTACTCACCACTTGCGGTCTCCACTTTCCAGTCCGGCATGGCAAGGCTTGGAGCTTTCTTCTCTAGTCTCACTGCAAAGGGCGATCCCGCACTGTCGACGCCTATGAAGACCAAGAAGATTGTAAAGAGGTCGACAAGAAGAGATCCTGTCCGCCCCACAGGAGAGAGTTCCCAGAGCCAGAAGCCTGCAGAGAAAGAAGTCCGCCACGCCGACATATCTGCTCGCGATGATGCCGCAGCCGACGCCGAACCATTGAGAAGTGAGAAGATGGTGACACTATCGGACTCTGCCCCTTCTCAGAAAACTGCAACGTCGGCGGACACCACTGGCGAACACATTGAGGCTGACATATCTTCTCCCAATGCCCAGGTGCCTATCGTTAACTTGGATGAAGAAGACAGGAGGACTGAGGAGGAGGAAGATGCGCCCTCAAAGGCATTGACTGCTGTGAATCCTGAACCTGTCCGCGAAAACCAGCCCGATTTAGGGGGGGTCCGCCGTGGATTCTGCTGAGAAGATTGCTAAGAGGAAGAGGGACGGTGCGACCGTCGCCGAGCGGGTAGAGAAGAAGCTGCGCGCAATGAAGGAGAAAAACGTCTCCAAGCGGACTGGGGAAGCGGACTTGCAACACAGGCCGCGCGACAAACAAGTTCCAGATTGCGATCTGGTTACACCGGAGGCCCAAATCCAGGGAGATAATTCCCTCTCAATGGTCAGTCTATCCACGGATGAGATAATTGATTCCATAGACGTCGATCAACTTGATTTAATCAACGAATCCTTGCTGGTTGTACTGCAGCAATCTGAGGCGGAGACTACTGGAAATAAGGGGGACGAACTTCCTTCCTTGTCTGCTGCGGAGGAAGAGGAGAGAGAGAGACTGAAAGAGAAGATAGAGGAGCAGAAGAAACAAATCGTTGCTCATGTTGCTGCGGTGGGGGCGGCCTCGAAATAGGTCGCGGCGGATAAAGCTGCTGAGGATCTGCGGATTGCTGCGGAACTGATGCGGTCAGGTAAACTTCAACCGGCGCCTAAATACTTTCAGCGTAAGTGGCTTTACAGGTCGCCGCCGCGGACGTCAAGACCAATCAGAATCATCACCGAGACAGACGATATTGTGGTTTCAACAAGTTCGGCTGCTGAGAAGAGAGTGAAGGTTCATCGCGAATGGAAGAAGCGGTTAAGCGCCTTTGACCCGGAGCGGGCAAGGCGGCCAATCATCTTCGATAGTCGGCAACTCGCTGCTGCTATGTCTAAAAGTGATCTTTCATCCTTTCTTTGCATCCGCCGCGAGCTACGTTTGAATGTGGAGTTGACTTTGTTTGTCGCAGGTAGAAGGTCGCCGCCGGGCTCCATCGAGAGTGGCGAGTTTGTGGCAACGCCGAATACCGGTGGTGACGCGGTCTCGCCTGTAGAATCCGCGAGGGATGATCCGCCCAGCCTGAATATGATCAAAGAGTTAGAGAGGAAATTCCAGGCTGAAATGCAAGGTGTCAAAGCTGAGTTAGAGAAAGCAGAGGAGCGTGAGAGGGAGTCCGCGACGCATGAGAAAGCATCCGCGGAACGCGAGAAGGCCCTAAAAGACCAGATCGCCAGCATCTCGCGGGCGCTGGAGAGGTCTGAAAGGGAGAAGAAGAGGCTCGCGGATGACGTCCGATTCTACAAGGGCAAGCACTTGGCGTCAGTGCGTGAAGGAAAGGAGAAGCGGACTGCTGAGGTCGCTGAGCAGAGGCCGCGAGCGCCAGATCGCGTTGCTCCGGAGATCGCTGCACCGGCAGGTGTCCAACAGCCCGCGGATGAGGAGCCGAGGCCGGCGGCGGAGCCAATGGTGCCTCTCAACCGGATAGATCGGGAGGCTGCTCACATGCACCGGACCATAAATGTCATTCATCATCATCTCTGCCTTGTGTACAACGAAATTCTCCAGATAAGCGATCAAGCGGCTCATCTATGCAGAGACAGGGCAGAAAGGCCGGCGCGGACCGACAACAGGGACCGCTGAGTCCGCAATGCCTTGAGCTTTTATTTGCTTAATTGTATAATTATTTGGATAATTGCGCTTCAAGCAATTCTGTTGTAAAATGAACTCTATTTGATCTGTGCGGACTCAGATTTATATATCCGCAAATTATGTAGCTTAATCCGTGATGTGGCGAATTGCGCGGACTAATGGTGTGCCCGCTTCTCGATATTTAACCTGCAGGTGGCAATACTGCGAACTAAGCGGATTGAAAATGTATCCGCTCCTTGTGACCTGCCGGGAGAAAAAGCGCGATCTGAGCGGACAACAAATCGTGTCGGCCACAACTTCTTGCTTTGAATTTTCCTTGGCATGTGAATCTGTGTTTGTATCCGCGCTATTGCTTGGCTGTTTTAACTTTTTGCGGACTGTGCGGATTGGAATTGCGAGCTCTGCGGCCTGGTCAAAAAGGTGTCAGACTCTTTAGCTATAAATAGGGCCTTCTGCTTTCTCTTATGCAGGAAACAGTTGAAGTACAAGGAACCCTGCGGCCTGCAAAATGGTGTCCGCGCGGACTGATGCTGCTGTCGTCTTCCATTCCGCGGACCACCGGAAATGCACATTGACAGAGGCCGACTTGGACTCCTTTGTCGAAAAGAAGATGGCGAACTCAAACATCCTCGTCCGCCTTCCCGCCCATCAAGAAAGATTGAACTTCTCAACCGCGACCCAGATCGCCATTCCTGTGGACCATTTCGACAGCGGATTCAAGTTTCTGCTTCTATGGGAACTCGCTGCGATCTTCGAGCACTATGGAATGGTGCCTGGCCAGCTTGCGCCGAATACACTCGCTGCGATCTGCAACTTTGTCTCTTACTTGCGATCTGAGAAGATCGCTTTCTCAATTAATATCTTCCGCAAGATATTCTCTGTCCGCTCCATCACTGCTTCCGGAGGCCGCCCCTACAAGGGGGTCATATATTTCTACTGCAGGGGAATGAAGGTTGTGGGTCTTCCCAACAAGATCCACAATTGGACCTCCAGGTTCCTGATTTTTGAGGGCGACCTAGGGTTCGCGCACACCTATCCGCAGGTGCGCGCGGACTCCGCCTTCAAAAGTGTGCAACTGGATGATCTAGATTCCGCCATTGTCGAGTTCCTGGCCAATGCTAGGCTCGACATCGAGCACTATATTCCGCTGCTGGCGAGCTTAGCGGACGTCATGCCCGAAGAGAGTAAGTAGCTTCCGAACTCAGCTTTTGCATCCGCCGCGACCTTGGTGTTTAACCCATTTGTTTTTGCAGCGACCCTGGCGGTGCCCGCTAACTTGCCGCAGACGCCTAGCGGCTTCGTCCCTACACAGAAAGAAAAGAAAGAAGTAGTCGCCAGAAAGAGGAAGGAGGAAGGGGATCCCGCAGCGGATTACTCTTCCTCAGAAAGCTTCTCCATGAGTGGCTTTGGCATCAGCCAGAAGGACCTCAGGGGGAACCCTATGGTCCACTGGCACAGCAAGAACAAAAACGCACGCTTATCCACCGCGCTTCCTTCGTGGAAGAGTCCGCGGATAACACGCCACGCCCATATCGCGATCTCCGCGCTTTACGGAAAGCGCAACCTGAGCGACCTCAAGAAGGTGCCCGCCGCCGACCTCCCTCTGCTAGCCTCTCAGGCTTCTGCGAATAGCGCGGTGACAAACCACTATGTTGCCACTCTGGCCAGAGTCCTGTTGAGGCAGAACGAACAACTTCAAAAGGATAATAAAGCGCTAAAGGAAAGGAATGTGCGGCTGGGAAAAAGGGTTGCTCAGCAAAGATAGGAGCTGGGGGTGAGTTGAATACGCAGCGGCCTTAATTTGCCATCCGCCGCGGTCTGTCTGACGTTTGCTTTTTGTTTTGCGCAGGTCGCCTATGACTTGGAAAACAACAACTTCCAGCCTGCCATGCTCCCTTTCGTAAAGGAGACCGCCGAGGTCGCTATTGAGCGACTTGTCCGCGACGGCTTCATAAAGGAGGGAGTGGATGGAGTCCCTTTTTTGGAGATCTTCCCTGAGCTGGCTCTGCAGGTCGCGGCGATGGAGAGGGCTAAAAAAGGCAAGGATGTTATTGAGGAAGAAGGCGAAGAAGAAGAAAAAGAAGAAGAAGAAGACGACGGAGGGCAAGGCGAAGAGCCAAGCGTCAAGGAGACAGCGGACAACGCTGCCTCAAGCCAGCGAGTAGAGGAATTGTCCGCGGAGTCCGACACTTCTGCATCTTCTTCTGCTACCGGGAGCTCGCATAGCGGGTCCGCCTCGAGTACAGGATCGGATAGCAGCGGGAGCGGCTCCGGGGGCTACTCTCCAGAAGTTGACATTGTTGGTGACAGCCCTGCACCTCCAGAGAAGAAACAAAGGACTATAGATTGATCAATGTATTTTTATCTTTTTTTTGGTTTTTTATAAAAGTGGCGGACGCGAGATTGCAGTCCGCCGAACATATAGAATGATGTAAACAATTTTTGATGAAATAGAAAAAGGATATTTTTGGCATGTGTGCTTTCTGCAATGTTCTCTTTCCACGCTCACCGCACCGACACTTAGTAGTCCGCACGTCATGCTGATAAGTGAGCTTCTTATCTTGCTGATCAAAGAATATTATTGTCCGTCGGAATAAGAAGAAATTGTCAGGCGGACTCTGTTGAGTTTCAATTGCAGTCCGCACGACACATTATTTATGACGAACTTTTGCTGATGAGAATCCAAATCATCAATTCATTCAACATTTGTCCTTAAAAAATGACAAGAATAGCCAGCTGAGAGAATAGCCTTAAAGAATGTCAAGTGGTACTTCATTTTCTAGTAGAGTCCGCATTTCTCTTTATTAACTTATCAAATTGTAACATATGAAAACCATTCGGCGGGCTGAGTGAATACGGAAAACCAACCCGCTCATTATAGAAATGATTATAGTTAATGGTCTCAAGAAAATTATCGGACTGAGCGGATACAAAAAACCACTCCGCCAAAGATAGAATCTATAAAATCCCAAGGAATCTGGCGGACTGCGCGGATAGATAAGACCAGTCCGCCAAGATAGAAATGACCCATAGCGATAAAGAGAACCAATCCGCTCATAATACAAAAAATGATTTATAGCTTGCGACCAGGTGGGCAGGTGAGCCGGAGCGGCATACTTTCCTCACCGGGTTACATGCTATAAAATCAACCCAAGCCGGCGGACTGAGCGGACACAGAAAACCAATCCGCTCACCATAGAAGAAATGACCTATAGCTTGCGACCAGGTGGGCAGGTGAGCCGGAGCAGCATACTTTCCTCACCGGGCTACAAGCTATAAAATCAACCCAAACAAGCAGACTGAGCAGACTCAGAAAACCAATCCGCCCTTAATAGAAGAAATGACTTATAACTTGCGACCAGGTAGGCAGGTGAGCCGGAGCGGCATACTTTCCTCACCGGGTTTCAAGCTATAAGGTCAACCCAAATAGGCGGACTGAGTGGATAGAGAAAACCAGTCCGCACATAATTCCCTGCGAAGAGCAAAAATGCTCATTTGGCGGAACGGTTCCCTGCCCTCTTGCCTGGAGTACAGTCTAAGCTGTGGGTCTCCTGCAGGCACTGCTTGAGGGTACCATGGAGTGTTCGAGGGTTATAAGCTAAGATGACCCGCGGGCAGGTGAGCCGGAACGACATACTTTCCTCACGCGATCATCGAAGTTGTAACGATATCCTTATGACGGCATGGTAGAGCTTTTCCCCACCCAGCCCTCCATAATGCCGAGGTGGGGTCAGGTACTTGCCGGGATCCGAAGTCCAGAATCCAACCGCGCTATAGCCTGCAAGCTCCCACTACACGGTGCGAAATCTCCTCGCAACACGTGGTCTTTGTGGTGTTACGCTAATGACAACGGCTCTAGGGGAGGTTTTGCTGAACTCGGCGATGTCTCCTGGTATTAGGGAACCGTTATAGGTCTTTGGGAGAGAGAGAGAACACTAGAAAAAGGTGTCAGTATGGATCCTTCGATTAATAAAATATATTTGCAAAGCAAACATAAGAAAGAAGAAAGAAAGTTCAAGCGCAGAACCGTTTTTAAAATCTTTCTTAGCGTTTCATCTGTTATGATTACACAAACAAAACACTTGAAGAAGCGTTAGCAGGCAGTTTCTATTCATAATAACTCTTGAAGAAGATACACAAAGTAGAGAGGAGTTTCAAGAATAGAACCGTTTGAGATCATCCCCGCTCCAGGTGTGTGGTATATCCTCTCCTTTGTATGTCTGCAAGCGGTAAGCGCCGCTCTTTAATGCTTCTTTGATAACAAAAGGGCCGGCCCAATTTAGATTAAGCTTCCCAACCAAACCAGCTCTTGCAGCAGCATCAATCTTCTTTAGAACGAGATCTCCCACTTGGAAGTGCTTGATCCTCACGTTTTGATCAAAGTAGCGGGCCATCCTCATTTTGACCTCTTCCTGTCTTATGGCTGCTTGATCTTTGATGGCC
Source organism: Platanthera guangdongensis (assembly GCA_039583875.1). Taxonomy (NCBI): domain Eukaryota; kingdom Viridiplantae; phylum Streptophyta; class Magnoliopsida; order Asparagales; family Orchidaceae; genus Platanthera; species Platanthera guangdongensis. The sequence continues at coordinate 125,142,171 of CM077163.1, read as the reverse complement.
TCGACGTGTTCCAAGCTGAACCTCATCTCTTCATTGTTCAACTCAAGCCAGTCCTCAACGCCTTCTCTTGCAAGCAGAACTCTGGGTGACGGGACTTCAAACTCAACCGGGATAAGTGCCTCTGAGCCATGAGAGAGCTTGAATGGAGTCTCCCCAGTTGCGGATGATGGCATTGTCCTAAGGGACCAGAGGACTGATGGAGGCTGATCAGCCCAGCTGCCCTTGAGATTCTGCACTTTCTTTTTGAGCAAATTGAGGATCTGCTTGTTGGCTGCTTCTACTTGGCCATTGCTTCTGGGATGATGAACTGATGCAAACCGCAGTTCTGTTCCGATCTGCTTGCAAAAATCTATCGTCTCGGAGTTGTTGAATTGTGGCCCATTATCAGTGATTATAGCCATTGGAATTCCATGTCGGCAGACAATCTCCCCCCAAATGAAGTTTCTGACGACCTGAGTAGTTGTCTTTGCCAATGCCTTGGCTTCGATCCACTTGCTGAAATAGTCGATCATTACGATGATGAAACGCCGCTGACTGCTTACCATGGGAAAAGGACCGAGGAGGTCCATTCCCCAAACTGCGAAGGGCCATGGAGTTGCAATCGATCTGAGGGACTGAGCTGCTTGGTGCTGAAGTGGAGCAAACTTCTGGCACTGAACACACTTTCTGGAATAGATCTCAGCATCTCTCTTCATAGTGGGCCAGAAATATCCTTGCCGCAGGATCCGTTTTTCAAGAGTTCTGGCTCCCGAGTGGCTTCCACACTCTCCGGAATGAATCTCTTGCAAAACAGTGAAAGCTTCTTCTTCTGAAACACACCGGGCCATGGTAGAGAGGAAAGTTTTTCTGTAGAGGACTCCCGCCACTAGGAAGTAATGAGCTGCTTTTATTCTGAACTTTTTCTTATCTCTGACTGTATGATGATAATCTCCCGTTGACAGATAGAGGATGAATGGGTCCATCCAAGAGGCACGTTGGTCTACTTGCATCAAATCTCCTTCCAATACCGCCGGGCGAAAGAGCTCGGAAGTTGTCCCTCCTGAAAGCATCTCATGCTTGGAAAGAAAATCGGCCTCCTCATTCTCTGTTCTGGGGATGTGCTCGATAGTAAAGCTCTTGAACCTGCCAACTTCTATCTTCATGAGAGCTAGATATTTCTTCAAGATTGGCTCTCTTGTCTCAAAGTTACCGAGGACTTGTGACGCCATCACCAGAGAATCGGTTTTGATGTGAACATGATCAATTCCTAATTCCCTTGCGAGCCTCAAGCCTGCTAGCAAAGATTCATACTCGGCCTGATTATTGGTTACTGGAAAGTAGAATTTGATGGCCTGCTCCAATTTGACCCCGTTTGGATTGACGAGAACCACTCCTGCTCCAGAAGAACTTCTGCCTGAGGCACCATCAACATAGATGGTCCAAGCCAAAGGTGACCTTTCTGCCTGATCAGAACTGGACTCTGGCATGTCGATTAGAAAATCTGCTAGGACCTGAGCTTTAATGGCTGTCTTGGGCACATAAGAGATTTCAAATTCGCTCAACTCTATTGCCCACTTGGCTAGTCTGCTGGAATGTTCTGGTTTTTCCAACACACCCTTCAAAGGCTGATCAGTGACAACTTGAATTGAATGTGCCTGGAAGTACGGGCGGAGCCTGCGAGCCGACATGACTAGCGCCAAGGCTAACTTCTCCAGGATTGGGTACCGTGTCTCAGCACTTTTCAGAATATGACTAACATAATAAATTGGAAATTGCTTTCTGCTCTCTTCCCGAAGAAGAACGGAGCTGACGGCCTCAGGGCCAACCCCTAGGTACAAGAAAAGAATCTCTCCTGGCCGAAGACTCTGAAGCATGGGTGCTGAGGTCAATTGCATCTTCAACTGCTCAAAAGCTTTGGAGCATTCTTCTATCCACTCAAACTTGGAGGCTCCTCGAAGAGTTTTGAAGAATGGAGCACTCCTATCTCTGACTCAAGAGAGAAATCTCGCAAGGCCTGCTAGCCTCCCCCCTAACTGCTGAACTTCCTTAGGTGAACGAGGGGTAGGCATATCAAGGATGGCTTTTACTTTATCAGGGTTGGGGGCAAGTCCTTCCGGAGTAAGGAGGTGACCAAGAAACTTCCCCTTACTTGCCCCAAACGTGCATTTCAAAGGATTGAGCTTCATTTTATACCTACGCAGAGTAGCGAACGTCTCTGCTAGGTCTCGCAAGTGCAGCGAAAACGACTTACTCTTAATCAAGAGATCGTCTACATACACTTCTAGGTTCCTTCCCTTCTGATGGTTAAACACACGGTCCATCATCCGTTGGTAGGTTGCACCAGCATTCTTAAGCCCAAAGGGCATCACAAGGTAGCAATAACAACCATCATTAGTTATGAATGACGTGTGAGGAACGTCAGGCTTATGCATTCTTATCTGGTGATAACCAGAAAATGCATCTAAAAAACTCATATAAGAGTACCCTAACGCGGAATCAACTAAAGAATCTATCCGAGGCAAGGGGTAGCAATCTTTAGGGCATGCTTTATTAAGTTTAGTGAAATCTACACACATTCGCCACTTTCCTCCTGGTTTCTTAACCATTACAACATTAGAAATCCAGGTAGGATATTGAATTTCTTTAATAAAATTCGCTTTGAGGAGCTTTGCGACCTCCTCCCTTATTGGTTCAGCAAGCTTTGTAGCCATGTCTCTCTTCTTTTGTTGTATGGGCTTGCAGCCGGGATCAACGTTCAAGTGATGGCAAGCAACATCAGGATCCACTCCTGGCATGTCCTCTGCTGACCAGGCGAAGACATCCAGGTTGTTCAGCAAGCAGGAAATCAACTCAGCCTTTTGATCTTTAGGTAGCTCCGAGTTGATGGAGAGCTTCCTCTCCTCCCCCTCAGCAATGGGGACTCCTTGCGTCACCTGGGCAGGTTCCAGGTGAGCACCTTCATCAGCAGCGGTTTATGAACTGAGGGAGGCTTCTGCAGCTTCTGTTGGAGCAAGGGAAGGTCTGGCTTCAACCACGTTGACAGTACGGACGTAGCACTCCCTTGCTCTTCTTGGGTCACTCCTGACCCGGCACATCCTTCCATCGACAAAGAACTTGATGGCAAGGTGGTAAGTGGAAACCACCGCCTGATACTTGTTTAACAAGGGCCTGCCGAAGATGGCATGGTAGCTGCTGGGGGCGTCAACCACTATGAACTGTATCTGCTTAGTCGACCCTCCGAGCTTCACGGGTAGGATGACGCTGCCCTCTACCCTCTTTCTCTCTCCCGAGAAACCATAGAGTGGCCCCTCAGTGGAAAGCAAAGGCTTTCCAGTCCTAAGGGCCTCAAAGGTAGACTTGAACAGGAGGTTGGCTGAACTCCCTGTGTCAACAAGAATTCTATCGACCGTGAAGTCTCCAAGCACAGCCTTGATTACAACTGCATCATCAAATGGATTGGTTGTTTGAGGTAGATCTTCTGGACCAAAGGTGAAGACTTCTCTTGGAGGAGCAACGGAAGAAGAGGCCACCTCTGCCTGGGTGACCCTTGAAATTGACGATTTCCGGGTGGACTCGGTCCCGGCTCCACCATGGATGAAGAAGAGGCGTCCCAGGACCCCTTCATCATCTGCATCGAAGCACTCCAACGGGACGTTGATCGGCCCCAGATGGCCCTCGTCCTCTACATCCACGCATTCTTGGTAGGCCTCAGCTACCTCTTTGCCTTTCGAGGTGGATGGCTTCGAAGAGGAAGGAGAATCCTTCTTGGCCAGGTTAATCTTGCCCTCGGCAAGCAACTTCTCTATCAGCGTGCGAAGGGCCTTGCAGTCCTCAGTCAGATGGCCCTTTTCTTTGTGGAACTGGCAATATTGTGAATTATTTCTCGGCTTCCACATTTTCTGAGGCTCTTGCCTCTTTTCTTCTGATCTTCTTTGCAAGATCTGGATGACTTCGTCAAGGTCCAGATCTGCAGCGTCCTCCATGGGGCTTTCATCAAATTGTCCCGGAGCAGGCAAGGCTGCTTGTTGGAGGATGGGAAGAGCTTTCAATGGAATGGCGGGAGTGGTGGCCAACGACAGTCTCTGCTCATGAAACTGTTGATGGCCTTGGAAAGGTTTCTTGTTGCGGAAGTTTCTGCCTCTCTGAGACGGAGGCTGGAAGTCTGGGCGAGGGGGCTTGCCACGAGAGGAAGAAGCGGAGGCATCCCTTCCTTCAGCCTTAGCTGTCAGGGATGAGACATAGGTCGGATTGGCATTTTCTCCTTCTATGAAATGGTTGACCATGGCGATCAACTCCTGATAAGTCTCAGGTGCCTTGGTTGTTGCTTTAAACTTTAGAGGGCCCTCCCGGAGGCCATGGATCAAGGCGACCTTATAATAATCGGGGTTTACATTCCTGACCCCTTGGATCTCTCTTTGAAAGCGATCAACGAATCGCGCCACCGATTCATTATCCCTTTGCTTTATTTCAAACAGGGCAGCTGGCCCATTCTTCCTCTTCCTTGAGGTAGCAAACCTCAGCAGTAACTGGCTACGGAGCTCTGCAAAAGAAGAGATTGTGCCCGAAGGCAGCTCGTAGAACCACTCTCTCGCTTGTCCTTCGAGAGTGGTAACCAGCAGTTTGCACTTAATTGCATCTGAGAGGCATCTCAAAGCAACTGCCCCCTCAAATGCTTGGAGGTGAGAGACTGGATCAGTCCCTCCTGAATAGAGTGGGATGCGAGGCTCCCTGAAGTTGCTCGGGGCCGATTCCCATCGGATTCGGTCGACAAAGGGAGACGGGGTTTCGAACTCTGCGGGGTAGAATGGGCGGACTGGAGCCGGGGAGTCTGCGGGCTCGGCGGACTGGCGGTCAGCAAAATGGAGCTGGTGGGCTGGAGTCCCCCTGGCAGCTTCTCTGAAGAATTCTCTGAAAGCAAACTGCTCCTCTTGAGGGCGCAGAGGGGCAGCGGACTGAGCAGGGTTCCGAGGAGTTGCTGATGACTGCCGAAGCGGAGTTCGGCGAGCTGGGGTCTGGCGGACTGGCGAATCCGCTGGGTCCGCTGCGGCCTGAGGAGCAAGCCGCTGAGCAAGCGCGAGCAGAGCTTGGCTGATTGCGTCGAGACGCTGGTCAGTCTGCTGGCGGGACTGCTCGGCCTCAAGGCGAGCTTGTTCAATCGCGTCCCAAAGAGAGTCCTCTGAAGAGCTAGAGCGGTCTGAGGAGCGGGCTCTACGGTCTGACATTTCCGTCCGCTGATTTCAAAACACTACTCGGATCTGAAGGTCACGTGTTAACTGTTGATGCACGAAAACACAGAGGGGTCAAGCACCACCAGCTAACTGTTCGAACACCGGGGAATAGGGAGACTGCGAGTAATGATCTACTAAGAGGATGAGGGTAGGAAGAAGAGCAGGGCCGTAAACCACGGCAACAACAGACTTCGCCCGTCGCGGCCTGAATGCCTCTCTTGCGACGGGCTTTCCTTTGATTGAAGAAGGATTGGGTTATAAGTGAAAGGAAAAGGTTAACAAGAGCAGAGCGAGGGGGAGTCCGCAAGGCACAGGATTCGAGTCCGCAGCTTGTAACAAGTAGGCTCCTGGGTCCGAGTCAGCGTGCCTTTGGTGCACCACCTCCCCCCTATTTATAGGATAGGGGGCCTGCCCAAACGGGTAGGGCTAAAATAACCGGCTGCCCGGCGTACAGGAGAACCGGGCAGCGGTGACGGGAAGCAAAAAGAAAGAACACGCCAGTCCGCGCAGAAGGGGCGGACTGGGCTCGCGGACTAGAGCTTCCACTGCTGCTGGGCGCGATCCTTCTGGAGGGCGGCGACCTGGGCGGACGAGACACTTCGTCCGCCGCTGTAGAGAACCTGACCCCAAGCACTGGCGGACTGAGCGGACAGGTCCTTGAGTCCGCTGATGGGGTACCACATCCAATTGGGGACCTTGCCGGACTGGGTGGACTGATAACTTGCGTCCGCGCCTGTTGAAAGGGGGGCTTTGGAATCTTGCAGGATGTCGCGGACTGAGGGGTTAACACATGGGTTCTTTTATGTTATAACGACAACACACACACATGTGCTCACCACCCCTTAAAATAATTCACCCACGAATTCATATAAGTTGACCGAAACCAGTAGTCTGATACCAAATTGTAACACCGCCTATCCGTCGCATAGCATATAGCAGTAGGTCCGGCTGGTGCTCGACGCCATATACCACGGACAGACCAGAAGGTTACTCAATGGAAATCATCCAACTAAGAATCAACGTCCTACACAGAGTACATTCTAGCGGAAGCAATTTAAAAGTTGCAATAATTAGAACCCAGCCAACAACATGAATGACGTACAATACACAAGTACATGGCCTTAAGGCCTTACAAAAGTTTACACAAATTATAGTATTTTCCAAACTTCAGCACGCAGGCCGGTCACACATGAATAATACAAGTAAACATTCAAAATTAGGACTTCGGGGGCCGGCTCAGCAACAAGGGTTTTTTGCCCGTTATTTACCACTTGGCTCCGCAGCACCTGAAGCACAATCCACCGCAACAGTGGCAAACAAAAGCAACGGGCAGCTATGCTCCTTCCCTGCACTTTATTAGCATAACCAAGCAATATAGTGTAAAAACACTTCATCACAGGCGTGGGCATGCACAGCCACATGCCTCGTGCTCTCAGGGCACATTATCGGTGAACATGGTCAAAGTCCGCTGACTCACCACCACCCCTGGGCGGCAATATCTTGTGAGCATTTGGTATTTCTGGCCACTGCCTAAGACCCTCCATCTATGCCAATGACAAGTACCAAGTAACTTTAGGTCGCTTTAACCGAACGACATAGAGTGGGTAAGGTTTCGCCTAACCCGTTGCTTACACCGCCCTGTCACCTTAAGATATGGGCGCGAGTCAAACTTCCCTGAGTCCCAATCCGATCACACACTTCACATAACCCAGTTATGTACAAGTCGGCACCCAGGCCACCATGTTGGCAGAATCACGTATTTGCCCAGTTTTTCGGGTGTACCTTCGAGTTAGCCCCCAAGGCTCCCTGTTGCAATCTACCGCGTAGAAAACCCGAAAAACAAACAATTGCACGAAGTCTTCTCCGGCTATTCAAGCAATGCAACATCACTGATTCAGACCAACTTGTCCAGGTAGGCTTCACACATCATACCTATGTCTGTTTCTCGATTACAGACTCTACATGCAAAACAATTGGGAATATTCATGTCTACCCGAAGGAATGCCTCAAACTCACCGCAAACTCGTGAGAGTGGGCTTCCTATGCAAATAAAAGAGGACTTCACATGTCCTAGGATGAGAATCATTACCCGAGAATTCCTTTTTGGTGCCATGGAAATCTATGCAGATGAAAAGCACCGAAACGTCCTCGCCTCCGTAGATCCGAACTCGGCTCGCGATTTGGGGCTCCGGAGCTCCGCCGGTGGCCGGATCTCTCTTCCTTCTTCTTACTTGCCCTCCCCTCTCTCCAGAACTTTAGAAAGAGAATATTTGGGTGAAATGAAGGATTCAAAACCCTATTCCCGTGTATAACATAGCCTGAACAGCCCTGAACCGTCGGATCCCAAAATAAGGAAACGGACGGCCACGATTCGGGCTTGAAATCCAAAACCTGGGCCGAACACGGCTTGTGACACGGCCGTGTCCAAGGCCGTGTTCCCCATTTGCCATCAAAACCAACGCGTCCCAAAAAGTATATGGGCTCTCGACATGCCCATGTCCGACTTGACATGCCCGTGTCATACAATACACGATCGTGTAGCGTGTCGTGTTCCTCCTTCGACACAGGATCAAAAACATCTCGCAAGGGACACGGGTCCTCGACATGCCTGTGTCACAATTGACACGCCCGTGTCTACCCGCACACGCCCATGTGCTAACACCGCGTGTCTCCCACGACACGACCTGGCCTTCACCCCGAGATGGACACGACCTAGGACACGCCCGTGTCTCAAGCCGTGTTCGCTTCTTGACGATCAACGACTCCAAATTCGTCAACCTCTCGGCTAGATCGTCGACCCGAGCACAACACGCCCCTGGGACATGCCCGTGTCCAAGCTATGTGGCCCCTACCAAGTTCCAAACTTAGCTCAAAATGCCACCAGTCGCTCTTTTGAGTTTCATGGCATTACAAGCTGACGGGGCAGGTTAATCTCTCGGAGGTGGCGTAGACATCACCTCGAGATAGATTCTGCTGCCAGGCTCTCACTAGCTCGCAGGGCAGGTTGATCTCTCAAAGGGAGGAGTAGGTCTCACATTGTGATAGATTCTACTGTCAGGCTTTCACTAGCTGGCGGGGCATGTTGATCTCTTGGAGGGGGAGTAGACCTCACCTCGAGATAGATTCTGCTGCCATGCTCTCACTAGCTGGCAGGGCAGGTTGATCTCTCGGAGGGGGGGAGTAGACCTTACCTCGAGATAGATTCTGCTGCAGGCTCTAACTAGCTGGCAGGGCAGGTTGATCTCTCGGAGGGGGGGAGTAGGTCTCGCCTCGAGATGATTCCACTGCCCGGCTCTCACTAGCTGGCTGGGCAGGTTGATCTCTCGGAGGGGGGAGTTGACCTCACCTCGAGATAGATTCCACTACCAGGCTCTCACTACCTGGCAGGGCAGGTTGATCTCTCGGAGGGAGGAGTAGGTCTCACCTCGAGATAGATTCCGCTGTCAGGATCTCACTAGCTGGCGGGGTAGGTTGATCTCTCGGAGGTGGGAGTATGTAACACCCCCTATCTGTCGCATAACATATAGCAGTAGATCCGGCCGGGGCCCGAAGCCATATACCAAAGACAGACCGGGTGGTTACTCAATGGAAGCCATCCAACAATCCAATGTCCTACACAGAGTCATTCTAGCGGAAGCAATTTTATTAGTTGCAGTAACAAGAACCCAGCATTAGCATGAATGTCCACTAAACAAAACCAAAAGGAATGAAGTACAAATACACAAGTACTGGCCTTATGGCCTTACAAAATGGTTTACTCAAATTACATGTTTTCCAAACATCGGCAAGCAGGCCGGTCATATATGAATACAACAAGTAAACACTACAATTAGCCCTTCAAGGGCTGGCTCAATAATTTGGGCTTCAGCCCGCTATTGACCGCTCGGTCCTCCAGCACCTGCAAGCAACAATCCACCGCGACGGTGGCAAACAAAGGCAACGGTCAGCTATGCTGACCAAATTATAACGTTCCCGCCCCCAAACTCGGGGAGGCGATGCTCCTTCCCTGCACTTTATTAGCATAATCAAGCAGTAGAGTAATAACACTACATCACAGGCGCATGCACGCATGCCTATACGCCCCGTGCTCTCAGGGCACATTCTCGGTGATCACGGTCTAAGTCCACCGACTCACCACTGCCCCTTAGACGACAATATCTCGTGAGCATTTGGTCTTTCTGGCCCCTGCCTAAGACCCTCTATCTTTGCCAACGGTAAGTGCCAAGTAACTTTAGGTCTCTTTAACTGAACGACATAGAGCGGGTACGATTCCGCCTAACCCGTTGCTCACACCGCAACGTTAATTTAAAACATATGCGCAGGTCAAACTTTCCCGAGTCCCAAATCGTTTACACACATCACATAACCCAGTTATGTTCAAGTTGGCTCCCATGCCCACAAGATGGCAGAATCACGCATCCACCTAGTTTTCCGGGTGCACCTTGGAGTTAATCCCCAAGGCCCCCTATTGCAATCTACCTCGTAGAAAACCCGAAAAACAAACATTCGCATGGAGTCTTCTCCGGCCTTTCATGCAATACAACATCACCGATCCAGACCAACTTATCCGGGTAGGCTTCACACATCATGCATATATCCGTTCTCGATTACGGACTCTATATGTACACAACGGGGACTATTCATGTCTACCTGAAGGAATGCCTCAAACTCACCGCAAACTCGCGAGAGCGGGCTTCCCTATACAAAAGAAGTAGAGCTTCACATGCTCAAGTATAGAATCGTTACACTAGTGTTCTTCCTTGGCGCCATGGAAATGTACATGGATGAAAAGCACCGCAATCTCCTTGCCTCCGTAGATCCGAAGTCAGCTCGCGATTTGGAGCCATGAAGCTCCGCCGGTGACCGGATCTATGCTTCTTCTTCCTCCTTTGCTCTCCCCTCTCTCTAGACTTAGAAAGAGAACCACTCAAGTGAAATGAGGGTTTCAAAGGCCCAATCCCGGGTATATCTAAGTAGGAACAACCCACAGCCGTCGAATCCCAAAATAAGGAAACGAACGGCCACGATCCGTAGCTGAAATGAAAAACTTGGGCCGAACACGGCCTGCGACACGCCAGTGTCCAGGGCCGTCTCCCCCATTCGCTGTCAAAATCGACGCATCTCGAAAAACACACGGGCACCCGACACGGCCGTGTTCGACCTGACATGCCCGTGTTAGCCAGTACACACCCGTGTTCCCGGGCGTGTTCCTCCATCGACACAGGACCAACACCAACCCGAGACTCACACGTGTCTTGGACATGCCCGTGACATATTTGACACGCCCGTGTCAAACCCGAAAATGCCTGGGCTCCAGGCCGTGTTCATTGTCCCGACACTTCGTCGAGCGCAGTTTTTCGACCACCCGACACGGCCTTGGACATGCTCGTGTCCTAGGCCGTGTTCCCTCTCTCGACACATCGTCGAGAAAAAATCGTCGACTTCCCTGGCAGATCGTTGACATGAGCTCGACATGCCCTGAGACACGCTCGTGTCTCAGGCCGTGTTCGCTGCTCGACGATCGTCGACTCCAGAATTTGTTGACCTCTCGGCCAAATCGTCGACCCTAAACACGACACGCCCTGGGACACGCCCGTGTCCCAGGCCGTGTGCCCCCTACCAAATTCCAAATTTGGCCCAGAACGCCTCCGTCGCTCTTTTGAGTTTCGGGGCGTTACAACTCTCTCCCTCTTAAAAGAATTTCGTCCTCGAAATTACATAAAGGAAAGAAACATAAAACTTAAACGATACCTGAGTGAAACAACTCCGAGTACTCCTCAAACATGGTCTGCTCTCGCTCCTAAGAGAGCTCTTCCCGACCGCAATTGTCCCAACAGAACTTGACAATCCTGATCTCTTTGTTGCGTAGCCGCTTGACTTCCGAGTCCTCATTACGTACGGGCTTGAACTTCATCGTCAACACACTATCGACCGGCACTTTATCGACCGCGGTCACTCGCGAAGGTTCTTGCACCGCCTTCCGTAGTACCGATATATGGAATACATCATGTAGACCACTAAGCTCCACTGGCAGCTTAAAACGATAAGCTGCTTCACCAATCCGCTCCAAAATCTCAAACGGTTCAAGGTACCTCGGGCTTAGCTTCTTTAAACGCCGCACCCACGAGACACCCTTGAACGACTTGATCTTCAAGTACACCTAGTCGCCAACATCGTACTCCACGTTCCGGTGCTTGGCATTATAGTACTTAACCTGGCGGACTTGAGCGATTGGCAACCTTTGCCGAATGGTTCGCACCAAAGAAGTAACATCTTCCACCTCTTGGCGTTTGTACAACTTTGACTCACCCATTTCCAACCAAGACGACGACGTGCGACATCTTCTACCATAAAGTTCCTCGAAGGGCGTCATTTGTATGCTCGCCTGGTAGCTATTGTTGTACGCGAACTCCACCAAGTATAAGTGGTCCTCCCACTGCTTTTCAAAATCCAGGATGCACATGCGAAACATGTCTTCCATTATCCTATTGACCCTCTCGGTCTGCCCATCCGTCTGCGGATGAAAGGCTGTGCTGAAACTCAGCTTTTTTCCCAACATCTACGGCACCAGCCTCCAATCATTGGACATGAACCGCCCATCTCGGTCACTCACGATGCTGCGGGGCACACCATGAAGCCGTACTATGTTGTCCACATATAACTTTGCCAATTTCTCAACTGGATCATCCTTCCTATGCAGAATGAAATGCGACACCATCGTTAGACGACCTAAGACCACCCAAATGGCGTCGTTCCCTTTTTGCGACCTTGGCAGCCCGTACACAAAGTCCATAGTAATGTCGTCAAACTTCCGCTCCGGAATAGGCAAGGACTTCAAGAATCCTCCCGGCTTTTGGCATTCCTCCTTCACCAAGGCGCATGTTTGATACTTTGCCACGTACAGTGCCACATCATTCTTCAGTCCTGGCCACCAGAACAATTTCTTCACATCGCAGTACAACTTCGTGCTCCCCGGGTGAATCGTGTACTTGGTATGATGCGCCTCGTACAACAATTCCACCCACAAAGTGCCCACATTTGGGATGCACAAACGACCGTCTTTCCAAAGCAAACCATCAACAACCTCATATTGGGAATTTGACCCTCCAGAGCCTATATCATGAGCTTCTTCATGCTGCTATCCGCATCCAAATCTTGCCGAATCTGATCAGCCAGGTCATACTGAACTTCCGTCCAGTTCAAAAGCGCTTCAGCACTCGACTGCTTGTCTACGCAAGAGATCTCCAAAGCCTCCAACTCCCGAACCAATCGCTCGTCATGGACCGACAGCCAATGGGCTTGAGCTGGGGCCCGGCGACTCAACGCGTTTGCAACTGCATTGCCTCTACCAGGCACGTAGTGGATCTTGAATGTATAGTCCCCCAGGAACTCCATCTATCTATGCTGCTGGATGTTCAGATCTTTCTGATCCAACAAATATTTCAGGCTCTTATGGTCGGTATAGATATCGACCCTTACTCAATACAAGTAGTGCCTCTATAGCTTCAAGGCAAAAATCACGGCCGCTAACACCAAGTCATGGACCGGATAATTCCTCTCGTGCACTATCAGCTGTCTCGAGCCATACGCTTTAACGCTCCCATACTGCAGTAGCACGCAACCCAAACCACTGCCCGAAGCATCGCTGTAGATTTCAAAGCCTTCGATCCCACTCGGCGAACTCAGCACAGGCGACGTAGTCAACCGACACTTCAACTCCTCAAAAGCTCGTGCGCACTCCGGCGTCCAAATGAACTTCTGATCCTTCCTCATCAAAGTAGTAAGAGGTAATGCTTTCCGCAAGAAGTTCTCCACGAAGTGCCTGTAATAGCCGACAAGCCCCAAAAAACTCCATACCTCCGCTACCGTAGAGAGCACAGGCCACTGTGGTATCGCAATAATCTTCGCCGGATCCACCGCAATCCATTCTCCACTCACTATATGACCGAGGAATGCCACTGAGGACAACCAAAACTCGCATTTCGAGAACTTGGTGTTCAATTGATTCCTCCTGAGCGTCTCCAATACCAAGTGAAGATGCCTGAAGTGATCTTCCTCACTCTGTGAGTACACCAAAATGTCGTCGATGAAGACGATCACAAAATGGTCCAAGTACTCCCTGAAAGTCCTGTTCATCAAATCCATGAACATTGACAGCGCATTCGTCAGCCCAAACGGCATGACCGTAAACTCATAATGCCCGTATCTTATACTGAACGCTGTCTTAGGTATATCACTCTCCCTTATCCTCGGCTGATAGTAACCAGACTTGAGATCCAACTTCGAGTACACCGTCAACCCGTCTAACTGACCAAATAGATCATCAATCCTCGGGATCGGGTACTTGTTCTTTTCCGTTAGCTTGTTCAACTCCCGATAGTCAATACAAAGTCTCAAGCTCCCGTCCTTTTTCTTAACAAAGAGGACCGGTGCGCTCCAAGGCGACGAACTTGGACTCACATACCCTTGCTCCAACATCTCTTGCAATTGATCCTTCAGCTCTGCCATTTCCTTAGGTGCTAGCCGATATGGAGAGCGTGACACAGGTTTTGCACTTGGCACTAGCTCAATCGTGAAATCTATCTCCCATTGAGGCGGGGCTCCAGGAAGTTCACCAGGGAACACCTCAGGGTACTCCGATACCACTGAAATACTATCCAATGTAGGCTTAGGCTTTGCAACCTCCACTGGCGTAAAGGCTCACGACTTGTTTCCGACTTGACCACCCCTTACGATTGCGATATGCTTGCTGCTACGAGAGCCAGTCCGCACCAAAGATCACGTCGAACTCCACTAGCGATAGTAACGACGTTTGTAAATCAAACTCTTGACTCCCAATCCATACCTAAGCACAACAGATTCCACCCGCGCGCATTGTGCACCATTGGACCATAACGCATCCAATTGGTCTCTTACCATCGATAGAGGTACTCCGACACACAGTATAATTCCTAAATAAAGGAATGCGAAGCTCCCTAAATGAACGGTGATCTCGCCGGATAAATGAAAATCAGAACAAAGCTTAGCACAAGTAGTTCTAAGCTAACATGCACAAGGGCGACAAGTATTTAAGGCTAAACTGCTATAACTTTAAACCATGCCTGTACTCACGACGGCGTGCTTCCTCTCAGACTTTAGGCACCCACGGGCATAATGCCCCGGCTCCCCACAGCTGTAACATGCACCCAGGGTTTGGCCTGTAGTTTCCCCTGAAGTACCGAAAGGAGGGGCTAGACCCAAAGTCCTAGCCTTCTTATACCACCTACGATACCCAGACTTTGAGGTGTTCGGCATTTTGAACGCCGTTTCCTTTGCACTAAAGTCCTCAACTACTCCTGACATAGCTTTCTTAGTCTTCTGAGCACCATTCCGACACTCTCAGGCAAAGTGCCCTTTGTAACAACCTCATCCGTTCATATGGTATATACTAGAAGGTCCGGCCGGGGCCCCACAACATATATCACAAAACATGCAGAAAAGTTACGGGATGATACCAGAGTAGCGCAGCGCACCTTAACGCATTGCATTCTAGCGGAAGCCTATACTAATACTTGACTTGAACTCCACACTTGAATGTCCAACATATAAAACAACTCCACATTGTATATATATAATAGGAATGTCTTACAACAACACGAAGTTGGCCTTATGGCCTTACATGGATTTCAAACAGTGGCCTAAACATTGGCGCGCAGGCCAGCCACAATAAAAGAAAACACAACTGTCATTCCAAATAGTCTTTGAGGGCTAGCAGCAGTAGCAGTAGCAGCAGGGACATCAACCTTTATGCGTCCCGCTTGGCTCTCCAGCACCTGTACAGGGACAATCCACCGAACGGTGACAAACAGAAGAAACAGTCAGCGTTCAGCTGACCAAATTATAACGAACCTACCCATTTTTCGGGGCAGCGGTATTCTTCCCTGCAGGCATAGCATTCACAAGCATGTATATAATTCATACAAATGTGCTCTCACGCATACACATGCCATCACAATCGTCAGCCACCCGACCCGACGATCCATGCACTCAGGGCACATTCTTGGTGTACCGACGAACCAGTTTCCCACCACCGTATCAGGGCCACAACCCAACGACAACTCTCTTGAGCATTTACTTCATGGCGTGCAGCCGGAGTTCTAGTCTTAAAACACCGGGATGGCCCGTAGCCCCCCATTGTGTCATGGCACGCAGACCTAAGACTCTCGCTATGCACTCCAACAGACCGCACCTTCTGCTCCACGTCGGACGGACATAATGCAGGTCAGATCCTCCACCCCCCGTTGCTCAAATCGCCTTGCCTTCACCGAGTACAGCGTACTCGCGGCTTAATCAAAGGCGCAGGTCGGTCTCACCAATCCTGTTCTTGGCAGTCAAGCCTGGGTATTTATTACACCCATTCATCTTACAACATCAGCGGGTCTTTCCTGGGCACACCAGTAATTCCTGTTACTCGTTCACAGGTACGACACTGCAATATTACAAATGTCAGGGGTCTTTCCTAGTCACACTAGTACTTCCTGCTACTCTCTTCACAGGTACCACCTACGACATCAAGCAACATAAAAGGCCTTTCCTGGTCACACAAGTACTTCCTATTACTCATTCACAGGTACGACCCAATAGCACAAGCATAACACGGATATTTTCCTAGACTACCACTCCAGTACTTCCTGCTACTACCCTTCACAGGCATAACCCGTTGACTACCTGTGACGACCTCACTCTGCTTGATGGCTTCATGCAGGCCAAGATTGTAGACCCGGGGCTGCGCATGCGTGGCAGAGGAGTCCACTACTGCGTTGCCATTCTCCACATACGACGCTCCCGCCTTCTTTTCATTCTTTGGCGGCACCCGACACTCTCGAGCTATATGCCCCACCCGGCCACAATTGAAGCATGTACGAGTATCCGGCCTTGAGGTAGCCCCCGATGTTGCTCCCGATACAACTGATGAAGGAGCTTGTCCACTTTTCTTGGACTTCTTGCCCCATTTCTTCTTATAAAATGGTTTCCCAAGTCGGGGCACCTTCCACTCTGGCTGCGTCACAGCCAAAGCCCTCTTCCCCTGCACCCTCTTCATATCTTTTTCCAGCGCGCTCGTAGTGTCGACCAATGCCTGGAAGCCT
Source organism: Platanthera guangdongensis (assembly GCA_039583875.1). Taxonomy (NCBI): domain Eukaryota; kingdom Viridiplantae; phylum Streptophyta; class Magnoliopsida; order Asparagales; family Orchidaceae; genus Platanthera; species Platanthera guangdongensis. The sequence goes on along the minus strand of CM077163.1, from coordinate 125,125,838 downwards.
TGGTTCACAGAACTAGAAACCAGGAACCTCAGCTCTTCCCGCAGTCCTTCATAGAACCTATTTGTCTTTCTCTGCTCATTAGTAAAAATAGAACCCGTATACAGCCCCAAGCGTGTAAACTCATGCATGTATACGTCAACACTGCCATCACCTTGTGTTAGCCTTTGGAATTCATTTTCCATGGCTATCCGTTGAGCTGCAGGAAGGTGTTTCGCTAGGAAGAGTCGGGAGAATTCTTCCATCGATACTTGTGTTAAGGGTCGACCCGCCAAGTGATGCAACTCCATCTCGTCCGACCATAATCTAGCTTCTCCTTCAAGCAGGAAGGTAGCTAAGGTGACTTTCTGATGATCCTCCGATCCAATCGCCGTCATGATTCGCTTGACGCGAAATAGCCAATCCTCAGCCTGCGTAGGAGTTCCCGCTCCTGAAAACGTAGGCGGATGGAAACTTATAAACCGCATCAACTGCTTCTAGCACCTCGAGGAGCCATATCCACTACAGGTTCAGGTCTTGCCGCCACCTGTTCTGGCCTCACAGCCGGTTGTTCCTGCCGAAGTGGCTGTCCTTGGATCATGGAAAACAAAGCATCAACAACTAAACGCACATGTTCCGCAGACGGTGGATGTGTAGGCACCGCGGCTGGTGCCGTACTTTCATCAGAATGCTGGGGCTCTGACTGCCCAGCTCCACTCCGTGTCACCTAAAGGTGGATAAGACACACACATTAGCGGACTTACACAAGCAAATAACACAAAATAGGAACACGCAGGTTCCTTAAATACATAAATTTGCATTCCTATCATGGACATTCAGGAGTTCAATCATATCAACGTGGTTTGCACAGACACGTGCTCGCCACCCCACAAAAGAAGTCGACCACGACTTCGAGAGGAAAAGACCGAGACAGCTGATACCAAAAATGTAACAACCCCATCCGTTCATATGGTATATACTAGAAGGTCTGGCCGGGCCCCACAACATATATCACAAAACAGGCAGAAAAGTTACGGGATGATACCAGGGTAGCGCAACGCACCTTAACGCATTGCATTCTAGCAGAAGCCTTTTATAATATTTGACTTGAACTCCACACTTGAATGTCCAACATATAAAACAACTCCACATTGTATATATATAATAGGAATGTCTTACAACAACACGAAAGTTGGCCTTATGGCCTTATATGGCTTTCAAACAGTTGCCTAAACATTGGCGCGCATGCCGGCGACAATAAAAGAAAACACAACCGTCATTCCAAATAGCCTTCGAGGGCTAGCAGCAGCAGCAGGGACATCAACCTTTATGTATCCCGCTTGGCTCTCCAGCACCTGTACAGGGACAATCCACCCAACGGTGGCAAACAGAAGCAACGGTCAGCGTTCAGCTGACCAAATTATAACGACCCTACCCCTTTTCCGTGGCAGCGGTATTCTTCCCTGCAGGCATAACATTCACAAGCATGTATATAATTCATACAAATGTGCTCTCACGCACACACATGCCATCACAATCTCCAGCCACCCGGCACGATGATCCGTACACTCAGGGCACATTCTTGGTGTACCAGCGAACTAGTTTCCCACCACCGTATCAGGGCCACAACCCAACAACTCTCTTGAGCATTTACTCCATGGCGTGCGGGCGGAGTTCTAGTCTTAAAACACCAGGATGGCCCGTAGCCCCCCATTGTGTCATGACACGCATGCCTAAGACTCTCGCTATGCGCTCCAATAGACCACACCTTCTGGTCCACATCGGACAGACATACCACAGGTCGGATACTCCACCCCCCGTTGCTCAAATCGCCTTGCCTTCACCGAGTACAGCGTACTCGCGGCTTAATCAAAGGCGCGGGTCGGTCTCACCAATCCTATTCTTGGCAGTCAAGCCTGGGTATTTATTACACCCATTCATCTTACAACATCAGCGGGTCTTTCCTGGGCACACCAGTACTTCCTGTTACTCGTTCACAGGTACGACACTAAAATATCACAAATATCAGGGGTCTTTCCTGGGCACACTGATACTTCCTGCTACTCTCTTCACACGTACCACCTACGACATCAAGCAGCACAAAGGGCATTTCCTGGTCACACCAGTACTTCCTATTACTCATTCACAGGCACGACCCAATAGCACAAGCAGAACACGGATATTTTCTTGGTCTACCACTCCAGTACTTCCTGCTACTACCCTTCACAGGCATAACCCATTGACTCCTTAAACTACATGTTTATCACGGAGTCTTCTCCGGTTTGTATGCAACATCACCAATCTAGACCAACCTGTCCAGATGGGCTTCACACAACATGCCTATTTCGTACTCCAATTCCGGATCTATATGCCAACAAAGGGGATTTCATGAATCCACCCAAAGACTCCCAAAATCAGCCACCTCTTGGTGGGGGAATAACAAAAATATGCCAAAAAGGAAGCCTTCACATGGCTAGGAAGAAAGTCGTTACTCTTGAAGCCCGCTTTGGTGCCATGAAGTTCCTAGCTGGCTAGAAAGAGCGTTTCCTCCGCAAAATTGGCCTCGGATCTTAGCTTGACACTCTCAAGCTCCACCAGCAAGCAGCCCTTCTTCTTCTTCCTCCTCCTTCCTCTCCCTTTCTCTCTCTAAACTTTTAGAAAGATAAAGGCAATAACAAAATGAAAATATGTTCTCTGTTTTCGGCCTTAAGGAAGTAGGAAAGAAGCTCAGTCTTTGGATCTCAGCTGAAGTAAATGAACGGCCACGAAAAATCGAGAAAATCGATTTTCGCGTCCGACAGGCCCTGTGACACGCCCGTGTCACAGGCCGTGTCGCTAGCGGTGCTCAACCCGCCTTATCCCAAAACAGGTCACCACCACGGGACACGCCCGTGTCAGCCAAGTCACGCCCGTGACACAGGTCTGCGCTCGATGATCTGCGTTCGATGATCAGGCAGCGATCTTCGAGCTCACCAGCGATCGTCGATCTCCCCAGCGATAGGCAAACAGCGCGTTCGACGATTTTCGTTCGACGATCGGTGCGTTCGAACAATTCCGTTCGACGATCGTGCAGCGACCGTCGAGCTGGCCCAGTGTTCGACGATTGGCCCAGCGTTCGACGATTTTCGTTCGATGATCTTCGCTCAGACACGCCCGTGTCTGGGGCCGTGTTCCTCAGGCTGAAAAAAAATCTCAAAATCACCCGAGACTCACACGGCCTATGACACGCCCGTATCCCAGGCCGTGTGCCCATACACGGCACTAGACACGCCGTAGCTCGTCGGGCTGAGTTCGTCGACCATGCTGACATGCCCTGTGACACGCCCGTGTCACAGGCCGTGTCCAAAGCACTCGACGATCGTCGACTAAAATGTGTCGACCACTCGTCGACTGTTCCTCCCGAACACTCGTCGAACGCAGGACACGCCCTGGGACACGCCCGTGTCCCAGGCCGTGTCACCCAAAATTTTGCATGCTGAAAAATGGGCTGTTACAACCCTCCCCTCCTACAAGAAATTTTGTCCTTGAAATTCATACACAGGAAGGCAACCAGCAAGTAAAAGGTTATAACATTAAAATTCTCATGTTACAACAACATATTCTCACTCTCCACTCATTACAGAAACAGCTCGAGAAACTCCACTCGCATGGTTTGCTCTCGCTCCCATGTAAGTTCCTCACGGCCGCAGTTATCCCATCGGACTTTAACCATCCCGACCGTCTTGTTCCGCAACTATTTCTCGGCTCGATCCTCGATCTGAATGGGTCTAACTCTCGTTGTTAGCCCATACTCTACCGGCACACGATCATCCGCGATCACTTGAGCTGGATGTTTAACGGCCTTCCGAAGTACTGAGATGTGAAACACATCATGTAATCCACCAAAGTCTGCCAAAAGAGCTAGCTGATATGTCGCTTCTCCGACTCGCTCAACCACTTCAAATGGACCCAAATATCTTGGACTCAACTTTTTCAAACGTCAAATCCTGGACACACCTTTGAAGGGCTTGATCTTCAAGTAGACCCAATCGCCAACCGCGAACTTTACATTCCGGTGCTTGGCGTTGTAGTACTTCGCTTGTCGATCTTGAGCAATGAGTAGCTTCTCTCGAATCATTCGAATGGTTGAGTTTGCTTCATCGACCTCATTTCAATTATACACTCGAGCTTCACCCGCTTCTACCCAAGCCAAGGGAGTATGACACTTCCTTCCATATAGCGCTTCATACGGTGTCATCCCAATGCTCGCCTGGTAGCTGTTATTATAAGCAAACTCCACCATGTAGAGAGGATCTTCCCATCTATTTCCGAAGTCGAGGGCGCACATCCAGAGCATGTCCTCCATCGTTCTGTTGGTACGTTCAGTTTGGCCATCTGTTTTGGGATGAAAGGCCGTACTGAATGTCAACTTCGTGCCCAACAGTCGGTGAACTAACCTCCAGTCATTTGACGTGAATCGCCCATCTCGATCACTTACGATGCTCCGAGGAACACCGTGAGGCTGCACAATCTGGTCAATATATAATTTTGCCAAACTTTCGACCGAATCATCCCGCCTGTTCAGGAGAAAATGTGCCACTTTAGTTAGCCGGTCAACAATCACCCAAATGGAATCATTTTCTCGCTGCGATCTCGGCAACCCGTGCACAAAATCCATGGAAATATCATCAAATTTCCATTCTGGGATCGACAACGACTTCAAATAACCACCCGGCTTTTGGCATTCCTCCTTCACCATCGCATATGTTTGGCATTTGGCCACATAGAGGGCAACATCTCTCTTGAGCCCTGGCCACCAGAATAGCTTTTTTATATCATTGAACATCTTCGTGCTCACGGGGTGAATGGAATACTTTGTATAATGCGCTTCATACATCAGTTCTTCCCTCAATTTACCCACATGCGGGACACACAAATGGCCTTCTTTCCGCAAAAGACCGTCATTCCAGGAGGATTTGCCCTCTGGCCCCTCGTGAACATAGCGTAAGAGATCTTCATCTAACCTCGTTGCTCGTCTAATCCGGTCTGCATGGTCACATTGCACCTTCATCCAGTTCAGACATGCATTGGCGGTAGAATTCTTGTCAACACAACATATCTCCAACTCTTCTAGCTCCTGGATGAGACGTTCATCATGCCTTTGCAACCAAGCTGCTCTTGCCGGAGTCCGCCGACTCAAGGCATCCGTGACTATATTGCCCTTTCCGGGCGTATAGTGAATCTCGAAAGTGTAGTCCCCAAGGAACTCCAACCACCTTCGTTGTCGCATGTTCAAGTCCTTCTGCTCTAATAGGTACTTTAAGCTCTAATGATCTATATAGATGTCCACCTTCACTCCATAAAAATAGTGTCACCATAACTTTAGTGTAAAAATCATCGCTACTAATTCCAAGTCATGGACGGGATAATTTCTTTCGTGCACCTTCAGCTGGCGTGAGCCATAAGCAATTACCTTTCCATTCTACAGAAGAACACAGCCTAAGCCGCTCCCTGAGGCATCACTATAAATAACAAATCCATCGGTCCCACTTGGCGAAGACAACACCGACGCCGTGGTCAACCGAACCTTCAGCTCTTCAAAAGCACATGCGCACTCTGGCATCCAAACGAACTTCTAATCTTTTCTCGTCAGCATGGTTAGCGGCAAAGAGATCCACGAGAAATTCTCAACAAATCTTCGATAGTAACCCGCAAGTCCAAGGAAACTCCTGACCTCGGCCACGGAAGACAACACTGGCCACTCCTCTATGGCTCTTATCTTTGCTGGATCCACTGCAATGCCCGCTCCACTCTTGTAACGCCCTGAAACTCAAAAGAGCGACAGGTGACGAATCTGTACCAAATTTGGAATTTGGCAGGGGTACATGGCCTCGGACACGGGCGTGTCCCAGGGCGTGTCGGGGTAGTTCAAAGATCTGCCAAAACGATCAGGCAGAAATCTGGGTTCGACGATCGTCGAGCAGCGGTCGACGATCTGGTCAAAATGCTGCGGTCGATGATCGGGCCAGCTTTCTGGGTTCGACGATCGGGCCGGCTTTTCTGTGTTCGACAATCGGGCCAGCTATCTGTGTTCGACGATCGGGCCAGCTATCTGTGTTCGACGATCGGGCCAGCTTTCTGGGTTCGACGATCGGGCCGCTTGTTCGTCGAACAGGCAGTTTTCTGGGATTGACGATCGGGCCGTGGGTTCGATGATCGGGCCGCGCGTTCGACGATTTGGCCAGAGTTTTGCGTTCGACGATCAGGCTATAGATCTCCGTTCGACGATCTGGCAGCGGTCGACGATCTTGGTTCGACGATCGTCGAGCGCGGGGCCGATTCTGGCGTGTCTGACTTGGTCGACGCGGAGTGTTGACACAGGGGTTTTGGAGGGAGTTGACTAAATGTCCTGACACAATTTAATTGGCCACAGACGTGTCTTGCTCCGGATTGGTGAACCATGCGGTGTTTAATCCCATTCGTCCAGGTCAGACCTGGATCGTGTCTGTGCATCCCTTTTTGTGGGATCCGATGGCTGTGGTTAATCCCGAAGAGATTATACTAGAGAGAAGGGTTTCAGAACCCTTATTTTTCCTGCCGTGTTCTCTGTCTAAATCCTAGAGAGAAGGGAGAGCAAAGGAGGAAGAAGAAGTCTAGATCTAGTCGTTGGAGGGGTTTTAGAGCTCCAAATCACGAGCCGACTTCGGATCTACGAAGGCAAAGAGAGTGCGGTGCTTTTCACCCGCTTACATTTCCATGGCACCAAGGAAGAACGCTAGGGTAACGATTCTCTACTTGAGCATGTGAAGCTCTACTTCTTTTGCATAGGAAGCCCACTCTACTGAGTTTGTGGTAAGTTGGAGGCGTTCCTGCGGGTAGATATGTGAAGTCCCCATTGTGTAGAGTCCGTAATCGAGAATGGACATATGCATGATGTGTGAAGCCTATCCGGACATGTTGGTCTGGATCGGTGATGTTGCATTGCATAAATGCCGGAGAAGACTCCGTGCGAATGTTTGTTTTTAGGGTTTTCTAGAGGTAGATTGCAATAGGGAGCCTTGGGGATTAACCCTAAGGTGCACCCGGAAAACTGGGCGGATGCGTGATCTTGCCAACTTGGTGGACTGGGAGCCAACTTGAACATAACCTGGTTATGTGAAGTATGTTGATGCGCCCACGAACAGACTCTTACTATGGTTGGTTCGGTGAGTTGATCGCCGCGGGCATGCTACAGGAGGCAAGTGCACCTATCGCAAGTAGTACTCGATATTCGGGGGAATACCGAGGTCGTATTGTTCTCGGGGTCGTGTTGACTATTCTTACTCCTCTAGGAGGACTATTATTTTACTGAAAGTAAGGTGAAATTTTTAATAAGTAAAGACGAAAAAAGCAAAGGAGCTAAAAAACGTTTTAGAAAATATTCGATGAAGGGTTAACGCTCGGCATCGAATCGGATTAAGACTAAAATAATTTTTAATAATTATAGGACTTAGTTTTCAAATTAATAAAAGGCAACTTGGCCGTGGAGGTTCCACAAATGTGAGCTCACCTAGCTATAGGGATATCGCTCACCTAAACGTTAAGACTATTCGACCAAACGTTAGTCCGACGAAGGATTCCTCTTAACGCCCGCTTTACGCTAAGAACCCCACTATTGGGTGGGGAACCCAATCCGGTAGAATTACGCTTGTCCTCTCTCGAGGGTATGCACGCAACTCTATTTACCCGGGGGTGATCGGTCCATATGCACGGCCTCTCGGCTAGCTAGCATATGGATTACAGAAATAGGGCCCACACATCGATATGTGGTCCTACGCGTCGTAAACCCGGGGTAAACCTTAAGTCCTTAAATTAAAATGAAAATAAAGAGCTTCAATTATTACAAATCATTTTAAATGTCCCAATGCTCTTCGATGCCGAGGCTAATAGCGATTAGCCACACATCGGTATGGGGACGGCTTTATAATTTAACGAGACGCGAGTTCGAAATTAAACGCTAAATGATTATAAGAAGAGGACATAAGAAAAATAACAAACATTTAGAAAGCTGAAAAGTTAGCTAAAACAAGAACTCACGCACACTCCAAATTATAAATAAAACAGAAACTAAGTTACACATGAAAGAAATTTGCATGTCCCACTTAAACGAGTGGGGGCGGGAAATAAAAGCTGAAAATTGCAAGTCCTACTCAAACGAGTAGGACTAAAATGAAAGCGAGTCCTACTCAAATGAGTAGGAGAAAATAAATGCGATTACAGGGCTTTCTCAAATATTCACAGGGAGATAAAGACACGCCATTTAACTCAAACGAGTAGGCGAAAATAAATGCAGGTACAAGTCCTACTCAAACGAGTAAGCGGGAAATAAAGTCCGTCCATTTAACTCAAGTGAGTTGGCGGAGAAAAATAAAGAAAGAAAATTACAAGTCCTACTCAAACGAGTAGGACTTAAAATGAAAACGATGCGCCATTTAACTCTTAACGAGTAGGCGGAAATAAATGTACACAAACACACACACACTCCATAAGAATTGAAAGAAAGCATTAAAATTTAACACCTACACTCACACACTCTACACAATTTGAACAAAGCATCAAAACATTATTCTCATACACACACACACACACAAAAAGCAAAATGAAAGTTTCCTAAAAAATTAAAACATTTACTTTTTCATGCTTGGGTTTGCCAAAAACAAATAAAAAGAACAAATTAAAATTTTAAGAGAACAAAAGTTTTCCAAAATAATTCAAAAACTTAAGCTTTTCAAAAATTAAAATTTCAACATTTTCATTCCTATGTTTTCATAAAAGGTATTAAAAAGTGAAAAGAAAATGAAAATAACAAAAATGGTTTTACAATCCTACAAAAAAAACTAAGTAAAAAAAATCAAAATCACTTTTAACTCTTTTATAAATACATAAGAATGAAAGCATAAAAATTTTATTTAGAAAAGGACATGATGAAGAAGAGGAAAATTTATCATACCTAACTTGGAAATGAAATCTAATACAAAACCTATCATGAAGATAAATTAAAAACATTACTATAAAACATATTACACTCATACACACACACACACTTTTCATAAAGAGAAAAACAAAGGTGAAACTAAGAATAAAATGAGAAGAAAAGTGGGCACAAGAGTTCATTCCAACGCCAAATAAGAAGAGAAAATCTAACATTTTTATTGATTAAAGGAAACTATTACAAGCTATTACAAAGGCAAAGCTAAAGCAAAAACAAACATGAAAGAAAAAGGGGAAGAAATCTCCTTACATAGCAAGGAAATCACGGATGCAACCCACAAAAACACACTAAAATGGCCCAAAAATCTGAACCCTTGGACCTTACAGAAATGGGCAATTTATAGGCAAAAAATTTTAATTACACGCCCTCCATCACGGGCGTGTAGGGGGGGCGTGTCACTACTATTCATGATGGCGGGCGACGATTGGACAGGAAAGTTGACTTCGGGCTGAGTTCGAGGATGTCACGCCCCAGGTCACGGGCGTGATGCTGGGCGTGTCGGGGCGTTAGAACCGGGCGCGGGGTGCATCAAAAGTCTTCTTGCAGCATCTTGTCGGCCAGGTGAAGAAGTCACGCCCCCGGTCACGGGCGTGACTCTAGGCGTGTCGGTTGGTGTCGACACTCGAAGAATGTCGAGCGGAAAGTGTCGAGTTGAAATCGTCGAGCTGAGATTGAGTCACGCCCTAGGTCACGGGCGTGACTCTGGGCGTGACGCGGGTTCGACGATCGTTGAACTGAATTCGTCGAGTGGAGTGGACACGGGCTTGGGTCACGCCCCGTGTCGGGTGACACGGGTGTGACACCAGGCGTGTCAAGCTTTTTACTTCAAAAATTTGCAACTTCACAGAATTTGAGCTGTCATGCTCTGGTCACGGGCGTGACCAAAATGGCACGGGCGTGTACTGCCCAATTTTGGCAGATTTTGGAATTTTTCTGAAAACTAAAATAAAACAAGTTAGTAATAAATTTACAAGAATAGGAGCATTTTATTGAACAAAAATAAGTAAAAACGACGAAAATAAATGAAAATGACTAAATTAATGTGCACAAAAATACGTATATTTACAATTCATCATATGTAATAGAAACGGGACTCGGAGAAGTTTGACCTGCGTATATGGCTTAAATTGCCGTTACGACGTGAGCACAGGTTATATGGAACCGTACCCGTTCTATGTCGTTCAGTTAGAGCCGTTGGCATAGATGAGAGTCTTCGGTAGTCTATGGCTTAAATTGACGTGACCCATGCCGGGAAGACAAAATGCTCATATGCTTGGCCGTCAAAGTTGGCGGTGGTGAGTCCGGAATGTCTATGGCTTAAATTGACATGACATTGGCCGGTTCACCGAGAATGTGCCCTGAGTGCACGGGGCGTGTGGCCGTGCGTGCCAACGCCTGTGATGCAATGTATATTTATATACTGCTTGGTTATGCTAATAAGTGCAGGGAAGGAGCATCGCCGCCCCGAATTGGGGGCGAGATCATTATAATTTGGTCAGCATTGCTGACCGTTGCTTTTGTTTGCCACCGTGCGGTGGTTTGTTGCTTGCAGGTGCTGCTGGACCAAGCGGTCAATAGCGGGCTAAAGCCCAAATTGCGAAGCCGGCCCTCGAAGGCCTAATTGGAGTGTTTACTTGCTTTTGTTCATGTATGACCGCCGTGCGTGCCGTGGTATGGAAAACATGTAATAAGAGTAAACCATTTGTAAGGACTTAAGGCCAGTACTTGTGTATGTACTTCATTCCTATTTGGCTTGTTAGTGGACATTCATGCTTATTGCTGGGTTCTTTTATTTTATAACTCATAAAACTGCTTCCGCTAGAATGCTCTGTGTAGTACGTTGTGATTGGTTGGATGGTTTCCATTGAGTAACCACCCGGTCTGTCTGTGGTATATGGCGTCGGGCCCCGGCCGGACCTACTGTTATATGCTATGAGACGGATAGGGGGTGTTACAATTTGGTATCAGACGCCTAGTTTCGGTCAGGCTTAAAATGAATTCGTGGGCGAATTCTTTTTAAGGGGTGGTGAGCACTTGTGTGTGCGTCATCGTTATAACATCAAAAGAACCCATGAATGTCCACTTAGGAATGAAAATGCACGTGTTTGGGGAACCTGCGTGTTCTTATAATTATTGTTTGCAATTTTGTTTGGTCGCTTAACGGTATTTTGTACCACTGTAGGTGACCGGAAGCGGTGCTGGTCCGTCGGAACATCAGGTTTCTGAGGATTATTGTGCACCTGGTGACGTGCCTGCAACCCTTCCCTCTACTGAAACCATAAGAATGGTGGTAGAGGCAGTGTTCGCTGCGATTGGAGCACAAAATGAAAGACATGTGCAGTCCCTTATTATTCCATCGCCGGGTGGTGTGATGGAGCAAACGACATTTATAAGACCTTTGGGGCAGCAGTTGAACATGCTCTTAGTGCAGGGTACGCACTCAGTTGAGGAATATTTGCAAGCGTTTCTGATGATAAGACACTACCCAAGCTCTGAAGTGGAGAGCGAGCAGTTGATGGTCGATAGGTTTTATAATGGCCTGCGTGGCGAATTGCAAATTCTGTTGCTAGGACCAAAGTTATTGGGATTTCGAGCCTTGGTAGAATCGGCTAGATCTTTGGAAGAGGATTTGGCAAAAGTCAATCAGACGTCGGAGCTTTGGGTACTAGACTTTCCAGATTCTGCAAAATCTGAATACCAAAGGAGGAGGAATAAGAAGTCTAAAATGTGTACTGGTCAGGCTCCATATGGTTGTTTTAAGTGTGGCAAGGAAGGGCACTTTGCCCGAGACTGTCGGATTGGTGCTCAGAAGTTAAAGAAAAACTCTGGTGATAAGAAGTCTGAATTCAAGGTGCCGACTACTTCAAAGTCCGGTTATCAAAGGTTCTTTAAGGAGTCTAGGACTTCGGGTCCAGCTCCTTCTTTTGGTGCTTCTGGGCCGACTATGGGTCGGACCCTGGGTGCATGCTTTACTTGTGGAAAGCCGGGGCACTTTGCCCGCGATTGCTGGAGCGGACGTCTCAAGTCCGAGAAGAAGCACGCTGTCATGATGAAAGGTACGACTTAAAGTTATAGTAGTTTAACTTTAAATACTTATTGCCCTTGTGCATGTTAGCTTAGAACTGTCGGTGTTAAGCTTTGTTCTGCTTTTTGGTTAATTCGGCGAGAGCACCGTTCGCTTAGGGAGCTTTACATTCCCTGTTAACCAAAGGATTTGTATTGCGCGTCGGAGTACCTTCTTCGATGGCGAAGGACAAGTTGGATGTGTTGTTGCCCAATGGGTGTTCGATGCGCGCGGATTGAATCTATGGCATGAAGATTCGAATTGGGAATCAAGAGTTCGATCTGCAAGCGTCGTTACTACCGTTGGTGGAGTTCGACATTATATTTGCATGGACTGGCTCTCGGAGCAGCAAGCCTATATTGTTTGCGGTCGCAAGGAAGTCAAGTTGGGAGCAGGTCGTGAGACGACTTTCACGGGCTTGAAGGGGTCGAGCAAGATGTTGATGTCTGCTCTTTAGGTGGTGAAGGTGGTTCGTGCCGGTGCAGAACTGTTCTTTACACTAGTGGAGGTTGCAAAGCCTAAGCCCGTGTTGGACAGTATTTCAGTGGTATCGGAGTAGCCTGATGTGTTCCCTAGCGATCTTCCTGGAGCTCCACTGCAGCGGGAGATAGATTTTACGATAGAGCTCGTACCAAGTGCAAAGCCTGTGTCATGCTCTCCATATCGGCTAGCGCCTAAGGAAATGACGGAGCTGAAGGTTCAACTGCAAGAGTTGTTGGAGCAAGTGTATGTGCGTCCAAGTTCTTTGCCTTGGAGCGCGTCGGTCCTCTTTGTTAAGAAGAAGGACGGAAGCTTGAGGCTATGTATTGATTATCGGGAGATCAACAAGTTGACGGAAAAGAATAAGTACCCGATCCTCCGGATTGATGATCTATTCGATCAGTTAGTCGGGTCGACGGTGTACTCAAAGTTGGACCTCAAGTCCGGGTACTATCAGCTATGAATAAGGGAGAGTGATATACCGAAGACAACGTTCAGTACGAGATACAAGCATTATGAGTTTACGGTCATGCCGTTTGGGCTGACTAATGCGACGTTAGTGTTCATGGATTTGATGAACAGGACCTTCAGGGAGTACTTGGACCATTTTGTGATAGTCTTCATCAACGATATTTTGGTGTACTCGCAGAGTGAGGAAAATCACTTCAGGCATCTTCATTTGGTTTTGGAGACGCTAAGGACGAATCAATTGTATGCCAAGTTCTCGAAGTGCGAGTTTTGGTTGTCCTCAGTGGCGTTCCTCGGTCATGTAGTGAGTGGGGAAGGTATTGCAGTGGATCCGGCGAAGATTGTTGCGATATGGGAGTGGCCTGAGCTTTCTACGGTAGCGGAAGTCCGGAGCTTTCTGGGGCTTGCCGGCTATTATAGGCGCTTCGTAGAGAACTTCTTGCGGATAGCGTTACCTCTCTCTAGTTTGACGAGGAAGGAGCAGAAGTTCGTTTGGACGGCGGAGTGCGCGTGAGCTTTTGAAGAGTTGAAATGTCGGTTGACCACGGCGCCTGTGCTGAGTTCGCTGAGTGGGACTGATGGTTATGAGATTTATAGTGATGCTTCAGTCAGCGGTTTGGGTTGCGTGCTACTGCAACATGGAAGTGTGATAGCTTATGGCTCGAGACAGCTGAAAGTGCACGAGAGGAATTATCCGGTCCATGACTTGGAGTTAGCGACCGTGATTTTTGCCTTGAAGCTGTGGAGGCATTATTTGTATGGTGTGAAGATTGATATCTACACGGATCATAAGAGCATGAAGTATTTGATTAATCAGAAAGATCTGAATATGCGACAGCGTAGATGGATGGACTTCCTGGGGTACTATACATTCAAGATCCACTACGTGCATGGTAAAGGTAATGCGGTTGCAGACGCGTTGAATCGCCGAACCCCAACTCAAGCCAATTGGCTATCGGTGCATGATGAGCGGTTGGTTCGGGAGTTGGAGGCGTTTGAGATTGTTTGTGTAGATAAGCAGTCAAGTGCTGAAGCACTCTTGAATTGGACTGAAGTTCAATATGACCTGGCTGATCGGATTCGACAGACTTTGGATTTGGATGACCACATGAAGTAGTTCATGGTAGAGGCTCTGGATGAGTTAAATTCCTAATTCGTTGTGGAGGACGGATTGCTTTGGAAAGACGGTCGTCTTTGCGTCCCAAGCGTGGGCAGTTTGCGGGTGGATTTGTTGTACGAGGCGCACCATACCAAGTACTCGATTCACCCGGGGAGCACAAAGATGTACCACGACGTTAAGAAAGTGTTTTGGTGGCCGGGTTTGAAGAAGGATGTGGCGCTATACGTGGCGAAGTGCAAAACTTGCGCCTTGGTGAAGGTGGAGTGCCAAAATCCGGGAGGATTTCTGAAGTCCTTGCCTATTCCGGAGTGGAAATTTGACGACATCGCTATGGACTTTGTGCACGGTTTGCCAAGGTCACAAAAGGGGAACGCCGTCATCTGGGTGGTCGTAGATCGGCTAACGAAGGTGTCGCATTTCATTCCACATAAGAAGGATGATTTGGTGGAGAAGTTGACAAAGTTATATGTGGATAACATAGTGCGGCTTCACGGTGTACCCCGCAGTATCGTGAGTGACCGAGATGGGCGGTTCACGTCCAATGATTGGAGGCTAGTGCAGCAAATGTTGGGAACAAAGTTAAAATTCAGCACAGCCTTCCATCCACAAACAGATGGGCAGACCGAGAGGGTCAATAGAACTATGGAAGATATGCTCCGCATGTGTGTCTTGGACTTTGGGAAGCAATGGGAAGACCATCTTTATTTGGTGGAATTTGCGTACAACAATAGCTACCAGGCGAGTATTCAAATGGCGCCCTTTGAGGCCCTTTATGGCAGAAGATGTCGCACGCCGTTGTTCTAGTTGGAAACGTGTGAGTCGAAGTTGTACAAATGTCAAGAGGTGGAAGATGCTACTTCTTTGGTGGAACCATTCGGGAGAGGTTGCTTATCGCTCAGGACCGACAAGAGAAGTACTATAATGCCAAGCACAGGAACGTGGAGTTCGCTGTGGGCGACTGGGTGTACTTAAAGATCAAGCCGTTCAAGGGTGTCTCGCGGGTGCGACGCTTGAAAAAGCTAAGCCCGATGTACCTTGGGCCGTTTGAGGTTCTGGAGCGGATTGGTGAAGCGGCTTATCGGTTGAAGCTATCGGTGGAGTTTAGTGGTTTACATGATGTATTCCATATATCGGTGCTACGTAAGGCAGTGCAAGAGCCTTCGCAAGTGATCGTGGTTGATCAAGTGCCGGTGGATTATGGGTTGACGACAAAGGTCAAGCCCGTGCGGATTGAAGACTTGGAAGTCAAGCGGCTACGCAATAACGATATCAGGATGGTCAAGGTCCGATGGGACAATTGCGGTCGAAAGGAGCTCTCTTGGGAGCGAGAGCAGACTATGCTTGACGAGTATCCAGAGTTATTCTGCTCAGGTACAATTTAATTTTGTACTTATCTTTCCTTTATGTAATTTCGTGGATGAAATTCTTTTAAGAGGGGGAGAGCTGTAACGCCCCGAAACTCAAAAGAGCGATGAGTGACGAATCTGTACCAAATTTGGAATTTGGCAGGGGTACACGACCTGGGACATGGGCGTGTCCCAGGGCGTGTCGGGGTAGTTCAAAGATCTGCCAAAACGATCAGGAAGAAATCTGGGTTCGACGATCGTCGAGCAGCGGTCGACAATCTGGTCAAAATGCTACGGTCGACGATCGAGCCAGCTTTCTGGGTTCGACGATCGGGCTAGCTGTTCTGTGTTCGACGATCGGGCCAGCTATGTGTGTTCGACGATCGTGCCAGCTATCTATGTTCGACGATCGGGCCAGCTTTCTGGGTTCGATGATCGGGCCGTGTGTTCGTCGAACAGGCAGTTTTCTGGGTTTGACGATCGGGCCGTGGGTTCGACGATTGGGCCGCGCATTCGATGATTTGGCCAGAGTTTTGCGTTCGACGATCGGGCTATAGATCTCCGTTTGACGATCTGGCAGCGGTCGACGATCTTGGTTCAACTATCGTCAAGCGCGGGGCTGATTCTGGCGTGTCTGACTCGGTCGACGCGGAGTGTTGACGCAGGGGTTTTGGCGGGAGTTGACTAAATGTCCTGACACAATTTAATTGGCCGCGGACATGTCTTGCTCCGAATTGGTGAACCATGCGGTGTTTAACCCCATTCGTCCAGGTCAGACCTGGATCGTGTCCGTGCATCCCTTTTTGTGGGATCCGACGGCTATGGTTAATCCCGAAGAGATTATACTAGAGAGAAGGGTTTCAGAACCCTTATTTTTTCTGCAGTGTTCTCTGTCTAAATCCTAGAGAGAAGGGAGAGCAAAGGAGGAAGAAGAAGTCTAGATCCAGTCGTTGGAGGGGTTTTAGAGCTCCAAATCACGAGCCGACTTCGGATCTACAAAGGCAAAGAGAGTGCAGTGCTTTTAATCCGCTTACATTTCCATGGCACCAAGGAAGAACGCTAGCGTAACGATTCTCTACTTGAGTATGTGAAGTTCTACCTCTTTTGCATAGGAAGCTCGCTCTCGCGAGTTTGCGGTGAGTTGGAGGCGTTCCTTCGGGTAGATATGTGAAGTCCCTGATGCGTGTAATACGGCAAGCGCACCGGTCGCACAAGTAATAAAGTTTTGGGAATAAATCCCCAAGTGTCGGTCTCTTGAGGAATGCAATTAGCGTAGAACGTCAACAGTACCGAGAATATCATTATGAGAGTTAAAAATAGAACAAAAAGGAAATAGCGGACTAGGGAGATTGTGGATGTTTGATCTACTGAACTAGTAAAAGCTATGTAGGCCGACGACACCGCTTCACAAGGTGAAGTGGGTTTGTCGGCCGCTATGCCGAACTTCAGTTGGGCGAGTGGAAGGGAAGCTAATGGATTGCAGCGTTCTTGTGTGGATTGCAATCAGACAAGGCACAGGAATGAAGTGGATGTGGGGTGAGTGAGGCGCATTCACAGACAGAACTCACAAGCATAAGAAGAAACTAACATTCCATTAACTAGAAAGTAAACTTGATGTTCAGGGATGGAAATGTTCGTTACACTGCTCAAAACATTCATAACACAGAGGAAGGGGAAGAGGAGTAAACCAAAAGAGAATGAAGATCCACCGCGGGTCGTGGCTGGAGTAGCGAGTTGTCAATCCGCTTCCGAGCTCAGTCCAAGGAGGCTTCCGGTACCAACGATCTGTCACCTCGAAGGCCTTTAAGTCCGATCTCTAGGTTATCTACTTCACCAACTCTGCAGGAAAGCTTGGAGTTAAAGTCATCAATGGCCGAGGGCTTCACCGGAGTGTTGAAAAGCTTCGGAGTAGTTGGAAATGGCTTCCCGACGAAGGTGGAAGTGATGGAGCAGCTGGAGAAGTGAAAAGGCGATTCCCGCGCACTCTCCGATCGCAGCAAAATGACAGGCATTGACCTAAAACGCGGAGCAGGGCCTTATATACGGAAGCAGCAGAAGTAGTGCGCACAATCAGTGGCGCACGACTAGTGGTCGTGCGCACTGTAGGTCGATGATCGTGAGGCTTTTCCAAATAAACCTGCAACCTGGACAAGGAGCATCAGCATAAACGCGCACGAGCAGTGGCCCACGACCAGTGGTCGTGCGCACTATGGCCAGTGCTCGTGCGATTATCGGGACAGGGTTATGAAAAAGGGGGTGTAATGCGCACGAACAGTGGCGCACGACCAGTGGTCGTGCGCAGTAAGTCCAGTGGTCGTGCGCAGTATTCCTACATCGCCGGAGGCTCCCGAGTAGTTCTGGAGCACGCACGCGACCACTGTACCAGTAGAAGGGGCAGAAAGGCCACCAGAACGTGCACACCATATCCCCGAGATAGGGATACGGAATAACAACAAAATGGAAACACAGAAAGCACACAGAAGCAGGCCTACAGTGCACTTAATCGTGAAATAGGTACATAAGCACAAATAAGCAATAAAGGCTCTCAAGTGTAGTGCTAAGACGATAAAACTAGCCCAGATGAGTCCAAAAATCAGTGTAAAATGTGGACTCATCACACACCCAGACTTAACCATTTGCACGTCCCGAGCAAATCATCACTCCATGGACTCGAAGATAGCTAACTGGCTCAGAAACTTCAAAAAGAAGTAAGACAAGAAATCAAATATATCATGAGTATAGAAGATATAAGAGAAAAACTTTTTAATTATACAACATAGTTTAAACTATTCGACAGACGTAAATAAATATTGTAATTGCTCAAAAGTAGAATTATGGAGAATCGTGCGATCATGTGCAGGAAGAAAGTAGGCAGGCCACTAAGGTGAGCATTGCCAAAGTTCGGGACTCAGGATCACCTCCAAAGGAATCCACCAATGTCGGGGACCATACGCTTGCACGTTCACACTCTCTCCACGGCGCAGGTTAGACTCAAGCGTGAATCAGTAGGACTTGTAGGAGGAAATGGGGCTTAGGCGACGGCTTGGTGCTCAAAGATAAACATGAAGGCTCTATGCAACCAAAGCGAGCGAGAACAACCCAAACCAAAACAGCCACATAGAAAAGAATGGGGCACACGCCCCCAGACTTAACTTGAAATCCGAGTGTGAACACGGCTGAACCCGACCAAATTCAATAAAGAGGATGGGGATCGAAATCTCAAAGCAATTCTTTCATATATATATATTTTTTATTGCGCGAATCAGCTTTTTATTTTCATAAATTGTTGTTTTCTTTTCTGCGCTAGCAATCCCCAAACGAAGCAATCCAAACGGGAATAGAATCAGCACCCCCCAAAACAATGTCCAATAATCACAACCTCGGTAAAACAGTAAATACAAATCAACTCAAGCATTTGATTGCGAAGGTGGGTTTAGCTTCAGGACTTGGTGAAAGTGAGTGGAGCTGGATCGAAGGAAGGGTAGGCACAAATTTGGCATGCAATGGTTAATAGGTAGGAATGGCTAAACAAGGCTCAAACTAGCCAAAAAGAAGGCCTACGTCATGCTCACGCTTAACTAACCGTGCACCAATGCTTCGAGAGTAGCTTACGACAAGTTCTTAGCCACCGAGAAAGATGATCCTTCCCCCCGACTCGAGCAATACGAGTCTAGTGGCGGCTACACACATTCCTACACTATCGTTCGATTATCCCAGATTCAGATTTTGAGCAGTACAAACAATATTTACGTGTGCAGAAAAGAATAAATCTACGAGCATAAAGAAAAATTAGTTCTATCCTAACTGTACACAAACCATGAGTATTCGATTAGGAGCACTACATGAGTTTCGAACGACTCAATCCTGAAATCCTAAGCCAGTACCACTATTTTAAAGTTTACACAAAAGTAATAAATTTAACTCGGGTTGTGTTCGTGGGTAAGAGCGCACTCGTGTGGGTGATTCAGTGTGTGCAACAAACAGCAAGAAATAAGTAAATAAGAAACTGGAATGCAACAGAAAGTGCGATGTAGTAACCACAGGCATACTACCCCCCCAGACTTAAAGTTGACAATGAGTAAAAATAAGCATTCCAAATAGGAAAAATAGCTAGGGTAGGAAGTACCTATGCTCAAAATTGAGCATACCAGTCGGGGAACGAGATGTCCAAGTGCGGCCAAGTTGTCGCGCCTCAAATATTCCTGCACCTGCGATTAAAGGATGCATGCCAAACAAAATCTGGACACATATATATATATGAAGAAATAAACCGAACTCAAATACAGCATAGGACCGAACGGTCCAACTTGGGTTGTCTCCCGAAAGCCCTTTTGTTTATCGTCCTTAAGGTGGACCAAATACCTGTATTAGCAGTTCAAATAGAAAGTTCAACACACAGCTGGGCTACCACACCCAAATAATGAAATACAAACAAACATTTAACAAAAGAACACTATCCTAGATAACTGTTGGGTTTATGGTCTCCCAACAGGACTTATTCAAAATCTGAGCATTTCCTACCTGATGGGCGAATGAAACTGTAAATGCTCAGGCAGAGGTTCATGGTCGCGCTGCGGTAGTGGGTACCGGAACGGAGATAGAACATAAGCCCCGATACCTGTATACGTATAACTATCGGAAGTGTCGGGCATGGGAAGAAAGTAACTTGGGAAGCTCATCGGCTCCAACTCCATCTGCATCTGGTTACAATAAGTCCGAGGCCGCATTACAGGCCCTTGTACTGATTGGACCAATTCCACAATGTGGTCCTGCATGGGAGTATACACGAGAGCAGGGTCAAGAAATAAACTAGAAGAATAACATAAACGGACCTCGATCTTGGGGATGATCCCGGGGTCATCCGCCGTCGGCGGAATTGTGGATGCTTCCAAACAGCTTTCTAAGTTAGTGCAGGAATGTTCTGAAGCTGCATCTGCCTCGTCCATGCCTCGGGCATCCTCACATGGGATGGAGGTCAAAACCTCTGCCACGGAGTCGTCCTCCTCGACTGGATCTAACAGAACGCGGGAAATGCTAATTTCCACCTGCGATTCAATCTCAACAGCACTGTCAGAAGAAGAAAGAATGTTATGCAAAGAGGAAGGTGAAGACATGAAGCTTGGTAGGACGTTGAGCGCTGGCTCTTCACAACTAAAAGATTTTATGCTAGTTGAAGTAGGCGCTTCAGGAGTATAAATAGCAGTGTCGGAATGGGGATAAGCATATGTATTGGTGCACATACCTGGGATGTCTTCTCCATAACATAGATATGGCAATGGCATATACCCCGATACAGAAGGGATGTTGCCCAAGGGTGAAGTGGGGATAATCCAAAAATCCGGCTCGTCATCCACCGCTAGCTCAGCTAGGTACGCGGCGCACTCCTTCAATGCATGATCACAGCTTCGACAAAAAAAGGCACTTCTTAGCCGGCTTCGGCGGTGCAACTGGTGCTGAAGCTGAATAAAAGTAGTGCGGCAATGGCTCCGCAGGTCGGTAGCTAACCGGCTTATGTCGACGATATGTCGATTCATATATTTCCTGGCTACTAAACTTCTGAGGGCATCTGTCGCTAGCATGAGAGATGTCTCCACAATGACGGCAATTGATATTGAAATTGGCCCACATTGCAGCGATTTCAAATATCAGGGATACAACTACTTGACATAGATTCTGCGAATAAAACTAACACTTTCATCTGACGAAATAACAACACAAGAGAAAAGGGATCAAAAACAACAAAACAACTCGTATAACGAAATTCTCAGTCATCTGGAGTCGCTCTACAGTTGCATTCCCCGGCAACGGCGCCAAAAACTTGATGCGTGTAATACGGCAAGCGCACCGGTCGCACAAGTAATAAAGTTTTGGGAATAAATCCCCAAGTGTCGGTCTCTTGAGGAATGCAATTAGCGTAGAACGGCAACAGTACCGAGAATATCGTTATGAGAGTTAAAAATAGAACAAAAAGGAAATAGCGGACCAGGGAGATTGTGGATGTTTGATCTACTGAACTAGTAAAAGCTATGCGGGTCGACGGCACCGCTTCGCAAGGTGAAGTGGGTTTGTCGGCCGCTATGCCGAACATAAGTTGGGCGAGTGGAAGGGAAGCTAATGGATTGCAGCGTTCTTGTGTGGATTGCAATCAGACAAGGCACGGGAATGAAGTGGATGTGGGGTGAGCGAGGCGCATTCACTGACAGAACTCACAAGCATAAGAAGAAACTAACATTCCATTAACTAGAAAGTAAACTTGATGTTCAGGGATGGAAATGTTCGTTACACTGCTCAAAACATTCATAACACAGAGCAAGGGGAAGAGGAGTAAACCAAAAGAGAATGAAGATCCACCGCGGGTCGTGGCCGGAGTAGCGAGTTGTCAATCCGCTTCCAGGCTCAGTCCAAGGAGGCTTCTGGTACCAACGATCTGTCACCTCGAAGGCCTTTAAGTCCGTTCCCTAGGTTATCTACTTCACCAACTCTGCAGGAAAGCTTGGAGTTGAAGTCATCAATGGCCGAGGGCTTCGCCGGAGTGTTGAAAAGCTTCAGAGTAGTTGGAAATGGCTTCCCGATGAAGGTGGAAGTGATGGAGCAGCTGGAGAAGTGAAAAGGCGATTCCCGCGCACTCTCCGATCGCAGCAAAATGACAGGCGTTGACCTAAAACGCGGAGCAGGGCCTTATATATGGAAGCAGCAGAAGCAGTGCGCACGATCAGTGGCGCACGACCAGTGGTCGTGCGCACTGTAGGTCGATGATCGTGCGGCTTTTCCAAATAAACCTGCAACCTGGACAAGAAGCATCAGCATAAACGCGCACGAGCAGTGGCGCACGACCAGTGGTCGTGCGCACTATGGCCAGTGCTCGTGCGATTATCGGGACAGGGTTATGAAAAAGGGGGTGTAATGCGCACGAACAGTGGCGCACGACCAGTGGTCGTGCGCAGTAAGTCCAGTGGTCGTGCGTAGTATTCCTGCATCGTCGGAGGCTCCCGAGCAGTTCCGGAGCACGCACGCGGCCACTGTACCAGCAGAAGGGGCAGAAAGGCCACCAGAACGTGCACACCACATCCCCGAGATAGGGCTAAGGAATAACAACAAAATGGAAATACAAAAAGCACACAGAAGCGGGCCTATAGTGCACTTAATCGTGAAATAGGTACATAAGCACAAATAAGCAATAAAGGCTCTCAAGTGTAGTGCTAAGACGATAAAACTAGCCCAGATGAGTCCAAATATCAGTGTAAAATGTGGACTCATCACACCCCCAGACTTAACCATTTGCACGTCCCGAGCAAATCATCACTCCATGGACTCGAAGATAGCTAACTAGCTCAGAAACTTCAAAAAGAAGTAAGACGAGAAATCAAATATATCATGAGTATAGAAGATATAATAGAAAAACTTTTTAATTATACAACATAGTTTAAACTATTCGACAGACGTAAATAAATATTGTAATTGCTCAAAAGTAGAATTCTGGAGAATCGTGCGATCATGTGCAGGAAGAAAGTATGCAGGCCACTAAGGTGAGCATTGCCAAAGTTCGGGACTCAGGATCACCTCCAAAGGAATCCACCAATGTCGGGGACCATACGCTTGCACGTTCACACTCTCTCCACGGTGCGGGTTAGACTCAAGCGTGAATCAGTAGGACTTGTAGGAGGAAATGGGGCTTAGGTGATGGCTTGGTGGTCAAAGATAAACATGAAGGCTCTATGCAACCAAAGCGAGCGAAAACAACCCAAACCAAAACAGCCACATAGAAAAGAATGGGGCACACGCCCCCAGACTTAACTTGAAATCCGAGTGTGAACACGGCTGAACCCGACCAAATTCAATAAAGAGGATGGGGATCGAAATCTCAAAGCAATTCTTTCATATATATATATATTTTTTATTGCGCGAATCAACTTTTTATTTTCGTAAACTGTTGTTTTCTTTTCTGCGCTAGCAATCCCCAAACGAAGCAATCCAAACGGGAATAGAATCAGCACCCCCAAAAACAATGTCCACTAATCACAACCTCGGCAAAACAGTAAATACAAATCAGCTCAAGCATTTGATTGCGAAGGTGGGTTTAGGTTCAGGACTTGGTGAAAGTGAGTGGAGCTGGATCAAAGGAAGGGTAGGCACAAATTTGGCATGCAATGGTTAACAGGTAGGAATGGCTAAACAAGGCTCAAACTAGCCAAAAAGAAGGCCTACGTCATGCTCACGCTTAACTAACCGTGCACCAATGCTTCGAGAGTAGCTTAGGGCAAGTTCTTAGCCACCGAGAAAGATGATCCTTCCCCTCGACTCGAGCAATACGAGTCTAGTGGCGGCTACACACATTCCTACACTATCGTTCGATTATCCCAGATTCAGATTTTGAGTAGTACAAACAATATTTATGTGTGCAAAAAAGAATAAATCTACGAGCATAAAGAAAAATTAGTTCTATCCTAACTCTACACAAACCATGAGTATTCGATTAGGAGCACTACATGAGTTTCGAACGACTCAATCCTGAAATCCTAAGCCAGTACCATTATTTTAAAGTTTACACAAAAGCAATAAATTTAACTCGAGTTGTGCGCGTGGGTAAGAGCGCACTCGTGTGGGTGATTCAGTGTGTGCAACAAACAGCAAGAAATAAGTAAATAAGAAACTGGAATGCAACAGAAAGTGCGGTGTAGTGACCACAGGCATACTACCCCCCCAGACTTAAAGTTGACAACGAGTAAAAATAAGCATTCCAAATAGGAAAAATAGCTAGGGTAGGAAGTACCTATGCTCAAAATTGAGCATACGAGTCGGGGAACGAGATGTCCAAGTGCGGCTAAGTTGCCGCGCCTCAAATATTCCTGCACCTGCGATTAAAGGATGCAAGCCAAACAAAATCTGGACATATATATATATATATATATATATATATATATATATATATATATATATATATATATATATATATATATATATATATATATATATATATATATGAAGAAATAAACCGAACTCAAATACTGCATAGGACCGAACGGTCCAACTTGGGTTGTCTCCCGAAAGCCCTTTTGTTTATCATCCTTAAGGTGGACCAAATACCTGTATTAGCAGTTCAAATAGAAAGTTCAACACACAGCTGGGCTACCACACCCAAATAATGAAATACAAACAAAAATTTAACAAAAGAAACACTATCCTAGATAACTGTTGGGTTTATTGTCTCCCAACAGGACTTATTCAAAATCTGAGCATTTCCTAACTGATGGGCGAATGAAACTGTAAATGCTCAGGCAGAGGTTCATGGTCGCGCTGCGGTAGTGGGTACCGGAACGGAGATAGAACATAAGCCCCGATACCTGTATACGTATAACTATCGGAAGTGTCGGGCATGGGCAGAAAGTAACTTGGGAAGCTCATCGGCTCCAATTCCATCTGCATCTGGTTACAATAAGTCCGAGGCCGCATTACAGGCCCTTGTACTGATTGGACCAATTCCACAATGTGGTCCTGCATGGGAGTAGACACGAGAGCAGGGTCAAGAAATAAACTAGAAGAATAACATAAACGGACCTCGATCTTGGGGATGATCCCGGGGTCATCCCCCGTCGGAGGAATTGTGGATGCTTCCAAACAGCTGTCTAAGCTAGTGCAGGAATGTTCTGAAGCTGCATCTGCCTCGTCCATGCCTCGGGCATCCTCACATGGGATGGAGGTCAAAACCTCTACCACAGAGTCGTCCTCCTCGACTGGATCTAACAGAACGCGGGAAATGCTAATTTCCACCTGCGATTCAATCTCAACAGCACTGTCAGAAGAAGAAATAATGTTATGCAAAGAGGAAGGTGAAGACACGAAGCTTGGTAGGACGTTGAGCGCTGGCTCTTCACAACTAAAAGATTCTATGCTAGTTGAAGTAGGCACTTTAGGAGTATAAATAGCAGTGTCGGAATGGGGATAAGCATATGTATTGGTGCACATACCTGGGATGTCTTCTCCATAACATAGAGATGGCAATGGCACATACCCCGATACAGAAGGGATGTTGCCCAAGGGTGAAGTGGGGACAATCCGAAAATCCGGCTCGTCATCCACCGCTAGCTCAGCTAGGTACGCGGCGCACTCCTTCAATGCAAGATTCCAGTTTCGACAAAAAAGGCACTTCTTAGCCGGCTTCGGCAGTGCAACTGGTGCTGAAGCTGAATAAAAGTAGTGCGGCAATGGCTCCGCAGGTCGGTAGCTAACCGGCTTATGTCGACGATATGTCGATTCATAGATTTCCTTGCTACTAAACTTCTGAGGGCATCTGTCGCTAGCATGAGAGATGTCTCCAAATGACGACAATTGATATTGAAATTGGCTCACATTGCAGCGATTTCAAATATCAGGGATACAACTACTTGACATAGATTCTGCGAATAAAACTAACACTTCAATCTGACGAAATAACAACACAAGAGAAAAGGGATCAAAAACAACAAAACAACTCGTATAACGAAATTCTCAGTCATCTGGAGTCGCTCTACAGTTGCATTCCCCGGCAACGGCGCCAAAAACTTGATGCGTGTAATACGGCAAGCGCACCGGTCGCACAAGTAATAAAGTTTTGGGAATAAATCCCCAAGTCTCGGTCTCTTGAGGAATGCGATTAGCGTAGAACGGCAACAGTACCGAGAATATCATTATGAGAGTTAAAAATAGAACAAAAAGGAAATAGCGGACTAGGGAGATTGTGGATGTTTGATCTACTGAACTAGTAAAAGCTATGCGGGGCGACGGCACCGCTTCGCAAGGTGAAGTGGGTTTGTCGGCCGCTATGCCAAACTTCAGTTGGGCGAGTGGAAGGGAAGCTAATGGATTGCAGCGTTCTTGTGTGGATTACAATCGGACAAGGCACAGGAATGAAGTGGATGTGGGGTGAGCGAGGCACATTCACAGACAGAACTCACAAGCATAAGAAGAAACTAACATTCCATTAACTAGAAAGTAAACTTGATGTTCAGGGATGGAAATGTTCGTTACACTGCTCAAAACATTCATAACACAGAGGAATGGGAAGAGGAGTAAACCAAAAGAGAATGAAGATCCACCGCGGGTCGTGGTCGGAGTAGCGAGTTGTCAATCCGCTTCCGGGCTCAGTCCAAGGAGGCTTCCGGTACCAACGATCTGTCACCTCGAAGGCCTTTAAGTCCGTTCTCTAGGTTATCTACTTCACCAACTCTGCAGGAAAGCTTGGAGTTGAAGTCATCAATGGCCGAGGGCTTCACCGGAGTGTTGAAAAGCTTCGGAGTAGTTGGAAATGGCTTTCCGACGAAGGTGGAAGTGATGGAGCAGCTGGAGAAGTGAAAAGGCGATTCCCGCGCACTCTCCGATCGCAGCAAAATGACAGGCGTTGACCTAAAACGCGGAGCAGGGCCTTATATACGGAAGCAGCAGAAGCAGTGCGCACGATCAGTGGCGCACGAACAATGGTCGTGCGCACTGTAGGTCGATGATCGTGCGGCTTTTCCAAATAAACCTGCAACCTGGACAAGAAGCATCAGCATAAACACGCAAGAGCAGTGGCGCACGACCAGTGGTCGTGCGCACTATGGCCAGTGCTCGTGCGATTACCGGGACAGGGTTATGAAAAAGGGGGTGTAATGCGCACGAACAGTGGCGCACGACCAGTGGTCGTGCGCAGTAAGTCCAATGGTCGTGCGCAGTATTCCTGCATCGTCGGAGGCTCCCGAGCAGTTCCGGAGCACGCACGCGACTACTGTACCAATAGAAGGGGCAGAAAGGCCACCAGAACGTGCACACCACATCCCCGAGATAGGGATAAGGAATAACAACAAAATGGAAACACAGAAAGCACACAGAAGCGGGCCTACAGTGCACTTAATCATGAAATAGGTACATAAGCACAAATAAGCAATAAAGGCTCTCAAGTGTAGTGCTACGACGATAAAACTAGCCCAGATGAGTCCAAAAATCAGTGTAAAATGTGGACTCATTAGTCCCCATTATGTAGAGTCCGTAATTGAGAATGGACATAGGCATGATGTGTGAAGCCTATCTGGACATGTTGGTCTGGATCGGTGATGTTACATTGCATAAATGCCGGAGAAGATTCCGTGCGAATGTTTGTTTTTCGGGTTTTCTACGAGGTAGATTGCAATAGGGAGCCTTGGTGATTAACCCTACGGTGCACCCGGAAAACTGGGCGGATGCGTGATCATGCCAACTTGGTGGCCTGGGAGCCAACTTGAACATAACCGGGTTATGTGAAGAATGTAATGGAAACGGGACTCGGAGAAGTTTGACCTGCGTATATGGCTTAAATTGCCGTTACGATGTGAGCACAGGTTAGATGGAACTGTACCCGTTCTATGTCGTTCGGTTAGAGCCGTTGGCATAGATGAGAGTCTTCGGCGATCTATGACTTAAATTGACGTGACCCATGCCGAGAAGACAAAATGCTCATATGTTTGGCCGTCAAAGTGGCGGTGGTGAGTCCGGAATGTCTATGGCTTAAATTGACGTGACATTGGCCGGTTCACCGAGAATGTGCCCAGAGTGTACGGGGCGTGTGGTCGTGCATTCCAACGCCTGTGATGCAATGTATATTTATATACTGCTTGGTTATGCTAATAAGTGCAGGGAAGGTGCATCGCCTCCCCGAATTGGGGGCGGGATCGTTATAATTTGGTCAGCATTGCTGACCGTTGCTTTTGTTTGCCACCGTGCTGTGGTTTGTTGCTTGCAGGTGCTGCTGGACCAAGCGGTCAATAGCGGGCTAAAGCCCAAATTGCGAAGCCGGCCCTCGAAGGCGTAATTTGGAGTGTTCACTTGCTTTTGTTCATGTATGACCGGCCTGCGTGCCGTGGTATGGAAGACATGTAATAAGAGTAAACCATTTGTAAGGCCTTAAGACCAGTACTTGTGTATGTACTTCATTCCTATTTGGCTTGTTAGTGGACATTCATGCTTATTGCTGGGTTCTTTTATTTTGCAACTTATAAAACTGCTTCCGCTAGAATGCTCTATGTAGGACGTTGTGATTGGTTGGATGGTTTCCATTGAGTAACCACCCGGTCTGTCTATGGTATATGGCGTCGGGCCCCGACCAGACCTACTTATATATGCTATGCGACGGATAGGGGGTGTTACAACTCACCACATGGCCTAGGAAAGCCACTGACGATAACCAAAACTCGCACTTCGAGAACTTGACATAGAGCTAATTTTGCCTCAATGTATTCAACACCAACCGCAAATGTGTCTCATGTTCAGCTTTCGACTTCGAGTACACTAGGATGTCATCAATGAGCACGATCACAAACAGATCCAAGTACTCTCGGAACGTACTGTGCATCAAATCCATAAACACCGAGGGCGCATTGCACTGTCCAAATGGCATGACTGTGACCTCATAGTGCCCGTAACGCGTTCCAAATGCGGTTTTGGGAATGTCACTTTCCCGAATTCTCAACTGGTAATTACCAGACTTCAGGTCCAACTTCGAATAGACGGCCGAGCCCACCAGCTGATCGAATAACTCATCAATCCGGGGTATCAGATATTTATTCTTCTCGGTCAGCTTATTTAATTCACGGTAATCTATACATAACAGCAAGCCACTATCTTTCTTCTTCACAAAAAGCACAGGCACGCTCCAAGGTGACATGCTAGGGCGTATATAACCTTGCTCCAACAATTCTTGTAGTTGGACCTTCAACTCAGCCATCTCCTTTGGCGCGACGCGATATGGCGAGCGGGCCACAGGTTTCGCACCGGGCACCAACTCGATCGTGAAGTCAATCTCCCGCTGGGGTGGTAGCCTAGGGAGATCCTTGGGAAACACATCTGTATATTCCGATACAATCGGAACCTCTCACACACTGGCCTTAGGCTCAACAACCTGAATCAGTGCGAAGTAACACTCCCCACCCTTCCGAACAACCTTGACTACTTGGAGTGCAGGAAGCAACGTCCCGCCCACTCCTCGCATACCCGCGAACTTTGTCTCCTGTTCGGTATTTTGGCACAACGTGATCTCTTTGGAATGACAATCAATCAAGGCATGCTTCTCCACAAGCCAATCCATACCAAATATCACGTCGAATTCCGATATCGGCAATAGAGATGCAGTCAACCTGAAATCCCGACTTCCGATTTGGACCGCCACATCGCAAGCTTGATCCTCAAGCATCCAACAGCCATTCGGCAACACCACACTGACGCTATCTGTCTTTGCACGAATAGGTATCCCAAGCCGTGCTATGAACTCGCTAGACAGAAAAGAATGCGACGCACCCGTATCAAACAGTGCTCGCGCCAGCGTGTCCCGAAGCATCACAAAGCCTGTGCCAATCATATCACACACACTAACCGAAAACACATATGCACGAAGCAAAGCATACAAGCAATATAATATGCCAAACTAAACTCATACCTATGACGACCTCACTCTGCTTGATGGCTTCCTACAGGCCAAGATTGTAGACCCGGCGCTGCGTCTGCGAGGCAGAGGAGTTCACTACTGCCCTGCCCTTCTCCGCATACGAAGCTCCCGCCTTCTTTTCATTCTTTGGCGGCACCCGATACTCTCGTGCTATATGCCCCACCCAGCCACAATTGAAGCATGTACAAGTATTCGGCTTTGAGGTAGCCCCCGAGGTTGCTCCCGATACAACTGATGAAGGAGCTTGTCCACTTGTCTTGGACTTCTTGCCCCATTTCTTCTTATAAAATGGTTTCCTAGGTCGGGGCACCTTCCACTCCAGTTGCGTCACAGCCAAAGCCCTCTTCCCCTGCACCCTCTTCATATCTTTTTCCAGCGCGCTCGCAGTGTCGACCAATGTCTGGAAGCCTTGGTTCACAGAACTAAAAACCAGGAACCTCAGCTCGTCCCGCAGTCCTTCATAGAACCTATTTGTCTTTCTCTGCCCATCAGCAAAAAATAGAACCCGCATACCGCCCCAAGCGTGTAAACTCATGCAGGTACGCGTCAACACTTCCATCACCTTGCGTTAGCCTTTGGAATTCATTTTCCATGGCTATCCATTGAGCCGCAGGAAGGTGCTTCGATAGGAAGAGTCGGGAGAATTCTTCCATCGATACTTGTGTTAAGGGTCGACCCGCCAAGTGATGCAACTCCATCTCATCCCACCACAATCTAGCTTCTCCTTCAAGCAGGAAGGTAGCTAAGGTGACTTTTTGATGCTCCTCCGATCCAATCGCCGTCATTATTCGCTTGACGCGCGATAGCCAATCCTCAGCCTGCGTAGGAGTTCCCTCTCCCGAAAACGTAGGAGGATGGAAACTCATAAACCGCGTCAACTGCTTCTCAGCCGCTCGAGGAGCCACATCCACTACAGGTTCAGGTCTTGCCGCCACCTGTTCTGGCCTCACAGCCGGTTGTTCCTGCCGAAGTGGCTGTCCTTAGATCATGGCAAACAAAGCCTCAGCAACTAAACACACATGTTCCGCAGACAGTGGAGGTGTAGGCACCGCGGCTTGTGCCGTACTTTCATGAGAATGCTGGGGCTCTGACTGCCTAGCTTCACTGCATGCCACCTAAAGGTTGACAAGACACACACATTAGCGGCCTTACACAAGCAAACAACACACAATAGGAACACGCAGGTTCCTTAAACACATAAGTTTGCATTCCTATCATGGAAATTCAGGAGTTCAATCGTATCAACGTGGTTTGCACAGACACGTGCTCGCCACCCCACAAAAGAAGTCGACCACGACTTCGAGAGGAAAAGACCGAGACCTCTGATACCAAAAATATAACAACCCCATCCATTCATATGGTATATACTAGAAGGTCCGGCCGGGGCCCCACATCATATATCATAAACCAGGCGGAAAAGTTACGGGATGATACCAGAGTAGCGCAGTGCACCTTAACGCATTGCATTCTAGCGGAAGCCTATACTAATATTTGACTTGAACTCCTCACTTGAATGTCCAACATATAAAACAACTCAACATTGTATATATATAATAGGAATGTCTTACAACAACACGAAAGTTGACCTTATGGCCTTACATGGCTTTCAAACAGTGGCCTAAACATTGGTGCGCAAGCCGACCACAATAAAAGAAAACACAACCGTCATTCCAAATAGCCTTCGAGGGCTAGCAGCAGCAGCAGCAGTAGGGACATCAACCTTTATGCGTCCCGCTTGGCTCTCCAGCACCTGTATAGGGACAATCCACCTAATGGTGGCAAACAGAAGCAACGGTCAGCGTTCAGCTGACCAAATTATAACGACCCTACCCCTTTTCCGGGGCAGCGGTATTCTTCCCTGCAGGCATAGCATTCACAAGCATGTATATAATTCATACAAATGTGCTCTCACGCACACACATGCCATCACAATCATCAGCCACCCGACCCGACGATCCGTGCACTCAGGGTACATTCTTGGTGTACCGGAGAACCAGTTTCCCACCACCGTATCAGGGCCACAACCCAACGATAACTCTCTTGAGCATTTACTCCATGGCGTGCAGCCGGAGTTCTAGTCTTAAAACACCGGGATGGCCCGTAGCCCCCCATTGTGTCATAACACGCAGACCTAAGACTCTCGCTATGCGCTCCAACAGACCGCACCTTCTGGTCCACGTCAGACGGACATAACACAGGTCGGATCCTCCACCCCCCGTTGCTCAAATCGCCTTGCCTTCACCGAGTACGGCATACTCGCGGCTTCATCAAATGCATGGGTCGGTCTCACCAATCCTATTCTTGGCAGTCAAGCCTGGGTATTTATTACACCCATTCATCTTACAACATCAGACGGTCTTTCCTGGGCACACCAGTACTTCCTGTTACTCGTTCATATGTATGACACCGCAATATCACAAATGTCAGGGGTCTTTCCTGGGCACACCAGTACTTCCTGCTACTCTCTTCACAGGTACCATCTACGACATCAAGCAACACAAAGGGCCTTTCCTGGCCACACCAGTACTTCCTGTTACTCATTCACAGGTACGACCCAATAGCACAAGCATAACACAGATATTTTCCTGGACTACCACTCCAGTACTTCCTGCTACTACCCTTCACAGGCATAACCCGTTGACTTCTTAAACTACACGTTTATCACGGAGTCTTCTCCGGTTCGTATGCAACATCACCAATCCAGACCAACCTGTCCAGATGGGCTTCACATATCATGCCTATTCCGTACTCCAATTCCGGATCTATATGCCAACAAAGGGGATTTCATGAATCCACCCAAAGACTCCCAAAATCAGCCACCTCTTGGTGGGGGAATCACAAACATATGCCAAAAAGGAAGCCTTCACATGGCTAGGAAGAAAGTCGTTACCCTTGAAGCCCGATTTGGTGCCATGAAGTTCCTAGCTAGCTAGAAAGAGCGTTTCCTCCGCAAAATTGGCCTCAGATCTTAGCTTGACACTCTCAAGCTCCACCAGCAAGCAACCATTCTTCTTCTTCCTCCTCCTTCGTCTCCCTCTCTCTCTCTAAACTTTTAGAATGATGAAGGCAATAACAAAATGAGAATACGTTCTCTGTTTTCGGCCTTAAGGAAGTAGGAAAGAAGCTCAGCCTTTGGATCTCAGTTGAAGGAAATGAACGGCCATGAAAAATCGAGAAAATCGATTTTCGCGTCCGACACGCCCTGTGACACGCCCGTGTCACAGGCCGTGTCGCTAAGCCGTGCTCAACCCGCCTTATCCCAAAACAGGTCACCGCCACGAAATACGCCCGTATCAGCCAAGTCATGCCCGTGACACAGGTCTGCGCTCGACGATCTGCGTTCGACGTTCAGGAAGCGATCGTCGAGCTCGCCATATATCGTCGATCTTCCCAACGATCGGCAAACAGCGTGTTCGACGATTTTCGTTTGACAATCGGCATGTTCGACGAATTCCGTTTGACGATCGGGCAGCGATCGTCGACCTGGCCCAGCGTTCGACGATTGGCCCAGCATTCGACGATTTTCGTTCGACGATCTCCGCTCATACACGCCCGTGTCTGTGGCCGTGTTCCTCAGGATGAAAAAAAAATCTCAAAATCACCCGAGACTCACACGGCCTGCGACACGCCCGTGTCCCAGGCCGTGTGCCCATATATAACCGCAAGCCACCATCTTTCTTCTTCACAAAAAGCACAGGCGCGCTCCAAGGTGACATGCTTGGGCGTATATAACCTTGCTCCAGCAATTCTTGTAGTTGGACCTTCAACTCAGCCATCTCCTTTGGCGCGACGCGATATGGCGAGCGGGCCACAGGTTTCGCACATGGTACCAACTCGATCATGAAGTCAATCTCCCGCTGGGGTGGTAGCCCAGGGAGATCCTTGGGAAACACATCTGTAAATTACGACAAAATCAGAACCTCGCACACACTGGCCTTAGGCTCAACCGCCTGAATCAGTGCGAAGTAACAATCCGCACCCTTCCGAACAGCCTTGACTACTTGGAGTGCAGACAACAATGTCCCGCCCACTCCTCGCGTACCCGCGAACTTTGTCTCCTGTTCTTTATTCTGGCCCAACGTGATCTCTTTGGACTGACAATCAATCAAAGCATGCTGCTTCTCAAGCCAATCCATACCAAATATCACGTCGAATTCCGATATCAGAAATGCAGATGCAGTCAACCTAAAATCCCGAATTCCGATTTGGACCGCCACATCGCAAGATTGATCCGCAAGCATCCAACAGCCATTCGGCAACACCACTTTGACGCTATCTTTCTTTGCACGATTAGGTATCCCAAGACGCGCTATAAACTCGCTAGACAAAAAAGAATGCGACACACCCGTATCAAATAGTGCTCGCTCCAGCGTGTCCGGAATCATCACAAAGCCTGTGCCAATCATATCACACACACAAACCACAAACACATATGCACGAAGCAAAGCATACAAGCAATATAATATGCCAAACTAAACTCATACCTATGATGACGTCACTCTGCATGATGGACTCATGCAGGCCAAGATTGTAGACCCGGGGCTGCGCCTGCGAGGCAGAGGAGTCCACTACTGCCTTGCCCTTCTCCGCATATGACGCTCCCGCCTTCTTTTCATTCTTTGGCGGCAGCCGACACTCTCGAGCTATATGCCCCACCCGGCCACAATTGAAGCATGTACGAGTATCCGGCCTTGAGGTAGCCCCCGACGTTGCTCCCGATACAACTGATGAAGGAGCTTGTCCACTTTTCTTGGACTTCTTGACCCATTTCTTCTTATAAAATGGTTTTCCAGGTCGGGGCACCTTCCACTCTGGCTACATCACAGCCAAAGCCCTCTTCCCCTGCACCCTCTTCATATCTTTTTCCAGCGCGCTCGTAGTGTTCACCAACGCCTGGAAGCCTTGGTTCACAGAACTAGAAACCAGGAACCGCAGCTCGTCCCGCAGTCCTTCATAGAACCTATTTGTCTTTCTCTGCTCATTAGTAAAAAAAGAACCTGCATACAGCCCCAAGAGTGTAAACTCATGTAGGTACGCGTCAACACTGCCATCACCTTGCGTTAGCCTTTGAAATTCATTTTCCATGGCTATCTGTTGAACCGCAGGAAGGTGCTTCTCTAGGAAGAGTCGGGAGAATTCTTCCATCGATACTTGTGTTAAGGGTCGACCCACCAAGTGATGCAACTCCATCTCGTCCCACCACAATCTAGCTTCTCCTTCAAGCAGGAAGGTAGCTAAGGTGACTTTCTGATGCTCCTCCGATCCAATCGCAGTCATGATTCGCTTGACGCGCGATAGCCAATCCTTAGCCTGCATAGGAGTACCCGCTCCCGAAAACGTAGGTGGATGGAAACTCATAAACCACGTCAACTACTTCTCAGCACCTCGAGGAGCCACATCCACTACAGGTTCAGGTATTTCCGCCACCTGTTCTGTCCTCACAGCCGGTTGTTCCTGCCGAAGTGGCTGTCCTTGGATCATGGCAAACAAAGCATCAGCAACTAAACGCACATGTTCCGCAGACGGTGGAGGTGTAGGCACCGCGGCTGGTGTCGTACTTTCATTAGAATGCTGGGGCTCTGACTGCCCAGCTCCACTCCGTGTCACCTAAAGGTGGACAAGACACACACATTAGCGGCCTTACACAAGCAAACAACACAAAATAGGAACAGGCAGGTTCCTTAAATACATAAATTTGCATTCCTATCATGGACATTCAGGAGTTCAATCGTATCAACGTGGTTTGCACACACACTTGCTCGCCACCCCACAAAAGAAGTCGACCACGACTTCGAGAGAAAAAGACCGAGACAGCTGATACCAAAAATGTAATAACCCGATCCGTTCATATGGTATATTCTAGAAGGTCTGGCCGGGGCCTCACATCATATATCACAAAATAGGCAGAAAAGTTACGGGATGATACCAGAGTAGCGCAACGCACCTTAACGCATTGCATTCTAGCGGAAGCCTTTTCTAATACTTGACTTGAACTCCACACTTGAATGTCCAACATATAAAACAACTCCACATTGTATATATATAATAGGAATGTCTTACAACAACACGAAAGTTGGCCTTATGGCCTTACATGGCTTTCAAATAATGGCCTAAACATTGGCGCGCATGCCGGCCACAATAAAAGAAAACACAACCGTCATTCCAAATAGCCTTCGAGGGCTAGCAGCTGAAAGTCCACCTAGTGTCAACTAGCTTCACCTATGGGGGGGGGGGGGAATAGGTGACGTGCAACGTTTTTGCGGAATTAAAATTGTACCTGCACACAGAAATAAAACAGCACAGCAAACAGAGTACACAAACTATTTATAGTGATTCCCCGATTTGGGTACATCCACTTTCCCCCTTCGACCTATCTCCCAACACGGGATGACTCGGTCTCTTCACCAACAGGATTGAAATCCAATCCTTGCACTATCGGAAGGAACCCTTCCACACGTACGTGTCAACACTCCCACAACCCGGGTTGCACCCAACCCTTACAACTAGGAACCAACGTTCCTTTACAACAAAAGTAAACTAGAATGTACAAGAGATACAAACTACGTTTGGAGACTAAGGTGTCCCTCTTCGTTAACGACGTGTTCTTGAAGTCCACGAAGAGTCCACAACCCTAGATCTCTCTTGGAGAGAATCTCCCCGGAACTGGCGGCGGCAAGAGGGGCGGCGGCTTGGTTCACGGGATCGGCGGCGACAGCGATGTGCGGCTGCTGAACTTTGGAGATCCAAACTTCGTAGCAAAGCTAGCTAGGTCTTCCAACGGTCATACTAGGATCAGTCGTCTCGATCGATTCGGACGGGAAAGGTTTTCCCGATCAACAAATCAAGAGACAAGAGATCTCCGGTTAGACACGTGAGACGGTATGCTTGGCTAAGCTTCTGTCGACCGGAGATCTGGAAGAAACCACGATCAAGACCGGCGAACAACTCTCTCGAGCGGCGACGGCGGCGGCGGCGGAGCGGAACTCGCGATCTAGGTCACGTCGCGGCTCGTGTATTTCTTTTCTTCTTCGCTTCCTTACTGTTCAAAAATACGCCTGTATTTATACAATGAAATAATCCTTTATGACCGTTATGGGTCCCACCAGAAGAAACCCTAGATCCGGTTCAAAACAGTGTCAGCGGCAGAATCCGGTGCAGATTTTTCCAGAAAAATGCCCAAGTCAAAATCGGCGAGAATCGAAGGTGATTCTCGACGAATCGGCGAGAATCAGTTAGTGCTTCTCGACGATTCGTCGAGAATCACTAGTGATTCTCGCCGAATCACTTGATGATTCTCGCCGAACCACTTGTTGATTCTCGACGAATATTACTTGGCCATGATCTGCTCAACGATGGGTTCGGCGAGAATCACTAGTGATTCTCGCCGAATCTTACTTGGCACCGCTTTAAGGTAGCCGGATAGAGTCGGCGAGAATCACTAATGATTCTCGACGATTCGGCGAGAATCACTAGTGATTCTCGCCGAATCGGCGAGAATCACTTGGTGATTCTTGTCGATTTATACTTAGACGATTTTTCGTCTTTCCACCCAAGAGCTGCTCCTTGACCCATCCTTGCTCCTTGTCTGCTCTTGCATAGTTACAACCCTGTACTTGAAATTAAGTGCACTCCAATAGAGAGAGTACACGTAGGCCAACACATTGATCTGCTCAACGAGGGATTACGTTGTGCAGACCCGTGTATATTGACCTACTGCACCCTGACATTGGTGTGCACTTAGCGTGGAATAACTGCAAGCACAACTTGAAATATTTTATAAAATACATTGTGAATTCATCTTAGCTTGACGGGTGGCTTCCTCAAATCCAGGTAATTGTGGATACAATACCCAACAATCTCCCCCTATTTGACGAAGCCAAAATCCTACTAGCTAAGATGAATAACACCAACCAGATAATATAAACAACATTCAGAATTTAATTATGCAGCACAAGAGAATATAGGCAAACAGATCAAGACTTGAGTCATTCATAAATTCAAATACATATATATATATATATATATATATATAGAATCTAAAGATTGTTCATATACTAACAATAAACATTAATTGTTCTTAAGAGAGAATGACAGACTATAAATTTGTGACTATTTTTCTTTGGCTAAGTCATCCTTGAGTTTTTGAGCCAAAAACTTCTTCCTTTGCCTTTCAACATACTCCTTAGGCTTTGGATAGTATCTGGGTGGAGGAGCTTTATCTGCCGCAGTGTTGGTCCTGAAAAAGATGTTACATTTGGCTTCATAGGTCTTGTGCAGCTCCCACTCATGCTGGCTATATACATCGTTTCGATTGATTTCGCCTTTTTCTTGTAGCCAGAATGTGTCCAGTATGATACTCTTGGATACTGGACTCCACTTTTCGTTTCTTACTTCCTCCTCCTTCAGTCTGATTCTCTTTTCAGCTTGTGTTTCCTTTGATGTCCCTTCTTGCGA
The DNA here is from genome assembly GCA_039583875.1 of Platanthera guangdongensis. Classification (NCBI taxonomy): domain Eukaryota; kingdom Viridiplantae; phylum Streptophyta; class Magnoliopsida; order Asparagales; family Orchidaceae; genus Platanthera; species Platanthera guangdongensis. The sequence continues at coordinate 125,087,492 of CM077163.1, read as the reverse complement.
TTTCCTCTTGTCCCTGGCTTTTGCTAGGGCTCCTTGATCAAACATTGCCATCAGTTTTGCCTTGGAGGAGGCCCTAGCAGCCCTATGAACATCAGCTTCACTTACAGGAACTTCTTCAACACTGGCGCCCTCATCAGTCACAGTATTATCTTCAGGAGCAGGACCACCCTGGGGATTTTCAGGGATATTAATGCCTAACGCGTGTTGGAGCATCCACCAGCAACTGTCATAAACATATTTGTTTGACTGCTCAAAGTTGTTGATCATGACTTCCCGAAGCTCAGCCATCTTAGCTATATATTCTTTCTCCCCCTTTTTGGCTTCGACTGCAATGGAGTTTGCATAAGAATGCAGTGACTCATCAATATGCTTTGTAGTCCTGGAGAATTCATTGACCAAGGCTTGTTGATTGGTGTTAAGAGTGACCATATTGCCATCAAACTTTTGAATGTTATTTGCTACGACATGAGCATTCTGATTTACGATTGTGAGAGTATCAGTGTTCTTTTTCAAGCCGTCCATAAGAAGAGTGACAGCTTGGTCGGCCGCTGTATACTTATCTTCAAACTTCTTTTCCATCACGTCCAGTTTGTGATTGATCTCCACCATGTTCTTGAGCATGAGATTCTCTGATTTCTTAATTCTTTTCAACATCTTATTTTGAGCTTTCTCAAAAGATGCTTTAAGCTCATCCACTATACCCTGAATGACATTCACGGTGTGATTGGCTAGATCATCTCGTACTAGAAGAGCCTGAGGCACTCCTTGGCCTTGCTCTTCATCAGATGCACCTGTAGAGCTGGACACGAGCACAGTATCTAAGGGGGGAATGCTTGCGGCCTTTGTAGATTTCTCGGACTCCCCCTCCACTGCTGCACCAATGTTCTCAGGGACGAACTCAGGAGCGTGCTTGTCAGATGGAACTTCAGTGATATCCTGAGTCTCCAATGCTTCCTGTCCCCCATTGCCTTCTTCCTCACCTTCATCATCCATTTGATCATTCTCATCAGCATCACCTTCCAACCCTTCGTCAGCAGTCTCCTCTACAGCATCACTTTCTTCTTGTATATCCGCCACTGCATCTCTGGCTATCTGGGAGATGTCAGATACGATATTAGCATCAGTGGGTAGAGGCTCCCCCTCAATTCCTGCAGTCAAAGCATCAGGAATTTCACTGGGGATTACTACGAAATCAGCCACAGTACCGTCCTCGGCTGGAGATGCGTCCTGTTGTTCTACCACGACAGCCTCCCCAATGCGCCTCTCCCATCTGTCAAAAACACTCGAGTCAGTTTTCTTTAAGTAATGTAGAGGAACACCTTTACTCATGTCATACTTATCTCCATTCAACTGATTGAGATACAGACTGATGATTCGGCCAAAGCTAGGAGATCTCAGGGTGTCCTTTATCTTCTCCAAAAGCAATGCCCCCCAGTTGAAGCTTTTTCTGCAGACAATTGCCACCAGGATCTTGAACATGTCCGCAGAGATGTGGTCATGAGAGCTCGGCTTGCATATGAGTACTTTTCCAATGATGTCTGACAGAAGTTTCCCCTCCTCATTCATGTCCTTTCTCTTTATCGACCGAGTTCCTCGAGCGAGACCATAGAATAATAGAGTCCTGGTTTTGTCTTCTTCATCAAGATAATCCTCGTGCTCCGAGCCAGTGAGCTGCAAGTATTGGATTAGCTTGTTTGCAGACATCTTGATCGTTGCCCCTGCAACCTTGCTCTTGATGAGAGAGTCTTCATTTCGGAGTCTGGCAGTAGCGAAGAACTCCAGCACTTCCTTGTCCAAGATTTTACAGGGGTGCTCTAGTACGAATGAGAGTCCAGCCTCCTCTAGCATAAGGATGATGTTCCTGAATTCATCCGAGGCATGAGAGAACCCTGTGCGAACCAGCTCGCATCCAGTGACCAGCCCATCGGTTGTCCTTGGAGCCATTGCAAATCTAGGGAGAGAAGCCCTACTCTACGCTTAATCAAAAGTCAAAGGGAAGCGACACTAGTAATAAAGTCCAAGCAAGGGTGAGGATGTGGTTACCCAAAAGCGTAGACGGGAGTTAGTTGGTTGAAGATAATGGACACCCGATGAGTGCACGCGGAGAAATTCCTGGAAGGAAGAATCGAAACCGGGAGAGATCGGAACCGCGGAGAAATTCCTGGAAGGAAGAATCGGCGAGAGACCTTCGGTGAGCTTCCTGCGAGAGAGCTTCGGTGAGCGTCCTGCGGGATGTCGACGGAAGCCTTCACGATTCGGCGAGAGACCTTCGCGAAGAAGCTTCCGGGGATCTTGCGGGAAGGCGGAGGGCAATCGGCGAGAGTCCTGCTGTTGTCGATCCCTGCTGTTGTCGACGAAACAGGCGATCGACGAGTTTAAAACGGATTTCCGTGAGAATGTGAAGAGTCGGCGGGAGACTGCGCGATATCGACGGGTTTTAAAAGGGATTTTAACGGGTTTCCATTTATCTAAGTTAATTTAAAAATCTTCTAAATATGCAAATACTTCTTAAATCCAATCTATTTGGGGTTTGAACCGGCTTTTCCATACATTTCTTGATGGCAAGATTTCCAATGACATATCTTCGTTAGTTTTCAGTGAACTAATTTACGCCTGTAGATGTTAGATCTCGAGTCTACCAGTGGAATTACCGATAACTCTTTAAAGATGTATCTAAGGTTTATATTCACCGTGTTAACCTATCCTTAGATGTGCACACATATATGTATATATATATATATATAAAGATATATATATATATATGTAAATGTCGATAGAAAATGACTCAAGTCTTGGGGCTGATGAAAAATACGTGGGATTATGAGAGTTATCATTTAGCCTCTCTGACTAAAACATACCAGGTGCTCGATGTGAGTATGCCCATATAGATATCACTGCTGTTATTCCAGATGCATGTTCCAATTCAGTCTTGAAACATCTACTGTCTAGTTCCCATCATATTTACGGGAACCTAGACTACCCTGCAAGAAAGAATTACTTTACCTTAGGAACCCAAACCATATTGGGTCCTAGGTTCTTGTTAGTATAACCACTGGAATGCCTTCCCTCAGAAAACCTGTCAGGAAGACTACCTCTGCCCAGAAAATATGGATAGGCCCTTGCCCTTGACACAGAGGGGTTGTGCCAACAGTTGATGGCAAAGTGTCCCACTTTGCCACAACACCAACACGGGTGAATGTTGTATCGTCGTTTCTGACCTGATCTAGTGACTGAGGTAGTCATGGTCCTAGGTCTAAATGGTATAGGGCATGATCTCCTCACAAAATTTCCTCTTCCACCGTGACACGTGGAAGGGTGGAAGGAATGCATGTTGCGAGCGTCATGAGGCCGGGGAGGTGGTGCCTTCCTTTCAGGCATCCCCCTTCCTGAGGCCCCATGAAAACTTACAGCATGACTTCTAACCTCCCTGTCCTGTGTCCTCAGGTGGTGAGAAGCGTTCTGTGAGCTGATACATGCAGATTCACACCGAGTTGAGGCAGTGACAGTGAATACAAAGGGCTCAGAATGAGCCTTAGGTATTCTCTCATGGGTTGCCACGACGGCCCTTGCACTATGAGTGTCTCCACATGAGGACAGATCACCCTTACAGTGATCACGATTTTTCCTGTGATCATACCAGAAGGCATGATGAGTACCCTTCCTGTTTGGAGTGGGGGGTCGGAATACCGTTTCCCCATTTCTCCATGAATTGATAATTCTAGAGATCCACCCATTTTCTACCTTTCTCTTCATAGCATCAACCTTGGAAAAGTTAGCTACTATCCTTTTCTCATTCTCTAGACTACTCTCTAGAGCTGAGATTTTAGAGTCCTTGACCTTGTTGGATGCCAATTGGAGAACCAACAAGATCTTCAGTCGAGCAATCTCTTGAGCTTGCTCCTCAGCAAGTAGGTTGCTATTCTGAAGGGCTCTCTTCAGGGAATCAGGATTTTCTGAAGGAAAGCAGTTCCTGTATTCAGAAACTTCAAGAGAGACGGGGCAAGATGAGGAAGTTACCTGCTCATCAGAGTCATTGTCACTAGCGGCAGTGACCGTTGTGTCATCCTCATCAGAACTGCTTTCCTCACTGGCTTCTTCAGTCTCTGACACGGACACTGGAGCTCTGATGTTGTCCGATAGATCCTTGCCTTCATCTTCAGAGGCGAGGACCCCCACATAGGCTTCATCCTCTGGTTGACAGCAGATTCCAGCTTTCTCTGACCCCCCCCATCAACTCTGAGATCATCACCCACATAGATTTAGTCGACCCACATTTTTCCAATCTAGAGCGAGAAGCTCCAGACCAGATATCCATGATAATTTGATGAGTCCTCTTGTCCAAATTAAATAATGAAAGTTCCGTCTCCGACATCTCAGCAATGCACTTGGGCACTTGGATATTCTTTCCAGAGTCGGAGGTCTTCATAGGAATAAAAGGACCCTCTTCCAGGATGAAAGATGCTCGAGGATCGATAGCATCCAAGTGATACGACACTCTCATCCTCCAGACGGGATAAAACTCCTTTGTGCATGTGGGGAGTCTTAGTGGCGATATCTCATGATCCAGCTCCATGCTAGCTAGGTCTTCCAACGGTCACACTAGGATCAGTCGTCTCGATCGATTCGGACGGGGAAGGTTTTCCCAATCAACAAATCAAGAGACAAGAGATCTCCGGTTAGACACGTGAGACGCTATGCTTGGCTAAGCTTCTGTCGACCGGAGATCTGGAAGAAACCACGATCAAGACCGGCGAACAACTCTCTCGAGCGGCGACGGCGGCGGCGGCGGAGCGGAACTCGCGATCTAGGTCACGTCGCGGCTCGTGTATTTCTTTTCTTCTTCGCTTCCTTACTGTTCAAAAATACGCCTGTATTTATACAGTGAAATAATCCTTTATGACCGTTATGGGTCCCACCAGAAGAAACCCTAGATCCAGTTCAAAACAGTGTCAGCGGCAGAATCCGGTCCAGCTTTTTCCAGAAAAATGCCCAAGTCAAAATCGGCGAGAATCGAAGGTGATTCTCGACGAATCGGCGAGAATCAGTAAGTGATTCTCGACGATTCGTCGAGAATCACTAGTGATTCTCGCCGAATCACTTGATGGTTCTCGCCGAACCACTTGTTGATTCTCGACGAATATTACTTCGCCATGATCTGCTCAACGATGGGTTCGGCGAGAATCACTAGTGATTCTCGCCGAATCTTACTTGGCACCGCTTTAAGGTAGCCGGATAGAGTCGGCGAGAATCACTAGTGATTCTCGACGATTTGGAGAGAATCACTAGTGATTCTCGCCGAATCGGTGAGAATCACTTGGTGATTCTCGTCGATTTATACTTAGACGATTTTTCATCTTTCCACCCAAGAGCTGCTCCTTGACCCATCCTTGCTCCTTATCTGCTCTTGCATAGTTACAGCCTTGTACTTGAAAGTAAGTGCACTCCAATAGAGAGAGTACACGTAGGCCAACACATTGATCTGCTCAACGAGGGATTACGTTGTGCAGACCCGTGTATATTGACCTACTGCACCCTGACATTGGTGTGCACTTAGCGTGGAATAACTGCAAGCACAACTTGAAATATTTTATCAAATACATTGTGAATTCATCTTAGCTTGACGGGTGGCTTCCTCAAATCCAGGTAATTGTGGATACAATACCCAACAGCAGCAGCAGCAGCAGCAGGGACATCAACCTTTATGCATCCCGCTTGGCTCTCCAGCACCTGTACAGGGACAATCCACCCAACGGTGGCAAATAGAAGCAACGGTCAGTGTTCAGCTGACCAAATTATAACGACCCTACCCCTTTTCTGGGGCAGTGGTATTCTTCCCTGCAGGCATAACATTCACAAGCATGCATATAATTCATACAAATGTGCTCTCACGCACACACATGCCATCACAATCGCCAGCCACCCGGAACGACGATCCGTGCACTCAGGGCACATTCTTGGTGTACCGGCAAACCAGTTTCCCACCACCGTATCAGGGCCACAACCCAACAACAACTCTCTTGAGCATTTACTCCATGGCGTGCAGGCGGAGTTTTAGTTTTAAAACACCGGGATGGCCCGTAGCCCCCATTGTGTCATGGCACGCATGCCTAAGACTCTCGCTATGCGCTCCAATAGACCACACCGTCTGGTCCACGTCGGACAGACATAACGCAGGTTGGATCCTCCACCCCCCGTTTCTCAAATCGCCTTGCCTTCACTGAGTATGACGTACTCGCGGCTTAATCAAAGGCGCGGGTCGGTCTCACCAATCCTGTTCTTGGCAGTCAAGCCTGGGTATTTATTACACCCATTCATCTTACAACATCAGCGGGTCTTTCCTGGGCACACCAGTACTTCCTGTTACTCGTTCACAGGTACGACACCGCAATATCACAAATGCCAGGGGTCTTTCTTGGGCACACCGGTACTTCCTGCTAGTCTCTTCACACGTACCACCTACGACATCAAGCAGCATAAAGAGCCTTTCCTGGTCACACCAGTACTTCCTGTTACTCATTCATAGGTACGACCCAATAGCACAAGCAGAACACGGATATTTTCTTGGTCTACCACTCCAGTACTTCCTGCTACTACCCTTCACAGGCATAACCCATTGACTCCTTAAACTACATGTTTATCACGGAGTCTTCTCCGGTTTGTATGCAACATCACCAATCCAGACCAACCTGTCCAGATGGGCTTCACACAACATGCCTATTTCGTACTCCAATTCCGGATCTATATGCCAACAAAAGGGATTTCATGAATCCACCCAAAGACTCCCAAAATCAGCCACCTCTTGGTGGGGGAATCACAAACATATGCCAAAAAGGAAGCCCTCACATGGCTAGGAAGAAAGTCGTTACCCTTGAAGCCCGCTTTGGTGCCATGAAGTTCCTAGCTGGCTAGAAAGAGCGTTTCCTCCGCAAAATTGGCCTCAGATCTTATCTTGACACTCTCAAGCTCCATCAGCAAGCAGCCCTTCTTCTTCTTCCTCCTCCTTCCTCTCCCTTTCTCTCTCTAAACTTTTAGAAAAATGAATGCAATAACAAAATGAGAATACATTCTCTATTTTCGGCCTTAAGGAAGTAGGGAAGAAGCTCAGCCTTTGGATCTCAGTTGAAGGAAATGAACGGCCACGAAAAATCGCGAAAATCGATTTTCACGTCCGAAACGCCCTGTGACAAGCCCCTGTCACAGGCTATGTCGCTAAGCGGTGCTCAACCCGCCTTATCCCAAAACAGGTCACCGCCACGGGACACGCCCGTGTCAGCCATGTCATGCCCGTGACACAGGTCTGCGCTCGACGATCTGCATTCGACGATCAGGCAGCGATCGTCGAGCTCGCCAGCTATCATCGATCTCCCCAGCGATCGGCAAACAACGCGTTCGATGATTTTGGTTCGACGATCGGCGCGTTCGACGAATTCCGTTCGACGACCGGGCAGCGATCGTCGAGCTGGCCCAACATTCGACGATTGGCCCTGCGTTTGACGATTTTCGTTCGACGATCTCCGCTCAAACACGCCCGTGTCTATGGCCGTGTTTGTTGGAACACCCTATTACTAATTTGGGTCAGGATCACTATGTCTCTAGGAAACCAGTTTTTGACCTCCTGTATAGATCTAAAGGTCAACTAGAATTGAGTCTAAGGGTTAGAAGTCTAGGTTTGGAAGCTGCCCTCAAGACCAAGAATTTTTCAGTTTGAGACTAAGTCATATCGTCGAACTCAGCACGACGATTCGTCGAACTCCAATCGACGATCGTCTAGCTCAACTTCGACAGATCGTCGAACTCCATTCGACGATCGCTGAGCTCAACTTCAACAAATCGTCGAACTCCATTCGACGATCTTCGAGCTCAGTTCGACGATCTTGACTCAGTATTGGATCTCTATCTCTGAGCTCGGTTCGACGATCTTTGAGCTTAGATCGACGATTTTTGTTGTTGTCTAAGTCCAAATCGCTGAGCTCAGTTCGACGATAGCAGAGCTCAGTTCGACGTTTTCTGATGACTTCAAGGATTTTTTCAAGATACAAATTCAGGAGTTATTCAGCAATTAATTCAGAAGATTTTCTAGCCGTTTTCATTTATTCTGGACCAAGTTTCAAGGGATTATCAAGGAATGTTTCTTTGGACTTTCCTCCAGAAGACATTTTGCAATTAAGGATGCAATTAATGCAGGCCAACAGCTATTCTTGACAGAGGATGTTTTTCTATTCAGTACCAGAGAATAAAAGATAAGATTTTTGATTCTCTCTATCCCTAATCCTCAGACACAGACAAGAAGAACAAGAAAAAAATTATTCTCTGTCTCAAAGAATTCTCTCAAGAACACCCATCCAAGGAGATCAAACTTTCTGAAATCTTCTGATCTCTCTTGTCTCAAGTGTTCAAGGTCAACATCTTTCAAGACTCCAGACACCTAACATTCAGCTGTTGCTGAAATCATCATTTGCTGGAGATCAACTTCTGAAAGCCTATCACCCTACAACAAAGCTTCTTTTCCTGAACATCTCAATGACTCAGGGGGAGCTTTGACACCATCAAATCCACATAGTCTTCTCAGCTGCTTTGAGAAAGAGAAGACTTCCATAAATCTCGCATCCCCATCTCTGTAAAGGGTTTCTCAAACTCCCTTCAAAAGTTTGAGTTTGGTTTTTGAGCACCTTGTCAAAAGCTCATTGGTGGCAAGACACCTGATCAAAAAATCTGATTTGGTTTTTGAGCACCTTATCAAAAGCTCATTGGTGCCCAGGACACCTGATCAACTCATCCTGCAGTGGATTCCTACCTAGGGTGGTAGAAGAGTGGATGTACCCAAGTTTAGGGGAACCACTATAGTTCCTTGTGTCATCTGGATTGCTTGTCTTTATCTTTTATTTCTGGCTGTGATTGTTTTGTGATTATTTTGTGATTAGTTTAGTTCTGTGATTAGATTTAATAATTGCTTCCCCGCTCACTCAGATTACAACAATTATTGTAAAAAGTTTTCAAGCACCATATACTCTATTCACCCCCCCTCTAGAGTATATCAGATCTAGCTGCACTTTCAATTGGTATCAGAAGGAGGTTGGTTAAACATACCACACCTTGGTGGTTGCACAGGCTGACACCTGAACCCAAAGATTCCTAGTTAGATCTGTTTTCTTTTGAGTTTAATATTAGATTTTGTTTTCACAAATCATGGCCCAAAACAAAGATTATGCTAGCACCAGACCTCCAGTGTGCAATCTATCCAAGTTTGCACTTTGGAAAGCAAGGATCAGATTATACATGAATTCTATTGACGAGGATATTTTTAACTCTGTTTTGATAGTCTGTCCAAGACCTCCAGAGAACTCAAGTACAAATACTGTTCCACCTCCATCAGGAACAGATGCTGATATCAAGAAATGAAAGGTAGCTAATGCCAAGGCTATGAACATCTTAGCCCAGACCATGTCTGATGATATCTTTCAAAAGGTGGCTGAATGCAATTCAGCAAAGGAAATCTGGGATAAACTCTCTGAAATAGTCTCAGGCTCAGCTGATGAGAGAAAGGACAGGAGATCCCACCTCATATCCCAATATGAGAATTTCAAGAAGGGAGAAGCTGTGTTAGTTGGAGATATGTACAACAGGCTCAGTCTAATAGTCAGTGAACTCAGGACTTTGGATAAGGAGATATCACTAACTGAACTCAATGACAAAATTCTAATGTGCTTCCCTAGCACTTAGGATTCAAGAATCTGGCCAATCAAGGATGCCAGAAGTTTGAATGAGATCACCACAGAAGCTCTATTGGGTAAGCTCAAATCTTATGAGCTACTCATCAAGAATAGAGAAGAAGAACAGAAGGCTTGCCTCACCAGCCACAAGAAAAGAGAAGACAATAGCCTTCAAGGCAACTGAAGATCAGCCTGAAGACAAAGTCATAGGCAATGATGAACTGCTCAGTCTGTTGTCCAAAAGATTTTACAAGATGGCCAGAAAGGACTTCAGAAGAAGATCATACAAGGAGCATGATAAGCCAAGGTATGATAAGTCAATTAATAATTAGGAAATTGTCTGCTTTGGTTGTAGAAAACCAGAGCACATTGTTCCTGACTGTCCAGAAAACAAAAATAAGGACAGAAGGGACAAGAAAGAAAGAAGAAAGGAGAAAGACTCTAAGAGGAATGACAATGACAAACCCTCCTCAAGCAAAAATAAACACACAAGAAAGGGGTTTGTTGCTGAATCCTGGAGTGAGACTGAAGAGTAGTCAGAAGCCTCATCCAGCTCCAGTAATGATGAAGATGATGCAGAAGAGAAAGAGTTCTGCATGATGGCAATCAATGTCTCACAACATAATTCAGATGAAGAAGAGTCAGAGTCAGATTCAAAGACTCAACTTGAAGAAGATCAGGTAATTAGTTCATTTGATTTTAATTCAGAGGACTTTAAATCTGAGTTTAAAGCATTATGTTTAGACCTGCTAAAATCTGAGAAAGAAATTATCTCTCTCAGAAATCATTTATCTGAACATAATACCTTAAAGTCAGAAAACCTCAAACTCTCTCAGGAGTTGGAGTGCTGTAGGGAGCAGATAGCTTCACTGAAAGGTGAGCTATCTGAGGCCAAGAAGCTTGAAAAATCCATTAATGGGAGAAGCATCAAGCTGATGGACATCACAAGCACAGTGAACTCCAGATTTAATAGTACACTGGGCTTGGGTGCTTCATCCAGCCAACCCATAGTTCTAACAACTCCAATCAAGTTCATTTCTGATAAAGGAAAGAGAGTTATAGAGGTAGCTAGGAAACATTCTGATCTGCCTAAGAAAACTAAGTCCCAGCAGAAATCGTCGAACGTAGATCGACGATCACCGAACGCAGATCGACGATCTCAGGCAATATCATCGAACTCAGGTCGACGATCTCACGTTCCTGAACTCTGCCATAGTCGACCGTCGAACGGAGCTCGACGATCTGACCCAAGATCGTCGAACGCAGCTCCACGATCGTCGAACAGAGGTCAGAGCTCTGGAAACTCTTTCAAGGGCAAATCAAAATCCAATCCTAGGGGTCCTTCATCCCAAATCTTTAACCCTTATACTGAATGGATTATACCTCCAAGGAGATATCATCCTGAAGGTTATAAGAGTCAACCTGGGATGTATTTTATTTCAGAGTTTAAAGGTTATCAACCTAGGCCCAAGGTAAACTGGGTCAAAAACAAATGAATTATTTTATGTGCAGGTGAAGACCTATCCAACATCTAACCAACAATGGTACCTGGATAGTGGGTGCTCTAAGCACATGACAGGAAACAAGGACAACCTCACATCCTTTAGAGCCAAGCTTGGACCCAAAGTTATCTTTGGTGATTCAAACTTTGAACAAACTAAAGTATATGGTGCAGTCCAGATTGGATCAGTAACATTCAAGAAGGTAGCTTATGTGGAAGGACTGAAGCACAACTTAATAAGCACCAGTCAGCTGTGTGATGAAGGCTACCAGGTGACCTTCAGCAAAGTATTATGCAAAATCAAGTCAGAGGACAACACAACTGTGTTGACAGGTAAAAGGAAAGGTAACATCTATCTAGTAGATTTTCTTTCAACAGATGTAAATATTTGCCTATTCAATTCTGTTTGTAGACCAAATATTTTATGACATAAGAGACTAGGACACCTAAACCTTAGAACTATTGCTAGGCTATACAAAGACAACCTTGTTAGAGGACTACCTTCTGGCCCCTACAAGAAGGAAGGACTCTGCAGGGCTTGTCAATTAGGCAAGCAAACTAAAAATAGTTTTTAAGTCACTTAATAAGAGTGATTCACCTAGGATATTGTATCTGTTACACATGGATCTTTTGGACCCATCACAGTACAAAGCCTAGGAGGGAAATCTTACACTTTAGTAGTTATAGATGACTTCTCTAGATTCACTTGGGTGTTCTTTCTAAGGAAGAAGTCTGATAACTTTAAGTGTCTGACAGAGTTTCTCAAATGTATAGAGATTGAGTTCAATACTCACATTGCCCTGATCAGAAGTGATCATGGGACAGAGTTTGATTCTCTTCTTATGCAAGAGTTCTGTCAGAGTGAAGGGATCAGACATACTTTCTCAGCTCCTAGAACTCCTCAACAAAATGGGGTAGCTGAAAGGAAAAATAGAACCCTTTTTGAATCTGCCACTACACTGTTGTCAGATGCTCACCTTCCTCTATCCTTTTGGGCAGAGGCAGTGAACACCTCCAACTATGTGCTGAATAGAAGTTTGATACATAAACTAAAGGGTAAGACTGCCTATGAATTACTCAAAGGAAAGAAACATAAAGTTGATTATTTCAGAGTTTTTGGTTGTATTTGCTACATACATAATAATGACAAGAAATATTTAGCAAAATTTCAAGCTAAAGCTGATGAAGGAGTGTTTCTGGGATACTCCATGATCAACAAGGCTTATAGGGTTTATAATAAATCATCTCTAAAAATTGAGGAATCTGTTCATATATTATTTGATGAATCTAACATGTCTTTCAAGGAGAAGATATCTTCTACCATAGAACCTTTGCAGGAACACTCTCTTGTTGAAGACTTGAACAAGTTACAGGTTACTCAAAAAGAGGAAAGCAGTGAAGATGAAGAAAGTATTCAACATATTGAAGAACAACCTGAAGAGCCAGTTATTGTACCACAAGAGGAAACAATAACACAGGTTGGTGAACAATCAACACCCCCTGTTGATTTAGTAACATCAAGAGACCATCCAATTTCCCAAATAATTGGAGACATCTCAGCTGGTGTGCAAACCAGAAATCAGGTCAACCAAAACCTATTGCACACCTGCTTCCTATCTCAAATTGAACCTCAGTCCATTCAAGATGCAGAGCAAGATCCACACTGGATCATTGCAATGCAAGAAGAGTTGCATCAATTTGAAAGGAACAAAGTGTGGGAACTAGTGCCAAAGCCTAAGGATCACTCTATTGTTGGAACAAAGTGGGTGTTCAGAAACAAACTGGATGATCAAGGAGTAATTGTAAGGAACAAGGCAAGACTAGTTGCTCAAGGATATTCTCAAGAAGAAGGAATAGACTATGACCAGACTTTTGCACCAGTTGCAAGATTGGAAGCCATCAGAATCTTTTTAGCTTATGTAGCACATAAAAGATTCAAGGTATATCAGATGGATGTCAAAAGTGCATTTCTAAATGGAGACATCAAAGAAGAAGTATATGTCAGACAACCTCCAGGTTTTATCTCTCCAACTTATCCTGATTATGTTTTTAAGTTGAACAAAGCATTATATGATCTCAAGCAAGCTCCTAGAGCATGGTATGAGACCCTAGCATGCTTTCTTTTGGAAAATGGATTTATAAGGGGTAGAGTACAACAAACTCTTTTCATTAGAACCCATAAGTCCCATACCCTACTAATACAGATCAATGTAGATGATATTATTTTTGGTTCTACTGACTCAAAATTGTGCAGAAGGTTTTCCAACCTAATGCATTCTAAATTTGAAATGAGTAGCATGGGTGAGCTATCCTTCTTCCTAGGATTGCAAGTCAAACATCATGCTGAAGGCATCTTTATTTCTCAAACCAAGTATGCAAATGAATTGGTTAAGAAATTTGGCATGTATGAAGCATCTTGTATGAAAACACCTATGCCTACTAATGCTGTATTGGATGCTGATGAACATGGGAAACCTGTTGATCAGACAACATATAGAACAATGATTGGCTCTTTACTGTACCTTACAGCTAGTAGACCAGATATAATATTTGCTACATGTATATGTGCTAGGTTCCAAGTAAGCCCTAGAGAGTCACACCTAACACTAGTAAAGAGGATTCTCAGGTATGTTAAGAGTTGTCCAAATCTAGGTCTCTAGTATCCAAAAGATTCAGCATTTGATTTAACTGGATTTTCTGATGCTGATTATGTTGGATGCAGAATTGACAGGAAAAGCACCAGTGGAACTTGTCAGTTCCTTGGTGACAGACTTGTCTCTTAGTTTTGTAAGAAACAAACTTCTGTGTCAACTTCAACTGCTGAAGCTGAATATATGGAAGCAGGCAGTTGTTGTTCAAAAATCTTGTGGATTCAAAACCAACTCCTAGACTATGGCTATAACTTAGAGAAGTCTAAAATCTTTGTGATAACACCAGTGCTATTTTTATAGCTCAAAATCCAGTCCTCCATAGTAGGACAAAACACATAGAGATTAGGCATCACTTCTTAAGGGATAATGTTGAAAAGAATAAAATTGAACTGCAATATATCCCAACTGACTTACAAAGGGGAGATATTTTAACCAAGCCCTTGGATGAAAAGAAACACACCTTCTACCTAAATCAGTTAGGAATGTTAGATGGAGGAATTCTTAAATAATATCCAAGATTTTAAAAGTTTAAAAATTGACCAAGACTAGGCAAACATCTTGATTTTTCTTAGTGTCTAGAAGTTTTTCTGGTTTCTGAACTGCGCTCGACGATTTTCCCCCAGATCGTCGAACGGAGATCGACGATTTCTGAAATCGTCGACCTGAGTTCAGCGTTTCTCAGATAGTATGAACTATCTCTTCCAGTCAGCGATCGTCGAATGGCGCTCGACGATTTTGTTCTCTGAACGATCGTCGAACAGAGCTCGACACTCTCCAATATCGTCGGACGGAGATCGACGATATTGAAGACTCTTCAGATTCCTTTAGAAGCCCCGATCGTCGAACTGAGTTCAGCGATCTTTCCATTTCTGCTTCGAACCCTAATATAAAATTCATTTTTCGCCGTCGTTCTCCTTTTGCGCTTTCGATTTCTCTGCAAAAACTTTCTTTCCCTCCAAGCATTTCTGCACTTGGTCGTTTTGTTTGTTGATTCTTTGCAGGTAACTATGGCCATTTCTGTTGCTGTTCTCGCCGCCATGAAATTTGATGCCGGCTTTGACATTGACATGGAGTCCTTCAGCACGACAGATCAGGTTTTCCAGGACATCTTGGAGTTGTTCAAAGAGCATAAACTTGCTACAATCATGACCACCAGGATTAAACTTGCTGCTGATGAAATTAAAGAGTGGGTCTACACTGCCCACAATCAGGATCAAAACACAATCGTTGGATCAATTTCTGGCACACAGGTACCCTTGACCCCAGCAATTCTAACAGAAGTTTTTGAGTTAAGTACTGGTGGAGATTCTGCTGATTTATCTGGAGAAGAATATGCAAACTTGCTTGCAAGAATGGGCCATTCTGAGGCTAACCCTAGAAAGCTATTGAAGAAGAATCTGTCTGTGGAATATAGATTCTTGGCTGATGTAGTTGGGAAGGTCCTGTTGGCTAAACACTCTGCCCATGATACTATTTCCAGGTATCAGCTCTGCTTAATGGGAGCCATAGTGGACAAGAAGAATCTGAACTGGGGAGAGGTCTTCTTTGACCTAATTAAAAAGAAAATTAATAAGAGTTTTGTAAATTTTGGGAGGATTTTAGGCCTTTTTCTGCAGAACAGATGCCCTGCATTGCTAGTATCTTCTGGGATACACATTAATGCATCCAAGAGACTGTCCTGTGCCCTATTTGGTAAATGGGACAGGCAGATCATCAAGCCTAGCAGGCCCTCTTCCAGCACACCTTCAAGCACCAGGACTGCCATAGTCACTTCCCCTCAGGTCTCTGCCCCTACAGATGACCTGCCTGCTGCTGCCTCTCCTCCTCCTCCTCCTCCAATTCCATCTCTTCCAATTCCATCCACCATTCAAACTCCATCCACTATCATCATCTCCAGCCCTTCTCCAACATCAATACCATCTCCAATTCCAACTGTCACAGAAGAACACTTCCATCCATTATACTCCTACTCTCAACCAGACTCTGCCACTTCACCCTCCATTCCCTCATTCAATCTTATTGATGATTCCTTTATGGATGACTCACCCTCATCACCTCCTGAGCTACCCTCATCATCAACCTCTTATTAAGACCTTCAGCAAGAGATCATTGATCAACCCACCTTCACACCATCTATCTCCATCCCACTGTCCTCCATCACCACTTTACCCACACCTCAACCATCTCTTCCCTAATACACTAGCTCTCCACTACCATCACCAATAGCTCCACCTCCATCCTCTACCTCTGCTCCAATCACTGCTGAGCAAGTAGATCTTCCAGCCCTTGCTGACAGGATATATGAATTGCTAGCCCGCAGGCTATCTCTTCTCTTGGAGACCTCCTTGACTCCCTTACTCCAGTCAGTGGCAGCTCTTTCTGCCAGGCTCTCCTACTTCATCCATCAGGTAATCCCTTCAGCAGTGTGCCTTGATCCAGCCTTGTCTGAATCTAGGTAGGGGGAGATGCCCTATGAAGTGAGCTTGCCTGCTGTGTCTGCTATTTCTTCAGCTTTTGTTGTTGTTGCTGCTGCTGCTCTTCCTCAAGCTCCAGTTCCCCCTCATGTTGCAGTCTTTCCAGTGGACATCAGGTCCTTACTCTCAGTATTTGATTCAATGTATTTCAGTTGTCTGCCAGAGAAAACTTGTCTTCCAGAAACAGTTGCACTCCAGCCATCAGAGGATTTGTCCAAGGCCCTTGTGCCCTTCTTATGCTCTGATACCAGCATTATAACTTCCTTTGTTAATTCAGTATATGCTGCTGCTACTCCTGCTGAAAGCAGTGTTGATGTTTCTGATGTTGCTGCCCTTCCTGTTGAAAATTTTGTAGATATTATTGCTGATACTGCTGATGAGTCAATTTCTAAGGATATACAGATGACAGAGGCACATATGATGTTGAGCCTTCTGTGTTTGCTGATGACATTCCTCCTGCTGCTGATATTGTTATTTCTGAAAGTGAAACTGTTGCTTCCCCAACTGCTGTTATTACTGTCATAACTTCAGTATCTGCTGATGTTGCTGCTGCTTCAACTTCTGTTACTAGTTCTGTATCTACTGCTGCTTCAACCTCTGCTTCTGCTTCAACTATAATTGCTACAAGTGTTGTATCTGCTGCTGCTCCAACCTCTGCTGCTTCATCTGCTTCAACCCAGCTCAAGAAAGATTTGATGAAAAAGATTGATGCTCTTTATGATGAGCAAAGTTCTGAAAGTGATGAGTTCAAGACAGATTCTGATGATTCTTCTGCTACCATTGCCAGAAAGAGAAAGGCAAGGAGCAAAGCCATGAAGAGAGTACCTCCAGCCAAAGTCAAGGACAATAATGACATACCATATTATATTCTTCATGATTGCCCCATAACTGAGCACTGGATGCAGTATTCAAAGAATCAACTCAAAGCCATGAAGAAAAAGAGGAAATATGAAAAAGGATCTTCTCAATTTCAACATCCTCATCCTCCTCCACCACCTCCTCCTGATGTAGGTGCAGGTGGAAGTTCAGCTGCTCAACCCTATGCTAGAAGTCAAACCCCCTATCAGCCTCATGCCAGATCCTATCATAGGGGAAACCAGTCCAGGGGTTCTCAATCCAGAAGAGGAAACTATAGAGGCAATCAAAGAGAATTCCAGGTTTATTCTAAAGGTTATTCAAGGCAACATCCCTACTCCAGGGAAGGACAAATCTCATCAGACACAACCTCTGGTCCTTTTCCCTATAAACTGAAGGAAGTAGTTTCATCCAGGCCTCCTCAGGATAATCCATCTAATAGATATGAGCCACCAGTGCCATTTGAAGATCCTGAAAACAATCTAACTGCTTGGACTGCAAGGATAAAAGAGCTTGCTGCACTGGACCAGTTTAAGAAAGCTAGAGAGCAAGGCAAAGACTCCTCCAACATCACTACATTATCTAAACAGAGAAAGAAAGAGTTGGAAAGATATGATTCAAGCAAATTCTTTGATTCTGATAGATACATGGAGCTGCATCCTGAAGTTGTAGTTCCCAGGCCCAAACAACAAACCTCTTTAGGTGCAGCAGATGATACAAGATCAAAGAAGTAAGCTCTCAACCCCAATAGAGAAATCAAACTCATTAAGAGCAAGGAGAAGAAATGATTATGTAAGGTGACATTCACTCTGATTTCTGATTATTATCTGGGATGATATATATCTATGGTTCTGTAATGCCCCGCTTATTGCTTTTCTGTATTGTTGCTGTGTATGTTGTTATTTTATTTTTCCAAATTCTGTAAATAGTAATCCTAACGTAAATAGGGGGAGATTGTTGGAACACCCTATTACTAATTTGGGTCAGGATCACTATGTCTCTAGGAAACCAGTTTTTGACTTCCTGTATAGATCTAAAGGTCAACTAGAATTGAGTCTAAGGGTTAGAAGTCTAGGTTTGGAAGCTGCCCTCAAGACCAAGAATTTTTCAGTTTGAGACTAAGTCATATCGTCGAACTCAGCACGACGATTCGTCGAACTCGAATCGACGATCATCTAGCTCAACTTCGACAGATCGTCGAACTCCATTCGACGATCGCTGAGCTCAACTTCAACAAATCGTCGAACTCCATTCGACGATCTTCGAGCTCAGTTCGACGATCTTGACTCAGTATTGGATCTCTATCTCTGAGCTCAGTTCAACGATCTTTGAGTTCAGATCGACGATTTTTGTTGTTGTCTAAGTCCAAATCGCTGAGCTCAGTTCGACGATAGCAGAGCTCAGTTCGACGTTTTCTGATGACTTCAAGGATTTTTTCAAGATTCAAATTCAGGAGTTATTCAGCAATTAATTCAGAAGATTTTCTAGCCGTTTTCTTTTATTCTGTGCCAAGTTTCAAGATATTATCAAGGAATGTTTCTTTGGACTTTCCTCCAGAAGACATTTTGCAATTAAGGATGCAATTAATGCAGGCCAACGGCTATTCTTGACAGAGGATGTTTTTCTATTCAGTACCAGAGAATAAAAGATAAGATTTTTGAATCTCTCTATCACTAATCCTCAGATACAGACAAGAAGAACAAGAAAAAAATTATTCTCTGTCTCAAAGAATTCTCTCAAGAACACACATCCAAGGAGATCAAACTTTCTGAAATCTTCTGATCTCTCTTATCTCAAGTGTTCAAGGCAAACATCTTTCAAGACTCCAGACACCTAACATTTCAGCTGTTGCTGAAATCATCATTTGCTGGAGATCAACTTCTGAAGGCCTATCACCCTACAACAAAGCTTCTTTTCCTGAACATCTCAAGGACTCAGGGGGAGCTTTGGCACCATCAAATCCACATAGTCTTCTCAGCTGCTTTGATAAAGAGAAGACTTCCATAAATCTCTCATCCCCATCTCTGTAAAGGGTTTCTCAAACTCGCTTCAAAAGTTTGAGTTTGGTTTTTGAGCACCTTGTCAAAAGCTCATTGGTGGCAAGACACCTGATCAAAAAATCTGATTTGGTTTTTGAGCAACTTATCAAAAGCTCATTGGTGCCCAGGACACCTGATCAACTCATCTTGCAGTGGATTCCTACCTAGGGTGGTAGAAGAGTGGATGTACCCAAGTTTAGGGCAACCACTATAGTTCCTTGTGTCATCTGGATTGCTTGTCTTTATCTTTTATTTCTGGCTGTGATTGTTCTGTGATTATTTTGTGATTAGTTTAGTTCTGTGATTAGATTTAATAATTGCTTCTCTGCTCACTCAGATTACAACAATTGTTGTAAAAAGTTTTCAAGCACCATATACTCTATTCACCCGCCTCTAGAGTATATCAGATCTAGCTGCACTTTCAGTGTTACTCAGGCTGAAAAAAATCTCAAAATCACCCGAGACTCACACGGCCTGTGACACGCCCGTGTCCCAGGCCGTGTGCCCATACACGACACTAGACACGCCCCAGCTCGTCGGGCTGAGTTCGTCGACCATGCTGACACGCCCTGTGACACGCCCGTGTCACAGGCCGTGTCCAAAGCACTCGACGATCGTCGACCAAAATGTGTCGACCACTCGTCGACTGTTCCTCCCGAACACTCGTCGAACACAGGACACGCCCAGGGACACTCCCGTGTCCCAGGCCGTGTCACCCAAAATTTTGCCTGCTGAAAAATGGGCTATTACAACCCTCCCCTCCTACAAGAAATTTCATCCTCGAAATTCATACACAGGAAGGCAAACAGTAAGTAAAAGGTTATAACATTAAAATTTTCATGTTATAACAACATATTCTCACTCTCCACTCATTACAAAAACAGCTCGGGAAACTCCACTCGCATGGTTTGCTCTCGCTCCCATATAAGTTCCTCATGGCCGCAGTTGTCCCATCGAACTTTAACCATTCCGACCGTCTTGTTCCGCAACTGTTTATCGGCTCGATCCTCGATCTGAATGGGTCTAACTCTCGTTGTTAGCCCATACTCTACCGGCACACGATCATCCGCGATCACTTTAGCTGGATCTTTAACGGCCTTCCGAAGCACCGAGATGTGAAACACATCATGTAATCCACCCAAGTCTGCCGAAAGAGCTAGACGATATGCCGCTTCTCTGACTCGCTCAACAACTTCAAATGGACCCAAATATCTTGGACTCAACTTTTTCAAACGTCCAATCCTGGAGACACCTTTGAAGGGCTTGATCTTCAAGTAGATCCAATCGCCAACCGCGAACTCTACGTTCCGGTACTTGGCGTTGTAGTACTTCGCTTGTCGATCTTGAGCAATGAGTAGTTTCTCTCGAATCATCCGAATGGTTGAGTTTGCTTCATCGACCTCATTTCGATTATACACTCGCGCTTCGCCCGCTTCTACCCAAGACAAGGAAGTACGACACTTCCTTCCATATAGCGCTTCATACATTGCCATCCCAATGCTCGCCTGGTTGCTGTTATTATAAGCAAACTCCACCATGTAGAGATGATCTTCCCATCTCTTTCCGAAGTCGAGGGCGCACATCCGGAGCATGTCCTCCATCGTTCTGTTGGTACGTTCAGTTTGGCCATCCGTCCTTCACTCCATAAATATAGTGTTGCCATAACTTTAGTGCAAAAATCACCGTCGCTAATTCCAAGTCATGGATGAGATAATTTCGTTCGTGCACCTTCAGCTGGCGTGAGCGATAAGCAATTACCTTTCCATTCTGCAGAAGAACACAGTCTAAGCCGCTCCCTAAGGCATCACTATAAATAACAAATCCATCGGCACTTGGCGAAGACAACACCGGCGCCGTGGTCAACCGAACCTTCAGATCTTCAAAAGCTCGTGCGCACTCTGGCGTCCAAACAAACTTCTGATCTTTTCTCGTCAGCATGGTTAACGGCAAAGCGATCCGCGAGAAATTCTCAACAAATCTTCGATAGTAACCCACAAGTCCAAGGAAACTCCTGACCTCGGCCACGGAAGACAACACTGGCCACTCCTCTATGGCTCTTATCTTTGCTGGATCCACTGCAATGCCCGCTCCTCTCACCACATGGCCTAGGAAAGCCACTGACGATAACCAAAACTCGCACTTCGAGAACTTGGCATAGAGCTGATTTTGCCTCAATGTATTCAACACCAACCGCAAATGTGTCTCATGTTCAGCTTTCGACTTCGAGTACAGCAGGATGTCATCAATGAACACGATCACAAAAAGATCCAGGTACTCTCGGAACATACGGTGCATCAAATCCATAAACACCGAGGGCGCATTGCACAGTCCAAAAGGCATGACTGTGAACTCATAGTGCCCGTAACGCGTTCCAAATGCGATTTTGGGAATGTCACTTTCCAGAATTCTCAACTGGTAATAACCAGAATTCAGGTCCAACTTCGAATAGACACTGCAAGCCACCATCTTTCGTCTTCACAAAAAGCACAAGCGCGCTCCTAGGTCGCTCGCATCGGGTGAGTCTTCCTCAAGTCTACTTCCAAAGATCTAGTCGACTCCACCAAGGCTCAAAATCCCAAAAATTTTGGTCGTAGCAGTAGGATTCGCAGCTCGCCATACAGACCATTATAAAATTTATCGACTATAGCCTGCTCGTTCTCCAACTCAAAGCATGGATAGCGGTTTATTATAAGAAATGCTTGCAAATATTCGTCAACTGAGTGCGCTCCCTGCACTAAACACATGTTCAGCTGCTGGCCCGATGGTCTACCAACTGTCATCTGCTCCATCACGCCACCCGGCGTTGAAGTCACAACATGGGCATCGGGTTGTTCATTTCTTCCATGCTGTGCATTAGTCACAGTGAACACCGCTTCAACGATCCTTCTTAAGGTTTCAGACGAAGGAGGGGTCTCAAACACCTCACTGGGTGCACTATACTCCTCAGAAACCGGACTTTCTGGCGGCCCAGCAACGCTTCTGGTCACATATAGCTGTACAAAACACCGTTAAGCGACCAAACAAAATTTCAAAATGCAATTATAGGAACACGCAGGTTCCTCAAACACGTGTATTTTCATTCCTAAGTGGACATTCATGGATTCTTTTGCTGTTATAACGATAACGCACACACATGTGCTCACCACCCCTTAAAAAGAATTCGCCCACGAATTCAGTTAAGCCTGATCGAAACCAGTAGTCTGATACGAAATTGTAACACCCCCTATCCGTCGCATAGCATATAACAGTAGGCCCGGCCGGGGCCCGACGACATATACTACAGAAAGACCGGGTGGTTACTCAATGGAAACCATCCAACCAATCCAATGTCCTACACAGAGTCATTCTAGCGGAAGCAATTTTATTAGTTGCAGTAACAAGAACCCATCACTAGCATGAATGTCCACTAAATAGAACCAAAAGGAATGAAGTACAAATACACAAGTACTGGCCTTATGGCCTTACAAAATGGTTTACTCAAATTACATGTTTTCCAAATCTCGGCATGCAGGCCGGTCATACATGAATACAACAAGTAAACACTCCAATTAGCCCTTCAAGGGCTGGCTCAGCAATTTGTGCTTCAGCCCGCTATTGACCGCTAGGTCATGCAACACCTGCAAGCAACAATCCACCGTGACAGTGACAAACAAAGGCAACGGTCAGCTATGCTGACCAAATTATAATGATCCCGCCCCCAAACTCAGGGTGGCGATGCTCCTTCCCTGCACTTTATTAGCGTAATCAAGCAGTAGAGTAATAACACTACATCACAGGCGCAAGCACGCATGGCCACAAGCCATGTGCTCTCAGGGCACATTCTCGGTGATCACGGTCTAAGTCCGCCGACTCACCACCTCCCCTTGGATGGCAATATCTCGTGAGCATTTGGTGTTTCTGGCCACTGCCTAAGACCCTCTATATATGCCAACGATAAGTGCCAAGTATTTTAGGTTTCTTTAACCGAATGACATAGAGCGGGTACAGTTCCGCCTGACCCATTGCTCACACCGCAACGTTAATTTAAAACATATGTGAGGGTCAAACTTTCCCGAGTCCCAAATCGTTTACACACATCACATAACCCAGTTATGTTCAAGTTGGCTCCCAGGCCCACAAGATGGCAGAACCGCGCATCCTACCAGTTTTTCGAGTGCACCTTGGAGTTAATCCCCAAGGCCCCCTATTGCAATTTACCTCGTAGAAAACCCAAAAAACAAACATTCGCACAGAGTCTTCTCCGGCCTTTCAGGCAATGCAACATCACCAATCCAGACCAACTTGTCCGGGTAGGCGTCACACATCATGCCTATATCCGTTCTTGATTACAGACTCTATATGTACACAACGGGGACTATTCATGTCTACCCGAAGGAACGCCTCAAACACACCGCAAACTCGCGAGAGCGGGCTTCCCTATGCAAAAGAAGTAGAGCTTCACATGCTCAAGTAGAGAATTGTTACACTAGCGTTCTTCCTTAGCGCCATAGAAATGTACGCAGATGAAAAGCAACGCAATCTCCTTGGCTCCGTAGATCCGAAGTCGGCTCGTGATTTGGAGCTCCGAAGCTCCGCCGGTGATCGGATCTAGGCTTCTTCCTCCTCCTTTGCTCTCCCCTCTCTCTAGACTTAGAAAGAGAACCACTCAAGTGAAATGAGGGTTTTAAAGGCCCAATATCGGGTATATCCAAGTAGGAACAACCCCCAGCCGTTGGATCCCAAAATAAGGAAACGAACGACCACGATCCATAACTGAAATGTAAAACCTGGGCCGAACATGGCCTGCGACACGCCCGTGTCCAGGGCCGTGTCCCCCATTTGCCGTCAAAATCGACGCGTCTCGAAAAACACACGGGCACCCGACACGCCCGTGTTTAACCTGACACGCCCGTATCAGCCAGTACACGCCCGTGTTCCCGGGCGTGTTCCTCCATCAACACAGGACCAACACCAACCCGAGACTCACACAGGTCTTGGACACGCCCGTGTCATATTTGACACGCCCGTGTCAAACCCGAACACGCCAGGGCTCCCGGCCGTGTTGTAACAACCACATCCGTTCATATGATATATTCTAGAAGGTCCGGCCGGGGCCCCACAGGATATACCACAAAACAGTCGGTGAAGGTACAGGATGATACCAGAGTAGCGCAATCGCACCTATCACAAAGCATTCTAGCGGAAGCCTAAATTACTTGAACTCCTCATGAATGTCCAAACATAAAACTCCACATTTATATACATATAGGAATGTCTTACAACATGTCAAAAGTGCTGGCCTTATGGCCTTACATGGCTTTCAAACAGTGGCCTAAAACAGATTGGCGCGCAGGCCGGCCACAATAAAAGAAAACACTCAAAAGAACACAACTAGCCTTCGAGGGCTAGCAGCAGCAGCAGCACCAGCAGGAACATCAACCTCAACGCGTCCCACTCGGCTCTCCAGCACCTGTGCAAGGACAATCCACCCACCGGTGGCAAACAAAAGCAACGGTCAGCGCTCAGCTGACCAAATTATAACGACCCTACCCCTTCTCTCGGGGCAGCGGTATTTTTCCCTGCAGGCATATCATATCACAAGTATGGCAAACTATATCATCAAAAGGTGCTTTCACGCACACAAGCCATCACAACCGTTCACCGCCCGGCCCAACGGTCCGTGCACTCAGGGCACATTCTTGGTGTTCTGGCAACCTCTTGCCCACCACCGTATCAGGGTTATCACCCAACGGTAACACTCTTGAGCATTTACTCCATGGCGTGCAGCCGGAGTTAGTCCTCGGACACTGGGATGGCCCGTAGCCCCCCGTTGTGTCATGGCGCGCAGGCCGAAGACTCTTGCTATGCGCTCCAACAGACCGCACTTTTTGGTCTCACGTCAGACGGACATAGCGCAGGTCGGATCCTCCATCCCCCCGTTGCTCAAATCACCTTGCCTTTTCCGCGTGCAGCGTACTCATGGCTATAGCAAAGGCGCGGGTCGGTCTCACCAATCCTGTTCTGGCATTCAAGCCTGGGTATGTCACTATACCCATTTCCTCACAACAACAGCGGGTCTTTCCTGGGCACACCAGTACTTCCTGTGACTCCCGTCACAGGTGGACACCGCAAATTACAAATGTCAGGGGTCTTTCCTGGGCACACCAGTACTTCCTGTGACTCGCTCCACAGGTGGACACCCTAGGACATCAAGCATCACAAAAAGGGCCTTTCCTGATCCCACCAGTACTTCCTGTGTGGATAACCACAGGTTGGACCCAAAACCATAACATGGCTATTTTCCTGGGCTACCACCCCAGTACTTCCTGCTACTCCTTTTCGCAGGCATAACCCGTAGACTCCTTAACACTACACGTTTATCACGGAGTCTTCTCCGGTTCGTATGCAACATCACCAATCCAGACCAACCTGTCCAGATGGGCTTCACACAGCATGCCTATTCCGTACTCCATTTCCGGATCTATATGCTAACAAAAAGGGGATTTCAAGAATCACCCAAATGACTCCCAAAAGCAGCCACCTCTTGGTGGGGGAATCAAAAGATATGCCAAAAAGGAAGCCTTCACATGGCTAGGAAGAAAAGTCGTTACCCTTGACGATCGCTTCGGTGCCATGGACTCCAAGCTAGCTTGCACGACTCGCGAGAGCGTTTCCTCCGCAACGCTGGCTTCGGATCTCTCGTCGGGAAACCGCAGCACCACCGACAGCAGCCCCCTTTCCTTCTTCCTCTTCCTTTCTTTCTCTCTTTCTCTCTCTTGAAGAAAGATGAAGGCTAAGGAAAATGAGATTCCTTTCTCTGATTTCGGCCCTTAAGGAAAAAGAAGAAGAGCTTCCAGCCCTTGGATCTAGACTGAAGGAATGGACGGCCACGATTCTGCCAAAAACACCTATTTTGACCTAACACGGCCTCGCACACGGCCGTGTGCCTGGCCGTGTGCCTCAAGCGGTGGTAAACCGACTTATCCAAACCAGTGACACGCCCACGGGACACGCCCGTGTCATGGGCCGTGTCACCAACACGCCTTCAGACACGCCCGTGTCTGTGGCCGTGTACCTGGGGAAAAAAATCCTAAATCATCCCGAGACTTCACACGGCCTGTGACACGCCCGTGTCCCAGGCCGTGTGCCCAGACACGGCACAAAGACACGCCCTGTCGAATTTCCTTCGGCGGGCTGAGCTCGCCGCCTGATTTGACACGCCCTGTGACACGCCCGTGTCACAGGCCGTGTTCAAACTCTCGACACTCGACACTCAGGTCTCGACACTCGACGGTCGTCGAGACAAAATCGTCGAGCATGCGACACGGCCTTGGACACGCCCGTGTCCTGGGCCGTGTGCCTCCTCTCGACGAATCGTCGAGAACAAAAATCGTCGAGACAAAGCCCAATCGTCGACACAACTTCGACACGCCCTGCGACACGCCCGTGTCGCAGGCCGTGTCACCTGACACGCCCTGGGACACGCCCGTGTCCCAGGCCGTGTCACCCAAAAATTGCCTGTTTCTGACCTTTGGGCTGTTACAATCCTCCCCTCCTACAAGAAATTTCGTCCTCGAAATTTAGCGACAGGAAAGTAACAGAAACCAGCAAGAAAAGGTAACAACATCTAACATTTTATGTTCCAACATTCACAAACAGCTCTGGGAACTCTGCTCGCATGGTTTGCTCGCGCTCCCATGTCAGCTCGTCACGGCCGCAGTTGTCCCACCGGACTTTTACCATACCGACCGTTTTGTTCCGCAACTGTTTCTCGGCTCGATCTTTGATCTGAATGGGTCTAACTCTCGTTGTTAGCCCATACTTCACCAGCACACGATCATCCGCGATCACTTGAGCGGGATCTTTCACGGCCTTCCGAAGCACTGAGATGTGAAAGACATCATGTAACCCACCCAAGTTCGTCGACAGAGCTAGCCGATAAACCGCTTCGCGCATTCGCTCAACCACTTCAAAAGGACCCAAAAATCTTGGACTCAACGTTTTCAATCGTCGAATCTTGGAGACCCCTTTTCATGGCTTGATCTTCAAGTAGACCCAATCGCCAACCGCAAATTCGACATTCCGGTGCTTGGCGTTGTAG
This sequence comes from Platanthera guangdongensis, assembly GCA_039583875.1. NCBI lineage: Eukaryota > Viridiplantae > Streptophyta > Magnoliopsida > Asparagales > Orchidaceae > Platanthera > Platanthera guangdongensis. Next base: position 125,060,182 of record CM077163.1, on the reverse strand, counting down.
GACTTCGCTTGTCGATCTTGAGCAATCAGCAATCTCTCTCGAATAGTCTGAATGGTTGAGTTTGCTTTATCCACCTCATTTGGTTTAACAACCCGGGCTTCACCCGCGTCTACCCAAGCTAAGGGAGTACGACACGTTCTTCAATATAGGGCTTCATCTGGTGGCATCCCAATGCTTGCCTGGTAGCTGTTATGATACGCAAACTCGACCATATAGAGATGATCTTCCCATCTCTTTCCGAAGTCAAGGGCGCACATTCGGAGCATGCCCTCCATTGTTCTGTTGGTACGTTCAGTTTGGCCATCCGTTTGGGGATGAAAGGCCGTACTGAAAGTCAACTTCGTGCCCAACAGTCGGTGAACTAGCCTCGAATCATTTGGTGTGAATTGCCTATCTCGATCACGTACGATGCTCCGAGGAACACCGTGAAGCCGTATAATCTGATTTGCCAAATTTTCAACCGAATCATCCCGTCTGTTCGGGAGAAAATGTGCTACTTTTGTTAGCCGGTCAACTATCACCCAAATGGAATCATTTCCTCGCTGCGATCTTGGCAAGCCATGCACAAAATCCATGGAAATATCATCAAATTTCCACACTGGGATCGGTAGTGACTTCAAATAACCGTCCGGCTTTTGGCATTCCGCCTTCACCATCGCACATGTTTGACATTTGGCTACATACAGGACAACATCTTCCTTGAGCCCTGGCCACCAGACAAATTTCTTCATATCGTTGAACATCGTTGTGCTCCCGGGGTGAATGGAATACTTCGTATAATGTGCTTCATACATCGGTTCTTCCCTCAACTTCCCCACATTCAGGACGCACAAACGACCCTCTTTGCGCAAAAGACCATCAGTCCAGGTGAATTTGCCTTCTGGCCCTTCATTCACATATCGTAAGAGATTTTCATCCAACTCCGTTGCCCGTCGAACGCGGTCCGCAAGGTCACATTGCACCTCGGTCCAGTTCAAACATGCAGTGGCAGTGGAACTCTTGTCAACACAATAGATCTCCAATGCTTCCAACTCCTGGATAAGACATTTATTATGCCTTTGCAACCAATTCGCTCTAGCCGGAACTCGCCGACTCAAGGCATCCGCGACAACATTCCCTTTCCCGGGTGTATAGTGAATCTCGAACGTGTCGTCCCCAAGGAACTCCAACCACCATCGTTGTCGCATACTCAAGTCTTTCTGCTCCAACAGATACTTTAGGCTCTTATGATCGGTATAGATCGCCACCTTCACACCATAAAGGTAGTGTCGCCACAACTTGAGTGCAAAAAGCACCGCCGCTAGTTCCAAATCCTGGACGGGATAGTGTCGCGCATGCACCTTCAGTTGGCGTGAGCCATAAGCAATCACTTTTCCGCTCTGCAGAAGAACGCATTCTAAGCCGCTTCCTGAGGCATCATAACCCATCGGTTCCACATGGCGAAGACAACATCGGCGCCGTGGTCAACCGAATCTGCAGCTCTTCAAAAGATCGTGCGCACTCTGGCGTCCAAACGAACTTCTGATATTTTCGCGTTAGTGTGGTTAGCGGCAAAGCGATCCGCGAGAAATTCTCTACAAATCTTCTATAGTAGCCCGCAAGTCCAAGGAAACTCCTGACTTCGGCCACGGAAGACAATTTTGGTCACTCTTGTATGGCTCTTATCTTCGCTGGATCCACTGCAATGCCCGCTCCATTCACCACATGGCCCAAAAATGCCACTGACGATAGCCAAACCTCGCACTTCGAGAACTTGGCATAGAGCTGATTTTACCGCAATGTATTCAACACCAACCGCAAATGAATCTCATGCTCGGCTTTAGACTTCGAGTACACCAGGATATCATCAATGAACACAATCACAAACAGATCCAGGTACTCACGGAAAATACGGTGCATCAAATCCATAAACACCGAAGGCGTATTGCACAAGCCAAAGGGCATAACTGTGAACTCATAGTGCCCATAGCGTGTTCCAAATGCGGTTTTGGAAATGTCACCTTCCCAAATTCGTAACTGGTAATAACCAGACTTCAGGTCCAACTTCGAATAGACGGTCGAGCCAACTAGCTGATCAAATAATTCATCAATCCGAGGTATAGGATACTTATTCTTCTCGGTCAGCTTATTTAATTTACGGTAATCAATACATCGCTCCAAGGTGACATACTTGGGCGGATATAACCTTGCTCTCGCATTTCTTGTAGTTGAACCTTCAACTCCGCCATCTCTTTAGACGCAACGCGATATGGCGAGCGGGCCACGGGTTTCGCACCTGGCACCAACTCAATTGTGAAGTCAATCTCCCGCTGGGGTGGTAGCCCAGGGAGATCCGTGGGAAACACATCTGTAAATTCTGCCACAATCGGAACCTCGCACAACGTGGCCTTAGGCTCAACAGCCCGAATGAGTGCAAAGTAACACTCCGCACCCTTCCGAACAGCTTTGACTACCTCGAGTGCAGACATCAACGTCCCGCCTGTTCGGTATTCTGGCCTAACGTGATTTCTTTGGACTGGCAATCAAGCATAACGTGCTGCTCCGCAAGCCAATCCAACCCAAAATCACGTCAATTCCGATATTGGCAAAACAAATGCAGTTAACCTGAGATCCCGACTTCCTAACTGAACCGCCACATCGCCAGCTTGATGCGCAAGCATCCAACAATCATTCGGCAACACCATGGTGACGCTATCTGTCTTTGCGATCCTGGGAATCCCAAGCCGCGTAAGAAACTCACGAGACAGAAAAGAAGACGAAACATCCTTCGTAAACGGCGCCTGTGGTGCACCTAACATATACAACCAACAGTCACAAGATGCAAACAAAAACAAGCAAGACGATCAGCGTAAACATCGACGACTCTTGCCAAGTTTGGGCACACATGTCCCCATGGTAGAAAACAGCAACAATTGACAACACACGTTGATCCCACACATCCATATCGGACACAGGTCCTCATAACATTTTCATCCAAAAAAAACTTACTGTACATCAAACATATATAAGTCACCATTAGTTATGTACATGAGAAGTCTCCTTATTTATCTACATCGTGCTGTCGCCCTTTCTTGCCTGCTACGCGCCAACGCGGCAATCTCGGGCTTTATGTCCTGCTTTCCCACACGAATAACACTTGGACTGCTTCTTTGGCTGCTGAACACCATCCCCACAGTCACGAGCAAGGTGTCCCACCTGACCACACGCATAACAAGTACGCTTCTCTTGTCTCCGCCTCTTCCAGTGAGCCGACTTCCCAAACCTTGGAGTGCGCACTTTCCGAGTCACAGGCATCTGCTGGGCTCTCCTCAAGTCGATTTCCAACAGTCTCGCTGCCTCCACCAGTGGTTGGAAGCCCAAGAACTTAGGACCCATCAACAAGAAACGGAGTTCCTGACGTAGCCCACCATAAAACCGATTGATCTTCATCTCCTCGGTCTCAAACATAAACTCGGGTTGTTGGCTCATTGCAACAAATGCATGAAAATAGTCCGCAACCGTGTTCTCTCCTTGGCTCAAACACATATGTCCCGACGAGGCTGAGGCACTTCCCCTTGCTAGCTGCTCAAGTTCCCTACCCGGCATGGAACGCATCACCGGATCAGAGGGTGAAACTTGTCCTTCATGGTAAGACTTGAGCGTTGCAAAAGCCCTATCGACAATCAGTCGAGCTGTTTCTATCGATGAAGGAGAGGTTGGTACCATAGTTGACGTCATGCTTCCTAACGAGTGTTGGGGTTCCTGCTGCCAAACCATCGCACTCGTCGCCTACAAATAGAAAATGACACAAGTAAGCAACAAGATAGGAACACACAGGTTCCTCAAACACAAAACGTTGCATTCCTATCATGGACATTCAGGAGTTCAATCGTAGACTTTGGTTTGCACAAACCCGTGCGTGCCACCCCACAAAAGAAGTCGACCACGACTTCGAGAGGGAAAGACCAAGACAACTGATACCAAAAATGTAACAACCACATCCGTTCATATGATATATTCTAGAAGGTCCGGCCGGGGCCCCACAGGATATACCACAAAACAGTCGGTGAAGGTACAGGATGATACCAGAGTAGCGCAATCGCACCTATCACAAAGCATTCTAGCGGAAGCCTAAATTACTTGAACAAGAACCCATCCTCATGAATGTCCAAACATAAAACTCCACATTTATATACATATAGGAATGTCTTACAACATGTCAAAAGTGTTGGCCTTATGGCCTTACATGGCTTTCAAACAGTGGCCTAAAACAGATTGGCGCGCAGGCCGGCCACAATAAAAGAAAACACTCAAAAGAACACAACTAGCCTTCGAGGGCTAGCAGCAGCAGCAGCACCAGCAGGAACATCAACCTCAACGCGTCCCACTCGGCTCTCCAGCACCTGTGCAAGGACAATCCACCCACCGGTGGCAAACAAAAGCAACGGTCAGCGCTCAGCTGACCAAATTATAACGACCCTACCCCTTCTCTCGGGGCAGCGGTATTTTTCCCTGCAGGCATATCATATCACAAGTATGGCAAACTATATCATCAAAAGGTGCTTTCACGCACACAAGCCATCACAACCGTTCGCCGCCCGGCCCAACGGTCCGTGCACTCAGGGCACATTCTTGGTGTTCTGGCAACCTCTTGCCCACCACCGTATCAGGGTTATCACCCAACGGTAACACTCTTGAGCATTTACTCCATGGCGTGCAGCCGGAGTTAGTCCTCGGACACTGGGATGGCCCGTAGCCCCCCGTTGTGTCATGGCGCGCAGGCCGAAGACTCTTGCTATGCGCTCCAACAGACCGCACTTTTTGGTCTCACGTCAGACGGACATAGCGCAGGTCGGATCCTCCATCCCCCCGTTGCTCAAATCGCCTTGCCTTTTCCGCGTGCAGCGTACTCATGGCTATAGCAAAGGCGCGGGTCGGTCTCACCAATCCTGTTCTGGCATTCAAGCCTGGGTATGTCACTATACCCATTTCCTCACAACAACAGCGGGTCTTTCCTGGGCACACCAGTACTTCCTGTGACTCCCGTCACAGGTGGACACCGCAAATTACAAATGTCAGGGGTCTTTCCTGGGCACACCAGTACTTCCTGTGACTCGCTCCACAGGTGGACACCCTAGGACATCAAGCATCACAAAAAGGGCCTTTCCTGATCCCACCAGTACTTCCTGTGTGGATAACCACAGGTTGGACCCAAAACCATAACATGGCTATTTTCCTGGGCTACCACCCCAGTACTTCCTGCTACTCCTTTTCGCAGGCATAACCCGTAGACTCCTTAACACTACACGTTTATCACGGAGTCTTCTCCGGTTCGTATGCAACATCACCAATCCAGACCAACCTGTCCAGATGGGCTTCACACAGCATGCCTATTCCGTACTCCATTTCCGGATCTATATGCTAACAAAAAGGGGATTTCAAGAATCACCCAAATGACTCCCAAAAGCAGCCACCTCTTGGTGGGGGAATCAAAAGATATGCCAAAAAGGAAGCCTTCACATGGCTAGGAAGAAAAGTCGTTACCCTTGACGATCGCTTCGGTGCCATGGACTCCAAGCTAGCTTGCACGACTCGCGAGAGCGTTTCCTCCGCAACGCTGGCTTCGGATCTCTCGTCGGGAAACCGCAGCACCACCGACAGCAGCCCCCTTTCCTTCTTCCTCTTCCTTTCTTTCTCTCTTTCTCTCTCTTGAAGAAAGATGAAGGCTAAGGAAAATGAGATTCCTTTCTCTGATTTCGGCCCTTAAGGAAAAAGAAGAAGAGCTTCCAGCCCTTGGATCTAGACTGAAGGAATGGACGGCCACGATTCTGCCAAAAACACCTATTTTGACCTGACACGGCCTCGCACACGCCGTGTGCCTGGCCGTGTGCCTCAAGCGGTGGTAAACCGACTTATCCAAACCAGTGACACGCCCACGGGACACGCCCGTGTCATGGGCCGTGTCACCAACACGCCTTCAGACACGCCCGTGTCTGTGGCCGTGTACCTGGGGAAAAAAATCCTAAATCATCCCGAGACTTCACACGGCCTGTGACACGCCCGTGTCCCAGGCCGTGTGCCCAGACACGGCACAAAGACACGCCCTGTCGAATTTCCTTCGGCGGGCTGAGCTCGCCGCCTGATTTGACACGCCCTGTGACACGCCCGTGTCACAGGCCGTGTTCAAACTCTCGACACTCGACACTCAGGTCTCGACACTCGACGGTCGTCGAGACAAAATCGTCGAGCATGCGACACGGCCTTGGACACGCCCGTGTCCTGGGCCGTGTGCCTCCTCTCGACGAATCGTCGAGAACAAAAATCGTCGAGACAAAGCCCAATCGTCGACACAACTTCGACACGCCCTGCGACACGCCCGTGTCGCAGGCCGTGTCACCTGACACGCCCTGGGACACGCCCGTGTCCCAGGCCGTGTCACCCAAAAATTGCCTGTTTCTGACCTTTGGGCTGTTACACGTGTTCACTGTCTTGACACTTTATCGAGCACAGTTCGTCGACCACCTGACACGGCCTTGGACACACCCGTGTCCTAGGCAGTGTTCCCTCTCTCAACACATCGTCAAGCAAAAATCGTCGACTTCCCTGGCAGATCGTCGACACGAGCTCGACACGCCCTGAGACATGCCCGTGTCTCAGGCCGTGTTCGCTGCTCGACATTTTCGACTCCAGAATTCGTCGACCTCTCGGCCAAATCGTCGACCCCAAACACGACATGCCCTGGGACACGCCCGTGTCCCAGGCCATGTGCCCCCTGCCAAATTTCAAATTTGGCCCAGAACACCTCCCGTCGCTCTTTTGATTTTCGGGGCGTTATAAAGTAGGTCTTGCCTCGAGATGATTCTGCTGCCAGGCTCTCACTAGCTGGCAGGGCATGTTGATCTCTCAGAGGAGGGAGTAGACCTCACCTCGAGATAGATTTTGCTGCCAGGCTCTGACTAGCTGGCAGGGCAAGTTGATCTCTCGGAGGGGGGAGTAGACCTCACCTCGAGATAGATTCCGCTGCCAGGCTCTCACTGGCTGGCAGGGTAGGTTGATCTCTCGGAGGGGGGAGTAGACCTCACCTCGAGATAGATTCTGCTGTCAGGCTCTCAGTAGCTGGCAGGGCAGGTTGATCTCTCGGAGGGAGTAGTAGGTCTCACCTCGACATAGATTCTGCTGTTAGGCTCTCAATAGCTAGCAGGGTAGGTTGATCTCTCGGAGGGGGGAGTAGGTCTCGCTTAGAGAAGATTCTGTTGCCAGGCTCTCACTATCTAGCGTGGCAGGTTGATCTCTCAGAGGGGGGAGTATACCTCACCTCGAGATAGATTCCGCTACCAGGCTCTCACTAGCAGGCAGGGTAGGTTGATCTCTCGGAGGGGAGAGTAGACCTCATCTCGAGATAGATTCCACTGCCAGGCTCTCACTAACTGGCAAGTTAAGTTGATCTCTTGGAGTGGGGAGTAGGTCTTGCCTCGAGATGATTCCGCTGCCAGGTTCTCACTAGCTTGCGTGGCAGATTGTTCTCTCAGAGGGGGGAGTAGACCTCTCCTCAAGATAGATTCCGCTACCAGTCTCTCTCTAGCTGGCAGGGCAGGTTGATGTCTCGGAGGGAGGAGTAGGTCTCATCTCGAGATAGATTCTGCTGTCAGGCTCTCACTAGTTTGCTGGGCAGGTTGATCTCTCGGAGGGGGGAGTAGACTTCACCTCGATATAGATTCCACAGCCAGGCTCTCACTAGCTGGCAGGGCAGGTTGATCTCTCGGAGGGGGAGTAGACCTCACCTCGAGATAGATTTCGCTGCCAGGCTCTCACTAGCTGGCAGAGTAGGTTGATCTCTCGGAGGGGGGAGTAGGTCTCGCCTCGAGATGATTCTGCTATCAGGATCTCACTAGCTGGCTGGGGAGGTTGATCTCTCGGAGGGGGGAGTAGACCTCACCTCGAGATAGATTCTGCTGCCAAGCTCTCACTACCTGTCAGGGCAGGTTGTTCTTGTTGGGTACATTGGGAACAGTGTACATGATCTGAAGAAGTCCCCTTGACAACTCAATGATATACCCAAAGGTGTATTTGATGTATGCTAAGTTTATATGTGCAGGTTCAAAGTTGAACAAATTATTCTAAGTCAATGTCTCGAGACAATACTTCTGTTTCGACACAAGACAGATCAGTAGTCAACATAAAGAACAGAAGATGTGTCGAGACAATACTTCTGTGTCGACACAAGACAGATCAGTAGTCAACACAAAGAATAGAAGATGTGTCGAGACAATACTTCTGTGTCGACACAAGACAGATCAGTAGTCAATGTACAGAAGAAGAGTTGACACAGATAACAGATGTGTCGAGACAAAACATCAGTGTCGACACAAGGCAGAACTAAGATATGTCAACACAGATAACAGATGTGTCGAGACAAAACATCGGTGTCGACACAAGGCAGAACTAAGATGTGTCGAAACAGATAATAGAGGTGTCGAGACAAAACTTCTGTGTCGACACAAGGCAGTACTTATAACACCTCCCATGTAATGACTGTATAATATGGATCCGGCCGGGGCCCCACAACATACAGACGTCACAGCTTCAGTATTATAAAATGATATAGCTACCCAAACTAAAAACTCAAAACACAACACAGCAGAAACAACCAAAGAGACTAGAAGTTATCCACGCCTACAAGAGTAACAAAATGGCCTTAAGGCCTTACAACAAGAGTAAATCCAAACTCAAATAATTCATCAGTCCTGAAAGTGTATAAGCACACCTAGTCTACCTCGGCATGCAAGCCGGTCAAAATGAGCATAAAACATACAATGCCATAAACGTAAAGCTACAGCAAAAAGTAACACTTCATGAGGCTTAGGCCTTTCTGGCCGGCGAGCTAGCTCCTGCTTGCGATCCTTGCCATGTAAAAATTATTAGTAACGTGGGTCAGCAAAGGCTGACCTCAAACTGTGTAACAAACACATCTCCTCCCGGCCGCCCCTAACGGACCCCGGGGTACTCCTCCAACCTGCAAGTTAGCAGTTCGTATGCAATATTCATAAGCAAGAAAAGCAACTAAAGGAACAGGCTTGGATGTCTCAAACATCATACATGTTCTCTACTGTTTAGCATATAATATTAGGGCCTACTATGCAACATGAATGCAACACCCGGGTTTCATCCAAGGCAACCTATAGCGTATGCATCTAGCACAACATCACATCAATTGTGTACTCATCGTTTCCCCATCGGCATAAAGCCGCAAACAAAAAGGGAAACACAATTCCCCCCAACGACACACAAGCCGCCACATGGAACTCTTGCTAAGGCCCCACCCGCTCAAGGTCTTAGACTCGGGCTTGCCTGTAAGCTCTGACGTCTCATGTCAGGATTCCAACAAACACAACTGACCGATTCTAAGAAGCCTTGCTGGACCCCACCCGCTCATGACCTCATTGCCCGGGCTTGCCCCCATGCTTGGCATTCTCGTCAGTCTCACAGAAGGGGACTAGTCTCGCCGGGACACTCTCCACACATGACGTGTACGTCACGGGATAGCCAGCCGACCACGGAGACACATCCATGCCTTGACACATCACAATTCAAGACAATTCCACCCTAGTCCCACATTTGTACTGCAGCGTTCCCGCGCACCAAGGAAACCATCTACCACTCATGCGGAGCTAACCTTGTCCACCAAGGAAACCATCTACCGCCATTGAGGAGCTAACCTTGTCCGGTTCCGACTACACGTACTCAATCGAGAAAAAGGGGAAAACATTACCACATCACAAACGGCATCTTGCCGCAACGGATCTCTAAGAATCCTTAAAACTCGTATGCAACATCACCGAGTCGGACTAACGGTCGCGACTACGGCTTCACACACCATGCCTAATCCATTAACGGAGCGGATCTCTAATGAAAAAACATGTCGGGGACGGACTCAATCGACCCGGAGGTTCCTCTTGAACCTTGGCGACCCAAACCCCTCTCATTTGAGGGTTTGGTGCCCAAAAACTAGAAAAGAAAAGATGCTAAAACATGCATCCTAAAACTGAGAGGAGAAGTGTCGTTACCTTCCGACTCCTCTTCCTAGCCATGGAAAAATAGCCGGATGAAAACCTTCGCAATGATCTAGGCTCCACGGATCTAGACTCGGCTCGCGATTTAGAGCACCGAAACCTCTCCAACAGCCGGATCTCTTCTTCTCCTTCTTCCTTGCTCTCCCCTCTCTCTAGAATTTTAGAAAGAGAACCAATCAAAAGAAATGAGGGTTTCTAAGGGCCCAATCCCGTGTATATCCCATCAGGAACAACCCCCATCTGTTGGATCCCAAAATAAAGAAACGAACGGCCTTGATTTGGGCATGAAATGCTAAAACTGGGCCGAACACGACCTACGACACGCCCGTGTCTAGGGCCGTGTCCCCCATTCGCCGTCAAAATCGACGCGCCTGGAACAACACACGGGCATCCGACACGCCTGTGTTCGACCCGACACACCCGTATTCCAACTGACACGGTCGTGTGCCTCCATCGACACAGCCCCGAAAACAACCCGAGACTCACACGGGTACTGGACACGCCCGTGTCCTTGCCCGTGTCTAACTCAACACGCCTGGGCTCCAGGCCGTGTTCACTGTCTCGACACTTCGTCGAGCGAAATTCGTCGACTGACTGACAAGGCCTTGGACACGCCTGTGTCCTAGGCCGTGTGCCTTGTCTTGACACATCGTCGAGCGAAATTCGTCGACTCCCCGGGCCGATCGTCGACACGGGCTCGACACGCCCTGAGACACGCCCGTGTCTCAGGCCGTGTTCTCTGCTCGACGATCGTCGACTCCAAAATCGTTGACCTCCCGACCAAAATGTCGACTGGAGCCTGACATGCCCTGGGACACGCCCGTGTCCCAGGCCGTGTGCCCCCTGCCAGAAACCAATTTTCCTTCTCAGCTAAGACCCAAACTTGGCCAGAAATGCTGGTCGTCCCTCTACAAATTTTGGGGCGTTACAACTCTCTCCCCCTTAAAAGAATTTCGTCCCGAAATTACAAAGCAAAAGGGAACAAAACTTAAATGGTACCTGATTTGAAGAGTTCTGGATACTCTTCTAACATGGCTTATTCTCGCTCCCAAGAGTTCTCCTCACGACTGCAGTTGTCCCATCAGACTTTCATGAGTTTAACCTCTTTATTCCGCAACTGCCGAGTCTCTGAATCCTCTATAGCAATTGGACGGACTCGCGTCCTCAAGTCTTCCTCTATCGGCACCGATGCCAGCTCGATCACTACACTAGCCTCCACCAAGGCTTTCCTCAAGACGGAGACATGGAAGACGTCGTGTAATCCACTCAGCTCCGCGGACAACGCCAGCCGATAGGCTGCTTCTCCCACCCGTTCAACAACTTCAAAAGGCCCCAAAAACCTTGGACTCAACTTCTTGAGTCGGCGAATCCGTGAGACGCCTTTGAATGGCTTGATCTTCAAATAGACCCCCTCACCTACAGCAAACCCCAACTTCCTGTGACGAGTATTAAAGTATTTTGCTTGCCGGTCTTGCGCCACCTTCATACGCTCTTGAATGGTCCGTACCAACTCACAAGCGTCAACTACCACCTCCTTTCCCAAAATTTTGGTGTCTCCCGCCTCTGTCCAAGACATCGGTGTTCGACACCGTCTCCCATACAAAGCTTCGTATGGCGCCATTTTTATACTTGCTTGATAACTGTTATTGTACGTGAATTCCACCATGAAGAGGTGATCCTCCCACTTCTTGCCGAAGTCAAGAATGCACATTCTCAGCATATCCTCCATAGTACGGTTCGTTCTTTCGGTTTGCCCGTCATTTTGAGGATGGAACGCCGTACTGAACTTTAGCTTCATGCCCAAACTTTTCTGAACCAATCTCCAGTCCTTGGACGTAAACCGTCCATCTCGATCGCTGACTATGCTCTTAGGAATCCCATGCAGTCGCACGATATTGCGAACATACAACTCCACCAGCTTCTCCACGCTGTCCTCCTTCCGATTTGGGATGAAGTGCGCCACCTTGGTTAAGCGATCCATGATCACACAAATAGAATAATTACCCTGCTGCGATCTAGGCAAACCATGTACAAAATCCATGGAGATGTCATCAAATTTCCACTCAGGGATTGGAAGGGGATTCAGGAATCCGCCCGACTTCTGACATTTGGCCTTCACCAAGGCGCAAGTTTGGCAACAATTCACATACAAAGCTACGTCCCGCTTCAGCCCCGGCCACCAAAAGGATTTCTTCAAATCCAAGTACAACTTTGTACTGCCCGGGTGAATGGAGTACTTTGTGAAGTGAGCCTCAAACATCAACTCCTCACGGAGTTTGCTGAACTGCGGTATACAAACCCTTCCGTCCTTCCTCAAAATCCCATCAATCATCTCCCAGGCGCTGCTCTTGCCCTTTTGAGCCTCCATCACATATGGTTGAAACTCCACATCCAACCGAGTCGCTTCACGAATGCGATCAGACAAGTCGTTCTGCATTTCAATCCAGTTCAACCGAGCCACGCTAGACTCGCCTCTTGCCACACATTCCAAACCAAGGGACTCCCATTCCCGTACCAACAGCTCATCATGAGCTTCGATCCAATTCCCTTGCCCCGAGTACTTTCTACTTAAGGCATCCGCCACCACATTGGCTTTACCTGGAGTATACTGAATCGCCACCTCGTAGTCTCCAAGAAACTCAACAAACCTGCGTTACCGCATGTTCAAGTCCTTTTGATCCAAGAGATACTTCAGGCTTTTATGATCCGTGAAGATCTCCACCTTTGCACCATACACATAATGTCGCCATATTTTCAACGCAAAAATTACCGCCGCCAACTCCAAGTCATGGACGGGGTAATTCCTCTCATGAGGCTTCAGCTGTCTAGACACAAAAGCTATCACCTTGCCATGTTGCACCAAAACGCAACCCAAACCGCATCCTGATGCGTCACTAAAGATCTGAAATCCCTTGGTCCCTTGCGTTAGACTTAGGATTGGAGCCATCATCAGTCTCTCCTTCAGTGCCTCAAATGCTTGACTGCACTCTTGATTCCACACAAACTTATGATCTTTACGAGTGAGTGAGGTGAGGGGTAGAGCTATCAGCGAAAAATTCTCCACAAATCTCCTATAATACCCGGCTAGTCCAAGAAAACTTCGGACTTCCGCCATGGTCCTCAAAACCGGCCAATCTCTGATGGCTTCCACTTTTGTTTGATCCACTGCCATCCCATCCCCACTAATCAAGTGGCCCAAAAATTCCACCTTCTTTAACCAGAACTCGCACTTTGAGAACTTTGCATACAACTGATTCTCCCTCAACACTTGCAAGACCACTCTCAAGTGGGTCTCATGCACCACTTCCGATTTGGAATACACCAAGATGTCATCAATGAAGACAACCATAAAAGAATCCAAGTATTCCCGAAATACTCGGTTCATAAGGTCCATGAACACAGATGGCGCGTTCGTCAGCCCGAACGACATCACCGTAAACTTAAAGTGTCTGTACCTCGTACCAAAGGCAGTCTTGGGGATGTACTCGTCCCGAATTCACAACTGATAATAGCCTGAATTCAAGTCCATTTCTGAGTACACCACCGACCCCACCAACAGGTCGAACAAGTCGTCTATCAGAGGAATCAGATACTTATTCTTAACGGTCAGTTTATTCAGCTTTCGGTAGTCTATGCACAGCCGCATACTACCGTCTTCCTTCTTTACAAACAACACTGGCGCGCTCCACGGCAAAGAACTGGGTCAGAGATACCCTTGCTCCAACAGTTCCTATAACTGTACTTTGAGTTCAGCCAACTCCTTTGTTGCCATCCTAAACGGAGGACGTAATACCGGCCTAGCCTCCGGCACTAACTCGATCGAGAAGTCGATCTCCCGTCGAGGAGGCGCTCCAGGAAGTTCATCCGGAAACACATCCTTGAACTCTGCCACTACGGGCACTTCCTCAATAGAGAAATGGGAGAGGCGAACCTCCAATAACACTACCAGCGCTACACCACCCTGGTTAACCGCCCGCATCAATTGCATGGCCGAAATCAGGGAATAGGCCACTCCACAAAGGCCCTCAAATTTGACTTCCGCCTGCCCTTTGCTCCTTAGGGTCACTACCTCAGATAGGCAATCAATATTGGCGCGCTGCTCTGCAAGCCAGTCCATACCCAAAATGACGTCGAACTCAACCAATGGTAAAACCGCTGCTACCAAAACGAAGTCAACTCCGTCCAGCTCCCAACAGATGCACCCTTTGGCCCCGGTGGTCATGGATGACCCATTGGGCATGCGCACTTTCAGCTCCGCGTCCGCCAAGAAAGACTCAACTCCTAATCTCCGGACGAAGCTCTCCGCAAGAAAGGAGTGTGATGCTCCCGTATCGAACAATACCCTAGCGGGGTATCCGGAAACTAATACTAATCCTACAACATAGACATCACACAAAAAAGTCTAAAAGTATGAAGCACAAAATTTAAACTTAAATTTCCTCATACCTGTCACCACATCGGTTTGGCGGATCGCTTCCTGCTGTCCAAGGTTGTAGGCACTTGGTTGCACCGGTTGGAACCGAGAAGCGCTTAACTCCGCCATCTTCCCTTTCTCTGCGGTACTGGGGCTGGAGCGCACAGTCTGCTCCTGCCTTACCTCTTGCTCCGCTCCTCCTTGAGGACAAACACGAGCTATGTGCCCCACCTTACCGCAGTTGTAGCACGTTGGTGGTCCCCTAGAGTGAGAACCTCCAGGCATCCACCTGCTCTTCTAACCAGACCTGGAAGTGTGAGGATTTTTCCTCCACCTACTCCCTTCATACTTTCCCTGGGATTGGGGAGGCTTCCCTTCCCCTTGCTTGGGAGTGAAACTCTTACGATGCTGGGTTCGCTCCAGATCACTTTCCAATATCTTGGCAGCCTCAACTAGCTCTCTTCATGGAAATGAGGGGTTGCCTCAGATTTTCCCTCAGCCCCTGGTAGAAGAGGTTATCCCTCTCTACATCATCTGCCATCGTCGTTCCCGCGTAACGACCCAAACGGGTGAACTCCTGCACATACTCGTCCATCGTCTTGTCTCGCTGCATTAAGTGCAGAAACTGCCTCTGAAGGGCCAACCGTGTAGAAACGGGAATGTACCTCTTTAGAAAAGCATCCCCAAATTCCTCCATCGACGGGGTGCGTCCAGGGAACTGGCACCCGCTATGGCTCACCCACCACAACTTGATGTCTCCTTCCAACATGAACGCCGCATACTCAGATTTCTTTTCTTCTTGCGTCTCTACCGCCCTCAAAAGCTCTTGAATTTGAACCCACCAATCCTCCGCATCCGTTGGCGTACCAACTCCCTTGAACGACGGGGGATGGAAGCTCAGGAAATACTTTATGTGCCGGTCTCCATGTCCGACAACCACCCTTTCCGCCAAAGGCTCCACTCGCCTTGCTTCTCTGCCTAGCACGACAGTCGCCGTGTCTGGTGTAACAGGGGTTGCTACTTGAGCTGCCGCTGCAGCCTGGGCTTCCACCATCTCTTTTGCAAGCATGCGGCAGAAGTCGGCCGGGTTTACACCCGAGCCCAAAAGACCTGGAGCAGTGGCACTACTCGCCGAGAGTTCTTCTCTTGCTCTTGACGTACCCGCCTCGTTGCTTGCACTCTTCAAGAAAACAAGAAACAAGGGATCAGTCTCTAATCTCAAGACTTAAACATAAGGATACTCATGGTCCCGCATTACTCTTAGGTGGATAACTTCTCTACGCAATGACCTTGAATCTAACTCGGGCTCTGATACCAAATTGTAACAACTCCCCTGTAATGACCGTATAATATGGGTCCGGCCGGGGCCCCACAACATATAGACGCCACAACTTCAGTATTATAAAATGATATAGCTACCCAAACTCAAAACTCAAAACACAACACAGCGGAAACAACCAAAGAGACTAGAAGTTATCCACGCCTACAAGAGTAACAAAATGGCCTTAAGGCCTTACAACAAGAGTAAATCCAAACTCAAATAATTCAACAGTCCTGAAAGTGCATAAGCACCCCTAGTCTACCTCGGCATGCAAGCCGGTCAAAATGAGCATAAAACATACAATGCCATAAACGTAAAGCTATAACAAAAAGTAACACTTCATGAGGCTTAGGCCTTTCTGGCCGGCGAGCTAGCTCCTGCTTACGATCCTTGCCCTGTAAAAATTATTAGTAACATGGGTCAGCAAAGGCTGACCTCAAACTGTGTAACAAACGCATCTCCTCCCGGCCGCCCCTAACGGACCCCGGGGTACTCCTCCAACCTGAAAGTTAGCAGTTCGTATGCAATATTCATAAGCAAGAAAAGCAACTAAAGGAACAGGCTTGGATGTCTCAAACATTATACATGTTCTCTACGGTTGAGCATATAATATTAGGGCCTACTATGCAACATGAATGCAACACCCATGTTTCACCCAAGGCACCCTATAGCGTATGCATCTAGCACAACATCACATCAATTGGGTACTCATCGTTTCCCCATTGGCATAAAGCCGCAAACAAAAAGGGAAACACAATTCCTCCCAACAACACACAAGACGCCACATGGAACTCTTGCTAAGGCCCCACCCGCTCAAGATCTTAGACCCGAGCTTGCCTGCAAGCTCTGACGTCTCATGTCAGGATTCCAACAAACACAACTGACTGATTCTAAGAAGCCTTGCTGGACCCCACCCACTCATGGCCTCATTGCCCGGGCTTGCCCCCATGCTTGGTGTTCTCATCAGTCTCACAGAAGGGGACTAGTCTCGCTGGGACACTCTCCACACATGATGTGTACGTCACGGGATAGCCAGCCGACCACGGAGACACAGCCACGCCTTGACACATCATAATCCAAGATAATTCCACCCTAGTCTCACATTTGTACTGCAGCGTTCCCGCACACCAAGGAAACCATCTACCACTCATGCGGAGCTAACCTTGTCCACCAAGGAAACCATCTACCGCCATTGAGGAGCTAACCTTGTCCGGTTCCGACTACACGTACTCACTCGAGAAAAAGGGGAAAACATCACCACATCACAAATGACATCTT
The DNA here is from genome assembly GCA_039583875.1 of Platanthera guangdongensis. NCBI lineage: Eukaryota > Viridiplantae > Streptophyta > Magnoliopsida > Asparagales > Orchidaceae > Platanthera > Platanthera guangdongensis. The sequence goes on along the minus strand of CM077163.1, from coordinate 125,043,120 downwards.
GCCGAAACGGATCTCTACGAATCCTTAAAGTTCGTATGCAACATCACTGAGTCGGACTAACGGTCACGACTACGGCTTCACACACCATGCCTAATCCACTAACGGAGTGGATCTCTAATGCAAAAACATGCCGGGGACGGACTCAATCGAACCGGAGGTTCCTCTTGAACCTTGGCGACCCAAACCCCTCTCATTTGAGTGTTTGGTGCCCAAAAACTAGAAAAGAAAAGATGCTAAACATGCATCCTAAAACCGAGAGGAGAAGTGTCGTTACCTTCCGACTCCTCTTCCTAGCCATGGAAAAATAGCCGAATGAAAACCTTCGCAACGATCTAGCCTCCACGGATCTGGACTCGGCTCGCGATTTGGAGCACCAAAACCTCTCCAACAGCCGGATCTCTACTTCTCCTTCTTCCTTGCTCTCCCCTCTCTCTAGAACTTTAGAAAGAGAACCACTCAAAAGAAATGAGGGTTTCTAAGGGCCCAATCCCGTGTATATCCCATCAGGAACAACCCCCATCCGTTGGATCCCAAAATAAAGAAACGAACGGCCTTGATTCGGGCCTGAAATGCTAAAACTGGGCCGAACACGGCCTGCGACACGCCCGTGTCCGGGGCCGTGTCCCCATTCGCCGTCAAAATCGATGCGCCTGGAACAACACACGGGCATCCGACATGGCCGTGTTCGACCCGACACGCCCGTGTTCCAACTGACACGGCCGTGTGGTCGGCCGTGTGCCTACATCGACACAGCCCCAAAAACAACCCGAGACTCACACGGGTACTGGACACGCCCGTGTCCTTGCCCGTATCTAACTCAACACGCCTGGGCTCCAAGCTATGTTCACTGTCTCGACACTTCGTCGAGCGAAGTTCGTCGACTGACTGACACGGCCTTGGACACGCCCGCGTCCTAGGCCGTGTGCCTTGTCTCAACACATCGTCGAGTGAAATTCATCGACTCCCCGGGCCGATCGTCGACACGGGCTCGACATGCCCTGAGACACGCCCGTGTCTCCGGCCGTGTTCTCTGCTCGACGATCGTCGACTCCAAAATCGTCGACCTCCCGACCAAAACGTCGACTGGAGCCTGACACGCCCGTGTCCCAGGCCGTGTGCCCCCTGCCAGAAACCAATTTTCCTTCTCAGCTAAGACCCAAACTTGGCCAGAAATGCTGGTCATCCCTCTACAAATTTGGGGCGTTACAGTACTAAGATGTGTCGACACAAATAACATGAAGTCATTGCTTCTATAAAGACAGTTCAAGGAAGGATTTGCTGACAGTTGCTGATGTCATCAATACCAGTTCAAGCCGTCTGAGATTTCTATAAATAGGAGGTGCTGCCTTCAAAAGAGGACACACATACATATATACATAGTTACCAATACACCGACCGATTCCATTCTTCAGTCTCCAAGAGATGAATCAAGAAAAGAAAAGACAAGAAGAAATTGATTTTCAAGAAAGTCTTCAGATCCCTTTTCTAAGGTTGATCTGGGGATTAAGTAATCTATTCATCAGCTTATTTAACCTATTCAATCTTATCTTCATCAAGAAGTTGCTGATTCAGAAGAAATTCAATTCAACTTGCTGATCTATCAAGAAGAAATCAAACTGCAGCTGAGTGAAAAAAATTGTACACACCAATCCAACAGATTACAGGTTTTCTATTTTTTGTGAACTGTTTAATCAAATTTCATTGTAAGATCTCCTAGAGATCTGAGTGGGTAGGAGATCTTATTCTCTGAGTTTTTTTTGTAAGCCAAGTCTATAAAAGCTGAGGTAGGAGATTGTGGAGATCTCTGAGGTAGGAGATTATGGAGATCTCTGAGGTATGAGATTGTGATATCTCTGAGGTAGGACCAGTGGGTCTGAGTGTAGGTTTCTTGAAGAGAAACTGAGCCATGTAGGATCTGAGGATCTGAGTTGAGGAGGAGGAGCTATAACCTTATCTATCACATGGCTAGTGAGGAAGAAGGGGGAAAGTGGATGTATCCTAAATAGGGGAACCACTATAAACTTGTTGTGTCCCTTGTGCTGTGTGTTGTGTTCTTTGCGTTGTATGCTGTGATCAGTTTTGTTATTCTATTGTTTATGCTGGGTACAACTTATATTCTGAAATACATTAGTGCTCATAGCAAAAGTTAAAAGAACTTCAAAGAAGTTTAATAGGTCACCTATTCACCCCCCCTTAGGTGACTTTCTACCCATAGGCTTGACTTTCAAGTGGTATCAGAGCCAGGTTCTCCAAAGATAGATCTAACAGTCTGGAAAAGATCCTAAGGGTAGTTGAAGGTTATCTGACCTATGGCTTCTGAATCAAACAGAGAACTCAGTTCTATGAAATTGCCCATCTGCACTAAGGACAATTTTGCGATATGGAAACAAAGAGTAAGACTATTCATGGAAGCTTCAGACCCAAGAATCTTTGTTACAATTCAAGATGGACCCTATGTGCCCATGAAAACATCTGTCCTAGATGCCAATATTCAAACTCCCAAGACATTGTCAGAAATGTCAAAAGATGAGGTCATACTTGCTACTATGGATAAAAGAGTACAGAACATAATAATGAGTGCTATAGACAACTCTACATTTCTAAATCTGGTGCACTGTAATTCTTCTAAGGAATGTGGGATACCTTGATAGTGTACATGGAAGGGACAATAGAGGTGAGTGATGATAGAAGGTCACTCCTTAACCAGCAATATGAGGCATTTAGACAAGGAAAGACTGATTCTATTGAACAAACTTATGAAAAGTTCTTTAGGATAGTCAATGACTTGAAGAATTATGGGAGAAACTTCTCAAACCATGAATTGAATGACAAGTTCCTGAGATCTTTAAATAAAGAATGAGATATCAAGATTTGTGCAGTAAGGGAAATGGAAAATCTGAGAAATCTGCTTCCCTAAGACTTATTTGGGAAATTAATGTCACATGAGCTTCAACTCAATTCAAGAAAAGCTGAAGCAGAAACTACCAGAAAATCATCCCAGTCTAAATCATTGGCTTTTAAAGCTGACTCTTCCAAGAAAACTAGAAGGGAAATTCCATCATCACCAAGAAGAGATGAAGAGACAGATAACACTGAACCTTGTTCTTCTTCAGAAGAGATATCAGATGATGAACTTGCCTTATTTACAAGGCAGTTCAAGAAGATGTTAAGAAGGAGAAAGCAGTGGAGAACAAGGAAACCTTCTGGTTCTAGTTCTCACAAAGGCAAAGACAAACACTGAGACAAATCTGTGTTCAGGTATGACTCTAATCAGAACAAACAATCTAAGACTGGTATTATTTATTTTTGTTGTAACAGGCCTGGGCATGTCATTGCTGATTGCCCAGTAAAGAGAAAGGAGAACAAAAATTCAAAAGAAAGGAAGTTCTTCAAGGATAAGAAATCAGATAAAGGTCTGATGGCTAAGAAGACAAAGACCTTGTCTGATAGTGACTCTAATTCAACTGAGTTAGAAGAAGAACATATGGGGCTGTATTCATATGATGAGGAGTTCATCAGAAGAGCCATCTACAAAGGAAATAACTCCACAACTTCATCATCCAATGGTGATTCTGTAGAAGACATGAGAATTAATCTGATGGCTATAGTTGATGATCCAGAAACTGAATCTCACAACTATGAGAATTCTCAGGTAATTTATGATAACTATTCCTGCATTAAGACTTATGGTTATGAGTCTGGAGATGAGGCAAAATCAAGTGAATTACTGGTGATCCACATGAGATTAACTCAGGGATTGAAGAGAAGCAACCCATATATAAGTTTGGTAAACTGATAGCTGCTTTAGTCAAAAGCAAGAATCTTGTTAAAGAACAAGCTATAGAAATTGCATCACTAAAAGGTCTTGAGTATCATCACAAGATGGATACTCAGAAACTTGGTCTTCAGGGGTCTAAGTTAACAATGTTAATCAAGATAATTGATGACCAAATAAATGAAATTAAGAAAAAGGATGCAATCATTAAGGAGCTAGAAACCAGATTCCTAAATGAAAGGAAATTGGTTGAGCAGTTCTCAAAACCAAAGACTATTTTTCCTATAATAGACACCTTCTCAGGAAAACCTAGAGGTGGTCTGGGGTTTATTAAATCCAAGAGAAGGTGGGGCAAAAGGCAAGATGGATCAAAGGGTCAGACCATTCCACAATCAGCTGTACAATCTAACAATCCAAGAGAACATCTTAAATCTGTGAGACAAGACCCGTCTTGTGATCACAATAAATATAAAGCCAAGAGTGCTAACTCCTGTCCAAAGGGGTGTGAGCACAAGGATTCTTATTCTCCTCCTAAAAGGAGATATAATAGATTTGAATGCTGGTGTTGTGGAAAGGTAGGACACTTTAACCTAGATTGCTGGTGCAATCCAACAGTACCTCATAGTCTGAAGAAAATTCCATTCAAGAGATCAATTGGTGGCTTTGAAAGAGTCATAGCTAACAAGAACCTAGGACCCATGACTATTTGGGATCCTAAGGAAAATTAATTTCTTATTTTACAGGAATGTCCAAGTTCCAGACCAATCTGTTACTTGGATAGTGGATGTTCCAGACATATGACTGGAACTAGAAGAAATCTGAGAGAATATATTCTTATGGAAAATGGACCAAAAGTGATCTTTGGAGGAGCTGACAAAGGCATCACCAAAGGTTTTGGTAAGATCACAAATGGTCTAGTCACAATCACTCAGGTTGCTTATGTGGAAGGGTTGCAACACAATCTTTTAAGCATTAGACAATTTTGTGATTTGGGATATGGCATATTGTTCTATAAAGATGTGTGCCTAATAAAAAGGTCAAGTGATCAAGAGGTCATCTTGACTGACACTAGATATGGAAATGTATACTGTTTAAATTTCCTATGTAATAAGTTTGACTCACCCCTATGTCTAGCTGCAACTGAGAAAGCTTCACAGTATGTTTTATGGCACAAGAGGCTAGCCCACTGGAACTATAAGGCTTTAGGTAAACTAAACAGCAAGGAGCTTGTTAGGAATGGTCCTAACATGAGATGCACTAAGGAGAGCATCTGCCCAACATGCCAAAAAGGCAAGCAGACTAAAGCATCATTCAAATGTTGTATATCCAGAGACTCTGTGAGGTGTTTATACCTCCTGCATATGGACTTGATTGGTCCTATGCCTGTTCATAGCTTAGGAAGGAGAGTCTATACTCTAGTAATTGTTGATGACTACTACAGATTTTCTTGGGTATTCTTTTTTTAAAAAAAGTCTGAAACTCCTGATGTCTTCAAGAATTTTGTGAAACAAATTCAGAATGAACATAACAGTAATGTGGTCAAATTGAGAAGTGACCATGGAACTGAATTCCAATCTGATTGTATGACAAAGTTTTGTGAAGAACTAGGAATTCAGCAAGAATTTTCTTCACCAAGAATACCCCAGCAAAATGGGATAGCTGAGAGGAGAAACAGAACTCTCATTGAAGCTGGTAGAACGTTGCTGAGTGATTCCTCACTTACAGAATATTTCTGGGATGAGGCAATTAACACAGCTTGTCATGTTCTAAATCGGGCTTCAATCAACAAGAGATTAAATAAGACTCCTTATGAACTCATGAAGGGCAGAAAACCAAACATAGCCTATTTCAGAATCTTTGGATGTAGATGTTTTGTCCTAAACAATGGAAAAATGTACTTAACCAAGTTTGCTGAAAAGTCTTATGATGGGATATTTGTTGGTAATAGCAACCATAACAAAGCCTATAGGGTCTATAACTTGAAGGATCAAGTTGTAGAAGAGTCAGCCCATGTTGTATTTGATGAAAATTCTATGTTCTATGATTATAAGACATGTACTTCAAATGCAACACAAGTGGGCTTGAGTCTAAAAGAACTGGCCATGGATGATACAAAAATAAGCAAGCATAATTTGCAAGAGGAAATCAATATTGTTGAAGAAGTACTAGGACAGGAAGTGTAAGAACCCCCTCCCGTACCCCAAAACACGGCACGAAGGGGGTCTTATGCCCAAAACAGCCGCCTTACGGTAACATTTGCACACGAGCTAACCTATACCACAAGATAGTTATTCTTCCGGCTACATCCAATATCAATATAAATATGCCAACCCAACCGAAATATAAACAAGAAGTCAAATCCAAACCAAGCATATATGTCCAAAGTACATCAAAATAGAGAAGCTAAAACATGCTTCTATAATATTAGAGTACAGCAAGTAAACGCCGAATGAGGCTACATCAGAGTCGCTCAGCACTCACATCAGTAACTGATGGTAGTGACGGCACCGTCCCTTCAGGCCCTGTCGTCCTAGCCTGGCTCTCCTGCTGCAAAGTCTGCGGCTGCTCTACTTACGGGGTGACCTCCTAAAAAAGAAGATGTAGCAATCGTTAGTAGAAAGACTAAGTGGCTTCACATCCGCTCCCCCGACGACTCCTCGACACCGGGTGGAGAAAAGAGCAAGGGTAAAAAGTATAATAAATAGTATAAGCAGGTAGAAGCAGGTAGAAGCAGGTGGTAATAGTATAATAAGATTAACAACATTATAATCTAGCAGTTCTACGTGAGCAACAACAATCATCAAGTACAACTACAACAGGAAAGTTACTTAACTTATAAGGATGCCCATACAAGCTTATAAGTTAAGGATCGGTTTACATAAAGTAACTCATCGTATAGGAGTGCCCATACAAACTTATACGATGAAGATCTTGTTGTGCAATGTTATGAAATGGTAAGTATATTATGAAATGACTCACCTATGTTCAAGCTCATGCAATTGCCATGTCGACACAGACGATAGTTCCCACTATTCGAGCAGGTAGCTAACCTCTCAGGCATCAACCACCGTGGCCAGACGGTGATAGTAGAGCGGGCATCTCCACTACTAAGCGGGCATCCACACTGCTTTACCTAGGCCTCCGTATGCCTCAATGCTAAGAACACAACAGCGGAGCCCCTACGTACTATGGCCCAGCGGGGGTCTCGGTAGATGTGCACCAAGAACCCAACCCCGAACTGGCCTTGTGTGACTCGGAAGGGGCCTCGAAAGAAAGAATGAGGACACAACCCAACCATTTACTTGGCACGGAAGGAGCCCCGGGACGTGAACACCGAGGACCAAGCCCAACCGCCCAAAGTCTAACTGTCAACTCCCGTCGGTGTGGCGATCGGCGAGCCCGTAGACCTACCACACTATCCTTAACCCAGTATTACGACACCGCATGTCAACTCACACCGCATGCAATTACAAATCACCGTGGCATGGAAGGAGCCTCGGAGAAAGCACGAGGACCAAACCCAACCATCCAACTTTGTCTCATCTCAACGCAGTCCCAACTTGTGACGGTCAACACCGTACTTGCACCCTTCCACAATGTTACCCGTAGGGAGACGACACTCTAAGCATTGGACTACTAAATTCATTCAGTTAATCAAACATTCACATGGCCATAGATTAACCTCCTACATGTCATTCCAAATGATTTCAACACATTATAAACATGATGCACATTTATATTAATCTACCAATTTCTATCAAATCATTTCGTTTAAGTATGCTTCGCTTCACAAATCAATTTCATGAGATCCAATTATTAAAATTCATCAATTATAGAACTAAGATGATTAACATAAAAGAGTTCACCCAAACCTCAAGTTAATTGCAACATTGAATCCACCGAATCCAAATCCATGTTATACCAAACCCAGAATTTAAGTGTAGAATAAATTTGGACAACAACTTCGACCGGAGATTGCCGAAGCTATAGGAATCCGGTGAAGACATGTAACCCCTCGATGGAAAGGTATTTCCATGGGATACAACTTTTATGTTCAGACCACAACCCAGATTCAATAGTATCATACTTGTAATCAGCCTTGAAGTACGCTACATACAGAACACAATTTCTACATGCAGGTTTTATCGGACGTCATTTTCGCTCAGACTTTCCCGTGGCTACAAACTTTGCCTGAAGTCGTGCAACATCTCGTTGGAAAGGTATTTTCAAGGGTTTCAACTTTCGTGTTTAGTCAAAAGCCAAGATCTGGCCATATCATACCTGAAAATGACCAAGAAGATCGCTGCGATCAGAACAGAGATTCTGCACGCATCTTAAAGTGGAATGAACGACATCGGTTCATCTTCCTCCTCAAGTCGATCATCCAAAAGCACCTCAATAAATTCCTCCTCCCTTATTCACCCTCAAGAGGCCATGACTCTTCACAAAACCATCCCCCATTTTCACAGAGAAGGTAGGAGAGGTTGAAGACACCACCAACCTTAGAGCACAAGCGCTAGAACGGCCTCTTCTTAGAGAAATCACCATCTCGCTAGTCTAGACTCTTTTGAGTTGACATCTCACCTAGATATCTATAGATCTAGCACCAAGGGAGAGGGGATGAAGCTCACATCATTTCCAGTATTTCCGCCATTTCCGACCATGGACCTTGTAACTCTTCTCGGCGGCATCTTCTCCTTCACGGCGACGACGGATCTTCTCCTCTAGGACTTGCTCCAGCAGCTTTCACTCTCTACAAAAGTTTCTCTCAGGAAAAGGGGCGAAATGAAGAGTGAAAATGGCTAGGGTTTTCACAACCCTTATAAATGAAAAGTGACACGGGTAGGGACACGCCTGTGTCCTTACTCGTGTCCTGCTCGGGCGAAACATCGACGACAGTTTTAGTGTCAGTTCAATAATCGACAAGGGTAGGGACACGCCCGTGTCCCTACCTGTGTCCACATGACACGGTTGTGTTCTCTGGCCATGTCCTTCTCTGGACATGCTTCGTCGAACTCAACTCGACACATACACGGGTAGGGACACGGCCGTGTCGCTACCCGTGTCCTTCTCGGGCATTCTTCGTCGATCTCAACTCGACGCACACGGGTAGGGACATGCCCGTGTCGCTACCCGTGTCCTCCTCAGGACACACCTCGTCGAGCACTATTGGACACACACGGGTAGGGACACACTGTGTCCCTACCGTGCCATCATGCACACGGGTAGTGACACGCTCGTGTCACTACACGTGTCCTTCTCTGGACATACTCGAGTCGTCGACTCAAGAGCTGGCCTCTCCCACATGGGTAGGGGCATGCCTGTGTCTCTACCCGTGTCCTATTCTGGACTGATTTATTCCCCCATTTACAAGTGCAGCCCCGCAGCCAGCACCTCCCTGAGCCCAAGTCAACACTCCTGACTCAGAAACGCACACGAGGGGCCTAGTACGAGTCGGGACGTTACAAATCCTATAAACAAAAAAAAAAGATTTCGTCCCCAAAATCAGGCTAAGGCTATGGGGAGAGAAGCATAACAGAAAATAAAATATGCTTTTAAGAATTACCTTGAGCAAACAACTCTGGGTAGCATTTTTGCGTCAAGTCCACCGGCTCCCATGTATACTTCTCCTTCCCATGATTCGACCACAACACCTTCACCAAGGGAACAATTTTGTGGCTCAAAATCCTTGTCTCGTGGTCTACGATCCGCACCGGCTCCAGTCACATAGACCTATCAGTCTCCACTACACCATCAGGAGTGGGGATATAATGATCGGGTCGCAACAATGCCTTTTGAAGCGATGACACATGGAACACATCGTGGAGATACTCTAGCTCTAGCGGTAACTCCAACCGATAGGCCAAAGGGCCAATCCTTTCCAATATAGTGTAAGGCCCAACGTACCTTGGGCTGAGCTTTTTCACACCACGCACCCGTGACACTCCATGCATCGGCCGAATCTTCAGAAACTCTGTATCACCCACTTGAAACTCCACCATCTGGTGCTTTGAATTATAATACTTCGCCTGCCGAATTTGAGCCTCCAACATGCGATCCCGTATCAGTCTAACCACCGCATCGTTATCATCAATATACTCAATTCCCAATGCCTTCGGGTCTTCATCTTGCACCCAAGACAAGGGGGTTCTGCACCTTCTTCCGTAAAGGGCTTCATGGGGCTCCATGCCGATGCTCGCCTGGTGGCTGTTGTTGTAAGAGAATTCCACCAGTGGTAAGAGCCTTTCCCACGGCTCTCCTCTATCCAACACACATAATCTCAACAGATCCTCCAATGTCCTGATGGTTCTCTCAGACTGCCCGTCCGTCTGAGGATGAAACGCGTGCTAAAGGTTAGGTGCAAACCCAAATACACCTGTACCGCCTTCCACTCCTTGGAGGTAAAGAGACCATCACGGTCATAAACGATTATCTTAGGCATGCCATGGTACCGTACAAACTGCTCCACAAAGAGGCATACTAAGACATCCATGTGAGCCTCTTTCTTCATAGGGATGAACCAGGCTACCTTCGTCAGTCGATCAACAATCACCCACACCGAATCGTTCCCTGAGCATGAGCGAGGTAACCCATGGATAAAGTCCTTCGAGATATCCTCAAACTTCCACTCGGGGATGGGCAACGACTGTAACAAACCACCAGGGCTCTTGCATTCTGCCTTCACCCTTTGACAAGCTTCGCAATGTGTAACAAAATATCTGACATCTTTCTTCATTCCCGGCCAACACATGGTCTTACGTAAGCCGACGAACATCTTGGCAATACCTGGATGCACTGAATACTGAGAGCAATGTGCCACTTGTTGGGTACATTGGTTTAAATGTACCTGATTTGAAGAAGCCTCACCCTACTCAATGATATACATCAAAATGTATTTGATGTGTTTTGAGTTTAGTTGTGCAGGTCAAGTATTTACAGGGAAAGCTGAAAAGTTTCTAAGTCCATGTGTCGACACCTAGGAGAAAAGTGTCGACACTTAAGAAGACTTGTGTCGACACCCAGGCAAGCAGTGTCGACACTTGGAGTGATTGTGTCGACACCAGGGATACAGAGTCGACACCAGACAGAAAGTGTCGACACATGAAGGCTGTGTCGACACTCAATGAAAAAAAGACCAGTGAAGAAGTGTCGACACTTAGAAGTAGTGTCGACACCAGAGGAATTGTGTCTACATCAGAAAGTGTCGACACTTGGAGGCTGTGACGACACTCAGCAAAAGTCAGCAGAGTCTAAGTATAAGTGTCGACATAATAAAGAATGTGTTGACACTCAGCAGAAGACTCAACACATGAAGAAAGTGTCGACACTAGGAGGCTGTGTCGACACTCAGCAAAGTTCAACCAAAAATTCTAAGTACAAGTGTCGACACAAAGGAGATGTGTCGACACTCAGCCAAAGTCTCAATAGAAGAAGAATGTGTCGACGCAAGGAGCTGTGTCGACACTCAGCAAGTATCAACATAGAAGGCATGTGTCGACACCAAGAAGATGTGTCGACACTGAACAAGTTCAACACAAGAAGATGTGTCGACACAAAGGAGTTGTGTCGACACTTACAAGAATTCAACAAAGTACTGAAGAACAAAGAGTTGTGTCGACACTCAATATCAGTGTCGACACATATTGAAGAAGCTGTGTCGCGATATAAATTCTACAACACAAGGAGTTGTGTCGACACCTTGAAGGCTAGTGTCGACACTTAGTCAACTTGTGTTGACACTTGGTCTATAAGTGTCGACACTTAAAGACAGACTGTCTCGACACTTTCAGACAGTTATAGATATTTCAAGAACTGACTGAATGACTTGACAGCTGCCATTCCAGCCGGTCTACTGCACCTGTCAGAGTTGTCAGAAATCAGTTAGGAACCGGACCAACCGGTCACCATGAAGAAGGCCTATATATAGGCTTATACTATCTACAGAAACAGAAGATCATGTGATTGAAAAAGAAAAGAAGTTCTAGCTATTCATTGAAGAATCAAGTGAAGATCTAAGTAGTTGGAGAGAGAGAGCTCCATCCAAGAAGACAGCCGTTGGAACCAGGCTGTGAAGAAGGGTTCAGACCTAGTTCTGAATCTTAAGTTCCAGTGATTGAAGATCAGCTGCAGAGAATCAATCCCATTGTGTTCTACATTCAAGAAGCTTTGAATAAAAGCCAAGTGAGATTGTTCTCAGCAGAGTTCTTCCAAGAACTCATCAAGAACCTATCAACTCTTCTCTCTTTTCTCTGAGTTGTAGGAATATTCTTTGTATTCTATATTTCTTGTAGGATCCTTAGGGATCTGAGTTGTAAGCCTGTAATTATAAAGGCTGAGTGGTAGGGCATGTGTGCCTGAGTGTAGGAGATCTATTTCTCTGAGTGTAGGTCTGTTGTGGCTGAGTGTAGGCCTTGTGGCTGAGTGTAGGCTTTGTGAAGAAGCTGAGTATAGGTCTTTGAAGAAGACTGAGTTGTAAGGCTTTGGGCCTGAGCTGTAGGAACCTGTTTGAGGTTCTGAGTGTAAGATTTGAGGATCTGAGATAGTGGAGGAGTTTGGCCGAATCTAGTACACTACTAGATAGGCGAAGGGGGAAAGTGGATGTACCCAAATCCTTGGGAACCACTATAAATTTGTGTGTTCACTGTGTGCTTGATTGATTGCTGTGATTGCTGATTGACTGCTGTGTAGAATTAGTTATAAAGCTATGATATAATCTGCAATCTGCCTAAAAAGTTTTAAAAAGATTAAGTCACCTATTCACCCCCCCTCTAGGTGATTAGGTACAATTTCTTTCAAGTGGTATCAGAGGCAGGTTACTCAAAAAAGGACTTAACTGTCTGAGTAGATCCTGTTAGCAGATTCAGTCTAAGTCAATTGCAGAATCAAGAAAATCAAGAACAATGAGTTCAACTGAGAATCATAAGGAACTTGGATCCATGAAGTTGCCCATTTGCAGAAAAGAAATTTTTGGCATCTGGAAAGAAAGGGTGAGACTATTTATGAAAGCCTCAGACCCTAGAATTTACATCACAGTTAAAGAAGGGGCATATGTGCCAATGAAGGTTTCAGTCCTGGATGCAAATCAAAGAACACCTAAGGACTTCTCTGAAATGACAAAAGATGTGATAATTCTAGACACAATGGACAAGAGGGCTCAGAATATCATTGTAAGTGCCATAGATGATGCTACCTTTCAGAACTTGATACACTGTAAGACATCTAAGGAGATATAGGATACTCTTATAGTGTACATGGAGGGTTCAGAAGAAGTGAGACAGGATAGAAAGTCTTTGTTAAACCAAGAATATGAAAGTTTCAGGCAAGGTAGGTTTGATAGCATAACAGAATGCTATAAGAAGTTCTATAGGATTGTCAATGAGCTAATGTCCTATGGAAGAGAATTCAGTAATTATGAACTAAATGATAAGTTCTTGAGGTCTCTAACAAAGGATTGGGACACCAAGATCTGTGCCATAAGGGAAATGGCAAAGTTAGCAGATATCCCACCTCCAACTTTGTTTGGAAAACTGCTATCCTATGAAATGCAGTTGATGGTAAGGAAAGAAGAGGAGAAGACTACCAGATTTGAGAATAAAGAAAGAACAGTGGCATTCAAGACAGAAGCCACCAGAAAATACAGAAGTAAGTCTCCATCTCCACCTCCAAAAGTGGCAGAGACTGAGTCAGATGATTCAGAAAGCAGAAAGTCTGAAAGCAGTGAAAGTGATGAGGATTTTGCAGCCTTCACAAGGCACTTTCAGAAGTTTCTAAAGAAGAAACAGTGGAGGTCAAAGTCATCCACTTCACAAGGAAAAGATGACTATTATCAGAACAAGAAGTCATCAAAGAAAGACAGAAGAAAGACCAAGTCAAGCAAAGCAACTTTATCAAAAATTGTTTGCTATTGCTGTAACAGACAAGGACATGTTATTGTTGACTGTCCTGAGAAAAGGAAAGAGTCTAATGATAAGAAAAAGACTCAATTCAAGGGCAAGAAGGAAAAGTCCTTTTTTGCCAAGAAGGATAAAAGCCTGTTAGACATATCTTCTTCAGAAACTGAGTCAGAAGTTGAAGCATACATAGGACTGTTTGCTGAGGAAGAAGAAGAAGAGTTCATCCAGATAATGAACTCTATATATGAGCAAGAGGACATCCAGTGCAAAGGACTGATGGCCTTAATAGAATGTGACAAAATCCAGGAGCAGCCTGGACCTAGTAAGGTACAAAATTGTTCTTTAAGTTCAATTTCTAGTGCTAGTTCTAATTCAGTTACATCAGCATCAAATGATGCCAGTGGATCTGAATCTGAAGGGGATATTCATCAATTAATTGATGAATATAGAGTTCTGTTGCAAGCCTTTAAGAAGAGCAAGTCCCTAGCCAAGAGTCCGGCAAAGGAGATTGCTAATCTTAAAGTTGCTACAACTGATTTTGATAGGCTGATTGATCAAAAATTAAATGAAATAGCCAGACTGAAGAACATAACTGTTATTCAGATGGAAACTATAACTTTTAAGAATGATCAAATCAGAAGTCTGGAGATTAGTCTTCAGAAGGAGAGATACATTGTTGCAAAGTTTTCTAAACCAAAGTCTGTTCTACAATTAATAGATGATTTTGTTCATCAAAAAGGTAAAACTGGATTAGGGTTTACTAAACCTGCTAGGATTGTTCAGTCCAAGTCTGAGGGCAAAGCCCCAGCTCTCAACAAGCCAGCTGTAGATAAAACATCTAGGAATGTACCTAAGCAAAGGTACAATAGGTTTGAGTGCTGGTGCTGTGGTAAGGTAGGCCACTTTGCCATGGACTGTTGGCACAATTCTAGTGCCAAGTTGAGTAGCAAACTGCCTATTGGAAGACCTGCAAGTAGCTTTGTTAAGAGGCAAACTAACCAGCACCAAGGACCCAAGAATTCTTTGGGTTCTAAGGTCAACTAATCTGTTTTGCAGGTAAGTCCAAGTGGCCATGCCCCAATATGGTACTTGGACAGTGGATGTTCCAGGCAAATGACTGGAACTAGGGGATTGCTAAAGGACTACACACCCATCAAGGATGGTCCTAAAGTCACCTTTGGTGGTTCTGAAAAAGGAATCATCAAGGGTTTTGGTAACATTTCTAGCACCCATATAACAATTACTCAAGTGGCTTATGTTAAAGGTTTGAAACATAATCTTATTAGTATAAGTCAATTGAGTGATTTAGGATATAACATCTTATTTGTCAAAGATGGTTGTCATATCAGGAAATCAAATGATCAAGAGATCATTTTGACTGGTTATAGAAAAAGAAATGTCTATTGTCTAGACATTATGTGTGAGAACAATGGTTCTCCAATGTGTCTTGTAGCTGATGAGAAAGTCTCTCATTATGTCAAATGGCACAAGAGGCTAGCCCATCTTAACTACAAGATAATTGGCCAACTCTATAGCAAAGAGTTAGTGAGGAATGGTCCTCAAGTTAAGTGTATTAAAGATGGAATATGCTCAGCTTGTCAGAAGGGCAAGCAGACTAGATCCACCTTTAGTAGCATTGAAAACAAAGATGCTGTGAGGTGCTTATACCTCTTGCATATGGATCTCTTTGGTCCTATGCTAGTTCACAGCCTAGGTAGGAAGGTCTATACCTTTGTGGTTGTAGATGACTACTCAAGGTTTTCCTGGGTGTTCTTCCTTAGACAGAAATCTGAAACACCTAGTATCTTCTATAGCTTGTCAAACAAATTCAGAATGAACTAGACAGCACAGTGGTCAAAATAAGAAGTGACCATGGTACTGAATTCCAGTCTGATAGTATGACAAAACTATGTGAAGAATTTGGGATATTTCAGGAATTTTCTTCACCAAGAACACCTCAGCAAAATGGCATTGCTGAGAGGAAAAATAGAACCTTGATTGAAGCTGGTAGCACCCTATTAAGTGACACATCTCTACCAGAATATTTCTGGGCTGAGGCAGTTAATACTGCATGCCATGTAATTAATAGGGCTGCCATTACTAAAAGCCACAATAAGACCCCCTATGAGATTGTGAAAGGCAGAAAACCAAATCTATCGTATTTCAGGATCTTTGGTTGTAAGTGCTTTATACTTAACAATGGTAAGTCTTACTTGACTAAGTTTGCTGCCAAGTCCCAAGAGGGGATATTTGTTGGTTACAGCAACAATAGTAAGGCCTATAGAGTCGACAACTTGTCTACTCAAGTTGTAGAAGAGTCAGTACATGTAGTATTTGATGAAGCTAGACTTATTAACCATGATTTATCTAGAAGTATTTGCAGCTCCACAGATGTGACTAAGAAGATGGACAAGCTCACTATTGAAGAAGGATCTACTGCAAGTCAGCATGTAGATGATAGTGGCTGTTGTCCAGGGGGAGTACTACATGTACCTAATGCAGAAGAAGACCAAGGTGTGCAGCAAGATGAAGAAGCTGAAGGAGTTCAACCTGAAGCCAGGATGCCTCCAGCTAATAGGCATCTAAGAGATCATCCAGCAGATCAAATTATTGGTGATCTAAGATAAGGGGTACAAATAAGGAGCAGAAATCTGAGTGCAGCACTCTACTCTAGTTTTCTATCCCAAGTAGAGCCAAAGAAGTTTGAAGAAGCCATCCTAGACCCTCATTGGATTGAGAAAATGCAAGAAGAGCTGAATCAGTTCAAGAGATGCAAAGTCTGGGAGCTTGTTCCTAAACCAAAAGACCACAACATAATTGGAACCAAGTGGATCTTTAGGAACAAAATGGATGAACATGGAGTGATTGTCAAGAACAAAGCAAGACTGGTTGCTAAGGGATATAGGCAGGAAGAAGGTATTGACTTTGATCAAACCTTTGCTCCAGTAGCCAGACTGGAAGCCATAAAGATGTTCCTAGCCTATGCAACCTATCAAGGATTTAAAGTATACCAAATGGATGTTAAGTCAGCCTTTCTTAATGGTAATATAAAGGAAGAGGTCTATGTGGAACAACCATCAGGTTTTTTTAATTCAACTCAACCTAATTATGTCTATAGACTTAGGAAAGCTTTGTATGGGTTAAAACAAGCCCCTAGGGCTTGGTATGAAACCCTGTCTAGTTTCCTCATTGAGAATAAATTCACAAGGGGGAAAATAGACAAGACTCTATTCCTTAGGGAATCCAGAGGCAAGATAATACTAGTCCAAATATATGTAGATGACATAATATTTGGGTCTACTGAAAGTAGTCTTTGCAGAAAGTTTGCAAAACTTATGCAAGGATAATTTGAGATGAGCAGTATGGGGGAACTTAAGTTCTTCTTGGGTCTCCAAGTTAGACAGACTGAGAATGGTTTATCCATATGCCAGTCTAAGTTCACCCTAGAACTGATAAGGAAGTATGGTATGGATTCATCCAGTACCATGAAGACTCCTATGGGGTCAAGTATGTCTTTTAGCAAAGATGATGCAGGGAAACCTGTAGATGAGACTTTGTATAGAGGGATAGTTGGATCCCTTCTATACTTGACTGCAAGTAGACCAGATATCATGTATGCTACATGTGTCTGTGCTAGGTACCAAGCATGCCCTAAAGAGTCTCATTTGACAGCAGTCAAAAGAATACTGAGATATCTTAAGGGCACTCCTTATCTAGTCCTTTGGTACCCTAGGAATGGAGACTTTGAACTGACAGGTTATTCAGATGCAGATTTTGCAGGCTGCAAGGAAGACAGAAAAAGTACAACTGTAACCTGTCAATTCCTAGGTGGAAGACTGATTTCATGGAGTAGCAAGAAGCAAACAAGTGTGGCTATCTCCACAACAGAATCAGAGTATGTGGATGCAGGAAGTTGCTGTGCTCAACTTCTATGGATACAACATCAGCTTGAGGATTATGGTATTCAGGTGAGTAGAACACCACTGTTTTGTGATTCTACTAGTGCTATATCTATTGCAAACAATCCTTTTTCACATAGTAGAACTAAACACATTGAAATAAAATATCATTTTCTAAGGGAACATGTAGAAAAGGAAGATATTTCACTGAAGTATGTAAATACTGATAATCAACTAGCTGATATGTATACTAAGCCCTTAGAAGAAACAAAGTTCAATAGGTTTAAAATTGAACTAGGTATGATAAACTTAGAATAAGTTTACAGAAATGGCTAAGTAAAATAGTGTCGACACACAGAGTTGTCTGTGTCGAGACAGAGAATTGGTGTCGACACTTCAGAGAAAAGGTGTCGACACATCTAGAAAGTTGGTGTCGACACTTCAGAAAATTAGTGTCGACACATACAGGATAGGTGTCGACGCATCCAAGGTGGTGTCGACACTTCAACTTTATGCAGAATTAGTGAAGTAAAGTCTCGACTAAGTGTCGAGTTAAGTGGTGTCGACACATAAACAAGTGTCGACACATATATTTTGTCGACTATACTTGTGTCGACACATAGGTGTCGAGACATTATAAGTCTGTGTCGACACTTTTCAACAGTGTCGACACAATTTGAGTTAGTTAACTTGCCCTTTCATCTTCAATCCTAGAAAGGTATAAATAAGATTTCGCCATTGTCTGTCGACACGGTCACCAAAGTTTCGAGACCAAACTTGTGTGTCGACACCCCTCTTCTCTCAATTCAAATTCTTCAAACCCTAATGGCGCCCAAGCTCGAGGAGAACATGAACGAAGGCTATGAACTGGTGCGGCATGCATTTGATGACGCAGGCTCGGAGATCAAGCATGTGGTAACCCTAGTTGCAGACTCAGGATTAGATTTTCTTGTTTCAGAGCCAACCAAAATATGGAAGAAAGAAGTATTAGAATTTCTGAATGGAGCAACCCTAGACGACTCTGGACTCAAGATAAAGTCAAGGGTTCATGGAGAAAAGGTGAAGATCTCACCTAAAAATCTGAGAAAGATACTTCAGTTACCAAGGACTAAGGAAGAAGAGAATGTTTCTGCTTCTAAAACTGGGGAAGCATTAACTTGGTGTGGTTTGGATTCCAATATGAAAATTGGATCACTATTCAATAGAAAGGGGATGAACAGCCAAGGCAAATTTCTCTCAGAAATTGTTGGCAAGGTGATCTTGAGCAAGCCTGGAGGGCATGACAGAGTATCAGCCCATATGTTCAGTCTCATGACAAGGATTATCTTCACACTGCAAACTGATTGGTTTGTAGTAGTATTTGATAAGATAAAGGAGAGCCTAAAGTAACCCAATTTGGGTAGGATACTAAGTCTATACCTTGCTGGTAGTATACCAGAGGTTATGAGTCAAGCTGCTGGATCTAAAATCAACCACATGAGAAGAATGGACATGAGAATCTTCTCAAGATGGGATAGAGTTTTGACCAAGGAGATGCCCACTCCTGAGAAGGAAACACCCCTAAAGAAGAAGAAGAAGTCAGTCCCAGTGACTCAAGATTCATCTAGCAGTTCAAAAGAGCATGTTGTCTTCACTCCTGATGAAGAAGACACTGGAGATACTGGAAAGTCTCCAGCTCAACAAGATGATGCAGACAGGCAGGGGGAGATACCTCAAGCTAGCCCAGTACATCAAGATACTATCCAGGGGGAGCCTCTAGTAGTGGAAGATCCAACTCTACTAGAAAGTGAGCAAGCTACAAACACCATACTTGAGGTACTCACTGAAATTAATAACTTAGTTTTCCCTATAGAGGATAATGTTTTGTCTGATTCCTTAAAAAATGTTAATCAGCAACCTCAGATTGATAGTCAACCCCCAGATGTTGTCATGGAGGGCACATCTGTTGCAGATCAAGTGGAACCACATCAAGTAACTGATGAGATAAGAGAATCTCCATCACTTCCTCAACAAGAATTTACAATGGAAGATCTCTTCCTTAATCTGGATCAAACAGACTTTGAGAAGGAAAGTGCTGCTGCTGAGGGGGAGAATGCTCAAGTTGAGGGGGAGCAAGTGAAAATTCTAGAAGAAACTGCAAGGAAAGAGCCTGAGAAGCCAAAGGAAGTTGAGGAGCTACCTAAGGAGAGGGTAGAAATAGCAAGCACATCAGCTTCAGAAGATAAGGAGGCTGCAATAGCAAAGAAAAGGAAATTCCAAGTATTCAAGAGGAGAAGCCAGAATTATAAGAAAGCTCTGCAAACCATTGCACCACAGCCTCTATCACAGCCAGCACCATCTGTAGATTACAGTTCTCTGATGGTTGCAATGCAAATAAAGCTTGATGAGCACAGGAAAGCTATAGAAACATATATGGATGAGGGTCATAAGTCTCTACAATTTTACCTAGCTCAAGATATTAAGTCTATTAGATTTGAGATGAATCTAAATAAGAAGGAGATGACCGACTGCTTCCACAAGGGAGGGAATGCAGTAGTCTATCTAGCTACTCATCAGGAGAAAATCAAAGCTCAAGTGGATGAACTTGAAGTAAAGCAAGGATATGTACTGGAAAATCAAATCAGAATGAATGACAATTTGACTGCTTCTCATAATGCAATTGTCACAGAGATGAAGAATATAGCTGCTGGACAGACTACATCTACTGCTACTACTAAGACAGAGTTTGATAAAGCATTGCAAGAGAGTCTAACTGCTGTAACTTCTGCAATCCAAGATTCCCAGAAGCTCCTCACTGAAAAACTCCAAAGGTTAAAACCTTTTTACAAGGATGGAGTCAATTATCTCAATGCCCAAATCAGATTTCAGAAGGATGATCTCAGAGATCACATAGAAAGAGAAGTCATAAAGGGGGAGAGGGTGTTAGTCAAAGCCGGCTCGGATCATGCCAAATGGATTTCCAATTCCATCAGAGCCACTCTTGGTTATCCTCCTTTATGTGATGATGACAATGTAGCAGAATCTGAGATTAATCCTGCATATCTTGGAGGTGAGCAAGCTGAAGTAGCTCAAGTGATCTATCCTCCACCAGATTTTGATATGATCCATACAGATATACAATCAATGTATAGCCCACCTGAGGGACAGCAAAATGTCATCATAGAAAAGGTGGTTCTGCCAGTATCTGAGGCTATACAGGAAGCTATACTGAAAGAACAAGCTGAACAAGAAGCTAGATTGTCTAAGAAGAGGTTTAGAGAGCAAGCTGAACAAAGGCCTGATTTTGAACAGTGGAGCCCCACTTCAAGGAATATTATCTTAACTGCATGCAAGGCTGCCAAGGATAATATTCAAGATAGGAACAAGTGGTTTTCTGAACTAGAGTGGAGAAAGCATGAGACTAGGCAAGAAGCCATTGTGCAATACAGGAGAAAGGCTAAGATGAGAAAGCTACCTCCTACTGCCCAGGAGCCTAGCAAGTACTTTCCCAAGCCTTATCATTACTTTGAGAGGCAAAAGATTAAAGCTGAATAACTAAAGAAGAAAGATTTGAAAGGGAAGAAGCATGCTGATACTGAAGATACTGAAGCCCCTGTACAAGCAAAGATACAATCTGGAAAGGGAATTGTGATAAAGGAAGCTGAGCAGAAATAAAATAGAGTTTATCTTTAGTTTACAGTTGTAATCTTTTGATTTTAAACATTATGTAAACTTTTGTATAATGAATATGACAAAGTTGTTAGAACAATATGATGTGTTATTAATCTATTTCATAATTGTTCTGAGATGATATCTGTGTATACATGTTTTGTTTGATACATGTTTATGTTTTCCCTGATTGCATAATCCTGTTTTACATCATACTATAATTTTATTATGTATGGTGTATATCATTGACTAAGGGTTATGACTTCTCCAAATAGGGGGAGATTGTTGGGTACATTGGTTTAAATGTACCTGATTTGAAGAAGCCTCACCCTACTCAATGATATACATCAAAATGTATTTGATGTGTTTTGAGTTTAGTTGTGCAGGTCAAGTATTTACAGGGAAAGCTGAAAAGTTTCTAAGTCCATGTGTCGACACCCAGGAGCAAAGTGTCGACACTTAAGAAAACTTGTGTCGACACCCAGGCAAGCAGTGTCGACACTTGGAGTGATTGTGTCGACACCAGGGATGCAGAGTCGACACCAGACAGAAAGTGTCGACACATGAAGGCTGTGTCGACACTCAATGAAGAAAAGTCCAGTGAAGAAGTGTCGACACCCAGAGGAATTGTGTCTACATCAGAAAGTGTCGACACTTGGAGGCTGTGTCGACACTCAACAAAAGTCAGCAGAGTCTAAGTATAAGTGTCGACATAATAAAGAATGTGTCGACACTCAGCAGAAGACTCAACACATGAAGAAAGTGTCGACACTAGGAGGCTGTGTCGACACTCAGCAAAGTTCAACCGAAAATTCTAAGTACAAGTGTCGACACAAAGGAGATGTGTCGACACTCAGCCAAAGTCTCAACAGAAGAAGAATGTGTCGATACAAGAAGCTGTGTCGACACTCAGCAAGTATCAACACAGAAGGCATGTGTCGACACCAAGAAGATGTGTCGACACTGAACAAGTTCAACACAAGAAGATGTGTCGACACAAAGGAGTTGTGTCGACACTTATAAGAATTCAACAAAGTACTGAAGAACAAAGAGTTGTGTCGACACTCAATATCAGTGTCGACACATATTGAAGAAGCTGTGTCGAGATATAAATTCTACAACACAAGGAGTTGTGTCGACACATTGAAGGCTAGTGTCGACACTTAGTCTACTTGTGTCGACACTTGGTCTATAAGTGCCGACACTTAAAGACAGACTGTCTCGACACTTTCAGACAGTTACAGATATTTCAAGAACTGACTGAATGACTTGACAGCTGCCATTCCAGCCGGTCTACTGCACCTGTCAGAGTTGTCAGAAATCAGTTAGGAACCGGACCAGCCGGTCACCATGAAGAAGGCATATATATAGGCTTATACTGTCTATAGAAATAGAAGATCAAGTGATTGAAAAAGAAAAGAAGATCTAGCTATTCGTTGAAGAATCAAGTGAAGATCTAAGTAGTTGGAGAGTGAGAGCTCCATCCAAGAAGACAGCCATTGGAACCAGGCTGTGAAGAAGGGTTCAGACCTAGTTCTAAATCTTAAGTTGCAGTGATTTAAGATCAGCTGCAGAGAATCAATCCTATTGTGTTCTACATTCAAGAAGCTTTGAAGAAAAGCCAAGTGAGATTGTTCTCAGCAGAGTTCTTCCAAGAACTCATCAAGAACCTATCAACTTTTCTCTCTTTTCTTTGAGTTGTAGGAATATTCTTTGTATTCTATATTTCTTGTAGGATCCTTAGGGATCTGAGTTGTAAGCCTGTAATTATAAATTCTGAGTGGTAGGGCCTGTGTGCCTGAGTGTAGGAGATCTATTTCTCTGAGTGTAGGCCTGTTGTGGCTAAGTGTAGGCCTTGTGGCTGAGTGTAGGCTTTGTGAAGAAGCTGAGTATGGTCTTTGAAGAAGACTGAGTTGTAACGCCTTGGGCCTGAGCTGTAGGAACCTGTTTGAGGTTCTGAGTTAAGATCTGAGGATCTGAGATAGTGGAGGAGTTTGGCCGAATCTAGTAGACTACTAGATAGGCGAAGGGGGAAAGTGGATGTACCCAAACCCTGGGGAACCACTATAAATTTGTGTGTTTACTGTGTGCTTGATTGATTGCTGTGATTGCTGATTGACTGCTGTGTAGAATTAGTTATAAAGCTGTGATATAATCTGCAATCTGCCTAAAAAGTTTTAAAAAGATTAAGTCACATATTCACCCCCCCCCTCTAGGTGATTAGGTACAATTTCTTTCACCACTCTCAAGATATCCTCCCAAATTTTACCGCCCTTGGGGATATAGAGCCGGCCGCGAAAATAAATGAGGCCGTCTTTCAGTGTATATGCATCAGTAGTCCCATCTGCGATTGACTTGATTGTTGGGGCCAGAGCCGCATCCCTTCCTTGCTCGCCCGGATTCGGTCCCTGATATCACAAACTATGCCCATGCTTGCCAAGTACTCCGTATACTCTGCCGAAGGAGACTTACACACCAAAGTAATAGCCATCTCTTCAATCATCTGAGCCGACTCCATACTCATCAACCGAGACTCTGGGCTCGAGTCTAGTACCTTTCTGCTCAACGCATTGGCCACCGAGTTCGATTTTCCGCAGTGGTAGTTCAAGGTGAGCTCATAATCGCATAAGAACTCTAACCACTGTCGTTGTCTCAAGTTCAACTCCTTCTATGTATGAACGTACTTTAAGTTTTTATGGTCTCAGAAAATCTCGCAGTGGACGCCGTATAGATAGTGCCTCCAAACCTTCAAGGCGAACACCACTACTCCCAATTCCAAATCATGAACCGGGTAATTAATTTCATGCTTCTTCAGCTATCTTGGAGCATGAGCAATCACATGTCCGTGCTGCATCAACACTGCTCTCATTCCTTGATATGATGCGTCTGTGTAAACTTGAAATCCTTCCTTCCTAGACAGAAGTGCTACGATGGGTGCAGTTGTGTGTCTGTCCTTCAGCTCTTAGAACACTGCTTCACACTGAGGTGTCCACTCATATGACACACCTTTCTTCGTCAAGGAGATAAGAGGGAGGGTAATCTTGGAGAATCCTTTTACGAACTTACGGTAGTACCCAGCAAGTCCAAGGAATCTCCGCACATCAGCCATTGACTTCAAGGGAGACCACTCCTTCACGGCACGCACCTTGGCCGGATCTACCATGTTGGGTATATTGGAAAATGTGTACCAGATTTGGAGAAGCCTCACCTAACTCAATGATATTCATCAATGTGTATTTGATGGTGTTTTGAGTTTCATTGTGCAGGTTAAGAAATTGTAAGAAAAATTTTCGAAGTACAAGTGTCGACACTTGGGAAAAGCTGTGTCGACACCAGAAGCTAGTTTGTGTCGACACATAGGACTTGTGTTGACACACAAAAAATTTGTCGACAATAACTGTGTCGACACTTGGGAAAAGCTGTGTCGACACCAAAAGCAAGATTGTGTCGACACACAGAACTTGTGTCGACACACGGAAAATCTGTCGACACCAACTGTGTCGACACTAGAAGACAGACTGTGTCGACACACAAGACTTGTGTCGACAGACAGATTTTTGACTACAGCAACAGTGTCGACACACATGACTCGTGTCGACACACACCAGAATTATGTCTACAGCAATTGTGTCGACACACAGTACTCATGTCGACACACACCAGAATTATGTCTATAGCAATTGTGTCGATACACAGGACATGTGTCGACACATTCCAGAATTGTATCAAGACAACCACAGTGTCAAGACAAGAAGTATTTGTGTTGACACACAGGACTTGTGTTGAAACATTTTATAGGAGCTGTGTCAAGAAGATTAAAGTGTGCTGTGTCGACATTATGGGAGCTGTGTCGACATCAGCAAGGTTTGTGTCAACACATATTCTATTTGTGTCGACACATTTAAAGGAATGTCGCGACACTTTGCTGACTGAGACAAAGTATAATGAAGTAACTGGTGACTTGACAGCTGTCATGACCAACAAGGCTGTTGTATCTGTCAGAACTATCAGAAGGTTGTTATGAATCGGATCAGCCGGTAACCTTGGATGAAGCCTGTAACGCCCTGAAACTCAAAAGAGCGACGGGAGGCATTTTGGGCCAAATCTGGAATCTGGCAGGGGGCACACGGCCTGAGACACGGGCGTGTCCCAGGGCGTGTCAGGCCCCAGTCGACGATTTTGCCGCGATGTCGACGATTTTGGAGTCGACGATCATCGAGCAGAGAACATGGCCTGATACACGGGCGTGTCTCAGGGCGTGTGGAGCCCGTGTCGACGATCGGCCTGTGGAGTCGAAGAATTTCGCTCGACGAAGTGTCAAGACAAGACACACAGCCTAGGACACGGGCGTGTCCAAGGCCGTGTCAGGCAGTCGACGAACTTCGCTCGACGAAGTGTCGAGACAGTGAACACGACATGGAGCCCTGGCCAGTTCAAGTTAGACACGGGTTAGGACATTGGCGTGTCCAATACCCGTATGAGTCTCGGGTTGTTTTCGGGGCTATGTCGATGGAGGCACACGGCTGACCACACGGCCGTGTCAGTTGGAACACGGGCATGTTAGGTCGAACACGGGCGTGTCGGATGCCCGTGTGTTGTTCCTGGCACGTCGATTTTGACGACGAATGGGGGACACGGCCCCTAGACACGAGCGTGTCGCAGGCCGTGTTCGGCCCAGTTTTAGCATTTCAGGCCCGAATCAAGGCCGTTTGTTTCTTTAATTTGGGATCCAATGACTTGGGGTTGTTCCTGATGGGATATACACGGGATTGGACCCTTGAAACCCTCATTTATTTTGAGTGGTTCTCTTTCTAAGTCAGGAGAGAGAGGAGAGCAAAGGAGGAACAAGAAGCTTAGATCCGGCAATTGGAGGAGCTTCGAAGCTCCAAATCGCGAGCCGACTTTGGATCTATGGAGGCAAAGAGAGTGTGCGCTTTTCATTCCCTTACATTTCCATGGCGCCGAGGAAGAACGTTAGGGTAACGATTCTCTTCTTGAGCATGTGAAGCTCTCCTTCTTTGCATGGGAAGCCCGCTCTTGCGAGTTTGCGGTGAGTTGGAGGCGTTCCTTCGGGAAGATATGTAAAGTCCCCGTTGTTTAGAGTCCGTATTCGAGAACGGACATAGGCATGATGCGTGAAGCCTACCCGGACATGTTGGTCTGGATCGGTGATGTTGCATTGCATAAATGCTGGAGAAACTCCATGCGATTGTTTGTTTTTCGGGTTTTCTACATGCTAGATTGCAACAAGGAGCCTTGGGGATTAACCCAAAGGTGCACCCGGAAAACTTGGCAGATGCGTGATCTTGCCAACTTGGTGGCCTGAGAGCCAACTTGAACATAACTGGGTTATGTAATATTGTACGTTCGATTCACGGGCTTCGGGGAAACTTAACTCGTGCCGATGATATTAAAGTGTCATGGCAAGTGAGCAACGGGTTGAGTGGAACCGTTCCTGCTTTATGCCGAGGGCATAGAGGTCGGGTCTTTGCTGTCGATGATATTAAAGTGTCGTGATATAGGCTGTTGATGATATTAAAGTGTCGTAACATCTGCCTAAAAGACCAAATTGCTCACGAGAGATTGTCGTCCTATGGATGGTGGTGAGTCAACGGGCTTAGACTGTGATCACCGAGAATGTGCCCTGAGAGCACGGGGCGTGTGGCCATGCGTGCCAATGCCTGCGATGCAATGAATTTATATACTACTTGGTTGTGCTAATAAAATGCAGGGAAGGAGCATTGCCGCCCCGAAT
Source organism: Platanthera guangdongensis (assembly GCA_039583875.1). NCBI lineage: Eukaryota > Viridiplantae > Streptophyta > Magnoliopsida > Asparagales > Orchidaceae > Platanthera > Platanthera guangdongensis. The sequence goes on along the minus strand of CM077163.1, from coordinate 125,016,150 downwards.
TAGGGGCGGGATCGTTATAATTTGGACAACATTGCTGACCGTTGCATTGGTTTGCCACCGTGCAGTGGTTTGTTGCTTGTAGGTGCTGCTGGACCAAGCGGTCAATAGCGGGCTAAAGCCCAAAGTGCGAAGCCGATCCTTGAAGGCCTAATTGAAGTGTTTACTTGCTTTTCTTCATGTATGACCGGCCTGCGTGCCGTGGTTTGTAAAACGTGTAATTTGAAGTAAACCATTTTGTAAGGCCTTAAGGACTGTACTTGTGTATGTACTACATTCCTATTTGATGTTTAGTGAACATTCATGCTTGGTGCTGGGTTCTTTTAATTGCAACTTATAAAACTGATTCTGCTAGAATGCTCTGTATAGGATGTTGGATGGTTTCCTTTGAGTAACCACCCAGTCTGTCTGTGGTATATGGCATCGGGACCCGCCCGGACCTACTGCTATATGATATGCGACGGATAGGGGGTGTTACAATTTGGTATCAGACTACTGGTTTTGGTCGGGCTTAAAATGAATTCGTGGGCGAATTCTTTTAAGGGGTGGTGAGCACATGTGTGTGCGTCATCGTTATAACAGTAAAAGAACCCATGAATGTCCACTTAGGAATGAAAATACACATGTTTGGGGAACCTGTGTGTTCCTATAATTGCCGTTTGCAATTTTGTTTGGTCGCTTAACGGTATTTTGTACCACTATAGGTGACCAGAAGTGGTGCTGGGCCGTCGGAACGTCGAGTTTCTGAGGCTAGCAGTACACCTAATGAAGCTCCTACAACACCTCCATCGGCTGAGACCATACGATTGGCGGCCGAAGCAGTGTTGGCCATGATGAATACGCATCCTGCAAGGCAAATGCAGCAGCCCTCTCCTGCGGTGGAGCAGGTAGTAGTGGAGCCGTTGGTGCCAAGGAGGGCAACCGAGAGACAGCTCAAGCATGTCATGAGCTTTAATCCTCCGGTATTCTCGGTGTTGGGAACCCCATCTCAAGCTGAAGACTGGCTCTCCAAGATGAAGAGAGTCATGACAGCAACGGAGACGGAGGAGTGGCAAATGACCACCATTACTACATTCCTTTTGGACGGTGAAGCGAGATTGTGGTGGGAAGGTTTGGAGCTGCACCTATTGGGAGGCAGACAACTTGTTGATGTCTCGATGGAGGAGTTCTCGAGATTGTTCTTGGCCAGATACCTCCCTTCGGCACTGATGATAACGTTGGAGAACGAGTTCCTGAAGTTTGTTCAAGGAGATAATAGCGTGGATGAATATCTCCACGAGTTTTCCCGTTTGAGTCGATATGCTAGCTCCACCATCGCGGATGAGGAGCACAAGTCGAATCGATTCTACGAAGGGCTGAGAGATGAGTTGAGGTTATTACTCTCGGGACCGATGACGCAGGATTTCTTGACCTTGGTCAACACGGCCTGATCCTTGGAGAAGGACATGAAGAATGTACAAGAAAAGAAAAGCTTATGTGATAAGAAGTCGGAGTTCAGAGTGCCGAACTCCTCAAAGTCTGTGTTCTGGAAGTGGAACAAGAAAGCTAGGATGTCGGGTCCAACCCCCTCTGCTGGTGCTTTTGGGGCGACTACGGGTCAGATCCCGGGCACATATTACAACTGTGGGAAGCTGGGGCATTATGCCCGTGAGTGCCGGAGCGGACGTCCCAAGTCCGAAAGAAAGCCGGGAGCAACTTACGAAGAGAAGGGCAAGGCGGTGGAGTCGACCGCGTCCCATTATGCTCCGGCCCAACCAAGGGTGTATAATCTTGGCCAACAGGAGGCCATCAAACAGGTGGATGTGTTGACAGGTACGGTTTAATTTATAGCAAGTTAATTTCTTTAAATACTTGTTATGCACATGTTACCTTACCACTGCTTGTTTAGGATTTGTTTTGATTTGTTAAAATCCGGCAAGAGCACTCTTCGATACAGGAGCTTCACACTCCTTCTTGTCCGAGGGATTTATATCATGCATCGGAGTCCCTTCTTCAATGGAGAAGGATAAGTTGGTTGTGTTGTTGCACAATCGGTGTTCGATGCGCGCGGATAGGATATCCGATGTTAAGATTTGTATTGAGAATGAGGAGTTCGATCTGCAAGCGTCGTTACTTCCGTTGGTGGAGTTCGACGTTATATTTGGCATGGACTGGCTCTCGGAGCAGCAGGCCTATATTGATTGTGGTCGCAAGGAAGTCAAGTTGGGAGCAAGTCGTGAGACGACTTTTACGGGCTTGAAGGGGTCGAGCAAGACGTTGATGTCTGCTCTTCAGGTGGTGAAGGCGGTTCGTGCAGGTGCAGAACTGTTCTTTACACTAGTGGAGGTTGCTAAGCCAAAGCCTGAATTGGATAGTATTTTAGTGGTATCACAGTACCCTGATGTGTTCCCTAGAGATCTTCCTGGAGCCCCGCCTTAGCAGGAGATAGATTTTACGATTGAGCTAGTGCCAGGTGCAAAGCCTGTGCCACAATCTCCGTATCGGCCAGCACCTAAGGAAATGGCGGAGCTGAAGGTTCAACTGCAAGAGTTGTTGGAGCAAGGGTATGTGCGCCCAAGTTCTTCGCCTTGGAGCGCGCCGGTCCTCTTTGTTAAGAAGAAGGACAAAAGCTTGAGGCTATGTATTGATTATCGGGAGCTTAACAAGTTGACGGAGAAGAACAAGTACCTGATCCCCCGTATCGATGATCTTTTTGATCAGTTGGTCGGGTCGACGGTGTACTCGAAGTTGGACCTCAAGTCCGGGTTCTATCAGCTACGGATACGGGAGAGTGATATCCCAAAGACAGCGTTCAGTACGAGATACGGACATTATGAGTTTACGGTCATGCCGTTTGGGCTGACTAATGCACCGTCAGTGTTTATGGATTTGATGAACAGGACCTTCAGGGAGTACTTGGACCATTTTGTGATCGTCTTCATCGACGATATTTCGGTGTACTCGCAGAGTGAGGAAGATCACTTCAAGCATCTTCATTTGGTTTTGGAGACACTAAGGAGGAATCAATTGTATGCCAAGTTCTCGAAGTGCGAGTTTTGGTTATCCTTAGTGGCGTTCCTGGGTCATATAGTGAGTGGAGAAGGTATTGCAGTGGATCTGGCGAAGATTGTTGCGATACGAGAGTGGCCTGAGCTTTCTACGGTAGCGGAAGTCCGGAGCTTTTTAGGGCTTGTCGGCTATTATAGGCGCTTCGTAGAGAACTTCTCGCGGATAGCGTTACCTCTCACTACTTTGACGAGGAAGGAGCAGAAGTTCGTTTGGACGCCGGAGTGCGCGCGGGATTTTGAGGAATTGAAATATCGGTTGACCATGGCTCCTGTGCTGAGTTCGCCGTGTGGGACCGAAGGTTATGAAATTTATAGCGATGCTTCGGGCAGCGGTTTGGGTTGCGTGCTACTGCAACACGGAAGTGTGATAGCTTATGGCTCTAGACATCTAAAAGTGCACGAGAGGAATTATCCGGTCCATAACTTGGAGTTAGCGACCGTGATTTTTGCCTTGAAACAGTGGAGGCATTATTTGTACGGTGTGAAGATTGATATCTACACCGATCACAAGAGCCTGAAGTATCTGATTGATCAGAAAGATCTAAATATGCGGCAGCGTAGATGGATGGAGTTCCTGGGGGACTATACATTCAAGATTCACTACGTGCCTGGTAAAGGTAATGCGGTTACAGATGCGTTGAGTCGCCGGGCCCCAGCTCAAGCCAATTGGCTGTCGATCCATGACGAGCGGTTGGTTCGGGAGTTGGAGGCGTTGGAGATTGTTTGTGTAGATAAGCAATCTAGTGCTGAAGCAGTACTGAATTAGACTGAAGTCCAATATGACCTAGCTGATCGGATTCGGCAGACTTTGGATTTGGATGACCATATGAAGCAGTTCATGGAAGAGGCTCTGGATGGGTCAAATTCCCAATTCGTTGTGGAGGACGGATTGCTTTGGAAAGACGGTCGTCTGTGCGTCCCAAGTGTGGGAAATTTGCGAGTGGAATTGTTGTACGAGGCACATCACACCAAGTACTCGATTCACCCAGGGAGAACGAAGATGTATCGCGATGTAAAGAAACTGTTTTGGTGGCCGGGTTTGAAGAAGGATGTGGCGCTCTATGTGGCGAAGTGCCAAACTTGCGCCTTGGTGAAGACGGAATTCCAAAAGCCGGGAGGATTTCTGAAGTCCTTGCCTATTCCGGAGTGGAAATTCCACGACATCTATATGGATTTTGTGCACGGTTTGCCAAGGTCGTAAAAGGGGAATGACGCCATCTGGGTGGTCGTAGATCAGCTAACGAAGGTGTCACATTTCATTCCGCATAGGAAGGATGATCCGGTGGAAAAGTTGGCAAAGTTATATGTGGATAATATAGTACGGCTTCACGGTGTGCCCCGCAGCATCGTGAGTGACCGAGATGGGCGGTTCACGTTCAATGATTGGAGGCTAGTGCAGCAAATGTTGGGAACAAAGTTAAAATTCAGCACAGCATTCCATCCGCAAACGGATGGGCAGACCGAGAGGTTCAATAGAACTATGGAAGACATGCTCCACATGTGTGTCTTGGACTTTGGAAAGAAATGAGAAGACCATATTTATTTGGTGGAGTTTGCATACAACAATAGCTACCATACGAGTATTCAAATGGCGCCCTTCGAGGTCCTATATGGTAGAATATGTCGCATGTCGTTGTCTTGGCTAGAAACGGGCGAGTCAAAGTTGTATAAGCGATTAGAAGTGGAGGATGCTACTTTGTTGGTGTGAACCATTCGGGAGAGGTTGCTTATCGCTCAGGACCGGCAAGCGAGGTACTATAATGCCAAACACAGGAACGTGGAGTTCGCTGTGGGTGACTGGGTGTACTTAAAGATCAAGTCGTTCAAGGGTGTCTCACGGGTGCGGCTTTTGAAAAAGCTAAGCCCGAGGTACATTGGGCCGTTTGAGGTTCTGGAGCGGGTTGGTGAAGCAGCCTATCGGTTGAAGCTTTCGGTGGAGCTTAGTGGTTTACATGATGTATTCCATATTTTGGTGCTACGGAAGGCGGTGCTAGTGCCTTCGAAATGATCGCGGTTGATCAAGTGTCGGTGGATAGTAGGTTGACTACAAAGGTAAAACCCGTGCGGATCGAAGACTCGGAAGTCAAGTGGCTATGCAATAAAGAGATCAGTATGGTCAAGGTCCAATGGGACAATTGCGGTCGAGAGGAGCTCTCTTGGGAACGAGAGCAGACTATGCTTGACGAATATCCAGAGTTGTTCCGCTCATGTACAATTTTAGTTTTGTGCTTATCTTTCCTTTTTGAAATTTCGAGGATGAAATTCTTTTAAGAGGGGGAGAGTGGTAACGCCCCGAAACTCAAAAGAGCAACAGGAGGCATTTTGGGCCAGATCTGGAATCTGGCAGGGTACACACGGCCTGGGACACGGGCGTGTCCCAGGGCGTGTCAGGCCACAGTCGATGATTTGGCCGCGATGTCGACGATTTTGGAGTCGACGATCGTCGAGCAGAGAACACGGCCTGAGACACGGGCGTGTCTCAGGGCGTGTCGAGCCCGTGTCGACGATCGGCCCGGGGAGTCGACGAATTTCGCTCGACGAAGTGTCGAGACAAGGCACACGGCCTAGGACACGGGCGTGTCCAAGGCCATGTCAGGCAGTCGACGAACTTCGCTCGACGAAGTGTCGAGATAGTGAATACGGCCTGGAGCCCAGGCGTGTTTGATTTAGACACGGGTTAGGACACGGGCGTGTCCAATACCCATGTGAGTCTCGGGTTGTTTTTTGGGCTGTGTCGATGGAGGCACACGACCGACCACACGGCCGCATCAGTTGGAACACAGGCGTGTCAGGTCGAACACGGGCGTGTCGGATACCCATGTGTTGTTCCTGACACGTCGATTTTGACGGTGAATGGGGGACACAGCCCTGGACACGGGGGTGTTGCAGGCCGTGTTCGGCCCAGTTTTAGCATTTCAGGCCCGAATCAAGGCCGTTCGTTTCTTTAATTTGGGATCCAACGGCTGGGGGTTGTTCTTGATGGGATATACACGGGATTGGACTCTTGAAACCCTCATTTATTTTGAGTGGTTCTCTTTCTAAGTCAAGAGAGAGAGAGAGAGGAGAGCAAAGGTGGAAGAAGAAGCTTAGATCTGGCCATTGGAGGAGCTTCGAAAGCTCCAAATCGCGAGCCGACTTCGGATCTACGGAGGCAAAGAGAGTGCGGTGCTTTTCATCCGCTTACATTTCCATGGCGCCGAGGACGAACGCTAGGGTAACGATTCTCTTCTTGTGTATGTGAAGCTCTCCTTCTTTGCATAGGAAGCCCGCTCTCGCGAGTTTGCGGTGAGTTGGAGGTGTTCCTTCGGGTAGATATGTAAAGTCCCCATTGTTTAGAGTCCGTATTCGAGAACGGACAAAGGCATGATGTGTGAAGCCTACCCGGACATGTTGGTCTGGATCGGTGATGTTGCATTGCATAAATGCCGGAGAAGACTCCGTGCGATTGTTTGTTTTTCGGGTTTTCTACATGGTAGATTGCAACAGGGAGCCTTGGGGATTAACCCAAAGGTGCACCCGGAAAACTGGACAGATGCGTGATCTTGCCAACTTGGTGGCCAGAGAGCCAACTTGAACATAACGGGGTTATGTAATATTGTACGTTCAATTCACGGGATTCAGGGAAACTTAACTCGTGCCGATGATATTAAAGTGTCGTGGCAAGTGAGCAACGGGTTGAGTGGAATCGTTCCTCCTTTATGCCGAGGGCTTAGAGGTCGGGTCTTTGCTGTCGATGATATTAAAGTGTCGTGACATAGGCTGTTGATGATATTAAAGTGTCGTAACATCTGCCTAAAAGACCAAATTGCTCACGAGAGATTGTCGTCCTAGGGATGGTGTTGAGTCAACGGGCTTAGACTGTGATCACAGAGAATGTGCCCTGAGAGCACGGGGCGTGTGGCCATGCGTGTCAACGCCTGTGATGCAATGAATTTATATACTGCTTGGTTGTGCTAATAAAATGCAGGGAAGGAGCATCGCCGCCCCGAATTGGGGGTGGGATCGTTATAATTTGGTCAGCATTGCTGACCGTTGCTTTTGTTTGCCACCGTGCGGTGATTTGTTGCTTGCAGGTGCTGCTGGACCAAGCAGTCAATAGCGGGCTAAAGCCCAAAGTGCAAAGCCGGCCCTTGAAGGCCTAATTGAAGTGTTTACTTGCTTTTATTCATGTATGACCGTCCTGCGTGCCGTGGTTTGTAAAACATGTAATTTGAAGTAAACCATTTTGTAAGGCCTAAAGGCCTGTACTTGTATATGTAGTACATTCCTATTTGATGTTTAGTGGACATTCATGCTTGGTGCTGGGTTCTTTTAATTGCAACTTATAAAACTGCTTCCGCTATAATGCTCTGTGTAGGACGTTAGATTGGTTCGATGGTTTCCATTGATTAACCACCCGGTCTGTCTGTGGTATATGGCGTCGGGCCCCGGACGGACCTACTGCTATATGCTATGCGACGGATAGGGGGTGTTACAATTTGGTATCAAACTACCGGTTTTGGTCCGGCTTAAAATGAATTCGTGGGCAAATTCTTTTAAGGGGTGGTGAGCACATGTGTGTGCGTCATCGTTATAACAGTAAAAGAACCCATGAATGTCCCCTTAGGAATGATAATACACGTGTTTGGAGAACCTGCGGGTTCCTATAATTGCCGTTTGCAATTTTGTTTGGTCGCTTAACGGTGTTTTGTACCACTATAGGTGACCAGAAGTGGTGCTGGGCCGTCGGAACGTCGAGTTTCTGAGGCTAGCAGTGCACCTAATGAAGCTCCTGCAACACCTCCATCGGCTGAAACCATACGATTGGTGGCCAAAGCAGTGTTGGCCATGATGAATGCGCAACCTGCAAGGCAAATGCAGCAGCCCGCTCCTGCGGTGGAGTAGGTAGTAGTGGAGCCGTTGGTGCCAAGGAGGGCAACCGAGAGACAGCTCAAGCATGTCATGAGCTTTAATCCTCTGGTATTCTCGGGGTTGGGAACCCCATCTCAAGCTGAAGACTGGCTCTCCAGGGTGAAGAGAGTCATGACAGCAACGGAGACGGAGGAGTGGAAAATGACCACCATTGCTACGTTCCTTTTGGACGGTGAAGCGAGATTGTGGTGGGAAGGTTTGGAGCTGCACCTATTGAGAGGTAGGCAACTTGTTGATGTCTCGATGGAGGAGTTCTCGAGATTGTTCTTGGCCAGATACCTCCCTTCGGCGCTGAGGATAGCTTTGGAGAACGAGTTCCTGAAGTTGGTTCAAGGAGACAATAGCATGTATGAATATCTCCACGAGTTTACCCGTTTGAGTCGATATGCTAGCTCCACCATCGCGGATGAGGAGCATAAGACCAATCGATTCTACGAAGGGCTGAGAGATGAGTTGAGGTTACTACTCTCGGGGCTGATGACGCAGGGTTTCTTGACCTTGGTCAACACGGCCCGGTCCTTGGAGAAGGACATAAAGAATGTACAAGCAAAGAAAAACTTGGGTGATAATAAGTCGGAGTTCAGAGTGCCAAACTCCTCAAAGTCTGTGTTCCGGAAATGGAACAAGAAAGCTAGGACGTTGGGTCCATCCCCCTCTGCTGGTGCTTCTGGGGCGACTACGGGTCAGATCCCGGGAACATGTTATAACTGTGGGAAGCCGAGGTATTATGCCCGTGAGTGCCGGAGCGGACGTCCCAAGTCTGAAAGAAAGCTGGGAGCAACTTACGAAGAGAAGGGCAAGGCGGTGGAGTCGACCGCGTCCCATTATGCTCTGGCCCAACCAAGGGTGTATAATCTTGGCCAACAGGAGGCCATCAAACAGGCGGATGTGGTGAAAGGTACGGTTTAATTTATAGCAAGTTAAATTCTTTAAATACATGTTATGCACATGTTACCTTACCACTGCTTGTTTAGGATTTGTTTTGATTTGTGAAAATCCGTCAAGAGCACTCTTCGATACAGGAGCATTACACTCCTTCTTGTCTGAGGGATTTATATCACGCATCGGAGTCCCTTCTTTGATGGCGAAGGATAAGTTGGATGTGTTGTTTCCCAATGGGTGTTTGATGCGCGCGGATAGGATCTGCGATGTTAAGATTCGTATTGGGAATCAGGAGTTCGATCAGCAAGCGTCGTTACTTCCGTTGGTGGAGTTCGACGTTATATTTGGCATGGATTGGCTCTCGGAGCAGCAGGCCTATATTGATTGCGGTCGCAAGGAAGTCAAGTTGGGTGCAAGTCGTGATATCACTTTTAAGGGCTTGAAGGGGTCGAGCAAGACGTTGATGTCTGCTCTTCAGGTGGTGAAGGAGGTTCGTGCCAGTGCAGAACTGTTCTTTACACTAGTGGAGGTTGCTAAGCCAAAGCCTGCATTGGATAGTATTTCAGTGGTATCGGAGTACCCTGATGTGTTCCCTAGAGATCTTCCTGGAGCCCCTCCTCAATAGGAGATAGATTTTACAATTGAGCTAGTGCCAGGTGCAAAGCCGGTGTCACGAACTTTGTATCGGCTAGCGCCTAAGGAAATGGCGGAGCTGAAGGTTCAACTGCAAGAGTTGTTGGAGCAACGGTATATGCGGCCAAGTTCTTCGCCTTGGAGCGTGCCGGTCCTCTTTGTTAAGAAGAAAGACGGAAGCTTGAGGCTATATATTGATTATCGGGAGCTCAACAAGTTGACGGAGAAGAACAAGTACCCAATCCCCCGGATCGATGATCTTTTTGATCAGTTGGTCGGGTCGATGTTGTACTCAAAGTTGGACCTCAAGTCCGGGTACTATCAGCTGCGAATACGGGAGAGTGATATCCCGAAGACAACATTCAGTACGAGATACGGGCATTATGAGTTTACGGTCATGCCGTTTGGGCTGACTAATGCGCCGTCAGTGTTCAGGGATTTGATGAACATGACCTTCAGGGAGTACTTGGACCATTTTGTGACCGTCTTCATCGACGTTATTTTGGTGTACTCGCAGAGTGAGGAAGATCACTTCAAGCATCTTCATTTGGTTTTGGAGACGCTAAGGAGGAATCAATTGTATGCCAAGTTCTCAAAGTGCGAGTTTTGGTTATCCCCAGTGGCGTTCCTCGGTCATATAGTGAGTGGAGAAGATATTGCAGTGGATCCGACGAAGATTATTGCGATACGAGAGTGGCCTGAGCTTTCCACGGTAGCGGAAGTCCGGAGATTTCTGGGGCTTGCCGGCTATTATAGGCGCTTCATAGAGAACTTCTCGCGGATAGCATTACCTCTCACTACTTTGATGAGGAAGGAGCAGAAGTTCGTTTGGATGCCGGAGTGCTCGCGAGCTTTTGAGGAATTGAAATGTCGGTTTACCATGGCGCCTGTGCTGAGTTCGTCGTGTGGGACCGAAGGTTATGAGATTTATAGCGATGCTTCGGGCAGCGGTTCGGGTTGCGTGCTACTGCAACACGAAAGTGTGATAGCTTATGGCTCGTGACAGCTAAAAGTGCACGAGAGGAATTATCCGGTCCATGACTTGGAGTTAGCGGCCGTGATTTTTGCCTTGAAACTGTGGAGGCATTATTTGTACGGTGTGAAGATTGATATCTACACCGATTACAAGAGCCTGAAGTATCTGATTGATCAGAAAAATCTGAATATGCGGAAGCGTAGATGGATGGAGTTCCTGGGGGACTTTACATTCAAGATCCACTACGTGCCTGGTAAAGGTAATGCGGTTGCAGATGCGTTGAGTCACCGGGCCCAGCTCAAGCCAATTGGCTGTCGATCCATGACGAGCGGTTGGTTCAGGAGTTGGAGGCGTTGGAGATTGTTTGTGTAGATAAGCAATCTAGTGCTGAAGCAGTACTGAATTGGACTAAAGTCCAATATGACCTGGCTGATCGGATTCGGCAGACTTTGGATTTGGATGACCATATGAAGCAGTTCATGGAAGAGGCTCTGGATGGGTCAAATTCCCAATTCGTTGTGGAGGACGGATTACTTTGGAAAAACGGTCATCTGTGCATCCCAAGTGTGGGAAATTTGCAAGTGGAATTGTTGTACGAGGCACATCACACCAAGTTCTTGATTCACCCGGGGAGCACAAAGATGTACCGCGATGTAAAGAAACTGTTTTGGTGTCTGGGTTTGAAGAAGGATGTGGCGCTCTATGTGGCGAAGTGCCAAACTTGCTCCTTGGTGAAGGCAGAATGCCAAAAGCCGGGAGGATTTCTGAAGTCCTTGCCTATTCCGAAGTGGATATTCGACGACATCTCTATGGACTTTGTGCACGGTCTGCCAAGGTCGCAAAAGGGGAACAACGCCATATGGGTGGTCGTAGATCGGCTAACGAAGGTGTCGCATTTCATTCCGCATAGGAAGGATGATCCGGTGGAAAAGTTGGCAAAGTTATATGTGGATAATATAGTACGGCTTCACGGTGTGCCCCGCAGCATCGTGAGTGACCGATATGGGCGGTTCATGTCCAATGATTGGAGGCTAGTGCAGCAAATGTTGGGAACAAAGTTAAAATTCAACACAACCTTCCATCTGCAAACGGATGGGCAGACCGAGAGGGTCAATAGAACTATGGAAGACATGCTCCGCATGTGTGTCTTGGACTTTGGAAAGTAATGGGAAGATCATCTTTATTTGGTGGAGTTTGCGTACAACAATAGCTACCAGACGAGTATTCAAATGACGCCGTTCGAGGCCCTATATGGTAGAAGATGCCGCACGCCATTGTCTTGGCTAGAAATGGGTGAGTCAAAGTTGTATAAGCGATTAGAAGTGGAGGATGCTACTTCGTTGGTGCGAACCATTCGGGAGAGGTTGCTTATCTTTCAGGACCGGCAAGCGAAGTACTATAATGCCAAACACAGGAACGTGGAGTTCGCTGTGGGCGACTGGGTGTACTTAAAGATCAAGCCGTTCAAGGGTGTCTCGCGGGTGCAGAGATTGAAATAGCTAAGCCCGAGGTACCTTGGGCCGTTTGAGGTTCTAGAGCGGGTTGGTGAAGCAGCCTATCAGTTGAAGCTTTCGGTGGAGCTTAGTGGTTTACTTGATGTATTCCATATTTCGGTGCTACGAAAGGCGGCGCTAGAGCCTTCGCAAGTGATCGCGGTTGATCAAGTGCCGGTGGATAGTGGGTTGACGACAAAGGTCAAACCCGTGCGGATCAAAGACTTGGAAGTCAAGCGGCTACGCAATAAAGAGATCAGGATGGTCAAGGTCCGATGGGACAATTGCGGTCGAGAGGAGCTCTCTTGGGAACGAGAGTAGACTATGCTTGACGAATATCCGGAGTTGTTCCGCTCAGGTACAATTTTAGTTTTGTGCTTATCTTTCATTTATGAAATTTCGAGGATGAAATTCTTTTAAGAGGGGGAGAGTTGTAACGCCCCGAAACTCAAAAGAGCGATGGGAGGCATTTTGGGCCAAATCTGGAATCTGGCAGGGGGCACTCGGTCTGTGACACGGGCGTGTCCCAGGGCGTGTCAGGCCCCAGTCAACGATTTGGCCTCGATATCGATGATTTTGGAGTCAACGATCGTCGAGCAGAGAACACGGCCTTAGATACGGGCGTGTCTCAGGGCGTGTCGAGCCCGTGTCGACGATCGGCCCGGGGAGTCGACGAATTTTGCTCGACGAAGTGTCGAGACAAGGCACACGGCCTAGGACACGGGTGTGTCCAAGGCTGTGTCAGTCAGTCGACGAACTTCGCTCGACGAAGTGTCGAGACAGTGAACACGGCCTGGAGCCCAGGCGTGTTCGAGTTAGACACGGGTTAGGACACGGGTGTGTCCAATACCCATGGAGTCTCTGGTTATTTTCGGGGCTGTATCAATGGAGGCACACGGCCGACCACACGGCCATGTCAGTTGGAACACGGGCGTGTCAGGTCGAACACGGGCGTGTCGGATGCCCGTGTGTTGTTCCTGGCACGTTGATTTTGACGGCGAATGGGGGGCACGGCCCTGGACACGGGCGTGTCGCAGGCCGTGTTCATCCCAGTTTTAGCATTTTAGGCCCGAATCAAGGCCGTTCGTTTCTTTAATTAGGGATCCAACGACTGGGGGTTTTTCCTGATGGGATATACACGGGATTGGACCCTTGAAACCCTCATTCCTTTTGATTGGTTCTCTTTCTAAGTCAAGATAGAGAGGAGAGCAAAGGAGGAAGAAGGAGCTTAGATCCGACCATTGGAGGAGCTTTGAAGCTCCAAATCGCGAGCCGACTTCGGATCTACGGAGGCAAAGAGAGTGCGGTGCTTTTCATCCCTTACAATTCCATGGCACCGAGGAATAATGCTAGGGTAACGATTCTCTTCTTGAGCATGTGAAGCTCTCCTTCTTTGCATAGGAAGCCCGCTCTCGCGAGTTTGCGGTGAGTTGGAGGCGTTCCTTCGGGTAGATATGTAAAGTCCCCGTTGTTTAGAGTCCGTATTCGAGAACGGACATAGGCATGATGTGTGAAGCCTACACGGGCATGTTGGTCTGGATCGGTGATGTTGCATTGCATAAATGCCAGAGAAGACTCCGTGCGATTGTTTGTTTTTCGGGATTTCTACATGGCAGATTGCAACAGGGATGCTTGGGGATTAACCCAAAGGTGCACCCGGAAAACTGGGAAGATGCGTGATCTTGCCAACTTGGTGGCATGAGAGCCAACTTGAACATAACTGGGTTATGTAATATTGTACGTTCGATTCACGGGCTTTGGGGAAACTTAACTCGTGCCGATGATATTAAAGTGTCGTGGCAAGTGAGCAACGGGTTGAGTGGAACCATTCCTGCTTTATGTCGAGGGCATAGAGGTCGGGTCTTTGCTGTCGATGATATTAAAATGTCGTGACATAGGCTGTTGATGATATTAAAGTGTCGTAACATCTGCCTAAAAGACCAAATTGCTCACGAGAGATTGCCGTCCTAGGGATGGTGGTGAGTCAACGGGCTTAGTCTGTGATCACCGAGAATGTGCCCTGAGAGCACGGGGCGTGTGGCCATGCGTGTCAACGCCTGTGATGCAATGAATTTATATACTGCTTGGTTGTGCTAATAAAATGCAGGGAAGGAGCATCGCCGCCCCGAATTGGGGGCGAGATCGTTATAATTTGGTCAGCATTGATGACTGTTGCTTTTGTTTGCCACCGTGCGGTGGTTTGTTGCTTGCAGGTGCTGCTGGACCAAGCAGTCAATAGCGGGCTAAAGCCCAAAGTGCGAAGCCGGCCCTTGAAGGCCTAATTGAAGTGTTTACTTGCTTTTATTCATGTATGACCGGCCTGCGTGCCGTGGTTTGTAAAACATGTAATTTGAAGTAAACCATTTTGTAAGGCCTTAAGGCCTGTACTTGTGTATGTACTACATTCCTATTTGATGTTTAGTGGACATTCATGCTTGGTGCTGGGATCTTTTAATTGCAACTTATAAAACTGCTTCCGCTAGAATGCTCTGTGTAGGACGTTGGATTGGTTGGATGGTTTCCATTGAGTAACCACCTGGTCTGTCTATGGTATATGGCGTCGGGCCCCGGCCGGACCTACTGCTATATGCTATACGACAGATAGGGGGTGTTACAAAGCCTATATAAAGACATGTTCTATCATCAGATAGATAGAGAGCTAAAAACATAAAAGATAGAACTAATCTAAGAAGAAGAAGAGAAGTCTTCATCCAGAAGTCGTCAAGTCTCTAACAGATCCTGAACAAGTCTGCAAGAAGAATTCAGATTTAATTCTGAAAAGAAGAAGGAAGCTGGATTGAGGATCAACTCCACTTCACAAGAAGACCAACCCTACTTTGTTCAAATTCAAGAAGCTTTGAAGAAGGTAAGACAGGTTGATTCTAAAGTTATCTATTCTATCAAGAACTGATCAAGAAACCTTCATCCCTTTCTCTCTCTACCTGGGTGAAGGATTTATTCTTTTATATTATCAATTTACTGTGGGATCTATTATAGTTCTGAGTTGTAAGCCTAAATTATAAAGGCTGAGGTACGGCTGAGTGCCTGAGGTAGGGGATTAATATCTCTGAGTTGTAGGCCTGTGGAAGAGGCTGAGGTAGGGCCTGTATGCCTGAGTTGTAGGAGTGTGGACTCACTCTGAGGTAGGATTCTTTAAGAGAATCTGAGCTGTAGGACTTGCTGAAGTCTGAGTTGTAGGAACCTTTCAAGGTTTTGAGCTGTAAGATCTGAGGATTTGAGAAGGAAAAAGGAAGTTAGGCTGAATCTAGTATACTGCTAGATAGGTGAAGGGGGAAAGTGGATGTACCCATCACTTGGGGAACCACTATAAAACTGTGTATTTTGTGTGTGCTGTGTTTATTTTTATCTGTGATATGGTAGTGTGCATAACAGGTCTTATTGTTATAAATTTGTCTGACTAAGTAATAAAAAGAATTGTACCTATTCACCCCCTCTAGGTGTTTAGATCATCTTGAAAACAATTCTTTCAAGTGGTATCAGAGCCAGGTTCCTCAAGAAATAGACTTAACAGTCTGAGTAGATCTGTAAGGCAGTTAATATTAAGACAAAATGGGTTCAGGAGAAAATCACAAGGAACTTGGATCCATGAAGTTACTCATCTGTAGGAAAGAAATTTTTGGTATATGAAAGGAGAGAGTCAGATTGTTTATGGAAGCATCTGATCCAAGAATCTATATTACAGTTAAAGAAAGGCCTTTCATTCTAATGAAAATCTCAGTTCTTGATGCAAATCTCAGAACTCCAAAAGATTATTCTGAAATGACAAAGGATGAGATCATCTTAGCGACTATGGATAAGAGAGCACATAATATAATAGTTAGTGCTATAGATGACTTAACCTTCCAAAACTTGATTCACTGCAAAACCTTCAAAGAGATGTGGGACACCTTGATTGTATACATGAAGGGATCAGAAGAAGAAAGACAAGACAGAAAGTCTATGCTTAATCAGGAGTAAGAAAGTTTTAGACAAGCCAAACTGACAGCATAACTGAGTGCTATAAGAAGTTTTTCAGAATAGTAAATGAAATGATGTCATATGGAAGAGTTTTTAGCACATATGAGCTCAATGATAAATCCCTTAGATCACTAACTAAAGACTGGGACACCAAGATATGTGCCACCAGAGAAGTGGCCAGACTTGCAGAAATTTCTACTCCTACCCTATTTGGAAAACTTCTATCATATGAAATGCAGCTTATGGTCAGGAAAGAGGAAGAGAAAATCAATAAGGCTGAATATAGAGAAAAGTCAGTGGCCTTCAAGGCTGAAGCCACAAGAAAGGACAAGATGATGACTTCATCTCCTCCTAGGAAAGTTGCTGAAGTTATCTCAGAAAGTTCTGACAATCACACATCAGAGAGCCATAATTCTGATGAGGACTTTGCTGCTTTCACAAGCCAATTTCAAAGATTCCTAAAGAAAAAATAGTGGAGATCCAAGCCATCCTCCTCACAGTCCAAGGATGATTATTATCAAAAAAAGAAATCTTCTAGAAAGGACAAGTATGACATTAAACCTAGCAAATTAACTTCAACTAAGATTGTTTGTTATTGTTGCAACAGACCTGTACATGTAGTTGCTGATTGTCCTGAAAAAAGAAAGGAATCTACTGACAAAAAGAAACTTCAATACAAGAGCAAGAAGGAGAAATCCTTTGTTACAAAGAAGCAAAAAAGCTGGACAGATTCCTCATCATCAGATTCTGAAGCTGAAGCATACATTGGATTGTTTACAATAGAAGAGGATTTAGAGAGGCGGAATTCTTGGAAATAATGGACTCTATCAATGGGATTGAAGATCCTCATTGCAAAGGGCTGATGGCTATGACTGATGAAGATTAGTGCCAGGATCAGCCTAGTCCCCGTAAGGTAAACAATATGCCATCAGGTTCTGATTATTACACTGGATCAGAATCAGAAGCATCTGCATCAAGAGATGTGGATGGATCTGAATCTGAAGGGGATGTTCATCAACTCATTGATGAATATGGTGACTTGTTGAAAGCACTTAAGAGAAGAAGGTGTAAGACCCCCTTTTTTTTCTCTTTCGACACCGGGGTCTTAGGCCCAGAACCGTCATTTTGCGGTGACTCCTTCACGCCCTGGAGGGTCATCACCACAAAGCGCCGATTCTGCCGGCCGATATCGATCACAGAAAAGTAGCACTATGAAGTAAATGCAAATTACAGTCCATAGAGAATCACAAGTCATAATAAATATAACTCCACGAAGGGAGTGTCCACAGAATAAAACATCAGAGTAGAAAAAATACGGGCATATGCCCGGTACATCATAGCCACACTACAAAATCACTCATGCGGAAGCAGAAAAACTACTCAAGGTCGAGACTCACGGTCCCGGCTGTATGAACTCCGGAGCTAGACTGCCCCACCTCCAAGCGCACCGGTCTCTGGGGCTGCTCCTCCATGCTGGTCTCCACGATCCCCTAAATGATGCGGTTCAAAAACCGTTAGTCTAAAAGACTAAGTCCTATCATCGCCCGCCCCTTCCCCCACGGCTCCTAGGCACCGAGCGGAGAGGAAGAAAGGGGAGGACTTGAAGGTGGAGAATATCAAAAAGCAGATGGCAGTGGACCTATACTAGCAATTCTATAACATGTATGGACAATAAGCTGAAATAGGAAAAGTAACCTTCACTTATGTAAGAACACATAAGCCAAGGGGTCTTCTGCAAGGCTCCCATCGTATAAAAAGTCTCTTACCAATTTATACGTTGGGGTGTCGGTTATCAAGCAGCAGTAAATATAAATATCAAAATTAACCTTAATTTATAAACTTGCCCACACAAGCTTATAGATCAAGGGGTCGTTTTGCAGGTCCTAAAGTATAAGCGTCCCATTCCACTTATACTTTAGGTGTCAGGGTTAAAAGAATCGATTATGCTATGACATGCAAGTGGGTATGAGGGATCATGCAAGTGCAACGCACACACCCGACTCTGTGCACACAGACCTTTAGTTCCCCCTTTCTGGAGCCGTAACCTCCCAGGATACCTCCGTAGTGGCAGACGGAAGCGGTGGGTTGGGCCTCGCCCACCTCTAAACCAGTAAAGCACTACCGGTCAGACCTATCATACGCCTCAACGCTTGGTGCACAAAGCAGACTCCTGCGTACTCTTGCCGGCTGGCGCACCGGACTTCTGTTGGCAAAGTGCTAACCACACTTGCCGAGTCAACGTATTGGCGTCGGTGCATCGACCCTCCAATACCGAAGACCCACCACCTTAATTTCCTTTCCTTTTTATGCACATGCAAATTAGCGTAATCAAGAACCGAGCCGAAGCTCCCCGGACCAACACGTCCGTCTCAAACAATCGAGCTGAAGCTCCCAGGACCCAAAGTCCGCCTTTTAACCATCCGAGCCGAAGCTCTCAGCTAACTTCCGGTGCTAATAGTGTTTGTGTAAGGTGCAATCATAATTACTAAGTTACTCTTTTCAGCTTGTTAAAACAGTTTACGTTAACCCAGGACTGCCCCCGGTATTCCCTGTGAAGGGCTCTCAAGGGGCACTAGGAACTGTGTTGGGATTACGCCCAGCGTTCCCTTTCGCAAGGTACTTATTTTGTTATTGGTTGATTCCCTTACCCATTATTTTCTCATGTTCCGATATGCTAATACTAGGGTGATTTGACTCCAACTCTCTCCTTGGGTAGGACGATCTTTCGTCGGACCCGAACGCCTCTAAACCCTAGACAAAAATCACACTCTACTCACTCATCTTCCATAGATGCCACCCATTCTACATATCCTTCCAGCAATCCATCAAATCCATCCCACGCCCTAATTCATATCCAAAATGATTTCCTGCAGTTTTGCTATATGCAGACCGCTTAAGCTACATGAGTCGTAAAAAGGGAAGTACATGAAATACTCATCCAATACCCCTATGATAATTACTAGAGTGCTAAAATGATATTTGAAGCATAAATCCAGAAATCCATAATTTTCCTAATTTGTCTGATAATTTATTTATTTATTCTAGTATCCAAAAAGCCCAAGTTTGAACATGAAGTAGCAATTTCAGACAAGATAATGTTCCAATAAATTTATGGTAATTACAAAATGCATAATCAACTCTAAGGCCTAAGTCTTCAAAGTTTTCAGCAAGGTTTGTGCCCTTAAATTTAATTTCAAAGTTACCTCATAAAAAGTCAATTTAAAAGATTTTACAGTAATAATACCTCCAAAAATTCAGAGAAAATTCAGGGATGATTGTGATGGCCTACAAATACCCTAGAAAACGTTTCATAATTTATCATTTAAAAATAAGGCTATATTTGATTTTCTCATGAAATTTCAAGTTTATGGGTTAATGAACAAAGTATACTAATTAACCATCAAATATTTCCACAAATATTCTCACATGATAATTTTGAGCTATTAACACTATGTAGCAAGTTTCATAATTTTTCAATAAGTATTGGGCTCTTGGAATAATTATTTAGTATGTAACCAAAATAAAGCACTTGTGAAGTAGATGCCCTAACTACATATCCAAAAATTCTATCAAAATTCATACATGATTAGTATAGCCTAAAACTACCTCTGTCAATGTTTCATGCCCCTTTCAATGGGCAGTGAGACCACAATAGCCGAATTATTAATTAGGGCAATCCTATTGGTTACAAATGAAGTGCTACAAATATTGATCAAAACTCCTCAAGTAAATTATCAGAGGCTCAAAATATCCACATTCCCTCACTACTCAAATTTGGTTAAGTTTCAAGATGTTTAGCTAACTCAAACCTACACTACAAGTTTTAGGTCCTAAGCTAGGGTTAGGGTTTTGGGGATCCTACCCTTTTTAAAATTAGTTAATATTTCTAACAGAGGGCTTTATATGTCCTAGGAACCTCCTTGCAAAATTTGGAGTTCATCCAAGGTGTTTAGGACTCATGCCCTTCACAAGGCAAAAAGGTCCCTCCTTAAGGTTTGACCTAGGGACTTAGGGCAAATCAACTCCACTCTACCCCACATTCCAAGGGGAGGTGCTAAGTGCCATAACAAGTCAGTGGCCCAAACTTCAGCCCCTGTTGAGGTGATTTGGTCACTGAAAATCAGAAATGCACTTTTTGACCAAAATGCCCTTATTAAGGTATAGTTAGGGTTGGGTCAAAACCTATTCAAAACAAATCCAAATTAGGTGAAACTCTACACAGACACCTAAAATGAACCCAGGGACCACTCACCAAAATTTGGGAGGGTTTGGAGGTGTTTAGAGCACCTATTTAATTTATTTAATAATTATTAAATTTTTACAAAAAACTATAGAAATATTTTCTACAAAAATTCCCATTTTTCTACAGGTCCTAGGTATAGCTAGGATAGACTCCCTTCCAAAATCTCAGGTCATTTCGACAAGGGATGAAGGGTGGGCATCCATTTTAATATTAGGTTAGCCCTAGGTATAGTGCCCACCAAAATGGGTGCTGTGGTCTAACCACTTACCCAAACGAGTTGAAATAAATTTTAAAATAATCTAGACTCGAAGGGCTACAACGTTTGTGACTGACCATTTTTCCTAAAATGGCATCTAAGGGCTTCATTTGGTAGAATCAGTAAGTGTGTTAAAAAGGAATAATAAATCATTATATTCATTATAAAAATAATAAAACTTTTACTGTTCATCTCCTTCTTCCAAACAGAGCCCGTAAAGAAAAACGCCCTAATGACATGTAGCTTTCTCCCGCTTATTACCGGCCACCCAGCCACTTCCCTGGCCAGCCACCACCCCCACCACCTCCGTTGAGGTGAGGGCTACCGCCGGGCGGCGGCACGGCCGCCGGAGGGGCGGTTTCCGGCGAACCCGATAGGTAGAAAATCCATGGAAAAAGCTGAAATTTGCTCTCCCAATCGGGCTCAATTGAGCCCGATTTCTCTCCTAAACGATCTAAGGATCTAGCCCACGAAGAGAGGAGTAGAGGAGGACCTTCCTGGCGGCCTGGATGCGAGAGGAGCGGCGGGATGCCATTGACGACGGCGGCGGCGCTCGGCTTCTGCAACCGCACAGTGGGATGGCTCGTCTCCTCCAGGTAAACGCTCTAAAATGATCCCCTTGGCCCCTTGATGGTGTTTAAATGGCAAATGGGGGAGAGGGGAGGCTGGTTCTTCAATGGCCATTAACACCATTAAAGGTGTGGCTCGGGTAGAGTGGAGGGGGGCTGAACCCATCCCTTGGTGGCCGGGAAACGGCAGGAATCAACTCCTCTCCCCTAGAGGAGTTGATTGCAGCCATAAATGGTGCCTGTTAGCCTCCCTTGGCCGGCCTTCCACTTCCCCTTCCTCTTCCTCAATTTCTCTCTCCTCCATTATCATGGAGGGGAACTCCTTTCTCTCTCCTAGTCACCTCTGGTTGACTAGTCAACCTCACAAGCTAAATGCAGCCCACTTGATTATGATGGTCATGGGGGTGGGGTTAGCCTAAGGGAGAAGTGGCTTGGGCTTGGGTTAGCCCTTTTTGGGCTAGGTTTGACTTGACCTAAATGAGGGTTGACCTGGTCAATTTGACCATCTGGGTTGACCCCATTGGGTTTTTAGTGGCCCATTGAACTCCCTTAAGGTCTAGGGTTACTTGAATAGGGTTGGTTGGGCCTCTTGGTGGTCTCATGTCCCTTGGCAAGGGCACTTTGACCATCTAGGGCTAGAGTTGACTTGGGTCAATATGACCAATTGGGTTGACCCCTATGGGTCCTGGATGACCCATTGGCTTCCCCTAGGGTCTAGGTAGGGTTATGTAGGGTTACCCTGCCCTCTGGAGGTCACATACCCTTAGCAAGGGTACTTTGACCAGATTAGGAGGTTGAGTTGACCTGGGTCAACCTGGCCTCTAGGGCTGGCCCCAATGTGCCCTTAGTGACCCATTGACCTCTCTTTAGGGTTAGGAGGGCTTGGGTGGGGTCCTCTAGGCTAGGAGTAGGTCAATTGACCCTAAGTAGGCTAGTTTGACCCATTTAGGGCTAGGGTTGACCTTGGTCAACTGAGCCTCTTGGGTTGACCCTAATGGGTCCTTTTGGCTCTAATGGGCCTCCCAAGGTATTAGGGGTGTTGTGGTAGGGTCTTGGGGTTAAGGTGTAGCCCATGGTCATCCTAAACCATTGTTCAGAGTTCTACTATTTGCAGACCATGATGATTTTCCACATTTTGTCCCCTATCTCTTGGCCCATTTCTGGCTTCCTAGGGTTTGTCATGACCTAGTCATGGACAAAACCACTCCTAGGGGTCTAGTTGGAAATGGGATGTTACAAATCCCAATAAACAAAACAAAGATTTCGTCCCCGAAATCAAGGTTGGGCCTACGGGACTTACTACCGAAGAAAAGAGCCTTGTAACATCCCATCATGACGTCTTGTTTGTTAAATTAGGTTTTACGGGAAAGCTTAGATCTATGACCATTTCGCCCAATCGGCAAACCAAGATCCCAATAAACAAGGATAAGCCCCCAATAAACAAAAGATAAGCCTCCATCTGCCTAGAGCAGCCCTTAGAAATTTAAAGCAGGAAAATAAATAATCATCTTGTGGGGTCTGAGAGGTATACCTGACTGAATAGCTCGGGGTATATTTGTCGCATCAGGTCCTGTGGCTCCCAGGTATGCTCCTCCTGGCCGTGGTTCCTCCACAGGACCTTGACTAGTGGGACCTTCTTGCATCGCAAGACCCGTACTCCTCGGTCGTCGATCCTAACCGGCTCTAAACGAACCGACCGGTCTGAAGCTACCGGTCCTTCGGTTGTCAAAATCTGCTGCTCCGGGCGTAGCAGAGCCCTCCTCAGCGAAGAAATATGGAAGACGTCGTGCAGCGCTTCCAGCTCTGGTGGTAACTCCAGCCGGTAGGCTAGGGGTCCGATCCGCTCCAGGATCCTATAAGGGCCCATGTACCTAGGGCTGAGCTTCTTCCTCCGACCACGCACCCGCGAGACTCCATGCATGGGCCAGATCTTCAGAAACACCCGGTCTCCCACCTGGAACTCCACCTGCCGATGCCGGGCGTCATAGAACTTAGCCTGTCTGCTCTGCGCCTCTAGCATCCTATCTCTGATCAGCCTCACCTGTGCCTCGGTGTCTCCAACAAACTCTGATCCCAACACCTTCGGATCTTCGTTCTGAACCCAAGAAAGCGGGGTCCGGCATCTCCTCCCGTACAAGGCTTCGTAAGGCGCCATCCTGATGCTGGACTGGTGGCTGTTGTTATAGGAGAACTCGACCAGGGGTAAGAGTTTCTCCCACGGTTCCCCGCGGTCCAAGATGTATAGCCTCAAAAGGTCCTCCAGCGTCCGGTTGGTGCGTTCTGTCTGCCCGTCTGTCTGGGGATGAAATGCAGTGCTGAAGATCAATCGCGTGCCTAAGTAAGCCTGAACTGATCGCCACTCCGTGGATGTAAACCGCCCATCAAGATCTGACACTATCGTCCTGGGCACGCCATGATAACGAATGAACTGCTCCATAAACTTCCGCACCAGTACACCCACTGAATCGTCCTTCCTGATCGGTATAAATCGAGCCACCTTGGTCAACCGATCAACGATTACCCAGATCGAGTCATTCCCTGTCCGAGACCGGGGAAGCCCATGTATGAAGTCCATGGCTATGTCATCAAACTTCCACTCCGGCACCGGGAGTGGCTGCAATAATCCTGCGGGGTTCCTGCACTCCGCCTTCACTAGCTGACATGCCTCACAATGGGTCACGAAGTAAGAGACATCCTTCTTCATGCCCGGCCAGAACATAGTCTTCTTCAAATCCGCCATCATCTTTGTGATCCCCGGGTGCACAGAGTACCGGCTGCAGTGCGCCTCCGTCATAATATCCTCCCGGATCTGGCCTCCCTCCGGTATATACACCCGTCCTCCGAAGCACACCAGGTCGTCCCTCAGTGTGTACTCTCCTGCAGTGCCTGCTTCCAGGGCTTGGAAGATGGGCTCCAACTTGTCATCCTGCCTCTGTCCTTCTCTGACTCGGTCTCTGATGTCATCGGTAACACCCATCGCGGCCAAGTACTCCTCATAGAGCTCAGGATCGTCAGACGACACCAGAGTAATGTGCATGTCATCTAGTCTCTGCAGCAGCTCCATAGACATCAATTGAGGCTCAGCTCCTGCTGTGGCGGCTCTCCTACTCAGTGCATCTGCTACCACGTTCGCCTTCCCCGGGTGGTAGTGCATCTCATACTGATAGTCAGATAGAAACTCCACCCACCGCCTCTGCCTGATGTTCAGTTCCTTCTGCGTGTCCACGTACTTAAGGTTCTTATGATCGGAGTATATATCACAGTGGACTCCATAAAGGTAGTGCCGCCATATCTTCAGTGCGAATACAACTGCTCCCATCTCCAGGTCGTGCACTGGGTAGTTCTTCTCATGGGTCTTCAGGTGGCGGGAGGCATAAGCTATGACGTGTCCGTTCTGCATCAGCACCGCTCCCATCCCCTGATATGATGCGTCGGTATACACCTGGAATCCTTCCTTCCCAGAGGGAAGGGCCAGAATAGGGGCTGAGATGAGTCGGTCCTTCAGCTCCTGGAAGGCTGCCTCACACCGTGGCGTCCACACAAAGGGCACATCCTTCTTCGTCAAGGATGTGAGTGGAAGGGAGATCCGAGAAAACCCCTCCATGAATTTCCGGTAATAACCGGCAAGCCCCAGGAAACTCCGCATGTCCGTGGCCGTCTTCAGCGGCGGCCAGTCCCTGACTGCCTGAATCTTTGCCGGGTCCACCGCCAGCCCGGCTCCGCTGATAATGTGGCCTAAGAAAGCCACCTCCTTCAACCAGAACTGACACTTGCTGAACTTCGCATAAAGGCGATGCTCCCGCAGTCTCTCCAAGGTCAGTGCCAGATGTCGTGTGTGCTCCTCCTCCGTCTTAGAATAGATAAGGATGTCTTCTATGAATACTATGACGAACACATCCAAATAAGACTCGAAGACCCGGTTCATGAGGCTCATAAACGCTGACGGAGCATTTGTGAGCCTGAAGGGCATCACGGTGAACTCATACAATCCATATCTGCTACTAAAGGCCGTCTTCGGAATATCCTCCTCCTGGATCCGCAGCTGGTAGTAGCCTGACCTCAAGTCCAGCTTCGAGAAATAATGGGCTCCCTCCAGCTGATCGAACAACTCGTCTATCCTGGGGAGCGGATAGGTATTTCGGACGGTCAGCCTGTTTAGTGCTCGATAGTCAATGCACAGGCGAAGAGTTCCATCCTTCTTCTTCACGAATAGGACCGGAGCTCCCCATGATGAGGAGCTCGGCCTAACAAATCCCGCTTCCACCAGCTCCTGCAACTGTGTCCGAAACTCCGCCAACTCCTTCGGGGCCATCCGATAAGGGGTCTTGGATACCGGCTTAGCCCCTGGTACCAACTGAATATGGAAGTCCTTCTCCCTATGCGGAGGCAGTCCTGGCAGCTTATCCGGAAAAATATCGGCGTAGTCACGAACCACCGGAATGCTGGCAATCAGGTCCTTCTCCTCAGTCATCTCGAATAATACCTGATATACCTCGTCTCCTTGCATGTGAGCCTTAACGGCCTGAATAGATGAAAGCAGGCGGCGGGAAACCGGTGTAGTACCTTCGAATGTCGCATAAGTATCGCCGTGGCTCAGCACGACCCTCCTCACCGGGCAGTCAATCTGGGCATGGTTCCAGACAAGCCATGTCATGCCCAAGACAAGGTCGAAGTCCGGCATTCTCAGGATCGTCGCCGGGGCCTCGAGTGTCAACCTATCTATGGTAACCTCCAGGAGGCACTTCTCTGTGGACTGGATCTCCATCCCATTGGGGAGACGCACCCTCCTGGGTAATCCCATATAATGTCGAATCTGATCCAGGTCCTTGACGAACTCCTCCGACACAAAGTTGTGCGATGCCCCCGTGTCGAACAGGGTATGGGCAGGCTTGCCGCGCACCATCACCATTCCTAAATCAGTTTAAAAAGAAGACTTTGGTGTAAGGTTTTCTAACCTAGGTTGTGTAGTAGTTCTATCAATACTTAATATGAGCAGGGAATAACTCCAAAACTAAAATTACTCTCATACCTGCAATAACCCTGTCCGGGTTCCGGGGCTGTGCTAAGTCCAAAGCGTAAATCTGCTCCCCATTCTGCCTGCGGTCGCCTCCCTGGTAACCACGTCCTCGGCCGCATCCTCGGCCTCTGAAATGCTGGGCCGGTGGGCCACCCCGTGGTGCTGGAGGTGGTGCCCCCCTCATAGGGCAGTCTCTCCGGAGATGTCCCACCTGGTGACAATGGAAGCACTCCGGCGGGGGATACGCCATACCCCGGGGTCTCGGCATCTCCTGGATCCGGAGAGGTTGAGGGGCCAAAACCACCTGCTCTCTCGGCTCCTGCCTCACCTCCTGACGAGGCTGCTCCTCTGTCCTCCTCCCATCTGGTATGGTGCCTCGCCGCTGATCATTTCGGGCCCCCCGGCCCTGATCCTCCGCTTGCCGCTTCCGGCCCCGAGTGGCGTGCCAATCGGCCTCAATCCTCTTCGCCATCTCCAAAATCCGGGAGATAGGCCCGTCAGAGACAAAAAGCAAGGCCTCCCTCAACTCCTCTTTTAGGCCCTTATAAAACCTCTTGACGTAACCTGCTTCGTCCAGCTGGTAAGAGCCCGCATATCGGGCCAAATGATCGAACTCTCGGTGGTACTCCACCACCGTCCTGGTGCCCTGCCTCAGCTGCAAGAACCGCTCCTCCAACTCGTCCCTGGCCGACTGCGGAACAAAGTGTTCCAGCAGCGTGGCCCTAAATTCCTCCCAAGTGATTTCTGCAATCTCCCTATCAGCATATGTCGTGTCCAACAGCGTCTTCCACCACCTCTTAGCATGGGACTCTAAGCAAGATACCACTAGGGCCACCCTCTCCTCCCAAGGGCATCGTATCCCAGTCAACATCTCGTACATAACATCCAGCCACTCCTCTGTCCGCACTACCGACTCTGTTCCCAAGTATGATGGGGGAGAGAGTCCTCGGAAGGTGCTCATCCAGTTGGCCCCTGGGTTTGGCTGCTGGGCTGGAGCCTGCTGAGCCCGGAAGGCCTCAAGGATAGCTGTAAGGGTCTGCCCCATGTCCGACTGAAGGAAAGGTGTGGGGACCATGGGAGGTGGTGCAATGTCTGGAGTCTGCTGAGCTCCACCTTGTGGGGTGGGCTGAGCTGGGGGCTGCAAAACGAACTACATTAGTACGTAATCGACTCAATACCTAATAAAAGTGGACAATTTACATGTGATCCCCCATATGGGCACACCACTGCTTCCGTTGCTTAGTTTGTCCCCAAACTAAAATCGCGCGGGGGTGGCCTAGGGTTGTGGACTGTTACTTTTCAATCGAGGTCTGCCTTTGATACCACTTGTAAGACCCCTTTTTTTTCTCTTTCGACACCGGGGTCTTAGGCCCAGAACCGCCGTTTTGCGGTGACTCCTTCATGCCCTGGAGGGTCATCACCACAAAGCGCCGATTCTGCCGGCCGATATCGATCACAGAAAAGTAGCTCTATGAAGTAAATGCAAATTGCAGTCCACAGAGAATCACAAGTCATAATAAATATAACTCCACGAAGGGAGTGTCCACAGAATAAAACATCAGAGTAGCAAAAATACGGGCTTATGCCCGGTACATCATAGCCACACTACAAAATCACTCATGCGGAAGCAGAAAAACTACTCAAGGTCGAGACTCACGGTCCCGGCTGTATGAACTCCGGAGCTAGACTGCCCCACCTCCAAGCGCACCGGTCTCTGGGGCTGCTCCTCCATGCTGGTCTCCACGATCCCCTAAATGATGCGGTTCAAAAACCGTTAGTCTAAAAGACTAAGTCCTATCATCCCCCGCCCCTTCCCCCACGGCTCCTAGGCACCGAGCGGAGAGGAAGAAAGGGGAGGACTTGAAGGTGGAGAATATCAAAAAGCAGATGGCAGTGGACCTATACTAGCAATTCTATAACATGTATGGACAATAAGCTGAAATAGGAAAAGTAACCTTCACTTATGTGAGAACACATAAGCCAAGGGGTCTTCTGCAAGGCTCCCATCGTATAAAAAGTCCCATACCAATTTATACGTTGGGGTGTCGGTTATCAAGCAGCAGTAAATATAAATATCAAAATTAACCTTAATTTATAAACTTGCCCACACAAGCTTATAGATCAAGGGGTCGTTTTGCAGGTCCTAAAGTATAAGCGTCCCATTCCACTTATACTTTAGGTGTCAGGGTTAAAAGAATCGATTATGCTATGACATGCAAGTGGGTATGAGGGATCATGCAAGTGCAACGCACACACCCGACTCTGTGCACACAGACCTTTAGTTCCCCCTTTCTGGAGCCGTAACCTCCCAGGATACCTCCGTAGTGGCAGACGGAAGTGGTGGGTTGGGCCTCGCCCACCTCTAAACCAGTAAAGCACTACCGGTCAGACCTATCGTACGCCTCAACGCTTGGTGCACAAAGCGGACTCCTGCGTACTCTTGCCGGCTGGCGCACCGGACTTCTGTTGGCAAAGTGCTAACCACACTTGCCGAGTCAACGTATTGGCGTCGGTGCATCGACCCTCCAATACCGAAGACCCACCACCTTAATTTCCTTTCCTTTTTATGCACATGCAAATTAGCGTAATCAAGAACCGAGCCGAAGCTCCCCGGACCAACACGTCCGTCTCAAACAATCGAGCTGAAGCTCCCAGGACCCAAAGTCCGCCTTTTAACCATCCAAGCCGAAGCTCCCAGCTAACTTCCGGTGCTAATAGTGTTTGTGTAAGGTGCAATCATAATTACTAAGTCACTCTTTTCAGCTTGTTAAAACAGTTTACGTTAACCCAGGACTGCCCCCGGTATTCCCTGTGAAGGGCTCTCAAGGGGCACTAGGAACTGTGTTGGGATTACGCCCACCGTTCCCTTTCGCAAGGTACTTATTTTGTTATTGGTTGATTCCCTTACCCATTATTTTCTCATGTTCCGATATGCTAATCCTAGGGTGATTTGACTCCAACTCTCTCCTTGGGTAGGACGATCTTTCGTCGGACCCGAACGCCTCTAAACCCTAGACAAAAATCACACTCTACTCACTCATCTTCCATAGATGCCACCCATTCTACATATCCTTCCAGCAATCCATCAAATCCATCCCACGCCCTAATTCATATCCAAAATGATTTCCTGCAGTTTTGCTATATGCATACCGCTTAAGCTACATGAGTCGTAAAAAGGGAAGTACATGAAATACTCATCCAATATCCCTATGATAATTACTAGAGGGCTAAAATGATATTTGAAGCATAAATCCAGAAATCCATAATTTTCCTAATTTGTCTGATAATTTATTTATTTATTCTAGTATCCAAAAAGCCCAAGTTTGAACATGAAGTAGCAATTTCAGACAAGATAATGTTCCAATAAATTTATGGTAATTACAAAATGCATAATCAACTCTAAGGCCTAAGTCTTCAAATTTTTCAGCAAGGTTTGGTCCCTTAAATTTAATTTCAAAGTTACCTCATAAAAATCAATTTAAAAGATTTTACAGTAATAAGACCTCCACAAATTCAGAGAAAATTCAGGGATGATTGTGATGACCTACAAATACCCTAGAAAACGTTTCATAATTTATAATTTAAAAATAAGGCTATATTTGATTTTCTCATGAAATTTCAAGTTTATGGGTTAATAAACAAAGTATATTAATTAACCATCAAATATTTCCACAAATATTCCCACATGATAATATTGAGCTAGCAACACTATGTAGCAAGTTTCATAATTTTTCAATAAGTATTGGGCTCTTGCAATAATTATTTACTATGTAACCAAAATAAAGCACTTGTGAAGTAGATGCCCTAACTACATATCCAAAAATTCTATCAAAATTCATACATGATTAGTATAGCCTAAAACTACCTCTGTCAATGTTTCATGCCCCTTTCAATGGGCAGTGAGACCACAATAGCCAAATTATTAATTAGGGCAATCATATTGGTTACAAATGAAGTGCTACAAATATTGATCAAAACTCCTCAAGTAAATTATCAGAGGCTCAAAATATCCCCATTCCCTCACTACTCAAATTTGGTTAAGTTTCAAGATGTTTAGCTAACTCAAACCTACACTATAAGTTTTAGGTCCTAAGCTAGGGTTAGGGTTTTGGGGATCCTACCCTTTTCAAAATTAGTTAATATTTCTAACAGAGGGCTTTATATATCCTAGGAACCTCCTTGCAAAATTTGGAGTTCATCCAAGGTGTTTAGGACTCATGCCCTTCACAAGGCAAAAAGGTCCCTCCTTAAGGTTTGGCCCAGGGACTTAGGGCAAATCAACTCCACTCTACCCCACATTCCAAGGGGAGGTGCTAAGTGCCATAACAAGTCAGTGGCCCAAACTTCAGCCCCTGTTGAGGTGATTTGGTCACTGAAAATCAGAAATGCACTTTTTGACCAAAATGCCCTTATTAAGGTATAGTTAGGGTTGGGTCAAAACCTATTCAAAACAAATCCAAATTAGGTGAAACTCTACACAGACACCTAAAATGAACCCATGAATCACTCACCAAAATTTGGGAGGGTTTGGAGGTGTTTAGGGCACCTATTTAATTTATTTAATAATTATTAAATTTTTACAAAAACTATAGAAATATTTTCTACAAAAATTCCCATTTTTCTACAGGTCCTAGGTATAGCTAGGATAGACTCCCTTCCAAAATCTCAGGTCATTTGGACAAGGGATGAAGGGTGGGCATCCATTTTAATATCAGGTTAGCCCTAGGTATAGTGCCCACCAAAATGGGTGCTGTGGTCTAACCACTTACCCAAACGAGTTGAAATAAATTTTAAAATAATCTAGACTCGAAGGGCTACAACTTTTGTGTCTGACCATGTTTCCTAAAATGGCTTCTAAGGGCTTCATTTGGTAGAATCAGTAAGTGTGTTAAAAAGGAATAATAAATCATTATATTCATTATAAAAATAATAAAACTTTTACTGTTCATCTCCTTCTTCCAAACAGAGCCCGTAAAGAAAAACGCCCTAATGACCTGTAGCTTTCTCCCGCCTATTACCGGCCACCCAGCCACTTCCCTGGCCAGCCACCACCCCCACCACCTCCGTTGAGGTGAGGGCTACCGCCGGGCGGCGGCACGGCCGCCGGAGGGGCGGTTTCCGGCGAACCCGATAGGTAGAAAATCCATGGAAAAAGCTGAAATTTGCTCTCCCAATCGGGCTCAATTAAGCCTGATTTCTCTCCTAAACGATCTAAGGATCTAGCCCACGAAGAGAGGAGTAGAGGAGGACCTTCCTGGCGGCCTGGATGCGAGAGGAGCGGCGGGATGCCATTGACGACGGCGGCGGCGCTCGGCTTCTGCAACCGCACAGTGGGATGGCTCGTCTCCTCCAGGTAAACGCTCTAAAATGATCCCCTTGGCCCCTTGATGGTGTTTAAATGGCAAATGGGGGAGAGGGGAGGCTGGTTCTTCAATGGCCATTAACACCATTAAAGGTGTGGCTCGGGTAGAGTGGAGGGGGGCTGAACCCATCCCTTGGTGGCCGGGAAACGGCAGGAATCAACTCCTCTCCCCTAGAGGAGTTGATTGCAGCCATAAATGGTGCCTGTTAGCCTCCCTTGGCCGGCCTTCCACTTCCCCTTCCTCTTCCTCAATTTCTCTCCTCCATTATCATGGAGGGGAGCTCCTTTCTCTCTCCTAGTCACCTCTGGTTGACTAGTCAACCTCACAAGCTAAATGCAGCCCACTTGATTATGATGGTCATGGGGGTGGGGTTAGCCTAAGGGAGAAGTGGCTTGGGCTTGGGTTAGCCCTTTTTGGGCTAAGTTTGACTTGACCTAAATGAGGGTTGACCTGGTCAATTTGACCATCTGGGTTGACCCCATTGGGTTTTTAGTGGCCCATTGAACTCCCTTAAGGTCTAGGGTTACTTGAATAGGGTTGGTTGGGCCTCTTGGTGGTCTCATGTCCCTTGGCAAGGGCACTTTGACCATCTAGGGCTAGAGTTGACTTGGGTCAATATGACCAATTGGGTTGACCCCTATGGGTCCTGGGTGACCCATTGGCTTCCCCTAGGGTCTAGGTAGGGTTATGTAGGGTTACCCTGCCCTCTGGAGGTCACATACCCTTAGCAAGGGTACTTTGACCAGATTAGGAGGTTGAGTTGACCTGGGTCAACCTGGCCTCTAGGGCTGGCCCCAATGTGCCCTTAGTGACCCATTGACCTCTCTTTAGGGTTAGGAGGGCTTGGGTGGGGTCCTCTAGGCTAGGAGTAGGTCAATTGACCCTAAGTAGGCTAGTTTGACCCATTTAGGGCTAGGGTTGACCTTGGTCAACTGAGCCTCTTGGGTTGACCCTAATGGGTCCTTTTGGCTCTAATGGGCCTCCCAAGGTATTAGGGGTGTTGTGGTAGGGTCTTGGGGTTAAGGTGTAGCCCATGGTCATCCTAAACCATTGTTCAGAGTTCTACTATTTGCAGACCATGATGATTTTCCACATTTTGTCCCCTATCTCTTGGCCCATTTCTGGCTTCCTAGGGTTTGTCATGACCTAGTCATGGACAAAACCACTCCTAGGGTTCTAGTTGGAAATGGGATGTTACAAATCCCAATAAACAAAACAAAGATTTCGTCCCCGAAATCAAGGTTGGGCCTACGGGACTTACTACCGAAGAAAAGAGCCTTGTAACATCCCATCATGACGCCTTGTTTGTTAAATTAGGTTTTACGGGAAAGCTTAGATCTATGACCATTTCGCCCAATCGGCAAACCAAGATCCCAATAAACAAGGATAAGCCCCCAATAAACAAAAGATAAGCCTCCATCTGCCTAGAGCAGCCCTTAGAAATTTAAAGCAGGAAAATAAATAATCATCTTGTGGGGTCTGAGAGGTATACCTGACTAAATAGCTCGGGGTATATTTGTCGCATCAGGTCCTATGGCTCCCAGGTATGCTCCTCCTGGCCGTGGTTCCTCCACAGGACCTTGACTAGTGGGACCTTCTTGCGTCGCAAGACCCGTACTCCTCGGTCGTCGATCCTAACCGGCTCTAAACGAACCGACCGGTCTGAAGCTACCGGCCCTTCGGTTGTCAAAATCTGCTGCTCCGGGCGTAGCAGAGCCCTCCTCAGCGAAGAAATATGGAAGACGTCGTGCAGTGCTTCCAGCTCTGGTGGTAACTCCAGCCGGTAGGCTAGGGGTCCGATCCGCTCCAGGATCCTGTAAGGGCCCATGTACCTAGGGCTGAGCTTCTTCCTCCGACCACGCACCCGCGAGACTCCATGCATGGGCCAGATCTTCAGAAACACTCGGTCTCCCACCTGGAACTCCACCTGCCGATGCCGGGCGTCATAGTACTTAGCCTGTCTGCTCTGCGCCTCTAGCATCCTGTCTCTGATCAGCCTCACCTGTGCCTCGGTGTCTCCAACAAACTCTGATCCCAACACCTTCGGATCTTCGTTCTGAACCCAAGAAAGCGGGGTCCGGCATCTCCTCCCGTACAAGGCTTCGTAAGGCGCCATCCTGATGCTGGACTGGTGGCTGTTGTTATAGGAGAACTCGACCAGGGGTAAGAGTTTCTCCCACGGTTCCCCGCGGTCCAAGATGCATAGCCTCAAAAGGTCCTCCAGCATCCGGTTGGTGCGTTCTGTCTGCCCGTCTGTCTGGGGATGAAATGCAGTGCTAAAGGTCAATCGCGTGCCTAAGTATGCCTGAACTGATCGCCACTCCGTGGATTTAAACCGCCCATCACGATCTGACACTATCGTCCGGGGCACGCCATGATAACGAATGAACTGCTCCACAAACTTCCGCATCAGTACACCCACTGAATCGTCCTTCCTGATCGGTATAAATCGAGCCACCTTGGTCAACCGATCAACGATTACCCAGATCGAGTCATTCCCTGTCCGAGACCGGGGAAGCCCATGTATGAAGTCCATGGCTATGTCATCAAACTTCCACTCCGGCACCGGGAGTGGCTGCAATAATCCTGCGGGGTTCCTGCACTCCGCCTTCACTAGCTGACATGCCTCACAATGGGTCACGAAGTAAGAGACATCCTTCTTCATGCCCGGCCAGAACATAGTCTTCTTCAAATCCGCCGTCATCTTTGTGATCCCCGGATGCACAGAGTACCGGCTGCAGTGCGCCTCCGTCATAATATCCTCCCGGATCTGGCCTCCCTCCGGTATATACACCCGTCCTCTGAAGCACACCAGGTCGTCCCTCAGTGTGTACTCTCCTGCAGTGCCTGCTTCCAGGGCTTGGAAGATGGGCTCCAACTTGGCATCCTGCCTCTGTCCTTCTCTGACTCGGTCTCTGATGTCATCGGTAACACCCATCGCGGCCAAGTACTCCTCATAGAGCTCAGGATCGTCAGACGACACCAGAGTAATGTGCATGTCCTCTAGTCTCTGCAGCAGCTCCATAGACATCAACTGAGGCTCTGCTCCTGCAGTGGCGGCTCTCCTACTCAGTGCATCTGCTACCACGTTTGCCTTCCCCGGGTGGTAGTGCATCTCATACTGATAGTCAGATAGAAACTCCACCCACCGCCTCTGCCTGATGTTCAGTTCCTTCTGCGTGTCCACGTACTTAAGGTTCTTATGATCAGAGTATATATCATAGTGGACTCCATAAAGGTAGTGCTGCCATATCTACAATGCGAATATAACTGCTCCCATCTCCAGGTCGTGCACTGGGTAGTTCTTCTCATGGGTCTTCAGGTGGCGGGAGGCATAAGCTATGACGTGTCCGTTCTGCATCAGCACCGCTCCCATCCCCTGATATGATGCGTCGGTATACACCTGGAATCCTTCCTTCCCAGATGGAAGGGCCAGAATAGGGGCTGAGATGAGTCGGTCCTTCAGCTCCTGGAAGGCTGCCTCACACCGTGGCATCCAGACAAAGGGCACATCCTTCTTCATCAAGGATGTGAGTGGAAGGGAGATCCGAGAAAACCCCTCCACGAATTTCCGGTAATAACCGGCAAGCCCCAGGAAACTCCGCACGTCCGTGGCCGTCTTCAGCGGCGGCCAGTCCCTGACTGACTGAATCTTTGCCGGGTCCACCGCCAGCCCGGCTCCGCTGATAATGTGGCCTAAGAAAGCCACCTCCTTCAACCAGAACTGACACTTGCTGAACTTCGCATAAAGGTGATGCGCCCGCAGTCTCTCCAAGGTCAGTGCCAGATGTCGTGTGTGCTCCTCCTCCGTCTTAGAATAGATAAGGATGTCTTCTATGAATACTATGACGAACACATCCAAATAAGCCTCGAAGACCCGGTTCATGAGGCTCATAAACACTGACGGAGCATTTGTGAGCCCGAAGGGCATCACGGTGAACTCATACAATCCATATCTGCTACTAAAGGCCGTCTTCGGAATATCATTCTCCTGGATCCGCAGCTGGTAGTAGCCTGACCTCAAGTCCAGCTTCGAGAAATAATGGGCTCCCTCCAGCTGATCGAACAACTCGTCTATCCTGGGGAGCGGATAGGTATTTCGGACAGTCAGCCTGTTTAGTGCTCGATAGTCAATGCACAGGCGAAGAGTGCCATCCTTCTTCTTCACGAATAGGACCGGAGCTCCCCATGATGAGAAGCTCGACCTAACAAATCCCGCTTCCACCAGCTCCTACAACTGTGTCCGAAACTCCGCCAACTCCTTCGGGGCCATCCGATAAGGGGCCTTGGATACCGGCTTAGCCCCTGGTACCAACTGAATATGGAAGTCCTTCTCCCTATGCGGAGGCAGTCCTGGCAGCTTATCCGAAAAAATATCGGCGTAGTCACGAACCACCGGAATGCTGGCAATCAGGTCCTTCTCCTCAGTCATCTCGAATAATACCTGATATACCTCGTCTCCTTGCATGTGAGCCTTAACGGCCTGAATAGATGAAAGCAGGCGGCGGGAAACCGGTGTAGTACCTTCGAATGTCGCATAAGTATCGTTGTGGCTCAGCACGACCCTCCTCACCGGGCAGTCAATCTGGGCATGGTTCCAGACAAGCCATGTCATGCCTAAGACAAGGTCGAAGTCCGGCATTCTCAGGATCGTCGCCGGGGCCTCGAGTGTCAACCTGTCTATGGTAACCTCCAGGAGGCACTTCTCTGTGGACTGGATCTCCATCCCATTGGGGAGACGCACCCTCCTGGGTAATCCCGTATAATGTCGAATCTGATCCAGGTCCTTGACGAACTCCTCCGACACAAAGTTGTGCGATGCCCCCGTGTCGAACAGGGTATGGGCAGGCTTGCCGCACACCATCACGATTCATAAATCAGTTTAAAAAGAAGACTTTGGTGTAAGGTTTTCTAACCTAGGTTGTGTAGTAGTTCTATCAATACTTAATATGAGCAGGGAATAAATCCAAAACTAAAATTACTCTCATACCTGCAATAACCCTGTCCGGGTTCCGGGGCTGTGCTAAGTCCAAAGCGTAAATCTGCTCCCCATTCTGCCTGCGGTCGCCTCCCTGGTAACCACGTCCTCGGCCGCGTCCTCGGCCTCTGAAATGCTGGGCCGGTGGGCCACCCCGTGGTGCTGGAGGTGGTGCCCCCCTCATAGGGCAGTCTCTCTGGAGATGTCCCACCTGGTGACAATGGAAGCACTCCGGCGGGGGATACGCCATACCCCGGGGTCTCGGCATCTCCTAGATCCGGAGAGGTTGAGGGGCCAAAACCACCTGCTCTCTCGGCTCCTGCCTCACCTCCTGACGAGGCTACTCCTCTGTCCTCCTCCCATCTGGTATGGTGCCTCACCGCTGATCATTTTGGGCCCCCCGGCCCTGATCCTCCGCTTGCCGCTTCCGGCCCCGAGTGGCATGCCAATCGGCCTCAATCCTTTTCGCCATCTCCAAAATCCGGGAGATAGGCACGTCAGAGACAAAAAGCAAGGCCTCCCTCAACTCCTCTTTTAGTCCCTTATAAAACCTCTTGACGTAACCTGCTTCGTCCAGCTGGTAAGAGCCCGCATATCGGGCCAAATGATCGAACTCTCGGTGGTACTCCACCACCGTCCTGGTGCCCTGCCTCAGCTGCAAGAACCGCTCCTCCAACTCGTCCCTGGCCGACTGCGGAACAAAGTGTTCCAGCAGCGTGGCCCTAAATTCCTCCCAAGTGATTTCTACAATCTCCCTATCAGCATATGTCGTGTCCAACCGCGTCTTCCACCACCTCTTAGCATGGGACTCTAAGCAAGATACCACTAGGGCCACCCTCTCCTCCCAAGGGCATCGTATCCCAGTCAACATCTCGTACATAACATCCAGCCACTCCTCTGTCCGCACTGCCGACTCTGTTCCCAAGTATGATGGGGGAGAGAGTCCTCGGAAGGTGCTCATCCAGTTGGCCCCTGGGTTTGGCTGCTGGGCTGGAGCCTGCTGAGCCCGGAAGGCCTCAAGGATAGCTATAAGGGTCTGCCCCATGTCCGACTGAAGGAAAGGTGTGGGGACCATGGGAGGTGGTGCAATGTCTGGAGTCTGCTGAGCTCCACCTTGTGGGGTGGGCTGAGCTGGGGGCTGCAAAACGAACTACATTAGTACGTAATCGACTCAATACCTAATAAAAGTGGACAATTTACATGTGATCCCCCATATGGGCACACCACTGCTTCCGCTGCTTAGTTTGTCCCCAAACTAAACTCGCGCGGGGGTGGCCTAGGGTTGTGGACTGTTACTTTTCGATCGAGGTCTGCCTTTGATACCACTTGTAAGACCCCCTTTTTTTTTCTCTTTCGACACCGGGGTCTTAGGCCCAGAACCGCCGTTTTGCGGTGACTCCTTCACGCCCTGGAGGGTCATCACCACAAAGCGCCGATTCTGCCGGCCGATATCGATCACAGAAAAGTAGCACTATGAAGTAAATGCAAATTGCAGTCCACAGAGAATCACAAGTCATAAAAAATATAACTCCACGAAGGGAGTGTCCACAGAATAAAACATCAGAGTAGCAAAAATACGGGCTTATGCCCGGTACATCATAGCCACACTACAAAATCACTCATGCGGAAGCAGAAAAACTACTCAAGGTCGAGACTCACGGTCCCGGCTGTATGAACTACGGAGCTAGACTGCCCCACCTCCAAGCGCACCGGTCTCTGGGGCTGCTCCTCCATGCTGGTCTCCACGATCCCCTAAATGATGCGGTTCAAAAACCGTTAGTCTAAAAGACTAAGTCCTATCATCCCCCGCCCCTTCCCCCACGGCTCCTAGGCACCGAGCGGAGAGGAAGAAAGGGGAGGACTTGAAGGTGGAGAATATCAAAAAGCAGATGGCAGTGGACCTATACTAGCAATTCTATAACATGTGTGGACAATAAGCTGAAATAGGAAAAGTAACCTTCACTTATGTGAGAACACATAAGCCAAGGGGTCTTCTGCAAGGCTCCCATCGTATAAAAAGTCCCATACCAATTTATACGTTGGGGTGTCGGTTATCAAGCAGCAGTAAATATAAATATCAAAATTAACCTTAATTTATAAACTTGCCCACACAAGCTTATAGATCAAGGGGTCGTTTTGCAGGTCCTAAAGTATAAGCGTCTCATTCCATTTATACTTTAGGTGTCTGAGTTAAAAGAATCTATTATGCTATGACATGCAAGTGGGTATGAGGGATCATGCAAGTACAACACACACACCCGACTCTGTGCACACAGACCTTTAGTTCCCCCTTTCTGGAGCCGTAACCTCCCAGGATACCTCCGTAGTGGCAGACGGAAGCGGTGGGTTGGGCCTCTCCCACCTCTAAACCAGTAAAGCACTACCGGTCAGACCTATCGTACGCCTCAACGCTTGGTGCACAAAGCGGACTCCTGCGTACTCTTGCCGGCTGGCGCACCGGACTTCTGTTGGCAAAGTGCTAACCACACTTGTCGAGTCAACGTATTGGCATCGGTGCATCGACCCTCCAATACCGAAGACCCACCACCTTAATTTCCTTTCCTTTTTATGCACATGCAAATTAGCGTAATCAAGAACCGAGCCGAAGCTCCCCGGACCAACACGTCCGTCTCAAACAATCGAGCTGAAGCTCCCAGGACCCAAAGTCCGCCTTTTAACCATCCAAGCCGAAGCTCCCAGCTAACTTCCGGTGCTAATAGTGTTTGTGTAAGGTGCAATCATAATTACTAAGTCACTCTTTTCAGCTTGTTAAAACAGTTTACGTTAACCTAGGACTGCCCCCGGTATTCCCTGTGAAAAGGGGCACTAGGAACTGTGTTGGGATTACGCCCACCGTTCCCTTTCGCAAGGTACTTATTTTGTTATTGGTTGATTCCCTTACCCATTATTTTCTCATGTTCCGATATACTAATCCTAGGGTGATTTGACTCCAACTCTCTCCTTGGGTAGGACGATTTTTCGTCGGACCCGAACGCCTCTAAACCCTAGACAAAAACCACACTCTACTCACTCATCTTCCATAGATGCCACCCATTCTACATATCCTTCCAGCAATCCATCAAATCCATCCCACGCCCTAATTCATATCCAAAATGATTTCCTGCTGTTTTGCTATATGCAGACCGCTTAAGCTACATGAGTCGTAAAAAGGGAAGTACATGAAATACTCATCCAATACCCCTATGATAATTACTAGAGGGCTAAAATGATATTTGAAGCATAAATCAAGAAATCCATAATTTTCCTAATTTGTCTGATAATTTATTTATTTATTCTAGTATCCAAAAAGCCCAAGTTTGAACATGAAGTAGCAATTTCAGACAAGATAATGTTCCAATAAATTTATGGTAATTACAAAATGAATAATTAACTCTAAGGCCTAAGTCTTCAAATTTTTCAGCAAGGTTTAGTCCCTTAAATTTAATTTCAAAGTTACCTCATAAAAATCAATTTAAAAGATTTTATAGTAATAGTACCTCCAAAAATTCAGAGAAAATTCAGAGATGATTGTGATGGCCTACAAATACGCTAGAAAACGTTTCATAATTTATCATTTAAAAATAATGCTATATTTGATTTTCTCATGAAATTTCAAGTTTATGGGTTAATGAACAAAGTATACTAATTAACCATCAAATATTTCCACAAATATTCCCACATGATAATATTGAGCTAGCAACACTATGTAGCAAGTTTCATAATTTTTCAATAAGTATTGGGCTCTTGCAATAATTATTTAGTATGTAACCAAAATAAAACACTTGTGAAGTA
This sequence comes from Platanthera guangdongensis, assembly GCA_039583875.1. NCBI lineage: Eukaryota > Viridiplantae > Streptophyta > Magnoliopsida > Asparagales > Orchidaceae > Platanthera > Platanthera guangdongensis. The sequence goes on along the minus strand of CM077163.1, from coordinate 124,976,015 downwards.
GATGCCCTAACTACATATCCAAAAATTCTATCAAAATTCATACATGATTAGTATAGCCTAAAACTACCTCTGTCAATGTTTCATGCCCCTTTCAATGGGCAGTGAGACCACAATAGCCAAATTATTAATTATGGCAATCCTATTGGTTACAAATGAAGTGCTACAAATATTGATCAAAACTCCTCAAGTAAATTATCAGAGGCTCAAAATATCCCCATTCCCTCACTACTCAAATTTAGTTAAGTTTCAAGATGTTTAGCTAACTCAAACCTACACTACAAGTTTTAGGTCCTAAGCTAGGGTTAGGGTTTTGGGGATCCTACCCTTTTCAAAATTAGTTAATATTTCTAACAGAGGGCTTTATATGTACTAGAAACTTCCTTGCAAAATTTGGAGTTCATCCAAGGTGTTTAGGACTCATGCCCTTCACAAGGCAAAAAGGTCCCTCCTTAAGGTTTGGCCTAGGGACTTAGGGCAAATCAACTCCACTCTACCCCACATTCCAAGGGGAGGTGATAAGTGCCATAACAAGTCAGTGACCCAAACTTCAGCCCCTGTTGAGGTGATTTGGTCACTGAAAATCAGAAATGCACTTTTTGACCAAAATGCCCTTATTAAGGTATAGTTAGGGTTGGGTCAAAACCTATTCAAAACAAATCCAAATTAGGTGAAACTCTACACAGACACCTAAAATGAACCCAGGGACCACTCACCAAAATTTGCGAGGGTTTGGAGGTGTTTAGGGCACCTATTTAATTTATTTAATAATTATTAAATTTTTACAAAAAACTATAGAAATATTTTCTACAAAAATTCCCATTTTTCTACAGGTCCTAGGTATAGCTAGGATAGACTTCCTTCCAAAATCTCAGGTCATGTGGACAAGGGATGAAGGGTGGGCATCCATTTTAATCTCAGGTTAGCCCTAGGTATAGTGCCCACCAAAATGGGTGCTGTGGTCTAACCACTCACCCAAACGAGTTGAAATAAATTTTAAAATAATCTAGACTCGAAGGGCTACAACTTTTGTGACTGACCATTTTTCCTAAAACGGCCTCTAAGGGCTTCATTTGGTAGAATCAGTAAGTGTGTTAAAAAAGAATAATAAATCATTATATTCATTATAAAAATAATAAAACTTTTACCGTTCATCTCCTTCTTCCAAACAGAGCCCGTAAAGAAAAACGCCCTAATGACCTGTAGCTTTCTCCCGCCTATTACCGGCCACCTAGCCACTTCCCTGGCCAGCCACCACCCCCACCACCTCCGTTGAGGTGAGGGCTACCGCCGGGCGGCGGCACGGCCGCCGGAGGGGCGGTTTCCGGCGAACCCGATAGGTAGAAAATCCATGGAAAAATATGAAATTTGCTCTCCCAATCGGGCTCAATTGAGCCCGATTTCTCTCCTAAACGATCTAAGGATCTAGCCCACGAAGAGAGGAGTAGAGGAGGACCTTCCTGGCGTCCTGGATGCGAGAGGAGCGTCGGGATGCCATTGACGACGACGGCGGCGCTCGGCTTCTGCAACCGCACAGTGGGATGGCTCATCTCCTCCAGGTAAACGCTCTAAAATGATCCCCTTGGCCTCTTGATGGTGTTTAAATGGCAAATGGGGGAGAGGGGAGGCTGGTTCTTCAATGGCCATTAACACCATTAAAGGTGTGGCTCGGGTAGAGTGGAGGGGGGCTGAACCCATCCCTTGGTGGCCGGGAAACAGCAGGAATCAACTCCTCTCCCCTAGAGGAGTTGATTGCAGCCATAAATGGTGGCTGTTAGCCTCCCTTGGCCGGCCTTCCACTTCCCCTTCCTCTTCCTCAATTTCTCTCTCCTCCATTATCATGGAGGGGAGCTCCTTTCTCTCTCCTAGTCACCTCTGGTTGACTAGTCAACCTCACAAGCTAAATGCAGCCCACTTGATTATGATGGTCATGGGGGTGGGGTTAGCCTAAGGGAGAAGTGGCTTGGGCTTGGATTAGCCCTTTTTGGGCTAGGTTTGACTTGACCTAAATGAGGGTTGACCTGGTCAATTTGACCATCTGGGTTGACCCCATTGGGTTTTTAGTGGCCCATTGAACTCCCTTAAGGTCTAGGGTTACTTGAATAGGGTTGGTTGGGCCTCTTGGTGGTCTCATGTCCCTTGGCAAGGGCACTTTGACCATCTAGGGCTAGAGTTGACTTGGGTCAATATGACCAATTGGGTTGACCCCTATGGGTCCTGGGTGACCCATTGGCTTCCCCTAGGGTCTAGGTAGGGTTATGTAGGGTTACCCTGACCTCTGGAGGTCACATACCCTTAGCAAGGGTACTTTGACCAGATTAGGAGGTTGAGTTGACCTGGGTCAACCTGGCCTCTAGGGCTGGCCCCAATGTGCCCTTAGTGACCCATTGACCTCTCTTTAGGGTTAGGAGGGCTTGGGTGGGGTCCTCTAGGCTAGGAGTAGGTCAATTGACCCTAAGTAGTCTAGTTTGACCCATTTAGGGCTAGGGTTGACCTTGGTCAACTGAGCCTCTTGGGTTGACCCTAATGGGTCCTTTTGGCTCTAATGGGCCTCCCAAGGTATTAGGGGTATTGTGGTAGGGTCTTGGGGTTAAGGTGTAGCCCATGGTCTGTAACGCCCCGAAACTCAAAGGAGAAAAGGGGGATGTTTTGGGCCAGTTTGAGTCTGGCTGCAGGCACACGGCCTGGGACACGGGCGTGTCCCAGGGCGTGTCAAGCCTGTGTCGACACTAAGGCGGGAAGTGGACACTTTAGTCTCGACATTGTGTCGAGACTGGGCACACGGCCTGCGACACGGGCGTGTCGCAGGGCGTGTCGACCCGTGTCGACACTTAGCCGCGAAGTCAACACAGTGCGTTGACGTTGTGTCGAGACATGGAACACGGCCCGCGACACGGGCGTGTCGCAGGGCGTGTCAACCCGTGTCGACACTCGTCCCGCGAAGTCGACACTTTGGTGTCGACAATGCGTCGAGACATGACACACGGCCTGCGACACGGGCGTGTCGCAGGGCGTGTCGACCCGTCTCGACACTTAGCCGCAAAGTGTCGAGACCGTGTACACGGCTTGGAGCCCAGGCGTGTCAAGGTGACACGGGTAGGGACACGGGCCTGTCCTAGAACCCGTGCAGTGCTCGGGTTGAAAATGGGGGAAAAATCATGGGGTACACGACCGGCTACACGGCCGTGTCAGGTGGAACACGGGCGTGTCAGCTCGAACACGGGCGTGTTCGATACCCGTGTGAGGTTCCAGGTGATTCGATTTTGACGGCGAATGAGGCACACGGCCCTGGACACGTGCGTGTGCCAGGCCGTGTTCGGTCCAGATTGGGCATTTCAGCCCCGAATCGAAGCCGTTCATTTCTTTGACTGAAGATCCAACGGCTGGGGTTGTTCCTGAAGGGATATACCCGGGTTTTGACTTAGAAAACCCTTACTTTTCTTCACATGTTCTCTTTCTAAATCCTTGGAGAGAAAGGAGAGCTAAGGGAAGAAGAAGGAGCTAGATCCGCCATTGGAGGAGCTTCGGAGCTCCGAATCGCAAGCCGACTCCGGATCCACGGAGGCAACGCAAGTGCGGTGATTTCCATCCGATTACTTTTCAATGGCGCCAAAAAGGAACTCAAGGGTAACGATCCTCATCTTGAGCATGAGTCGCTCTCTTTCTTAGCATAGGAAGCCCGCTCTCGCGAGTTTGCGGAGAGTTGGAGGCGTTCCTTCGGGTAGATATGTGAAGTCCCTGTTGTTTAGAGTTCGTATGCGAGAACGGACATAGGCATGATGTGTGAAGCCTACCCGGACATGTTGGTCTGGATCGGTGATGTTGCATTGCATAAGGCCGGAGAAGACTCCGTGCTATTGGTTGTTTTTCGGGTTTTCTACGCGGTAGATTGCAGCAGGGAGCCTTGGGGACTAACCCAAAGGTGCACCCGGAAAACTGGGCGGATACGAGATCTTGCCAACTTGGTGGCCTGAGAGCCAACTTGAACATAACTGGGTTATGTGATTTGTGATGGACACGGGACTCGGTGGAAGTTTGACCCGCGCAAATGGCTTAAATTGTCGTTGCGATGTGAGCACGGGTTAGATGGAACCATACCCGTTCTATGTCGTTCGGTTAAAGAGACCTAAAGGCACGTGGCACTTACCGTTGGCATAGAGTAGGGTCTTCGGCGGTTGATGGCTTAAATTGACGTGACCAATGCCAGGAAGACAAATTGCTCATAAGTTTGGCCGTCAGTTGGCGGTGGTGAGTCCGGAATGTTGATGGCTTAAATTGACGTGACATCGACCGGTTCACCGAGAATGTGCCCTGAGTGCACGGGGCGTGTGGCCGTGCGAGCCAACGTCTGTGAAGTAATGGCTATGGTTATATACATTGCTCGCTTATGCTAATGAAATGTAGGGAAGGAGCATCGCCGCCCCGAGTTGGGGGAGGGATCGTTATAATTTGGTCAGCATTGCTGACCGTTGCCTTGTTTTGCCACCGTGCGGTGATTTGTTGCTTGCAGGTGCAGCTGGACCAAGCGGTCAATAGCGGGCTAAAGCACTTTTTGAGAAGCTGGCCCTCGAAGGCCCAAGTAGAAGTGTTTACTGCTTTGTTCATGTATGACCGGCCTGCGTGCCGTGGTTTGTAAAACATGTAATTTTCAAGTGAAACACTTTGTAAGGCCTTAAGGCCGGTTTTGGGTATTTTTGTATAACATTCCTTTTGGTATTAGTGGACATTCATGCTCCTATGCTGGGTTCTTGTTTACAACTCTTATAAACTGTTTCCGCTAGAATGCTCTGTGTAGGACGTTGAGATTGGTTGGATGGTTTCCATAAGTAACCACCAGGTCTGTTTGTGGTATATGGCGTCGGGCCCCGGCCGGACCTACTGCTATATGCTATGCGACGGATAGGGGGTGTTACAATTTGGTATCAAAGCCAGGTTTTGGTCGGGCTTAAAGTGAATTCGTGGACGAATTCTTTTTAAGGGGTGGTGAGCACATTGTGTGCGTCATCGTTATAATGGTAAAAGAACCCATGAATGTCCACTTAGGAATGAAAATACTCGTGTTTGAGGAACTTGCGTGTTCCTATAATTGCTGTTTGCAATTTATTTGGTCGCTTAACGGTGTTTTGTACCACTATAGGTGACCAGAAGTGGTGTTGGGCCGTCAAAACGCCGAGTTTCTGAGGCTAGTAGTGCACCGGATGTTGCTCCTGCAACACCTCTGTCGGCTGAAAATATACGATTGGTGGCTGAAGCGGTGTTGGCCGTGATCAATGCGCAGCCTGGAAGGCAAGCGCAGCAGCCCGCTCCTGTGATGGAGCAAGTACCTCTTCAAGAGGCTGAGCCGAGGAGAGTGGAGCAAGTGGTTGTGGAACCAATAGTGCCAAGGAGGGCAACTGAGAGGTAGCTGAAGCATGTAATGAGCTTTAACCCTCCGTTATTCTCGGGGTTGGGAACCCCATCTCAGGCTGAAGACTGGCTCTCCAGGGTGAAGAGAGTCATGACAGCAACGGAGACGGAGCAGTGGCAAATGACCACCATCGCTACGTTCCTGCTGGACGGTGAAGTGAGGATGTGGTGTGAAGGATTGGAGCTGCACTTACTGAGAGGTAGGCAACTTTGTGATGTCTCGATGGAGGAGTTCTCGAGATTATTTTTGGCTAGACACCTCCCTTCAACGCAGAAGATAGCGTTGGAGAATGAGTTCCTGAAGTTGGTACAGGGTGAGAGGAGCGTGGATGAATATCTCCACGAGTTTACTCGTCTGAGTCGATATGCTAGCTCCACCATCATGGATGAGGAGCGCAAGACTAATCGCTTTTATGAAGGCCTGAGGGATGAGTTGAGATTATTACTTACAAGGCCGATGACGCAGGGTTTCTTAACCTTGATCAATACTGCCCGGTCCTTGGAGAAGGACATGAAGAGCGTGCAAGCGAAGAAAAGCTTGGGTGAGAAGAAATCTGAGTTCAGAGTGCCGACTGCTTCAAAGTCCGGCTATCGGAGGTCTTTTAAGAAGCATAGGACTTCGGGTCCAGCTCCTTCTGGCGCTTCTGGGGAGACTACAGGTTGGACCCCGGGTGCGTGTTTTACATATGGAAAGACGGGGCATTTCGCCCGTGACTGTTGGAGCGGACGTCCTAAGTCCGAGAGAAGGCCGGGAGCTACTTATGAAGAGAATGGAAAGGCGGTGGAGTCGACCGCATCCCACTATGCTCCGGCCCAACCAAGGGTCTATAATCTTGGCCAACAGGAGGCCATTAAACAAGCTGATGTGGTGACATGTACGATTTAATTTATAGCAAGTCAATTTCCTTATATGCTTGTTATGCACATGTTACCTTACCACTACTTGTTTAGGATTTGTGTTGATTTGTGAAAATCCGGTACGAGCACTCTTCGATACGGGAGCTTCACACTCCTTCTTGTCCGAAGGATTTATATTACGCATCGGAGTCCCTTCTTCGATGGCGAAGGATAAGTTGGATGTGTTGTTGCCAAATGGGTGTTCGATGCGAGCGGATAGGATCTGCGATGTTAAGATTCATATTGGAGAGTAGGTGTTTGACCTGCGGGCGTCCTTACTTCCGTTGGTGGAGTTCGACGTCATATTTGGCATGGACTGGCTCTCGGAGCAGCATGCCCATATAGATTGCGGTAGCAAGGAAGTCAAGCTGGGAGCAAGTCGTGAGACGACTTTTACGGGCTTAAAGGGGTCGAGCAAGACGTTGATGTCTGCTCTTCAGGTGGTGAAGGCGGTTCGTGCCGGAGCAGAACTGTTCTTTACACTAGTGGACGTTGCAAAGCCGAAGCCCGCGTTGGATTGTATTTCAGTGGTATCGGAATACCCTGATGTGTTCCCTGCAGATCTTCCTGGAGCCCCGCCTCAGCGGGAGATAGATTTTACGATCGAGCTAGTGCCAGGTGCAAAGCCTGTGTCACGATCTCCGTATCGGCTAGCGCCTAAGGAAATGGCGGAACTGAAAGTTCAACTGCAAGAGTTGTTGGAGCAAGGGTATGTGCGCCCGAGTTCTTCGCCTTGGAGCGCACCGGTCCTCTTTGTTAAGAAGAAGGACGGAAGCTTGAGGCTATGTATTGATTATCGGGAGCTAAACAAGCTGACTGAGAAGAACAAGTACCCGATCCCCCGGATTGATGATCTCTTTAATCAGTTAGTCGGGTCGACGGTGTACTCGAAGTTAGATCTCAAGGCTGGGTACTATCAGCTGCGGATAAGGGAGAGTGATATCCCGAAGACAGCGTTTAGTACGAGATACGGGCATTATGAGTTTACGGTCATGCCGTTTGGGCTGACTAATGCGCCGTCAGTATTCATGGATTTGATGAACAGGACGTTCAGGGAGTACTTGGACCATTTCGTGATCGTCTTCATCGACGATATTTTGGTGTACTCGCAAAGTGAGGAAGATCACTTCAAGCATCTCCATTTGGTGTTGGAGACACTCAGGAGAAATCAGTTGTATGCCAAGTTCTCGAAGTGCGAGTTTTGGCTATCCTCAGTGGCGTTCCTCGGGCATATAGTGAGTGGAGAGGGTATTGCTGTGGATCCGACGAAGATTGTTGCGATACGGGAGTGGCCTGAGCTTGCTACGGTAGCAGAAGTCCGGAGCTTTTTGGGGCTTGCCGGCTATTATAGGCGCTTCGTAGAGAACTTCTCGCAGTTAGCGTTACCTCTCACTACTTTGACGAGGAAGGAGTATAAGTTCGTTTGGACGCCGGAGTGCGCGCGAGCTTTTGAGGAGTTGAAGTGTCGGTTGACCACGGCGCCTGTGCTGAGTTCGCCATGTGGAACCGAAGGCTATGAGATATATAGCGATGCTTCGGGCAGCGGTTTGGGTTGTGTGCTACTGCAGCACGGAAGCGTGATAGCTTATGGCTCGAGACATCTAAAAGTGCACGAGAGAAATTATCCGGTCCATGACTTGGAGTTGGCGGCCGTGATTTTTGCCTTGAAGCTGTGGAGACACTATTTGTATGGTGTGAAGATTGATATCTACACCGATCACAAGATCCTGAAGTATCTTATAGATCAGAAGGATCTGAATATGCGGCAGCGTAGATAGATGGAGTTCCTGGGGGACTATACATTCAAGATCCACTATGTGCCTGGCAAAGGGAATGCGGTTGCGGACGCGTTGAGTCGCCGAGCCCCAGCTCAAGAAAATTGGCTATCAGTGCATGATGAGTGGTTGGTGCAGGAGTTGGATGCGTTGGAGATTGTTTGTGTGGATAGACAATCTAGTGCTGAAGCAGTGCTGAATTGGACTGAAGTCCAATATGACCTGGCTGATCGGATTCGGCAGGCTTTGGATATGGATGCTCATATGAAGCAGTTCATGGTAGAGGCTCTGGATGGGTCAAATTCCCAATTCATCGTGGAGGACGAATTGCTTTGGAAAGACGGTCGTTTGTGCGTCCCAAGTGTGGGCAAGTTACGGGTGGAGTTGTTGTACGAGGCGCACCATACCAAGTACTCGATTCACCCGGGGAGCACGAAGATGTACCGCGATGTAAAAAAACTGTTTTGGTGGCCGGGTTTGAAGAAGGATGTGGCGCTATACGTAGCGAAGTGCCAAACCTGCGCCTTGGTAAAGGCGGAGTGCCAAAAGCCGGGAGGATTTCTTAAGTCCTTGCCTATTCCGGAGTGGAAATTCGACGACATCTCTATGGACTTTGTGCACGGTTTGCCAAGGTCGCAAAAGGGGAACGACGCCATTTGGGTGGTTGTTGATCGATTAATGAAGGTGTCGCATTTTATTCCGCATAGGAAGGATGATCCGGTGGAGAAGCTGGCAAAGCTTTATGTGGATAACATAGTACGACTTCATGGTGTGCCCCGCAGCATCGTGAGCGACCGAGATGGGCGGTTCACGTCCAATGATTGGAGGTTGGTGCAGCAAATGTTGGGAACAAAGCTGAAGTTTAGCACAGCCTTCCATCCGCAAACGGATGGGCAGACCGAGAGGGTCAATAGAACCATGGAAGACATGCTTCGCATGTGTGTCTTGGATTTTGGAAAGCAATGGGAAGACCACCTTTATTTGGTGGAGTTCGCATACAACAACAGCTACCAAGCGAGTATTCAGATGGCGCCTTTCGAGGCCCTATATGGTAGAAGATGTCGCACGCCATTGTCTTGGATAAAAACGGGTGAGTCAAAGTTGTATAAGCGATCGGAAGTAGAGGGTGCTACTTCTTTGGTGAGAACCATTCGGGAGAGGTTGCTTATCGCTCAGGACCGGCAAGCAAAGTACTATAATGCCAAGCACAGGAACGTGGAGTTCGCTGTGGGCGATTATGTATACCTAAAAATCACGCCGTTCAAGGGTGTCTCGCGGGTGCGGCGATTGAAAAAGCTAAGCCCGAGGTACCTTGGACCGTTTGAGGTTCTGGAGGGAGTTGGTGAAGCGGCCTATAGGTTGAAGCTTTCAGTGGAGCTAAGTGGTTTACATGATGTATTCCATATTTCGGTGCTTCGGAAGGCGGTACAAGAGCCTACGCATGTGATCGCAGTTGATCAAGTGCCGGTGGATAGTGGGCTAACGACAAAGGTCAAGCCCGTGCGGATTGACGACTCGGAGGTCAAGCGGCTACGCAATAAAGAGATCAGGATGGTCAAGGTCCGGTGGGACAATTGCGGTCATGAGGAGCTCTCTTGGGAGCGAGAGCATACGATGCTTGACGAGTATTCGGAGTTGTTCCGCTCAGGTACAAATTTTGGTTTTGTACATGTTTTTACTTTATGTAATTTCGTGGACGAAATTCTTTTAAGAGGGGTAGAGTTGTAACGCCCCGAAACTCAAAGGAGAAAAGGGGGATGTTTTGGGCCAGTTTGAGTCTGGCTGCAGGCACACGGCCTGGGATATGGGCGTGTCCCAGGGCGTGTCAAGCCTGTGTCGACACTAAGGCGGGAAGTCGACACTTTGGTCTCGACATTGTGTCGAGACTGGGCACACGGCTTGCGACACGGGCGTGTCGCAGGGCGTGTCGACCCGTGTCGACACTTAGCCGCGAAGTCGACAAAGTGCGTTGACGTTGTGTCGAGACATGGAACACGGCCTGCGACACGGGCGTGTCGCAGGGCGTGTCAACCCGTGTCGACACTCGTCCCGCGAAGTCAACACTTTGGTGTCGACAATGTGTCGAGACATGACACACGGCCTGTGACACGGGTGTGTCGCAGGGCGTGTCGACCCGTGTCGACACTTAGCCGCAAAGTGTCGAGACCATGTACACGGCTTGGAGCCCAGGCGTGTCAAGGTGACACAGGTAGGGACACGGGCGTGTCCTAGAACCCGTCCAGTGCTCGGGTTGAAAATGGGGGAAAATCATGGGGTACACGGCCGGCTACACGGCCGTGTCAGGTGGAACACGGGCGTGTCAGCTCGAACACGGGCGTGTTCGATACCCGTGTGAGGTTCCAGGTGATTCGATTTTGACGGCGAATGAGGCACACGGCCCTGGACACGGGCGTGTGCCAGGCCGTGTTCGGTCCAGATTGGGCATTTCAGCCCCGAATCGAAGCCGTTCATTTCTTTGACTGAAGATCCAACGGCTGGGGGTTGTTCCTGAAGGGATATACCCGGGTTTTGACTTAGAAAACCCTTACTTTTCTTCACATGTTCTCTTTCTAAATCCTTGGAGAGAAAGGAGAGCTAAGGGAAGAAGAAGGAGCTATATCCGCCATTGGAGGAGCTTCGGAGCTCCGAATCGCAAGCCGACTCCGGATCCACGGAGGCAACGCAAGTGCGGTGATTTCCATCCGATTACTTTTCAATGGCGCCAAAAAGGAACTCAAGGGTAACGATCCTCATCTTGAGCATGAGTCGCTCTCTTTCTTAGCATAGGAAGCCCGCTCTCGCGAGTTTGCGGAGAGTTGGAGGCGTTCCTTCGGGTAGATATGTGAAGTCCCCGTTGTTTAGAGTTCGTATGCGAGAACGGACATAGGCATGATGTGTGAAGCCTACCCGGACATGTTGGTCTGGATCGGTGATGTTGCATTGCATAAGGCCGGAGAAGACTCCGTGCTATTGGTTGTTTTTCGGGTTTTCTATGCGGTAGATTGCAGCAGGGAGCCTTGGGGACTAACCCAAAGGTGTACCCGGAAAACTGGGCGGATACGAGATCTTACCAACTTGGTGTCCTGAGAGCCAACTTGAACATAACTGGGTTATGTGATTTGTGATGGACACGGGACTCGGTGGAAGTTTGACCCGCGCAAATGGCTTAAATTGTCGTTGCGATGTGAGCACGGGTTAGATGGAACCGTACCCGTTCTATGTCGTTCGGTTAAAGAGACCTAAAGGCACGTGGCACTTACCGTTGGCATAGAGTAGGGTCTTCGGCGGTTGATGGCTTAAATTGACGTGACCAATGCCAGGAAGACAAATTGCTCATAAGTTTGGCCGTCAGTTGGCGGTGGTGAGTCCGGAATGTTGATGGCTTAAATTGACGTGACATCGACCGGTTCACCGAGAATGTGCCCTGAGTGCACGGGGCGTGTGGCCGTGCGAGCCAACGTCTGTGAAGTAATGGCTATGGTTATATACATTGCTCGCTTATGCTAATGAAATGCAGGTAAGGAGCATCGCCGCCCCGAGTTGGGGGCGGGATCGTTATAATTTGGTCAGCATTGCTGACCGTTGCCTTGTTTTGCCACCGTGCGGTGGTTTGTTGCTTGCATGTGCAGCTGGACCAAGCGGTCAATAGCGGGCTAAAGCCCTTTTTGCGAAGCTGGCCCTCGAAGGCCCAAGTAGAAGTGTTTACTGCTTTGTTCATGTATGACCGGCCTGCGTGCCGTGGTTTGTAAAACATGTAATTTTCAAGTGAAACACTTTGTAAGGCCTTAAGGCCGGTTTTGGGTATTTTTGTATAACATTCCTTTTGGTATTAGTGGACATTCATGCTCCTATGCTGGGTTCTTGTTTACAACTCTTATAAACTGTTTCCGCTAGAATGCTCTGTGTAGGACGTTGAGATTGGTTGGATGGTTTCCATAAGTAACCACCCGGTCTGTCTGTGGTATATGGCGTCGGGCCCCGGCCGGACCTACTGCTATATGCTATGCGACGGATAGGGGGTGTTACATGGTCATCCTAAACCATTGTTCAGAGTTCTACTATTTGCAGACCATGATGATTTTCCACATTTTGTCTCCTATCTCTTGGCCCATTTCTGGCTTCCTAGGGTTTGTCATGACCTAGTCATGAACAAAACCACTCCTAGGGGTCTAGTTGGAAATGGGATGTTACAGAAGGAACCTTGTTAAAAGTCAGACTAAGGATATTACATCTCTTAAGATGGCTGCATCAGATTCAGAAAAAATGCTGGATCTAAAGATGAATGAAGTTGCCAAACAGAAAACATAACTGTTATTCAGATGGGTACAATTACATTCAAGAATGATCAAATCAAAAGTCTGGAAGTAAAACTTCAGAGAGAGAAGGATTTGGTGGCTAAATTCTCTAAGCCAAAATTAGTCTTACCCTTAATTGATGACTTTATTCCCCAAAAGGGTAAGACAGGATTAGGCTTTAAGGGAAATGCAAGGGCTGTCAATTCCAATAGAAAAGACAAAGCCCCAGTGCAGCCACTAGTGTTTAAACCCCCCAATTTCTTTCAGAAAAGTATGGAAGCCAACTAACAGATATGATCATGATATCACACATGGTCATCATGAATCATTAATGCTTGATGCTCCAGCCCTAGCTCTCAAGAATAGAACCACTCAACCTACAGTTTTAAAAACTGCTGACAACAATGTTGTTAAAACTACATTGAAAAGAAGATATAATAGATATGAGTGCTGGTGTTGTGGCAAGGTGGGCCATTATGCCATTTACTGTTGGTATAACACAACTGTCAGGAGGAATGTCAGCTTACCTGTTAGAAAGACTGCTGGTAAGTATGACAGGTTTCAGTCTAAGCTGAACCTAGGACCCAATAATTATTGGGGTTCTAAGGTTAAGTAATCTTATTTGATGCAGGTGAGTCCAAGTGACCATACCCCTATATGGTACTTGGATAGTGGATGTTCTAGGAACATGACTGGAATAAGAAGAATGCTGAAGGACTACACTCCTATAGAAAATGGACCTAAAGTGATCTTTGGTGGATCTGAAAAAGGGGTCATTAAAGGGTTTGGTAACATTTCTAATAGTTCCATCACTATCACTCAAGTGGCTTATGTGAAGGGTCTGAAACATAACCTAATAAGCATAAGCCAACTGAGTGATCTTAGTTATGACACTTCATTTATTAAGAATGGGTGTCAGATTAAAAGGACAAGTGATCAGAAGGTCATCTTGTCTGGTTATAGAAAAGGAAATGTTTATTGCCTAAATTTTGTGAGTGAGAATAATGATTCTCCTGTTTGTCTTGTTGCTGATGAGAAAGCCTCTCATTATGTCAAATGGCACAAAAGGCTAGCTCATCTTAACTACAAGACTATTGAACAATTCTTTAGTAAAGAGTTAGTGAGAAATGGTCCTCAAGTCAAGTGCATTAAGGGTGGTATATGTTCAACTTGTCAAAAAGGCAAGCAGACCAAATCCTCCTTTCACAGTCTTGATACCAAAGACTCAATGAGGTGTTTATACCTCTTGCATATGGATCTATTTGATCCTATGCTAGTTCAAAGTCTAGGCAGGAAAGTCTATACAAATGTGGTTATAGATGACTATTCTAGATTTACATGGGTTTTCTTCCTGAGACAGAAATCTGAAACCCCAACTATCTTCCACAATTTTGTTAAACAAATTCAGAATGAACTTAACAATTCATTGGTCAAAATCAGAAGTGACCATGGAACTGAATTTCAGTCTGAAAGTATGACAAAGTTTTGTGAAGAACTAGGGATTCATCAAGAATTCTCCTCACATAGAACTCCTCAGCAAAATGGTATTGCTGAAAGAAAGAATAGGACATTTATTGAGGCTAGAAGAACACTACTGAGTGACACTTCTCTCCCAAAATATTTCTGGGCTGAGGCAATAAATACTGCATGTCATGTTCTCAATAGAGCTTCCAACACCAAAAGCCACAAAAAGACACCATATGAGATTATGAAAGGCAGAAAACCAAATATATCATATTTTAGGATCTTTGGTAGCAAGTGCTATGAACTTAACAATGACAAGACTTACCTAACTAAGTTTTCTGTCAAATCCTAAGATGGGATATTTGTTGGGTACAATAACAGTAGTAAGGCATACAGGGTCTACAACTTGACTACACAAGTTGTAGAAGAATATATTCATGTAGTATTTGATGAATCTAAGCTAATTAACTATGAGCTATCTAGCAATTCTTGTAGCTCTACAGGTTTAAAAGAAAAGATGGACATGCTAACTGTTAGTGAAGACCAAACTACAAGGCAGAATGAGGAAAATATTGGTTGCTGTCCAGGGGGAGTACAAGACTCACAAGTTGCTGATGAAGATAATGAAGTACAACATGATGGGGAGAATGGAGACATTCAAACTGTAGAAGGATTGCCTCCAGTAATAAGACATCTAAAGGATCATCCAGCACACCAAATCATTGGTGATCCAAGATATGGTGTTCAAACCAGAAGCAAGAACATAAACACAGTTCTTTGTTCAAGCTTCCTGTCTCAGTTGGAACCCAAAAGATTTGAAGAAGCCATACAGGATTCAAACTGGATTGATGCAATGTAGGAGGAGCTGAATCAATTCAGGAGATGTAAAGTATGGAAGCTGGTCCAAAAACCAAAGAATCACAATGTGATTGAGACTAAGTGGATCTACAGGAACAAACTGGATGAAAATGACATCATAGTCAAGAACAAAGCAAGATTAGTTGCTAAGGGCTATAGACAGGAAGAAGGAATAGATTTTGATCAGACATTTTCTCCAGTGGCAAGATTGGAAGCAATAAGGCTATTCCTTGCCTATGCAGCTACCAGGGGTTCAAGGTGTTTCAAATGGATGTCAAGTCAGCATTTCTAAATGGTAACTTAAAAGAGGAAGTCTATGTTGAACAACCCTAAGGTTTTGTCGATCCTCTCTATCCTAATTATGTTTATAGGCTTAAGAAAGCCATATATGGACTGAAACAAGCTCCTAGGGCTTGGTATGAAACTTTGTCTACCTTCCTCATTGAGAACAAATTTCAAGGGGCAAAATAGATAATAATCTATTCCTTAGGGAATCAAAAGGCAAGATCATCCTAGTCCAGATATATGTTGATGACACTATCTTTGGATCAACAGAAAACAACCTTTGTAGGAAGTTTGCAAAACTTATGCAAGGGAAGTTTAAGATGAGCAGTATGTGTGAGCTTAAATTCTTCTTGGGACTCCAAGTTAGATAGACTGATGATGACTTGTCTATATCCCAGTCTAAGTTCACCAAGGAGTTAATAAAGAAATATGGTATGGAGTCATCCTCCACCATGAGAACTCCTATGGGGTCAAGTATGCCTATAGGCAAAGATGATGCAGGAAAACTTGTAGATGAGTCTTTATATAGAGGGATAATTGGCTCCCTTTTATACTTAACTGCTAGTAGACCAGACATCATGTATGCTGCATGTGTCCGTGCTAGGTATCAAGCAAGCCCTAAAGAATCTCATTATACTGCAGTTAAAAGAATTTTGAGATATCTCAAGGGAACACCTAATCTTGGCATTTGGTACCCTAAGAATAGAGACTTTCTACTGACAGGTTATTCAGATGCTGACTTTGTAGGATGCAAAGAAGATAGGAAAAGCACAACTGGCACATGTCAGTTTTTAGGTGGAAGATTGCTGTCCTAGAGCTGTAAAAAGCAGACTAGTGTGACAATATCCACTGCTGAGTCAGAATATGTTGCTGCAGGCAGTTGCTGTGCTCAGCTATTATGGATTCAACATCAACTTGAAGACTATGGTATCAAGGTACACTACTAGAAAACAGACTTTTGGCCAGGGCAAATTTCCCTGGCAAAAAGTCCAAAACCGTAGCTAAAAAGCTTTAGCCACGGTCTAGCCACGGGAAAATGCCGTGGCTAAAGTCGGCGTGGCTAAACATTTTAAGGCACGGATTGGCCGTAGCAAATAGTATTAGCCACGAGAAAAAACTGCCGTGGAAAATAAGCAAACTATTAGCCACGGTATAAAACCCTAGCTAAAAGTGAACTCGTTATTTTTTAAAAACTATTTGCCACAGTTACAAGGCGTGACAAATACTAATTTATGTTTTTTTAAAAAAAACATATTCAAAATTTGCCCCCACACTCACACAAAATCTTCTTAGCTTGAAAAATGGACCTTAAAAGCTTCTTATCTTTTCTGAAGCTGATTTCTAGAACAAGCTTCAACCAAACTGGAAAATGTTTCAGCTAGCTCCAAAAATAATTATTTAATGATGATGCATTCACAATTGGTATTTCTTAACAAGTGCCTCAACTTTTCTTTCAGCTGTATAAATACACCATATATCAAAGGGAAATGTAAATGCCTCGATGGAAACATTTAACAAGTTATGGATCCATGAGTGAGTGTGCATCCAAATATACTCAAATGGGTAATATTCTACACTTAAAAATACTGGCTATATGGTTTGGATTGGAAAAATGCATGGACTTTAGGCTGATGACATTCTTTAGTAACTTGAGAAATATTCAAGAGAGTGAAAAACAGTTGTATTAGCAACAAAGTTGTGCTTGCTTGTGGGATACTCATGGATATGCCCCTCTAAACAGACTACAAAACCAAGTATAAAGACCCACATAAGGATCAAATTAAAGATTACCTTCGGTTAAAGCCAAATCAAATGGGCTACAAGGCAATAAGATAGGCATAAAGCAGCGCTCGTCAGGAAGCTTGAATGGAATGGATTGGCCTTGTAGAATAACTGTATCTGGCCAGCGCCAGTGACAAAATGTCTCAAAGAACAATATTATGAGGGAACTTAAACTAGCAGTATGATATCTTTGGCAAATATACGCAGACAGAATTGACAGATAATTCCTCCAAAAAATCCAAGTATCTGCAAGTAAAATTGGAAGTATATACATTTTTAAGTGAATTGAAAGTTTAATTACTCACATGAGAATAAAGCCCTCGTCTTTTAGCCCATAACTTTATACACCTCAACTTTGCCTGGAAGTACTACAAACAAAATCAAAATAAAAAATAGAGATTCACTGCTTTATAATATAAAAAAAGATGAGCATCATTAGAAGTATGTATTCAAAGCTAAAGTGATGAAGCTGTGTGAATCCATCAAATAAAAAATGACACCAACATGTCACTATTTATTCAAACAGTAAATCAGTAAATATATTAATGACAGCTGATGGAATAGTATAAAAACCATGACAGACACATGAAGCATGGGTATACTTAAGAATCATTAGGATGTAGAACTATACGAGCAACTAATTCTGAACCGAATTTTATAAATGTAATAGGAGATGAGCAATAAAACTCCAAGCGAAGCACTGAATAAACATCATTAACACTATAAGAGCATAAAAATAGAACCATTAATTATGCAAACAATACATCCCTTTCTATGTGATGCAAATACTTATTTGCATGATCATTTTCCTAATACTAAAATCGATATTTAAAGCACCATGTGATATTCTCACCACTAGAGAGAATAACACCAAACTATTTAACAAATAAACAAGAATAGTTGGCTTAACTTGGTATTCTTTGAGGGGTCTGGGTGTGTGAGCGTGCCATAAAGGACTCTATTGGCATGATGATAGTTGAATGTCTTAGAGATCTAAGAATGATGGAATGCACAAGTAAGACCATTAAACGCAATAAATGATAGAATTAGTAATCTCAAGTAAATGACAACAACAATAATTGAAATTGGAACATGTAGAAATAGTGAAATCTGAAGCTCAAATATTTATTCCTCCGTACAATTCACATATTGCAAGTATTGTGCCCACATGTATATAAGAGAGAGAAGTGATATCTTAACCCCACGCCATTAAGGCATAGACGTGCAAATAACCCTCTTATAGTTTTAAAGGTAATCTATTTTCGAGAAACCATAAACTTAGCACTGAGATAGCACTTAAGTTCGTAGATTTATATAAGAACTATTTTGGAGAAAACATTTTTAGAAGGGATGATTCGACAATCACAACATAGGTAGTGTTAATAACAACTACCTACAACTAAGCGTGCAACATGAGAATGGAGCATCAAGCACTTAATGTGCCAAATTTTCATTAAGATGTATCAATAAATTTCACTTACAAACACGACAATGTGAACCGCATAAGTATGAGGAATGCCACCAAATGGATATGCACACCATTTTGAAGGTAAAACTTTGCATTATCTCAAAAACTAAGTAACCAACAATACTGACAAAAATAGAGAAAGTATACCTCATATCCCATATTCTCCACTGTCTCCACTTTCATGTCACTGCTATCAAGCATAGAAGATCCAGTATCATTTCCTCTGAGACCTTGATTTAAAATAGATCGGAGACCCAAATCTGAATGTTCATCACCATTTAACTAAGAACAACTTAGATCAGTCAACAATTGAAGAAACTACAAAACAAATTCTAGATGCAAACCAAAATAATTAAAATAAATTCTCACACTCAATTCACGTGGTTTGATTTGTTCCGTTTGTAATTCATTTTCCTTGTTGACATGAGAATTCTCTACAGAAATACCTTTACAGACATCTGCAATGCAAGCATGCATTAATGTGGATTCAACTGCACAATTAACAATATTATCATTAGGATTCCATCAACGTATAAGAACCAATTTGCTAAACACCATAGGACATAAAATTTTTGTAGTTTTCGTTCAGAGAAGCATAGAATTAGGGTTTGTTAAACTAGATAATAAAGCTTGGCATGCCCAAGTTCTGAAACTGTAGAGTCCTGACGCAGAGATGCAGAGGAATAGAGATAATGAAATGTGAGCTTGCGATGGAGTGAAGGACGGAATTCGCCCACAGAGGTGTTTACCTGTTTAGTTTCATGTGGCAAGACGAGAGTGGCGAATCGCCAATGGAGCCGCCACCGTGGAGAAGCCGTCGAGGGGAATCATTGGGAGTATGAGATTAGAGATCACAACTACTGTGCGTGACGGAGGCGGGTTATGCCAGAGGGGCGAGCGTCCTGTGGCGTAAAGGAGAAGGTGGGGCGGGCCGACGACGGCTGGTTCCAGTGCGCGATAGAGGCGAGTGAGAAGAAGAGTGAGCGAGGGAGCGATAGATTAGGGCATGGGCGAAGGGTTTTAATTTTTTTGGCGATAAAATTAGGGAGTACGGTTGATGGGGGCGGGTTAATTGTTTAGATGATGGTTAATACTAAATATTAGCCATGCTTTTTTTGCTTTTTATGGCTAATACAAAGATATTAACCATGCTTTTTAATAACCGTGGCTAAAACCTAAATATTAGCCACGGTTTTGCAATCATGGAAAATACTAGTGTATTAGCCATGATTTTTGAACCCTGGCAAAAAATGTGTAGCTAATACTCATTTTTCTAGTAGTGGTAAGTAGAACTCCATTATTTTGTGATTCTACAAGTTCTATTTCTATTGTTAAAAATCATGTTTCATATATCAGAACAAAGCATATAGAAATCAGATTTCACTTCATCAGAGATCATATAGAAAAATAAGATATATGTTTAGAATTTGTCAATACTAATTATCAAATTACTGACATATTCACCAAACCACTGGAAGAAACTAAATTCAATAATTTCAAAATTGAATTAGGAATGCTGAACATAGAATAGAATGACAAATTTGACTAAGTAATTCTGTGTCGACACATAAGGAAGTCTGTGTCGACACTTAGTAGTGGGTGTCGACACTTCAAGAAAGTTGTGTCGACACATCCAAAAAGTTGTGTCGATACTTAGAATTTAGTGTCGACACCGAGAATTTCTGACACTTAGTTTGGTGTCGACACATGAAGTAAATTGTGTTGACACATCAAGAAACTTGTGTTGACACTCAGTTTGGTGTCGACACACAGTAGTAAATAGCTCTGTCGAGACCTTAGAAGTCTGCGTCGACACCGTCTCAACAGTGTCGACACATTAAGTGTATTTCAACACGCCTTTTGACATTCTGTGTTTAGAAACATATAAATAGGTCGAAAACAAACCCTGTCGACATGCTCTCCAAATTCTCGAGACAAAATCCTTGTGTCGACAAATTCTTCCTCTTCCTAATCCAAAATTTCTCTCATTCCCAAGGACGCCCAAACAAGACAAAAACATTAACGAGGGCTATGAACTCGTTCGTGATGCCTTTGACAGTGCGGAACCCGAAATCAAAGCTGTGATTACCCTAATCACAATCAATGGATTAGAATACCTGGTGTCAAAACTGACAAAGATTTGGAAGAAGGAGATCCTTGAATTTTATGCTGCAGCATCTCTGGATTCAACAGGACTAAAGATTAGGTCCTCAGTTCAAGGCACAAAGGTCAAACTCACCTTGAAGAGTTTAAGAAAGACTCTACACCTGCCCAGAGTTTAAGAAGAAGATGAGGTTGCATCTTCCAAGACCAGGGAAGCTCTCCAATGGTGTGGACTGGATCCTATCACCAAGATTGGATCTTCTATGAATAGAAAGGGGATGAACTCCTAAGGAAAATTTCTTTCTGAAATAGTTGGAAAAGTGATTCTATGTAAACTAGGAGGACATGCTAGGATATCTGCCTACATGTTAAGCCTCATGACCAGGGTCATCTTCAGGATCAACACTAACAGGTCTGTAGTAATATTTGAGAAGATAAAAGAAAGCTTCAAGAAAACAAACCTAGGGAGAATACTAAGTGTATATCTCGCTGAGACTATACCTGAAATGATGCACCAGACAACATGATCTAAGATCAACCACATGAGAAGGATGGATTTAAGAATACTCTCCAGATGGGAAAGGGTGCTAACAAAAGATATTCTAACTCCACAAAAACAACTACTACAGAAAAAGAAGAAACAAACCCCCAAGAAACCTGAATCTTCTAGTGATTCAGAAGAATAAGTGACCTTCAGTTCCGATGACGAACAACCAGAATCTGCAAGGAAATCATCTGCTCTAGACAATATAGATGATGGTCAAGTGCAAGGGGAGCAACTACCTAATAGCACCATCCTCCTGGATCAATTCTAGGGGGAGCCTCATCACGAGAAAGAGCCAGCTCCACTGGAAAGTGAAATGGCTACTGAAATTATACTTGAGGTAATCCATGATGTTAATCAAGCAGTTATAACTATTGGGCCTGATACACTAACCGTGCTTCTAACTGATGTTGAACAGACAAACCATGACAACATCCCTGCATAGGATATAACAATAGAAGACACATCTGCATTAGATGATGGCCCATTAACTGTACAATATACAGATGTTCCACCTACACAAACTCAACAAGAATTTACTCTTGAAGAGTTATTTCCTGATATTCAGGAGGCAAGAACTGAGGGGGAGTTGCCTAGGACTGAGAAGGAGCTTCCCTCTAGTCCTAAAGAGCCAGTTGATATAGACAGTTCCTTAGCTTCTAAAGATGATGAAGACTCCAAAGCTAAGAAAAGGAAACTTATGGTTGTCAAGAAGAAGAGCTTAAGCTACAAGAGAGATTTGCAAACAGTCACTCAACAACCAGCCCCAGTAGTTGACTACAGTTCACTGTTGGTGGCTCTGCAAGTTAAACTGGATGAACAAAGAGCAGCCATGGAGAAATATATGGATGAACGTCACAAAGACCTCCAGTTTACTTTGGCTCAAGACATTAAATCAATAAGATTTGAAGTCAATCCGACTAAGAAGGAGATGACAGATTGCTTCCATAAGGGAGGTAATGCTGTAGTTTATCTAGCCAAACAGCAACAAGAGGCAAGGACACAGATTGATGATATAGTGGTAAAGCAAGGATATGTCCTAGAAAATCAAATTAGAATGAATGACAATCTTACTAAATCTCATAATGTGATTGTCACAGAACTTCAGAATACAACAACTACTTTAACTACAAACATTGGTAAAGACAAGACTGAGTTTGATACACTTCTCAAAGCAAAATTGACTGATATTAGCACTGCTATTCAAGACTCTCAAAAGGTCATCTCTGATCAGCTGCTGAAGTTTAGAGCATTTTACAAGGAAGGAACAAATTATCCAGCTAATCAGATAAGGTTCCAAAAGGATGCTCTCAGGGATCATGTTGAGAGAGAAGTCATAAAGGGGGAGAGGTTGTTAGTCACTACAGGCTCTGATCATGCCAAATGGATAACTAATTCTATCAGAGCCACTCTTGGATATACACCCTTATGTGATGATGATAATACAACTAAGTCAGGCATTCAAGCTGCAGGAAATGAAGGGGGTCAGTAGGAGGTAGCTCAAATCATATACACCCCTTCTAACTTTGAGGGAATTCAACAATTGGTTCAACAGATGTATAGCCCTCCAGAGGCTGCTAAGAATATTATAATTGAGAAAGTCGAAATGTCTGAGGCTGCATTAAAGAGAGAGCAAGAAGCTTAACTTTACAAGAAAAGATTTAGAGAGCCGGCTGAATCAAAGCCAGATTTTGAAATATGGAGTCCCACTTCAAGGAATATAATACTCACTGCCTGGCAAGCTGTGAAAGATTAAATGCATGATAGAGGCAAGTGGTATTCTGAACAAGAGTGGAACAAGTACCAACAGAGGCAAGATGCCATATTTCAGTTTAGAAGAGATCAAAAAGCTGGGAAGGTACCTGCTACTACTGTGGAGCCAAGTAAATACTTCCCTAAGCCTTACCATTATTTTGAAAGGCAGAAGATCAAGGCTGAAGAGCTTAAGAAGAAAGATCTTAAAGGAAATAAGTCAGCTGAAGACACTGGAACTAGTGTACAAGCAAGGGTTCAATCTGGCAAAGGAATAGTGATCAAGGAGCCTGATCAGCCTTAGGTTAGTTTTATTAGATTTTAACAATGTGGAAATCTATGTAATCATTTGAATGTTAAACACTTTTGTAATTCAACAAAACTTTGATTCTTGTTCATTATATGTTATCATACTTTGTGTTGATATAGTATTTTATTTTTGGCTATGAATTACCCTGTCTGAGAAATATTTTCTTTTATATACATCATAATGTGTGTTTTATTATAAGTGATGTATATCATTGACTAAGGGTTATGACTTCTCCAAAAAGGGGGAGATTGTTGGGTACATTGGAAAATATGTACCAGATTTGTAGAAGCCTCACCTAACTCAATGATATTCATCAATGTGTATTTGATGGTGTTTTGAGTTTCATTGTGCAGGTTAAGAAATTGCAAGAAAAAGTTTCTAATTACAAGTGTCGACACTTGGGAAAAGCTGTGTCGACACCAGAAGCCAGTTTGTGTCGACACACAAGACTTGTGTCGACATACAGAAAATCTGTCGACAACAACTGTGTCGACACTTGGGAAACGTTGTGTCGACACCAGAAGAAAGATTGTGTCGACACACAGAACTTGTGTCGACACACGAAAAATCTGTCGACACCAAATGTGTCGACACCAGAAGACAGACTGTGTCGACACACAGGACTTGTGTCGACACACAGATTTTTGACTACAACAACTGTGTCGACACACAGGACTCGTGTCGACACACACCAGAATTATGTGTACATCAATTGTGTCGACACACACCAGAATTATGTCTACAGCAATTGTGTCGACACACAGGACTTATGTCGACACATTCCAGAATTGTATCAAGAGAACCACAGTGTCATGACAAGAAGTATTTGTGTCGACACACATGACTTGTGTCGACACATTTTACAAGAGCTGTGTCAAGAAGATAAAAGTACGCTATGTCGACATTATGGGAGCTGTGTCGACATCACCAAGGATTGTGTAGACACATAGTCTATTTGTGTCCACACATTTAAAGGAATGTCTCGACACTTTGCTGACTGAGATAAAGTATAATGAAGTAACTGGTGACTTGACAGCTGTCATGACCATCAAGGCTATTGTACCTGCCAGAACTGTAAGAAGGTTGTTATGAACCGGATCAGCCGGTAACCTTAGATGAAGCCTATATAAAGACATGTTCTATCATCAGATAGATAGAGAGCTAAAATCATAAAAGACAGAACCAATCTAAGAAGAAGAAGAAGAGAAGTCTTCATCCAGAAGACATCAAGTCTCTAGCAGATCCTGAACAAGTCTGAAAGAAGAATTTAGATTTAATTCTGAAAAGAAGAAGTAAGTTGGATTGAGGATAAACTCCACATCACAAGAAGATCAACTCAACCCGTGTCCTATTCTGGACTGATTTCTTCCCCCATTTACAAGCGCAGCCCCGCTGCCAGCACTACCCTGAGCCCAACTCAGCTCTCCTGACTCCAAAACACAAACGATGGGCCTAGTGCGAATCGGGACATTACAGGAAGAACCTGGAGAAACAACTCAACAACATGTTCAAGAGGGTCCTGGTGAAGAAGTGATACTACGAGTAGCTGTCAGGCACCTAAAGGATCATCCAATAGAATTGATCATGGGTGATGCTGGTCAAGGAGTTACCACAAGAAGCAGACATCGTAACACAGTGATGTATTCAAGTTTTCTGTCACAAATTGAACCTAAGAAGTTTGAAGAAGCAAATATGGATCCATTTTGGATTGGTGCAATGCAAGAAGAATCGAACCAATTCAAGAGGTGCAAAGTCTAGAAGTTGGTTCAAAGACCTGATGATTACAATATCATTGGAACAAAATGGATTTACAGAAACAAACTAGATGAAAATGGTGTGGTAATAAGAAATAAGGCTAGATTAGTTGCAAAGGGTTATAGACAAGAAGAGGGAATAGACTTTAATCAGACCTTTACAGCAGTGGCTAGGTTGGAAGCTATAAGACTCTTCCTAGCCTATGCAACTTATAAAAGTTTCAAAGTATACCAAATGGATGTTAAGTCAGCTTTTCTGAATGACAACCTCAGGGAAAGAGTATATGTAGAACAACTCTCAGGCTTTGTTGATCCAATTAAACCTTCTCATGTCAATTTACTTTTAAGAGCTCTCTATGGGTTAAAGCAAACTCCAAGGTCTTGGTATCAGACTCTGTCAGAATTCCTTCTAGAGAACAAATTCTCTAGAGGAAAGATTGACGAGACACTATTCCTAAGAAATGTCAAAGGTAGGATAATTTTAGTACAGATATATGTTGATGACATAATATTTGGTTCAAAGATGATTCACTTTGCACTAAATTTGCTACGCTAATGCAAAGTAAATTTGTAATGAGTAGCATGGGTGAACTTAAGTTTTTCCTAGGTCTCCAAGTTAAAAATCCCAAGATGGACTTTTCATAAGTCAATCAAAGTTCACCAAGGAGTTAATCAAAAAGTATGGCATGGAAAGAGCCACTACAATGAGAACTCCTATGGGATCAACCATGTCTTTGGACAAGGATATTACTGGAAAGCCAGTTGATATTTCCTTGTATAGAGGGATTGTCGGATCACTACTTTACCTAACTGCCAGTAGACCAGATATAATGTATGTTACTTGTATTTGTGCTAGATATCAAGTCAGCTCTAAAGAATCTCATTACAAAGTAGTCAAAAGAATATTGAGATATCTAAAGGAACATCAAATCTTGGCCTTTGGTATTCTAGGAGTAGTGATTTTGAACTGATAGGATTTTCAGATGTAGATTATGCAGGTTGTAAAGAAGATAGGAAAAGCACCTCAGGATCATGTCAATTTCTGGAAAGAAGGTTAGTCTCATGGAGTAGTAAAAAACAGGCAAGTGTGGCCATATAAACAGCTGAATCTGAGTATATCTCAGCTGGGAATTGTTGTGCTCAACTTTTGTGGATTCAGCATCAGCTACAAGATTATCAATTACAGACAAGTAAATCTACTTTATTTTGTGACTCTACTAGTGCTATTTCAATTGCAAATAACCCTGTATCTCACAGTAGAACTAAACACATTGAAATCAGATATCATTTCATTAGGGAACATGTAGAAAACCAAGAGATAAGCTTAGAATATGTTCCAATTAATAAGCAAATAGCTGACATATTCACAAAACCTCTAGAACAAGAAAAGTTTAATTTCTTCAAATTTGAGCTAGGCATGTTAAGTCTTGAATGAGCCTAAGCATGGACTAAGTTCACAAAAATACAAGCCTACAATCCTGATGTCACATCAAGATATAGACATCATCAGGATCAAGAGTCAAAATTCCAGGAGTCAAAAATCTGGCTAAGTATGATTTGTGTCGAGACAAATCATGTGCGTCGACACAAACTAGGGTTGTCGACACAGCTTAGTTATACAAGTCGACACATTCTACAAAGTTCTGTGTCGACACAAGTAAGTGTGTCGACACTATTTGTCGAGATGGCTGGAGATGTGTCGACACAAGTCGACACATTTTGTCTGTCGACATATTCCATGTGTTGACCTAAGGAATTTTCCCAAACTCCTAAAGATATCAAGAAAAAGAAACCACTACAAACATAAAGTGAATCCTCCAGTGATTCAGAAGAGCAGATCAATTTCAGTTCAGATGAAGTTGAAGAAAGAATCCATAGGAACACTCCTGAAATTACAACTGCAATTGGTGATCAAGTCCAGGGGAGATAGAATCCTCTGCAGTAGTCATTCCAGAGAAACCCATAGATGAAATAACTGTGTTAAATAGTGATATTGTCACTAACATAGTTCAGGAGGTTCTCAAAGATCTGACTACACAACCAGATGAGACTATGCCTGATATTATGATTGATAAATCTCCTGACAAAGATCCTACAGACTCACCTGAATTGGATGCTCACATCTAGGGGGAGATACCAGATCCTCCTACGGAACATGTAGCTCCTGTAGGAGGTCAACAATTTGCATCAAGTTTAGTAGCAATACACCTTGATCAACAGGGTACAACAATTGAGGGGAAGAAATTAGCCAAGTCTCCTACAACTATGCCTGAAGAACCAACTGGTGTAGACACTGCTGTTCATATACCCAGTTCATCTGACTCTGATAAGGAAAAGGACACTAGACATCAACAAACTAGAATTTATGAAAGGAAAAAGAAAAGTCTGAGCTATAAGAAAGCTTTACATTCACTTCAGTCCACTCCATCAGCTTCAATAGATGAGAGTTCTCTCATGGTTCAGCTGCAGATAATGCTAGAAAAATAAAGAGCTGATCTAGAAAAGTATGTGGATGAGAATAGGAAGGATATGGAGTTCCACCTAGCTCAAGACATAAAGTCGATCAGATTTGAAGTGAATCTGATGAATAAAGAAATGACTGATTGTTTTCACAAAGGAGGCAATGCAGTGGTTTATCTTGCCAAGCAACAACAACAAGTACAAGTTGAGATAGCTGATATAGTGCTAAAACAAGGATTTATTCTGGAGAATCAGCAGAGACTGAATAAAAATTTGACCACAATTCATACAATCACTCTGCAGACAATAGCTGATCAATCCACTTCCTTAGAAGCTAAAGTAGATGCTCAACTAACTGAGTTACAAACCAAGCTTGCACTGGATTCAGCTACAATGCTGCAAACTATAAAGGATTCATCAAAGGCTCTCTCTGATCAAATGACCAAGTTCAAGAATTACTACACCACAAGGAACCATCATGTGGTGGATCAAGTGAGATTTCAAAAGAATGATATGAGAAATCATATTGAGAGAGAAGTCATAAAGGGGGAGAGAGTGATGGTCAAGGCTAGCTCAGAACATGCCAAATGGACTTCTAATAGCATAAGAGCCACACTAGGATACCTTCCTCTGTGTGATGATGATCAAGTTGCAGAGTCTGGTTGCCAACCAGCTCTAAATGAAGGAGTTGCTCAGGAGTCACACAACTTCATTATATACCCTCCTCCCCAATTTGAAGACATTCATGATCAAGTTCAACTTATGTATAGTCCACCTCAGCATAAACATAGAGTTAATTCTGAAGAGGTGGAAATGTCTGGAGCTGCTCTACAATGGGAGATGGAAGTGCAATTGTCAAAGAAAAGATTTAGAGGACTGGCTGAGGAGAGGCCTGACTTTGAACAATGGAGTCCAAAATCAAGGAATATCATTCTTACTACATGGAAATCAGTCATGGACAACAAATATGATAGGGGTAAGTGGTATTCAGAGCAGGAATGGAGGAAGCATGAAGAGCGCCAAGAGGCTATTTATAAGTTCAGAAGAGAGCATAAGGAAGGCTTAATTTCTGCTAGTACTGTTGAACCATGCAAATACTTTCCTAAGCCCTATCATTACATTGAAAGACAAAGAATTAAGGCTGAACAGCTTTCCAGCATCAAAGACAAGAAGGGCAAGCAGGTTGCTGATGGAAGTACTCCATCTGTTCAGGCCAAAGTTTAGTCAGGGAAAGGCATTGTGATTACAGAACCAGATTAATCTTAGGATACATTTACTTTACTTAGAATTAATGTAATTTTGTATAGGCTCTTTGTAATTTTAAGATTGATAACATTTTGGAATATGAATGTGTTATGGCTATTTTTATTTCTGCTGTAAAAGTTCATCTGATTGTATGTTAAATCTTTTATGTTATAATCATCAAGATTATTATGTTGGTGTATATCATTGTTTTGGGGTTATGACTTCTCCATATAGGGGGAGATTGTTGGGAACATTGGGAACAGTGTACCTGATCTGAAGAAGTCGCCTTGGTAACTCAATGATATACCCAAAGGTGTATTTGATGTATGCTAAGTTTACATGTGCAGGTTCAAAGTTGAACAAATTATTCTAAGTTAATGTGTCGAGACAATACTTCTATGTCGACACAAGACAGATCAGTAGTCAACACAAAGAACAGAAGATGTGTCGAGACAATACTTCTGTGTCGACACAAGACAGATCAATAGTCAACACAGAGAACAGAAGATGTGTCGAGACATTACTTCTGTGTCGACACAAGACAGATGAGTAGTCAAAGTACAGAAGAAGAGTCGACACAGATAACAGATGTGTCGAGACAAAACATCAGTGTCGATACAAGGCAGAACTAAGATGTGTCGACACAAATAACAGATGTGTCGAGACAAAACATCGGTGTCGACACAAGGAAGAACTAAGATGTGTTGACACAGATAACAGAGGTGTCGAGACAAAACTTCTGTGTCGACACAAGGCAGTACTAAGATGTGTCGACACAAATAATAGGAAGGCATTGCTTCTATAAAGACAGTTCAAGGAAGGATTTGCTAACAGTTGCTGATGTCATCAATACCAGTCCCAGCCTTCCGAGATTTCTATAAATAGGAGGTGCTGCCTTCAAAAGAGGACACACATACATATATACATAGTTACCAATACACCGACCGATTCCATTCTTAAGTCTCCAAGAGACGAATCAAGAAAAGAAAAGAGAAGAAGAAATTGATCTTCAAGAAAGTCTTCAGATCCCTTTTCTAAGGTTGATCTGGGGATTAAGTAATCTGTTCATCAGCATCTTCAACCTATTCAATCTGATCTTCATCAAGAAGTTGCTGATTCAGAAGAAATTCAATTCAGCTTGCTGATCTATCAAGAAGAAATCAAACTGCAGCTCAGTGAAAGAAGTTGTACAGAACAATCCAACAGATTACAGGTTTTCTATTTTCTGTAAACTATTTTATCAAATTTCATTGTAAGATCTCCTAGAGATCTGAGTGGGTAGGAGATCTTATTCTCTGAGTTTTTTTTGTAAGTCTAATCTATAAAGGCTGAGGTAGGAGATTATGGAGATCTCTGAGGTAGGAGATTGTGGAGATCTCTGAGGTAGGAGATTGTGATATCTCTGAGGTAGGACCAGTGGGTCTAAGTGTAGGTTTCTTGAAGAGAAACTGAGCCGTGTAGGATCTGAGGATCTGAGTTGACGAGGAGGAGCTATAACCTTATCTCGCACATTGCTAGTGAGCAAGAAGGGGGAAAATGGATGTACCCTAGATAGGGGAACCACTATAAACTTGCTGTGTCCCTTGTGTTGTGTGTTGTGCTGTGTTCTTTGCTGTGTATGCTGTGATCAGTTTTGTTTTTCTATTATTTATGCTGTGTATAACTTATATTCTGAAATACATTAGTGCTCATAGCAAAAGTTAAAAGAACTTCAAAGAAGTTTAATAGGTCACCTATTCACCCCCCTTAGGTGACTTTCTACCCATAGGCTTGACTTTCAGATATCTCAGAGGGAGGAGTAGGTCTCACCTCGAGATAGATTCCGCTGCCAAGCTCTAACTAGCTGGCGGGGCAGGTTGATCTCTCGGAGGGGGGAGTAGGTCTCGCCTTGAGATGATTCTGATGGCAGGCTCTCACAAGCTGGCAGGGCAGGTTGATCTCTCGGAGGGGGGAGTAGACCTCACCTCGAGATAGATTACACTACCAGTCTCTCACTAGCTAATAGGACAGGTTGATCTCTCGGAGGGGGAAGTAGACCTCACCTCGAGATAGATTACGCTGCCAGACTCTCACTAGATGATAGGGCAGGTTTATCTCTCGGAGTGGGGAGTAGACCTCACCTCGAGATAGATTCTGCTGCCAGGCTCTAACTAGGTGGCGGGGCAGGTTGATCTCTCGGAGGGAGGAGTAGGTCTCACCTCGAGGTAGATTCCGCTGTCAGGGTCTCACTAGCTTGCGGGGCAGGTTGATCTCTCGCAGTTGGGAGTAGGTCTCACCTCGAGATAGATTCCGCTGCTAGGCTCTCACTAGCTGGCGGGGCAGGTTGATCTCTCGAAGGGAGGAGTAGGTCTCAACTCGAGGTAGAATTCGCTGTCAGGATCTCACTAGCTGGCGGGGAAGGTTGATCTCTCCGAGGGGGGAGTAGGTCTCACCTCGAGATAGATTCCGCTGTTAGGATCTCACTAGATGGCAGGTAGGTTGATCTCTCAGAGGGGGGAGTAGGTCTCACCTCGAGATGATTCTGATGCCAGGCTCTCACTAGCTGGCAGGGCAGGTTGATCTCTCGGAGGGGGTGGAGTAGGCCTCACCTCGAGATGATTCCACTGCCATGCTCCCACTAGCTGGCAGGGCAGGTTGATCTCTCGGAGGGGGGAGAAGGTCTCGCCTCGAGATGATTCCGCTGCCATGCTCCCACTAGCTGGCAGGGCAGTTTGATCTCTCGGAGGGAGAAGAATGCCTCGCCTATAGATGATTCCGCTGCCATGCTCCCTCTAGCTGGCAGGGCAGGTTAATCTCTCGGAGGGGGGGGGGGGGGAGAAGGCCTCATCTCGAGATGATTCTGTTGGAACACCCTATTACTAATTTGGGTCAGGATCACTATGTCTTTAGGAAACCTGTTTTTGACCTCTTTGTATAGATCTAAAGGTCAATAAGGATTGAGTCTAAGGGTTAGTAGTTAGGTTTGGAAGCTGCCCTCAAGTCCAAGGTTTTTCAGTTTGGAGACTAAGTCATTTCGTCGAGCTCAGTACGACAAATCGTCGAACTCCAATTGACGATCGTTGAGCTCACTTCGACGGATCATCGAACTCCTTTCGACGATCGCTTAACTCAACTTCAACAAATCGTCGAACTCCATTCGACGATCTTCGAGCTCAGTTCGACGATCTTGACTCCAGTATTGATTCTCTATCTCTGAGCTCAGTTCGACGATAGTTGAGCTCAGATCGACGATCTCTGTTGCTGTCTAAGTCCAAATCGCTGAGCTCAGTTCGACGATAGTAGAGCTCAGTTCGACGTTTTTCTGAAGAGTTCAACGACTTTCAAGATTCAAATTCAGAACAGTTAAGTGGTTATTGTCAGCAATTAATTCAGAAGATTTTGTAGCCGTTTTCATTTATTCTGGAGCAAGTTTCAAGGGATTATCAAGGAATATTTCATTGGACTTTCCCCCAGAAGACAAGAGCAATTAAGGAAGTCATTTAATGACAGGCTAACGGCTATTCTGGACAGAGGATCATTTCTACTCAGAACAAAAGGAATAAAAGACAAGATTTTTAAATTCCTGACAAGTAGAAAAAAAGAAGAAGAAGAAGAGAGTGCACATGAAAAAGAAGAAAAAAATATTCTCTGCAACAACTCTTCTCTGGAACATCTTTATCAACACCAACTATTCACAAAAGAAAGAAAAAGAGTTGTAAACATTCTCTGTCTCAAAAAATTAATACAAGAACACACAACCAAGGAGATCAACCATCTGAAATCTTCAGATCTCTTTTGATTCAAGTGTTCAAGGCCATCATCATTCAAGACTCCAGACACCTCATATTTCAGCTGTTGCTGAAATCATCATTTGCTGGAGATCAATTTCTGAAGACCTATCACCCTACAACAAAGCTTCATTTCCTGATCAACTACAGATATCAGGGGGAGCTTTGACAACATCACTGAATCCACATAGTCTTCTCAGCTGCTTTGAGAAAGAGAAGACTTCCATCACTCTCTCATCCCCTCCTCTGTAAAGGGTTTTTCAAACTCCCTTCAAAAGTTTATGTGTGGTTTTTGAGCACCTTATCAAAAGCTCATTGGTGGCAAGACATTTGATCAAAAAATCTGATTTGGTATTTGAGCACCTTATCAAAAGCTCATTGGTGCCCAGGACACCTGATCAACTCATCCTGTAGTGGATTCCTACTTAGTGTGGTAGAAGAGTGGATGTACCCAAGTTTAGGGGAACCACTATAGCTCCTTGTGTATTCTGGTTGCTTGTCTTTATTTTTATTTCTGGCTGTGATCTGTGATTAGTTTCTTTTGTAGATTGTGATTAGATAGCTGCTGTGTTTAGATTTACCATTTGCTTCCCTGTTCACTCAGATTACAACAATTGTTGTAAAAAGTTTTTAAGCACCATACTCTATTCACCCCCCCTCTAGAGTATATCAGATCTAGCTTGCACTTTCAATTGGTATCAGAGGGAGGTTGGTTAAAAATACTACACCTTGGTGGTTGCACAGGCTAACACCTGAACCCAAAGATCCCTCTAGTTAGATCTGTTTTTTTTAGATTTTGTTATTAGAATTATTTCTTCACAAATCATGGCCCAAAACAAAGATTATGCTAGCACCAGACCTCCAGTGTGCAATCTATCTAAGTTTGCACTTTGGAAAGCAATGATTAGACTATACATGAATTCTATTGACGAGGACATTTTTAATTCTGTTTTGACAGTTTGTCCAAGACCTCCAGAGAACACAAGCACAAATGCTGTTCCACCTCCATCAGGAACAGATGCTGATATCAAGAAGTGGAAGGTAGCAGATGCAAAGGCAATGAATATCTTAGCCCAGACTATGTCTGATGACATTTTCCAAAAGGTGGCTGAATGTAATTCAGCAAAGGAAATCTGGGATAAGCTCTCTGAAATAGTCTCAGGATCAGCTGATGAAAGAAAGGATAGGAGATCCCACCTCATATCCCAATATGAGAATTTCAAGAAAGGAGAAGCTGAGCCAGTAGCTGAAATGTATAACAGACTCAGCCTGATAGTCAATGAACTGAAGACTCTGGATAAGGAGATATCATTGACTGAGCTAAATGACAAAATCCTAATGTGCTTCCCAAGCACTTGGGACTCAAGGATCTGGCCAATCAAGGATGCCAGAAGTCTGAATGAGATCACCACAGAAGATCTCTTGGGTAAGCTCAAATCTTATGAGCTGCTCATTAAAAATAGAGAAGAAGATCTGAAGGCTGCCTCACCAGCCACAAGAAAAGAAAAGAAAATAGCTTTCAAAGCAACTGAAGATCAGCCTAAAGACAAGGTCACAGGCAATGATGAGCTGCTTAGTCTATTGGCCAAAAGATTTTATAAGATATCCAGAAAGGACTTTAGAAAGAGATCATACAAAGAGCATGATAAGCCAAGGTATGATAAGTTAAATAATAAAGAAATTGTATGCTTTGGTTGCAGGAAATCAGGCCATATTGTGCCTGACTGTCCAGAAAAAAAAAACAAGGACAGAAGGGACAAAAAAGAAAGAAGAAAGGACAAAGACTTCAAGAAGAATGGCAATGGCAAACCCTCCTCAAGCAAGAACAAACACACAAGGAAGGGGTTTGTTGCTGAATCTTGGAGTGAGACTGAAGAGGAGTCAGAAGCTTCATGCAGCTCCAGTGATGATGAAGATGATGCAGAAGAGAAGGTGTTCTGCATGATGGCAATCAATGCCTCTCAACACAATTCAGATGCAGAAGAGTCAGAGTCAGACTCAGAGACTCAACTTGAAGAGGACCAGGTAATTAGTTCTTTTGATTTCAATTCTGAGGACTTTAAGTCTGAGTTTAAAGCATTATGTTTAGACTTACTAAAATCTGAGAAGGAAATTATTTCTCTCAGAAATCATTTATCTGAACATAGTATCTTAAAGTCAGAAAACCTCAAACTCTCTAAGGAGTTGGAGTGCTGTAGGGAGTAGATAGCTTCACTGAAAGGTGATCTATCAGAGGCCAAGAAGTTTGAAGAATCCCTTAATGGGAGAAGTATCAAGCTGATGGACATCACAAGCACAGTGAACTCCAGATTCAATAGTACACTGGGCTTGGGTGCTTCATCCAGACAACCCATAGTTCTAACAACCCCAATCAACTTTATTTCTGATAAAGGGAAGGGAGTTATAGAGGTAGCTAGGAAAAATTCTGATCTACCTAAGAAAACCAAGTTCTAGCAGAAATCGTCGAACGGAGCTCGACGATCGCCGAACGCAGATCGACGATCTTAGGCAAAATCGTCGAACTCAGGTCGACGATCTCTGATTCCTGAACTCTGCCACAGTCGACCGTCGAATGGAGCTCGACGATCTGACCCAAGATCGTCAAACGCAGCTCCATGATCGTCGAACAGAGATTAGAGCTTTGGAAATTCTTTCAAGGGTAAATCAAAATCCAATCCTAGGGGTCCTTCATCCCAAAGCTTTAACCCTTATACTGAATGGATAATACCTCCAAGGAGATATCATCCTGAAGGTTATAAGAGTCAACCTGGGATGTCTTTTATTTCTGAGTTTAAAGGTTATCAACCTAGGCCCAAGGTAAACTGGGTCAAAAAATAAGTGAATTATTTTATGTGCAGGTAAAGACCTATCCAACATCAAACCAACAATGGTACTTGGATAGTGGGTGCTCAAAGCACATGACAGGAAACAAGGACAACCTCACATCCTTTAAAGCCAAGCTTGGACCCAAAGTCATATTTGGTGATTCAAACTTTGGACAAACTAAAGGATATGGTGCAGTCCAGATTGGGACAGTGACATTCAAGAAGGTAGCCTATGTGGAAGGACTGAAGCACAACTTGATCAGTATCAGTCAGCTATGTGATGAAGGCTACCCGGTGACTTTCAGCAAAGCCTTATGCAAGATCAAGTCAGAGGACAACACAACTGTGTTGACAGGTAAAAGGAAAGGTAACATCTATCTAGTAGATTTTTCTTTCAACAGATGTAGACATTTGCCTGTTTAATTCTGTCTGTAGACCTAATGTTTTATGGCATAAGAGATTAGGACATTTAAACCTTAGAACCATTGCTAGGCTATCCAAGGACAACCTTGTTAGAGGACTACCTTCTGGCCCCTACAAGAAGGAAAGACTCTGCAGGACTTGTCAATTAGGCAAGCAAACTAAAAATAGTTTCAAGTCACTTAATAAGAGTGATTCACCTAGGATTTTGTATCTGTTACACATGGATCTTTTTGGACCCATTACAGTACAAAGCTTAGGTGGGAAATCTTACACTTTAGTAGTTGTAGATGACTTCTCTAGATTCACATGGGTGTTCTTTTTGAGGAAGAAGTCTGATAACTTTAAGTGTTTGACAGATTTTCTCAAATGCATACAGATTGAGTTCAATACTCACATTGCCCTGATCAGAAGTGATCATGGGACAGAGTTTGATTCTCTTCTTATGCAAGAGTTCTGTCAGAGTGAAGGGATCAGGCATACTTTCTCAGCTCCTAGAACTCCTCAACAAAATGGGGTAGCTGAAAGGAAAAATAGAACCCTTATTGAATCTGCCACTACATTGTTGTCAGATGCTCACCTTCCTCTATCTTTTTGGGCAGAGGCGGTGAACACCTCCAACTATGTGCTGAGCAGAAGTTTAATACATAAACTAAAGGGCAAGACTCCCTATGAATTACTCAAAGTGAAGAAACCTAAAGTTAATTATTTTAGAATTTTTGGTTGTATTTGCTATATTCACAATAATGACAAGAGATATTTAGCAAAATTTCAAGATAAAGCTGATGAAGGAGTGTTTCTGGGATACTCCATGATCAGTAAGGCTTATATGGTTTATAATAAATCATCTCTTAAAATTGAGGAATCTGTTCACATAACATTTGATGAATCTAACATGTCCTTCAAGGAGTAGAATACTTCTACCATTGAACCTTTGCAGGTACATTCTCTTGCTGAAGATTTGAATAGGTTACAGATTACTCAAAAAGAGGAAAGCAGTGAAGATGAAGAAAGCATTCAACATATTGAAGAGAGACAACTTGAAGAGCCAGTTGTTGTACCACAAGAGGAAACAATAACACAGGTTGGTGAACAATCAACACCCCCTGTTGATTTAGTAACATCAAGAGACCATCCAATTTCCCAAGTAATTGGAGATATCTCAGCTGGTGTGCAAACCAGAAATCAGGTCAACCAAAACCTGTTGCACACTTGCTTCCTATCTCAAATTGAACCTCAATCCATTCAAGATGCAGAGCAAGATCCACACTGGATCATTGCAATGCAAGAAGAGTTGCATCAATTTGAAAGGAACAAAGTTTTGGAACTAGTGCCAAGGCCTAAGGATCACTCCATTGTTGGAACAAAGTGGGGGTTCAGAAACAAAATGGATGATCAAGGAGTAATTGTAAGGAACAAGACAAGGCTAGTTGCTCAAGGATACTCTCAAGAAGAAGGCATAGATTATGACCAGACTTTTGCACCAGTTGCAAGATTGGAAGCCATCAGAATCTTCTTAGCATATGCTGCACACAAGTGTTTCAAGGTATATCAGATGGATGTAAAGAGTGCATTTCTCAACGGAGACATCAAGGAAGAAGTCTATGTCAGACAACCTCCAGGTTTTATCTCTCCAACCCATCCTGATTATGTTTTTAAATTGAACAAAGCATTATATGGTCTCAAGCAAGCTCCTAGAGCATGGTATGAGTCCCTAGCATGCTTCCTTCTAGAAAATGAATTTATAAGGGGTAGAGTAGACAAAACTCTTTTCATTAGAACCCATAAGTCCCATACCCTACTAGTACATATTTATGTAGATGATATTATTTTTGGCTCTACTGATTCAAATTTGTGCAGAAGGTTCTCCAACCTAATGCATTCTAAATTTGAAATGAGTAGCATGGGTGAGCTATCCTTCTTTCTAGGATTGCAAGTCAAACAACATGCTGAAGGCATCTTTATTTCTCAAACCAAGTATGCAAATGAATTGGTCACGAAATTTGGTATGTCTGAAGCATCTTGTATGAAAACACCTATGCCTACCAATGCTGTATTGGATGCTGATGAACATGGGAAACGTGTTGATCAGACAACATATAGAGCAATGATTGGCTCTTTACTGTACCTTACAGCTAGTAGACCTGATATAATGTTTGCTACATGCATATGTGCTAGATTTTAAGTAAGCCCTAGAGAGTAACACCTAACATTAGTAAAAAGGATTCTCAGGTATGTAAAAAGTTGTCCAAATCTAGGTCTCTGGTATCCAAAAGATTCAGCATTTGAATTAACTGGATTTTCTGATGCTGATTATGCTGGATGCAGAATTGACAGGAAAAGCACCAGTGGAACTTGTCAGTTTCTTGGTGATAGACTTGTCTCCTGGTTTTGTAAGAAACAAACATCTGTGTCAACTTTAACTGCTGAAGCTGAATATATGGCTGCAGGTAGTTGTTGTTCACAAATATTGTGGATTCAAAACCAACTCCTAGACTATGGCTACAACTTAGAGAAGTCTAAAATTTTTTGTGATAACACCAGTGCTATTTCTATAGCTCAAAATCCAGTCCTCCATAGTAGGACAAAACACATAGAAATTAGGCATCACTTTTTAAGGGATAATGTTGAGAAGAATAAAATTGAACTTCAATATATCCCAACTGATTTACAAAGGGGAGATATTTTCACCAAACCCTTGGATGAAAAGAAACACACCTTCTTCCTAAATCTGTTAGGAATGTTAGATGGAGGAAGTTTAAAATAACATCCAAGATTTTAAAACTCTAAAAATAACCAAGACTAGGCAAACATCTTTATTTTTCTAAGTGTCTAGAGTGTATTTCTGGTCTCTGAACTGCGCTCGACGATTTTCCCCCAGATCGTCGAACGGAGATCGACGCTTTACGAAATCGTCGACCAGAGTTCAGCGCTTCTCAGATAGTCTGAACTATCTCTTCAGGTCAATGATCGTCGAATGGCACTCGACGATTTTGTTCTCTGAACTATCGTCGAACGGAGCTCGACGCTCTCCAATATCGTCGAACGGAGATCGACGATATTGAAGACCTTTCAGATTCCTTTAGAAGCCCCGATCGTCGAACTGAGTTCAACGATCTTTCCTTTTCTACGTCGAACCCTAATATAAAATTCATTTTTCGGCCGTCGTTCTCCTTTTGCGTTTCCAATCTCTCTGCAA
Organism: Platanthera guangdongensis; assembly: GCA_039583875.1. Classification (NCBI taxonomy): domain Eukaryota; kingdom Viridiplantae; phylum Streptophyta; class Magnoliopsida; order Asparagales; family Orchidaceae; genus Platanthera; species Platanthera guangdongensis. Next base: position 124,937,409 of record CM077163.1, on the reverse strand, counting down.
ATTTTCTCTTTCCCTCCAAACATCTCTACACTTGGTCGTTTGTTTGTTGATTTTTGCAAGTAATAATGGCCGTCTCAGTTGCCGTTCTAGTCGCAATGAAGTTTGATGCCGGATTCGATATTGACATGGATTCCTTCAACACTAGTGATCAGATTTTCAAAGACATTCTAGAACTGTTCAAGGAGCAAAAATTAGCTGCTATCATGTCCACCAGAATCAAACTGCCTGCAGATGAGATCAAGGAGTGGGTCTATACTGCCCACAACCAGGACCAAAACACAGTGGTTGGTTCAATTTCTAGAACCTAGGTCCCTCTGACTTCTACTATTCTGACAGAGGTTTTTGGATTGAATTCTGGAGAGGATTCTGCTGAGTTGTCAGGAGAAGCATTTTCTGACTTACTTGCTAGAATGGGTCATTCTGATGCAAACCCTAGCAAGCTACTGAAAAAGAACTTAGCTGTTGAATACAGGTTCTTAGCTGATGTAGTGGGAAAGGTTCTGTTGGCCAAGCATTCAGCACATGATACCATCTCCAGGTATCAGCTGTGCTTGATGGGAACTCTAGTGGACAAGAAACAGTTAAACTGGGGAGATGTCTTCTTTGATTTGATTAAGAAGAAAATCAATAAGAATTTTGTTAATTATGGGAGGATCCTAGGGCTCTTTCTTCATAACAGATGCCCTGCCCTGCTAGTCTCATCTAGGATGCACATCAATGCCTCAAAGAGGCTGTCCTGTGACCTGTTTGGCAAATGGGACAGGCAGATAGTGAAGCCCAGCAGGCCCTCTGCAATCACAACTTCAGGCACAAGGACTCTTGCAGTCTCTTCCCCTCAAGTCTCTGCACCTACAGAAGACTTGTCTGCTGCTGCTTCTCCTCCTCCTCCTCCAATTTCATCTCCACCAGTCACCTCCACCACTCAAACTTCATCCACCATCATTATTTCCAGCCCATCTCCAACATCAATTCCATCTCCAATCCCTATCTCACAGAAGAAGTCTTCCATCCCTTACATCACTACCCTCACCCAGATATTGACACATCATCCCACATTCCCTCATTCAATCTTCTAGATGATTCCTTCATGGATGATTCACCTTCATCCCCTCCTGAGCTGCCCTCCTCATCCACATCATACCAACAACTTCTGCAAGATATCCTTGATCAACCCTCTTTCACACCTTCTATCTCCATACCACTTTCTTCCATTTCAACAATCCCCACACCTCAACCTTCACTTCTACCATTCACCAGCTCTCCACCAACATCACCAGTTGCTCCACCATCCTTCTCTACCTCTGCTCCTGTCCCTACTGAGCAAGAAGATATTCCAGCCTTAGCTGACAAACTATATGAGCTGATAGCCCCCAGGCTCTCACTTCTGTTGGAGACCTCCTTGGCTCCACTCTTCAAGTCAGTTGCAGACTTATCTGCCAGGCTCTCCTCCATCTTTCCTCCTCAGGCAATCCATTCATTTGGGTGTCTTGATCCAGCTCTCTCTGAATCTAGGCAGGGGGAGATGCCTCATGAAGATGTGAGATTGCCTGATGCTGCTGCTGTTACCTCAGTTCCTGCTGCTGTTGTTACTCAAGCTCCAATTTCACCTCCACAGGTTGCAGTCTTCTCAGTGGACCTCAGGTCCTTATTATCAGTTTTTGATTCAGTCTACTCAGCTGTCTTCCAGAGCAAATTACAGTCCAGCCATCAGAGGATCTCTCCAAGGCCATTGTGCCCTTTTCAAGCTGTGACACCAGCATTATTCATTCCTTTATAAATTCAGTTTATGCTGCTGTCCCTACTGTTGCCCCTGCTGTCTCTGTTACTGTTGAAAGTACTGATGCTACTCCTGCTGATAATAATGCTGCTAGTTCTGTTGCTGCTGCCCTTGCTGTTGTCAATGATGATACTGCTGATAAGTTAATCTCTAAGGATATACATATGACACAAGAATATGACTTTGAGCCTGCTGTCACTGATGATGTTGCCCCTGCTGATATTTTTGTGTCTGAAAATGTTTTCTCTGAATCTGCTGCTGTATCTTCTGAGAGTATTGCCACTGGAACTTTTGTATCTGCTGTTACTGCTGCTGCTACAACTTCTGCCAGTACTATTTTTTATTCTATTGTTGCTGCTACAACTGCTGTCACCACTGTTTCATCTGCTCCAACACAACAACAGAAAGATTATCTGAAAATGATTGATGCTCTATATGATGAGCAAAGCTCTGAAAGTCATGAATATAGGACTGATTATGATGATTCCTCAGCCACTATAGCCAGGAAAAGAAAGGCAAGGAGCAAGGCTATGAAAAGAGTTCCCCCAGCCAAAGTCAAAGATACAAATGACATACCTTATTACATTTTTCATGACTGCCCCATTACTGAACATTGGATGTAATATTCCAAGAATCAACTTAAGGATATGAAGAAGAGGAAATATGAGAAAGGATCTTCTCAGTTTCATCATCCACCTCCTCCTCCTCCTCTTGATGCAGGTGCAGGTGGAAGCTCAGCTGCTCATCCTTCTGCTAGAAGTCAAACCCCCTATCAGCCTCATGCAAGATCTCAATATAGGGGAAGCCAGTCCAGAGGTTCTCAATCAAGGAGAGGAAATTATAGAGCAAACCAAAGGGAATTCCAAGTTTACTCCAAAGGCTATTCAAGGCAACACCCTTACTCCAGGGAAGGACAAGCTTCATCTGATATAATTTCAGGCCCTTTTCCCTACAAGTTGAAAGAATTAGTCTCATCCAGAGCTCCTCCAGATAATCCCTCCAACAGATATGAGCCTCCAGTGCCCTTTGAGGATCCAGAGAATAATCCTACTGCATGGACAGCTAGAATGAAAGAGTTAGCTGCGTTGGATCAAATTAAGAAAGCCAGAGAGCAAGGCAAGGACACCTCCAGCATTACTACACTGTCAGAATAAAGAAAGAAGGAACTTGAAAGATATGCTTCCAGCAAATTCTTTGATTCTGAAAGATATATGGAGCTGCACCCTGAAGCTGTCGTACCAAGGCCTAAATAACAAATTTCCTTAGGTGCAGCTGATGACAGAAGATCCAAAAAGGAAGCTCTTGATCCAAATAGAGAAATTAAACTTATAAAGAGCAAGGAGAAGGAGTAATTATGTAAGGTGACAATTATTCTGATTTCTGATTTCTGTCTGGGATAATATATCTTTGCTTCTGCAATGTCCTGTTTATTGCATTGTTGCTTTGTATGATGTTTTTTTAATCTCTCCAATTTTTGTAAATAGTAATCCTAACCCAAATAGGGGGAGATTGTTGGAACACACTATTACTAATTTGGGTCAGGATCACTATGTCTTTAGGAAACCTGTTTTTGACCTCTTTGTATAGATCTAAAGGTCAATAAGGATTGAGTCTAAGGGTTAGTAGTTAGGTTTGGAAGCTACCCTCAAGTCCAAGGTTTTTCAGTTTGGAGACTAAGTCATTTCGTCGAGCTCAGTACGACAAATCGTCGAACTCCAATCGACGATCGTTGAGCTCACTTCTACGGATCGTCGAACTCCATTCGACGATCGCTGAGCTCAACTTCACAAATCGTCGAACTCCATTCGACGATCTTCGAGCTCAGTTCGACGATCTTGACTCCAGTATTGATTCTCTATCTCTGAGCTCAGTTCGACGATAGTTGAGCTCAGATCGACGATCTCTGTTGCTGTCTAAGTCCAAATCGCTGAGCTCAGTTCGATGATAGTGGAGCTCAGTTCGACGTTTTTCTGAAGAGTTCAACGACTTTCAAGATTCAAATTCAGAACAGTTAAGGAGTTATTGTCAGCAATTAATTCAGAAGATTTTGTAGCCGTTTTCATTTATTCTGGAGCAAGTTTTAAGAGATTATCAAGGAATGTTTCATTGGACTTTCCCCCAGAAGACAAAAGCAATTAAGAAAATCATTTAATGACAGGCTAACAGCTATTCTGGACAGAGGATCATTTCTACTCAGAACAAAAGGAATAAAAGACAAGATTTTTGAATTCCTGACAAGTAGAGAAAAAGAAGAAGAAGAAGAGAGTGCACAAGAAAAAGAAGAACAAAATATTCTCTGCAACAACTCTTCTCTGGAATAACATCTTTCTCAACACCAACTGTTCACAAAAGAAAGAAAAAGAGTTGTAGACATTCTGTCTCAAAGAATTCATACAAGAACACACAACCAAGGAGATCAACCATCTGAAATCTTCAGATCTCTTTTGATTCAAGTGTTCAAGGCCATCATCATTCAAGACTCCAGACACCTCATATTTCAGCTGTTGCTGAAATCATCATTTGCTGGAGATCAATTTCTGAAGGCCTATCACCCTACAACAAAGCTTCATTTCCTGATCAACTACAGATCTCAGGGGGAGCTTTGACAACATCACTGAATCCACATAGTCTTCTCCGCTGCTTTGAGAAAGAGAAGACTTCCATCGCTCTCTCATCCCCTCCTCTGTAAAGGATTTTTCAAACTCCCTTCAAAAGTTTGTGTGTGGTTTTTGAGCACCTTATCAAAAGCTCATTGGTGGCAAGACACCTGATCAAAAAAATCTGATTTGGTTTTTGAGCACCTTATCAAAAGCTCATTGGTGCCCAGGACACCTGATCAACTCATCCTGTAGTGGATTCCTACCTAGGGTGGTAGAAGAGTGGATGTACCCAAGTTTAGGGGAACCACTATAGCTCCTTGTGTCTTCTGTTTGCTTGTCTTTATTTTTGTTTCTGGCTGTGATCTGTGATTAGTTTCTTTTGTAGATTGTGATTAGATAGCTGTTGTGTTTAGATTTACCATTTGGTTCCCTGTTCACTCAGATTACAACAACTATTGTAAAAAGTTTTTAAGCACCATACTCTATTCACCCCCCTCTAGAGTATATCAGATCCAGCTTGTACTTTCAGATTCGCTGCTAGGCTCCCACTAGCTGGTAGGGCAGGTTGATCTCTCGGAGGGGGGAGTAGATCTCACCTCGAGATAGATTCAGCAGCCATGCTCCCACTAGCTAGCAGGGCAGGTTGTTCTCTCGGAGGGGGTAATAGGCTTCACCTCGAGATGATTCCACTGCCAGGCTCCACTAGCTGTCCGGGCTGGTTGATCTCTTGGAGGGGGAGAAGGTCTTGCCTCGAGATGATTCCGCTGCGAGGATCCCACTAGCTGGTAGGGCAGGTTGATCTCTCGGAGGGGGGAGAATGCCTCGCCTCGAGATGATTCCGCTGTCAGGCTCCCACTAGCTGGCAGGGCAGGTTGATCTCTCGGAGGGGGGAGAAGGACTCATCTAGAGATGATTCCGCTGCCAGGCTCCCACTAGCTGACAAGGCAGGTTGATCTCTCGGAGGGTGAGTAGGTTCCACCTCGAGATGATTCTGCTGCCAGGCTCCCACTATCTGGCAGGGTAGGTTGATCTCTCTTGAGGGATGAGTAGACCTCACCTCGAGATGATTCTGCTGCCATGCTCTCACTAGCTGGCGGGGCAGGTTGATCCCTTAGATGGTGAGTAGGTTCCACCTCGAGATGATTACGCTGCCAAGCTCCCACTAGCTGGAAGGGCATGTTGATCTCTTCAAGGGGTGAGTAGGTTCCACCTCGAGATGATTCTGTTGCCAGGCTCCCACTAGCTGGCAGGGCAAGTTGATCTCTCGGAGGCATGAGTAGACCTTCCATCGAGGCCGTCTCATCATCCAGGCTCCCATTAACTGGCTTGACAGGTTGAACCCTCGGGGAGGCCAATTGTTTTTTCCCCGAGGTCGTCTCGTCATACAGGCTCCCATTAGCTGGCTTGACAGGTTGACCCCTCGGCGAGGCCAAGTGTTTTTTACCACGAGGTCGTCTCGTCACCCAGGCTCCCATTAGCTAGCTTGACATGTTGACCCCTCGGGGAGGCCAGGCATTTTTTTTACCCCGAGGCCGTCTCGTCATCTAGGCTCCCATTAGTTGGCTTGGCAGGTTGACCCCTCGGGGAGGCCAGACATTTTTTACCCCAAGACCGTCTCGTCATCCATGCTCCCATTAGCTGGCTTGACAGGTTGACCCCTCGGGGAGGCCAAGTGTATTTTACCCCGAGGCTGTCTCGTCATCGAGGCTCCCATTAGCTGGCTTGACAGGTTGACCCATCGGGGAGGCCAAGTATTTTTTACCCAGAGGCCGTCTCGTCATCCAGGCTCCCATTAGCTGGCTGGATAGATTGACCCCCTGAGGGGCTCTAAGAAGGCCACTCAACAAATACGTTGGGTTGTATGTTTCTTTTCGAGCTTGTGACAACCTCGAAAAAAGCGGGGATTGTGTACAACCCCGTATTCACAGAGTAGGGTCCCCTCGGTAGACGCAAGACTTGATGAATGTTTTTAAGCTTTTCAAGGGATTGGCACTCTTGGTGGCCAATTTAGGCACAACCCGCATAATATACTAGTAGGGGGGATGAAATATTTATCAACTCCCCCCCGGCCCCTTTGAGTAGTCGCCCAAGCCACAGCCTGCAGACCACCGTATCGCCCAGGCCGTCATCTCGCCAGGCCGCCGTCTCGCCTATACCGCCGCCTCGACCAGGCCTCCATCTCTCCAGGCCGCAGCTCGCCAGACCGCCGCCCCAGCCCAGCAGGGCGCAGCTCGCCAGGTCGCAGATCGCCAAGACGCATCTCGTCAGACCTCCGCCTCACCCAGACCGTCGTCTCGCCAGGACGCCGTCTCGCCAAGCTCGCCACCTCGCCCAAGCCGCCATCTTGCCAGGCCGCAGCATGCCAGGACGCATCTCGCCAGACCACCGTCTCGCCCAGGCCACCGTCTCGACAGGCTGCCATCTCGCCCCGTCCGCCGCCTCGCCCAAGCCGCCGTCTCGCCCAGTCCGCCGCCTCGCCCAAGCCGCCGTCTCGCCAGGCCGTAGATAGGCAGACCGCCACCCCAGCACAGCAGGACGCAGCTCTCCAGGCCGCCGTCTTGCCATGCCACCGTCTCTAGACTGCTGCCTCGCCCAGGCCGCCGTCTTGCTAGGCCGCAGCTCGCCAGACCGCCGCCCCAGCCCAGCAGGCCGCTCATGTACTCTCAGCAAGTGTACCGATCGCTGTCAAGTAATAAAAGTGAAGAGTTTACTCCCTGGATATTGATCTCTCGAGGAGTGCAAGTTCGGAGTGTGGTTTTGCTATTGGTAAAGTGATTGCAAGTAGGAAGGTAACCAAAGGGGGTTTTTTGTTTTGGATTCCTAAGTTAACAACAATAATAAAACTATTGCGGGTCGCCGTCACCGCGTCGCTTGGGTGGATTACTATGGAGAGTAGTGTGGATGATGGACGAAACAACGAGGGTTGCAATAACCTCATCGCAAGGCGTGCTCCTAGCAATCTCTTAAACGACATAATCACAACAAGCACATGAAAAACTGAAGCTTAACAACACAAGCAATGATTAAGACATAACAACATATCGACATGTTGAAACCTTAAGCAAAACATTGTTCTCAAGCAACAATCCCACTATCACAAGTTCAGAATGAAGTATCCACAAGAAGAGGTGGAGAAATACAACTGAGCGCACGAAGGCTTTTCGAGATTCATGGCCGGAGTCAAGGGTTGTCGTGCCTTGTCCGAGCTCGGTCTACGGATGATGTCCAGGAACTAAGAAGGGCTGTCACTTCCTTATAAAGTCAAAAGCGTTTGGTCTACTCTACCCCTTATAAAATCATTTTTCAGAAGAAAGAATGTTAGGGTCTCATACCATGCTCTAGGAGCTTGCTTTAGATCATATAATGCTTTATGCAATTTGAAAACATAATCAGGATGAGTTGAAGAGATAAAACCTGGGGGTTGTCTGACATAGACTTCTTCTTTGATATCTCCATTGAGAAAAGCACTCTTTACATCCATCTGGTATACTTTGAATCCTTTGTGTGCTGCATATGCTAAGAAGATTCTTATGGCCTCTAAACTTGCAACTGGTGCAAAGGTCTGGTCATAGTCTATCCCTTCTTCTTGAGACTACCCTTGAGCAACTAGCCTTGCCTTGTTCCTTACAATGACTCCTTGATCATCCAATTTATTTCTGAACACCCATTTTCTTCCAACAATAGAGTGATCCTTTGGCATTGACACAAGTTCCCAAACTTTGTTCCTTTCAAATTGATGCAACTCATCTTGCATTGCAATGATCCAGTGTGGATCTTGCTCTGCATCTTGAATGGATTGAGGTTCAATTTGAGAAAGAAAGCAAGTGTGCATCAGGTTTTGGTTGACTTGATTTATGATTTGCACACCAGCTGAGATGTCTCCAATCACTTGAGAGATTGGATGGTCTCTTGATGTTACTAAATCAACAGGAGATGTTGATTGTTCACCAACCTGTGTTGTTGTTTCCTCTTGTGGAACAACAACTGGCTCTTCAAGATGTTGAATGACTTCTTCATCTTCACTACTTTCATCTTTTTGAATAATTTTGTAACCTGTCCAAGTCTTCAGTAAGAGAGTGTACCTGCAAAGGTTCTATGGTAGAAGTATTCTTCTCCTTGAAAGACATGTTAGATTCATCATAAGAAATATGAACAGATTCTTCAATTTTGAGAGTAGATTTATTATATACCCTATAAGCTTTACTGATCATGGAGTATCCCAGAAACACTCCTTCATCAGCTTTAGCTTGAAATTTTACTAAGTATTTCTTGTCATTATTATGAATGTAGCAAATACAACCAAAGATTTTGAAGTAATATACTTTAGGTTTCTTCCCTTTGAGTAATTCATAGAGAGTCTTGCCCTTCAGTTTATGTATTAAACTTCTATTCAACACATAATTGGAGGTGTTCACTGCCTCTACCCAAAAGGATAGAGGAAGATGATCATCTGACAATAATGTAGTAGCAGATTCAATAAGGGTTCTATTTTTTCTTTCAGCTACCCCATTTTGTTGAGGAGTTCTAGGAGCTGAGAAAGTGTGCCTGATCTCTTCACTCTGACAGAACTCTTGCATAAGAAGAGAATCAAACTCTGTCCTATGATCACTTCTGATCAGGGTAATGTGAGTATTGAACTCACTCTGTATGCATTTGAGAAACTCTGTCAAACACTTAAAGTTATCAGACTGCTTCCTCAGAAAGAACACTCATGTGAATCTAGAGAAGTCATCTACAACCACTAAAGTATAGGATTTCCCTCCTAAGCTTTGTACTGTAATGGGTCCAAAAAGGTCCATGTGTAACAGATACAAAATCCTAGGTGAATCACTCTTATTAAGTGACTTGAAGCTATTTTTGGTTTGCTTGCCTAATTGACAAGCCCTGCAAAGTCCTTCCTTCTTGTAGGGGCCAGAAGGTAGTCCTCTAACAAGGTTGTCCTTGGATAGCCTAATAATGGTTTTAAGGTTTATATGCCCTAGTCTCTTATGCCATAATTCATTAGGTCTATAAATAGAGTTGAATAAGCATATATCTACCTTAGTTGAAAGAAAATCTATAAGATAAATGTTACCTTTCCTTTTACCTGTCAACACAGTTGTGTTGTCCTCTGATTTGATTTTGCATGAGGATTTGTTGAAAGTCACTTGATGGCCTTCATCACACAGTTGACTGATACTGATTAAGTTGTGCTTCAGTCCTTCCACATAGGCTACTTTCTTGAAAGTGACTGAGCCAATCTGGACTGCAACATATCCTTTTGTTAGTTCAAAGTTTGAATCACCAAATATTACTTTGGGTCCAAGCTTGGCTTTGAAGGATGTGAAATTCTCCTTGTTTCCTGTCATGTGCTTTGAGCACCCACTATCCAGATACCATTACTGGTTTGATGTTGGATAGGTCTTCACCTACACATAAAACAATTTATTTTTTTTTGACCCAGTTTACCTTGGGCCTAGGTTGATAACCTTTAAATTCTGAAATAAAAGACATCTCTGGTTGACTCTTATAGCCTTCAGGATGATATCTCCCAGGAGGCATTATCCATTCAGTATAAGGGTTAAACCTTTGAGATGTAGGACCTCTAGGATTGAAGTTTGATTTGCCTTTAAAAGATTTTTCAAAACTCTGAGCTCTATTCGACGATCTCTGAGCTGAGTTCGACGATCTTGGGTCAGATCTTCGAGCTCCGTTCAAAGATCGACTATGCCAGAGTTTAGGGTTTAGAAATTGTTGACCTGAGTTCGACGATTCAGCCTGAGATCGTTGAGCTCCATTCGGTAATCGTCGAGCTCCGTTCGACGTTTTCTGTTGAACTTTTGTTTTCTTAGGTAAATCAGAATTCTTCCTAGACACCTCTACAACTCCCTTACCTTTATCTGAGATAAACCTGATTGGGGTTGTTAATACTATAGGTTGGCTAAATGAGGCACCCAAGCACAGTGTACTATTGAATCTTGAGTTCATTGTGCTTGTGATGTCCATTAGTTTGATACTTCTCCCATTAAGGGATTCTTCAAACTTTTTGGCCTCTGATAGCTCACTTTTCAGTGAAGCTATCTGCTCCCAACAGTATTCCAACTCCTCAGAGAGTTTGAGGTTTTCTGATTTTAAAGTGCTGTGTTCAGATAGCTGATTTCTGAGAGAAATGATTTCCTTCTCAGATTTTAATAAATCTAAACACAGTGCTTTAAACTCACACTTGAAGTCCTCAGAATTAAAATCAAAAAAATTTATTACCTGCTCCTCTTCAGATTGAGTCTCTAATTCTGACTCTTCTGCATCAGAATTTTGTTGTGAGGCATTGATAGGCATCATGCAGAATTCTTTTTCATCAGCATCATCTTCATCATCACTAGAGCTGGATGAAGCTTCAGATTCTTCTTCTGTCTCACTCCAAGTTTCAGCAACAAACCCTTTCCTTGTATTTTTGTTCTTGCTGGAGGAGGGTTTGTCATTGCTATTTTTCTTGAAGTCCTTTTCTTTTCTCCTTTCTTTCCTGTCTTTCTTGTCCTTGTTTTCATTTTCTGGACAGTCAGAAACAATGTGGCCTGCTTTCCTGCATCCAAAGCAAATAATCTCTTTGTTATTTGATTTGTCATACCTTGGCTTGTCATGCCCTCTATATGATTATTTCCTGAAATCCTTCCTAGCCATTTTATAAAACCTTCTAGCCAGTAAGCTTAGCAGCTCTTCATTGCCTGTGACCTTGTCTTCAGGCTGATCTTCAATAGCTTTGAATGCTATTGATTTCTCTTTTCTGACTGCTGGTGAAGCAGCCTTCTGCTCTTCTTCTCTATTCTTGATGAGCAGCTCATAAGACTTGAGCTTGCCCAAGAGAGCTTCACTTGTGATCTCATTTAGGCTTCTGACATCCTTGATTGACCAGATCCTTGAGTCCCAAGTGCTTGGGAAGAACATTAGGATTTTATCATTGAGCTCAGTCAATGAGATCTCTTTGTCCAATGTTTTCAGCTCATTGACTATGAGACTGAGTCTATTATACATATCTGCTATTGACTCAGCTTCTCCTTTCTTGAAGTTCTCATATTGGGTTATGAGATGAGATCTTCTATCTTTTCACTCATTAGCAGATCCTGAGACTATCTCAGATAACTTGTCCTAGATGTCCTTTGCTGAGTTGCATTCAGCTACTTTTTGAAATATTTCATCAGACATAGTCTGGGCTAAAATATTCATTGCCTTAGCATCTGCCACTTTCCATTTCTTGATTTCTGCATCTGTTCTTGAAGGAGGTGGAACAACACTTGTACTTGTATTTTCTGGTGGTCTTGGACACACTATCAAAATAGAATTAAAAATATCTTCATCAATTGAATTCATGTACAATCTTATCATTGCCTTACAAAGTGCAAACTTAGATAGATTGCACACTAGAGGTCTGGTGCTAGCATAATCTTTGCTCTGTGCCATGATTTTATATAAGGATAAATATAATACAAATAATAAAAATAAAAACCCTCTATGAAAGATTGATTATCAGAGATCTTTTGGTTCAGGTGTTAGCCCGAGGAACAACTAATCTGATAAGGAATTAGTTGAATAACAACCAACCTCTAAGGTCTGGTATTTTAACCAACCTCCCTCTGATACCAATTGAAAGTGGAGGATAAGATCTATCTTAACTCTAGAGGGGGGGGGGGTGAATAGAGTATATTAAAATAATTTTCAAAATAAAAATTATTTGCAGTGGAAGACTTAATTTAAGTATAGGTGTAAGGTGCTTGCAATAAATAAAAAATATAAAAGCAAGAAATAAAACAACACAACACACAACAAAACACAAAGAAGCAACCAGAGGACACAAGGAGCTATAGTGGTTCCCCAATATATCTGGATACATCCACTCTTCTACCACCCTAGGTAGGAATGCACTGTAGGATGAGTTGATCAGGTATCCTGGGCACCAATGAGCTTTTGATAAGGTGCTCAAAAACCAAACCAGATTTTTTGATCAGGTGTCTTACCACCACTGAGTTTTGACAAGGTCTCAGAAACCAACACAAACTTTTGAAGGGAGTTTGATAAACCCTTTACATTAGAGAGAGAGGGGGGGGGGGTGAGATGATCTTCTCTGTCAACAATCAGAGAGAAGATAGTGGATGTTGTCAAAGCTCCCGCTGAGATCTTGAGTTGTTCAGGAAGTGAAGCTTTGCAATAGGGTGATAGGCCTTCAGAAGATTGGATCTCCAGCAAAAGATGATTCCAGCAGCAGCTGAAATGTGTGGTGTCTGGAGTCTTGAATGATAAGGCCTTTAAACACTGGAATCAAAAGGGATCTAGAAATTTCAGTATATTAATCTCCTTCAATGATGTGTGTTCCTGTAAGAATTCTATGACTGTGAATATCTGTAACTTTTTCTCTTTCTTGTTGTTGTTGTTTGTTATCATTAACCAGCAGAATGAATAATCTTTTATTCCTTAGATCTGAATAGAATAATTCTCTATCCAAGATAGTCGTTAGCCTATCATAAATGACTTCCTTAAATGCATTTTGTCTTCTGGAGGAAAGTCCAATAAAACGTTTCTTTGAAATCTCCTTGAAACTTGCTCCAGATTAATTGAAACGACTACAAGATTCTTGAAATAAATGCTGTGAATAAATAGAAGGGAATACCAAAACTGACTGAATTTGAATTTTGAAAAACATCGATCTCTCCATAAAAACGTCGACCTGAGTTCAACTATCGTTGAACTGAGCTCAGCGACTGGACTTAGACTGAAGCAGAAATCGTCGATCTGAACTCAACTATCGTCGAACTGAGCTCAGAGATAGGGAAACAAACTAGAGACAGGAAGGTCGATCTGAGCTCGAAGATCGTCGAACGGAGTTTGATGACTCGTTGAAGTGAGCTCAGAGATCGTCGAATGGAGTTCGACGATTCGTCGACCTGAGCTCGACGAAATGACTTAGTCTCCTAAACTGAAATATCTGGTCTTGAGGGTCTTGAGGGAAGCTTTCAAACCTAAATACTAACCCTTAGACTCAATCTAATTGTCCTTTAGATCTATACAAGGAGGTCAAAATAAATTTCTTAAAGGACATAGTGATCCTTGCCCAAATCAGTAATAGGGTGTTCCAACAACGGGTGTGTCAAATAGGACACGGGCGTGTCCAAGACTCGTGTGAGTCTCGGGTTGTTTTCGGGGCTGTGTCGATGGGGGCACACGGCCGACCACACAGTCGTGTCAATTGGAACACGGGCGTGTCAGGTCAAACACGGGCGCGTCGAATGCCCGTGTGTTTTTTCCAAACGCTTCGATTTTGACGGCGAATGAGGGACACGGCCCTAGACACGGGCGTGTCATAGGCCGTGTTCGACACAGATTCTGTATTTTAGATCTGGATCGTGGCCGTTCGTTTCTTTAATTTGGGATCCGACGGCTGGGGGCTGTTAGTGCTTGGATATACACGAGATTGGATCCTTCAAACCCTCATTTCACTTGAGAGGTTCTCTTTCTAAAGTATAGAGAGAGGAGAGCAAAGGAGGAAGAAGAAGCTTAGATCCGGTCTTTGGAGGAGCTTTGGAGCTCGAAATCGCGAACCGACTTCGGATCTACGGAGGCAAAGAGAGTGCGGTGCTTTTCATCTGATTACATTTCCATGGTGCTAAGGAACAATGCTAGGGTAATGATTCCCTACTTGAGCATGTGAAGCTCTCCTTCTTTGCATAGGAAGCCCGCTCTCGCGATTTTGCGGTGAGTTGGAGGCATTCCTTCGGGTAGATATGTAAAGTCCCCGTTGTTTAGAGTCTGTATTCTAGAACGAACATACGAATGATGTGTGAAGCCTACCCGAACAAGTTGGTCTGGATCGGTGATGTTGCATTGCATAATGACCAAGGAAGACTCCGCGCAAATTTTTGTTTTTCGGGTTTTCTACGCGGTAGATTGCAACAGGGAGCCTTGGGGATTAACCCAAAGGTGCACCCGGAAAACTGGGCAGATGCGTGGTTCTGCCAAACTTGTGGGCCTGGGAGCCAACTTGTACATAACTGGGTTATGTAATATTGTGCGTTCGATTCACGGGCTTCGGGGAAACTTATCTCGTGCCGATGATTTTAAAGTGTCATGGCAAGTGAGCAACGGGTTGAGTGGAACCGTTCCTGCTTTATGCCGAGGGCATAGAGGTCGGGTCTTTGCTGTCGATGATTTTAAAGTGTCGTGACATAGGTTGTTGATGATATTAAAGTGTCGTAACATCTACCTAAAACACCAAAATGCTCACGAGAGATTGCCATCCTGGGGATGGTGGTGAGTAGGCGGGCTTAGACCGCGATCACCAAGAATGTGCCCTGAGAGCATGGGGCATGTGGCCATGCGTGCCAACGTCTGTGATACAATGAATTTATATACTGCTTGGTTGTGATAATAAAATGCAGGGAAGGATCATTGCCGCCCCGAGTTGGTGGCGGAATTGTTATAATTTGGTCAGCATTGCTGACCATTGCTTTTGTTTGCCACCGTGTGTGGTTTGTTGCTTGCAGGTGCTGCTGGACCAAGCAGTCAATAGCGGGCTAAAGCCCAAATTGCGAAGCCTGCCCTTGAAGGCCTAATTGTAGTGTTTCTTGCTTTTGTTCATGCATGACCGGTCTGTGTACCGTGGTATGGAAAACATGTATTAAGAGTAAACCATTTGTAAGGCCTTAAGGCCAGTACTTGTGTATGTACTAAATTCCTATTTGGTGTATTAGTGGACATTCATGCTTGTGCGGGTTCTGTTAATCTCAACTTATAAACTGCTTCCGCTAGAATGCTCTGTGTAGGACGTTACGATTGGTTGGATGGTTTCCATTGAGTAACCACCCGGTATGTATGCGGTATATGGCGTTGGGCCCCGGCCGGACCTACTGCTATATGCTATGCGACAGATAGGGGGTGTTACAATTTGGTATCAGACTACTGGTTTCGCTCTGGCTTAAAATGAATTCGTGGACGAATTCTTTTTAAGGGGTGGTGAGCACATGTGGGTGCGTCATCGTTATAACAACAAAAGAACCCATGAATGTCCACTTAGGAATGAAAATACACGTGTTTGGGGAACCTGTGTGTTCCTATAATTGCTGTTTGCAATTTTATTTGATCGCTTAACGGTGTTTTGTACCACTATAGGTGACCAGAAGTGGTGCTGGCCCGTCGGAACGTCGAGTTTCTGAGGCTAGCAGTGCACCTAATGATACTCCTGCAACACCTCCATCGGCTGAGACCATACGATTGGTGGCCAAAGCAGTGCTTGCCATGATCAATGCGCAACCTGCAAGGCAAATGCAGCAGCCCGCTCCTGCGATGGAACAGGTAGTAGTGGAGCCATTGGTGCCAAGCAGGGCAACCGAGAGACAGCTCAAACATGTCATGAGCTTTAATACTCCAGTATTCTCGGGGTTGGGAACCACATCTCAAGCTGAAGACTAGCTCTCCAGGGTGAAGAGAGTCTTGACAGCAACGGAGACGAAGTGGCAAATGACCACCATTGCTACGTTCCTTCTGGATGGTGAAGCGCGATTGTGGTGGGAAGGTTTGGAGCTGCACCTTTTGAGAGGTAGGCAACTTATAGATGTCTCGATGGAGGAGTTCTCGAGACTGTTCTTGGCTAGATACCTCCCTTCGGCGTAGAGGATAGCGTTGGAGAACGAGTTCCTGAAGTTGGTTCAAGGAGACAGTAGCGTGGATGAATATCTCCATGAGTTTACTCGTTTGAGTCGATATGCTAGCTCCACCATTGCGGATGAGGAGTACAAGACGAATCGATTCTACGAAAGGTTGAGAGATGAGTTGATGTTACTACTCTCGGGGCCGATAATGTAGGGTTTCTTGACCTTGGTCAACACGGCCCGGTCCTTGGAGAAGGACATGAAGAATGTTCAAGCGAAGAAGAGCATTGGTGAGAAGAAGTCGGAGTTCAGAGTGTCGAACTCCTCAAAGTCTGTGTTCCGGATGTGGAACAAGAAAGCTAGGACTTCGGGTCCTGCCCCCTCTGCTGGTGCTTCTGGTGACACTACGGGTCGGACCCCGGGTGCATGTTACAACTATGGGAAGCCGGGGCATTATGCCCGTGAGTGTTGGAGCAGACGTCCCAAGTCCGAAAGGAAGCCGGGAGCAACTTATGAAGAAAAGGGCAAGGCAGTGGAATCAACCGCGTCCCATTATGCTCCGGCCCAACCGAGGGTGTACAATCTTGGCCAACAGGAGGCAATCAAACATGCAGATGTGGTGACAGGTACGGTTTAACTTATAGCATGTTAATTTCTTTAATTACTTGTTATGCACATGTTACCTTACCACTGCATGTTTAGGATTTGTTTTGATTTGTGAAAATCCGGCAAGAACACACTTCGATATAGGAGCTTCACACTCCTTCCTGTCCGAAGGATTTATATCACGCATCGGAGTACCTTCTTCGATGGAGAAGGATAAGTTGGATGTGTTGTTGCCCAATGGGTGTTCGAGGCACGCGGATAGAATCTGCGATGTTAAGATTCCCATTGGGAATCAGGAGTTCGATCTGCAAGCATCTTTACTTCTGTTGGTGGAGTTCGACGTTATATTTGGTATGGACTGTCTCTCGGAGCAGCAAGCCTATATTGATTGCGGTCGGAAGGAAGTCAAGTTGGGAGCAAGTCGTGGGACGGCTTTTACGGGCTTAAAAGGATCGAGCAAGACATTGATGTCTGCTCTTCAGGTGGTGAAGGCGGTTCGTGCTGGTGCAGAGCTGTTCTTTACACTAGTGGAGGTTGCGAAGCCAAAGCCTATGTTAGATAGTATATCAGTGGTAGCTGAGTACCCTGATGTGTTCCCCGCAGACCTTCCTGGAGCTCCGCCTCAGCGGGAGATAGATTTCACAATTGAGTTAGTGCCAGGTGCAAAGCCTGTGTCACGATCTCCATATCGGCTAGCGCCTAAGGAAATGGCGGAGCTGAAGGTTCAACTGCAAGAGTTGTTGGATCAAGGGTATGTGCACCCAAGTTCTTCGCCTTGGAGCGCGCCGGTCCTCTTTGTTAAGAAGAAGGATGGAAGCTTGAGGCTATGTATTGATTATCGGGAGCTCAATAAGTTGACGGAAAAGAACAAGTACCTGATCCCCTGGATCAATGATCTTTTTGATCAGTTGGTCGGGTCGACGATGTACTCAAAGTTGGACCTCAAATCTGGGTACTATCAGCTGCGAATAAGGGAGAGTGATATCCCGAAGACAGCATTTAGTACGAGATACGGGCATTACGAGTTTACGGTCATGCCGTTTAGGCTGACTAATGGGCCGTAAGTGTTCATGGATTTGATGAACAGGACCTTCATGGAGTACTTGGACTATTTTGTGATCGTCTTCATCGAGGATATTTTGGTGTACTCGCAGAGTGAGGAAGATCACTTCAAGCATCTTCATTTTGTTTTGGAGACGCTAAGGAGGAATCAATTATATGCCAAGTTCTCGAAGTGCGAGTTTTGGTTATCCTCAGTGGCGTTTCTCGGTCATATAGTGAGTGGAGAAGGTATTGCAGTGGATCCGACGAAGATTGTTGCGATACAGGAGTGGCCTGAGCTTTCTACGGTAGCGGAAGTCCGGAGCTTTCTCGGGCGTGCCGGCTATTATAGGCGCTTCGTAGAGAACTTCTCGCGGATAGCGTTACCTCTCACTACTTTGACGAGGAAGGAGCAGAAGTTCGTTTGGACGCCGGAGTGCGCGCGAGCTTTTGAGGAGTTGAAATGTCAGTTGACCACGGCGCCTATGCTGAGTTCGCCGCGTGGGACCGAAGGTTATGGGATTTATAGTGATGATTCGGGCAGCGGTTTGGGTTGCGTGCTACTGCAACATGGAAGTGTGATAGCTTATGGCTCGAGACAGCTGAAAGTGCACGAGAGGAATTTTCCGGTCCATGACTTGGAGTTAGCGGCCGTGATTTTTGCCTTGAAGCTGTGGAGGCATTATTTGTATGGTGTGAAGATTGATATCTACACCGATCACAAGAGCCTGAAGTATTTGATTGATCAGAAAGATCTGAATATGCGGCAACGTAGATGGATGGAGTTCCTGGGGGACTATACATTCAAGATTCACTATGTGCCTGGTAAAGGTAATGCAGTTGCGGACGCGTTGAGTCATCGGGCCCCAGCTCAAGCCAATTGGCTTTTGATCCATGACGAGCGGTTGGTTCGGGAGTTGGAGGCGTTGGAGATTGTTTGTGTAGATAAGTAATCAAGTGCTGAAGCAGTACTGAATTGGACTGAAGTCCAATATGACCTGGAGGATCGGATTCGGCAGACATTGGATTTGGATGACCATATGAAGTAGTTCATTGTAGATGCTCTAGATGGGTCAAATTCCCAATTCGTTGTGGAGGACGGATTACTTTGGAAAGTCGGTCGTCTGTGCTTCCCAAGTGTGGGAAATTTGCGGGTGGACTTGTTGTACGAGGCACACCATACCAAGTACTCAATTCACCTGGGGAGCAAAAAGATGTAACGCGACGTTAAGAATCTGTCTTGGTGGCCGGGTTTGAAGAAGGATGTGCCGCTCTACGTGGCGAAGTGCCAAACTTCCGCCTTGGTGAAGGCGGAATGCCAAAAGCCAGGAGGATTTCTGAAGTCCTTGCCTATTTCGGAGTGAAAATTCGATGACATCTCTATGGACTTTGTGAACGGTTTGCCAAGGTTGAAAAAGGGGAACGACTCCATTTGGGTGGTCGTAGATCGACTAACGAAGGTGTCACAATTCATTCCGCATAGGAAGGATGATTCGGTGGAGAAGTTGTCAAAACTGTATGTGGATAATATAGTACGGCTTCACGGTGTGCCCCGCAGCATCGTGAGTGACTGAGATGGGCGGTTCACGTCCAATGATTGGAGGCTAGTGCAACAACTATTATGAACAAAGTTAAAATTCAGCACAGCCTTTCATCCGCAAACAGATGGGCAGATCGAGAGGGTCAATAGAACTATGGAAGATGTTGGAACACCCTATTACTGATTTGGGCAAGGATCACTATGTTCTTAGGAAAATTGTTTTGACCTCCTTGTATAGTTTTTAAGGTCAATTAGATTGAGTCTAAGGGTTAGAATTTAGGCTTGAAAGCTGCCCCTAAGACCCTCAGATCAGATATTCAAATTCAGGAGACTAAGTCATTTTCGTCGAGCTCAGGTCGACGAATCGTCGAACTCAGTTCGACTATCTCTAAGCTCAGTTCAACGAGTCGTCGTACGCCGTTCGACGATCCTCGAGCTCAGATCGACGTTTCTGTCTCTAGCTGTTTTCCCAGTCTCTGAGCTCAGGTCGACGATAGTTGAGCTCAGATCGACGATTTCTGTTTCCAGTCTAGTTCCAGTCTCTGAGCTCAGGTCGACGGTAGTTGAGCTCAGGTCGACGATTTTCTAGAGAGATCGACGATTCTCAAGATTCAACAGTTATGGAATTCTATCTTATTTATTCCCCGCATTTATTTCAAGGATCTTGTAGCCGTTTCAATTAATTTGGAGCAAGTTTCAAGGGAGATTTAAAGGAATGTTTTCTAGGACTTTCCTCCAGAGACAAAATTCATTTAAGGAAGTCATTAATGAGTGTCTAACGGCTATCTTGGAGACAGAGAATCAATTTATTCTTTTCAGATCTAAGGAATAAAAGAGGATATTATCCTGCCACTCAAAACAGTTACAAACAGTTACACACAGAAAGAGAACAGTCACAGACAGACACACAGACAGAATTCATTCAGAACACACACCACTGAAGGAGATTAACATACAGAAAAGAAGATTTTCTAGATCTCTTTTGAGTCAAGTGTTCAGAGGCTTCATCCATCAAGACTCCAGACACTACACATTTCAGCAACTGTTGGAATCATCCTTTGCTGGAGATCTCATCTACTGAAGGCCTATCACCCAAGTGCAAAGCTTCTTTTCCTGAACAACTTCCAGATCTCAGGGGGAGCTTTGACAACATCATCCACTAGTCTTCTCTCTGATTGTTAACAGAGAAGAACATCTCACCTCTTTCTTTTTCTGCTGTAAAAGGGTTTCTCAAAACTCCCTTCAAAAGTTTTGTGCTGGTTTCTGAGACCTTGTCAAAATTCAGTGGTGGCAGGACACCTGATCAAAAAATCTAGTTTGGTTTTTGAGCACCTTATCAAAAGCTCATTGGTGCCCAGGACACCTGATCAACTCATCCTGCAGTGGATTCCTACCTAGGGTGGTAGAAGAGTGGATGTAACCAGATTGATTGGGGGACCACTATAGCTCCTTGTGTCTTCTGGTTGCTATATTTTGTTTGCTGTGTGCTGTGTTTTTATTTCTTGCTTTCATAATTTTTATTTACTTCAAGCACCGTACACATATATTTAAATTAAGTCTTCCACTGCAAAATAATTTTTAACTTGAGAATTATTTTAATATACTCTATTCAACCCCCCTCTAGAGTTAAGGTAGATCTTATCCCCACTTTCAATTGGTATCAGAGGGAGGTTGGTTAAAATACCATACCTTAGTTGGTTGTTATTCAACTAAATCTTCATCAGATTAGTTGTTCCTACAGGCTAACACCTGAACCAAAAGATCTTTGATAAGATAAATCTTTTATAGAGGGTTTTTATTTTTATTATTTGTATTATATTTATCTTTATATAAAACCATGGCACAGAACAAAGATTATGCTAGCACCAGACCTCCAGTGTGCAATCAATCTAAGTTTGCACTTTGGAAGGCAAGGATAAGATTGTACATGAATTCTATTGATGAAGATATCTTTAATTCTATTTTGACAGTGTGTCCAAGACACCCAGCAATACAAGTACAACTGCTGTTCCACCTCCTTCAGGAACAGATGCAGAAATCAAAAAATGGAAAGTTGCAGATGCCAAAGCAATGAACATTTTGTCACAAACCATGTCTGATGAAATATTTCAAAAAGTAGATGAATGTAACTCAGCAAAAGAGATATGAGACAAACTATCTGAAATAGTGTCAGGATCTGCAGATGAAAGGAAAGATAGAAGATCCCATCTCATAACTCAATATGAGAACTTCAAGAAAGGAGAAACTGAGTCAGTTGTTGATATGTATACCAGACTCAGTCTTATAGTCAATGAATTGAAAACCTTGGACAAGGAGATCTCATTGGCTGAACTCAATGACAAAATCCTAATGTGCTTCCCCAGCACTTGGGACTCAAGGATCTGGCCAATCAAGGATGCCAGATGCCTAAATGAGATCACCACTGAGGCTCTTTTTGGCAAGCTCAAGTCTTATGAGCTGCTCATCAAGAACAGAGAAGAAGAGCAGAAGGCTGCTTTACCAACAATCAGAAAAGAGAAATCAATAGCATTCAAAGCTATTGAAGATCAGCCTGAAGACAAGGTCACAGGCAATGAAGAGTTGCTAAGCTTGCTGGCCAAAAGGTTTTATAAAATGGCCAGGAAGGACTTCAATAAAAAGTAATTCAGAGGGCATGAAAAGCCAAGTTATGATAAGTCCAATAACAAAGAAATTATTTGTTTTGGATGCAGGAAATCAGGCCACATTGTGCCTGACTGTCCAGAAAATCAGAATAAGAACAAGAAGAATAGGAAAGAAAGGAGAAGAGACAAAGACTTCAGGAAAAATAGCAATGACAAAACCTCCTCCGGCAAGAACAAACATACCAGGAAGGGGTTTGTAGCTGAAACCTGGAGTGAAACAGAAGAAGAATCAGAAGCTTCATCCAACTCAAGTGATGATGAAGATGATGCTGAAGAAAAGGAGTTCTGCATAATGGCTATCAATGCCTCTCAACATAATACTGATACAGAACAAGAGTCAGAGTCTGAATCAAAAACTAAATCTGAAGAGGATCAGGTAATAGACTCATTTGATTTTAATTCAGAGGATTTCAAATATGAATTTAAGGCACATTGTTTAGATCTATTAAAATCTGAGAAAAAAATTATTTCTCTCAGAAATCAACTGTCTGAACAAAGCACCTTAAAATCAGATAACCTCAAACTCTCTGAGGAGTTGTAATGCTGTAGGGAGCAGATAAGCTCACTGAAAAGTGAACTATCAGAGGCCAAGAAGTTTGAAGAATCCCTCAATGTGAGAAGTATCAAACTAATGGACATCACAAGCATAGTGAACTCAAGATTCAATAGTACACTGGGCTTGGGTGCTTCATCCAGCCAACCTATAATATTAACAACCCCAATCAAGTTTATCTCAGATAAAGGTAAGGGAGTTGTAGAGGTGGCTAGGAAGAATTCTGATTTACCTAAGAAAACAAAAGTTCAACAGAAAATGTCGAACGGAGATCGACGATCACTGAATGGAGCTCAATGATCTCAGGCTGAATCGTCGAACTCAAGTCGACGATCTCTGAACCCTGAACTCTGGCATATTCGATCTTCGAACGGAGCTCGACGATCTGACCCAAGATCGTCGAACTCAGCTCAAAGATCGTCGAACAGAGCTCAGAGTTTTGAAAAATCTTTCAAAGGTAAATCAAACTTCAATCCTAGAGGTCCTACATCTCAGAGGTTTAACCCTTATACTGAATGGATAATACCTCCTAGGAGATATCATCCTGAAGGCTATAAGAGTCAACAAGGGATGTCTTTTATTTCAGAATTTAAAGGTTATCAACCTAGGCCCAATGTAAACTGGGTCAAAAACAAATAAATCATTTTATGTGCAGGTGAAGTCCTATCCAACATCAAACTAGCAATGGTATCTAGATAGTGGGTGCTCAAAGAACATGACAAGAAACAAGGAGAATTTCACATCCTTCAAAGCCAAACTTGGACCCAAAGTAATATTTGGTGATTCAAACTTTGGACTAACAAAAGGATATGGTGCAGTCCAGATTTACTCAGTCATATTCAAGAAATTAGCTTATGTGGAAGGACTGAAGCATAACTTAATCAGCATCAGTCAACTGTGTGATGAAGGCTACCAAGTGACTTTCAACAAATCCGCATGCAAAATCA
Source organism: Platanthera guangdongensis (assembly GCA_039583875.1). NCBI lineage: Eukaryota > Viridiplantae > Streptophyta > Magnoliopsida > Asparagales > Orchidaceae > Platanthera > Platanthera guangdongensis. The sequence goes on along the minus strand of CM077163.1, from coordinate 124,914,070 downwards.
AATCAGAGGACAACACAACTGTGTTGACAGGTAAAAGGAAAGGTAAAATTTATCTTGTAGATTTTCTTTCAACTAAGGTAGATATATGCTTGTTCAATTCCATTTGTAGACCTAATGAAGTATGACATAAAAGATTAGGGCATATAAACCTTAGAACCATTGCTAGGCTATCCAAGGACAACCTTGTTAGAGGACTACCTTCTGGCCCCTACAAGAAGGAAGGACTTTGCAGGGCTTGTCAATTAGGCAAGCAAACCAAAAATAGCTTCAAGTCACTTAATAAAAGTGATTCACCTAGGATTTTGTACCTGTTACACATGGATCTCTTTGGACCCATTAAAGTACAAAGATTAGGAGGGAAATCTTATACTTTAGTAGTTGTAGATGAATCCTCTAGATTCACATGGGTTTTCTTTCTGAGGAAGAAGTCTGATAACTTTAAGTGTTTGACAGAGTTTCTCAAATGCATACAGAGTGAGTTCAATACTCACATTGCCCTGATCAGAAGTGATCATGGGACAGAGTTTGATTCCCTTCTTATGCAAGAGTTCTGTCAGAGTAAAGGGATCAGGCACACTTTCTCAGCTCCTAGAACTCCTCAACAAAATGGGGTAGCTGAAAGGAAAAATAGAACCCTTATTGAATCCGCTACTACATTGTTGTCAGATGCTCACCTTCCTCTATTCTTTTGGGTAGAGGCAGTGAACACCTCAACCTGTGTTGAATAGAAGTTTGATACATAAGCTGAAGGGCAAAACTCCCTATGAATTACTCAAAGGGAAGAAACCTAAAGTAGATTATTTTAAAAATTTTGGTTGCATTTGTTACATTCACAATAATGACAAGAAATACATAGCAAAATTTCAAGCTAAAGCTGATGAAGGAGTGTTTCTGGGATACTCCATGATCAGTAAAGCTTATAGGGTGTATAACAAATCTACTCTTAAAATTGAAGAATCTGTTCATGTATCCTTTGATGAATCTAACATGTCTTTTAAGGAGAAGAATCTTTGCAGGTACACTCTCTTGCTGAAAATTTGGACAGGTTACATATTATACAAAAGGATGAAAGAAGTGAAGATGAAGAAGATATTCAACATCTTGGAGAGACTCTTCTTGAAGAGCCAGTTGTTGTTCCACAAGAGGAAACAACAACACAGGTTTGTGAACAATCAACACCCCCTATTGATTTAGTAACATCAAGAGACCATCCAATCTCCCAAGTGATTGGAGACATCCCAGCTGGTGTGCAAACCAGAAATCAGGTCAACCAAAACCTGATGCACACCTGCTTTCTTTCTCAAATTGAGCCTCAATCCATTCAAGATGCAGAACAAGATCCACACTGGATCATTGCAATGCAAGAGGAATTACATCAATTTGAAAGGAACAAAGTTTGGTAACTAGTGCCAAGGTCAAAGGATCACTCCATTGTTGGAACAAAATGGGTGTTCAGAAATAAATTGGATGATCAAGGAGTCATTTTAAGGAATAAGGTAAGGCAAGTTGCTCAAGGATACTCTCAAGAAGAAGGGATAAACTATGACCAGACCTTTGCAACAATTGCAAGGTTAGAGGCCATAAGAATCTTCTTAGCTTATGCAACACACAAAGGATTCAAAGTATATCAAATGGATGTAAAGAGTGCTTTTCTCAATGGAGACATCAAGGAAGAAGTCTATGTTAGTCAACCCCCAGGTTTTATTTCTCCAACTCATCCTGATTATGTTTTCAAATTGCATAAAGCATTATATGGTCTAAAGCAAGCTCCTAAAGCATGGTATGAGACCGTAACATGCTTTCTTCTGAAAAATGATTTTATAAGGGGTAGAGTAGACCAAACTCTTTTTATTAGAACCCATAAGTCCAATACCTTACTAGTACAAATCTATGTAGATGACATTATCTTTGGTTCTACTGATTCAAATCTGTGCAAAAGGTTTTCCAACCTAATGCATTCTAAATTTGAAATGAGTAGCATGGGTATGCTTTCCTTCTTTCTAGTATTGCAAGTCAAACAACATGCTGAAGGCATATTCATCTCTCAAACCATGTATACAATAGAACTGGTTAAGAAATTTGATATGTCTGAAGCATCATGTATAAAAACACCTATGCCTACTAATGCTATATTAGATGCTGATGAACAAGGAAAACCTATTGATCAGACAACATATAGAGCAATGATTGGCTCGTTATTGTACCTTACAGCTAGTAGACCTGACATAATATTTGCTACATGCATATGTGCTAGATTCCAAGGGAGCCCTAGAGAGTCACACTTAACCTTAGTAAAAAGGATTCTTAGGTATGTGAAAAGTTGTCCAAATCTAGGTCTCTGGTATCCAAAAGACTCAGCATTTGACTTAACTAGATTTTCAGATGCTGATTATGCTGAATACAGAATAAACAGGAAAAGCACTGGTGGAACTTGCCAGTTTCTTGGTGACAGTCTTGTCTCCTGGTTTTGCAAGAAACAAACATCTGTGTCCACATCAACTGTTGAAGCTGAATATATGGCAGCAGGTAGTTGTTGCTCACAGATATTGTGGATTCAAAATCAGCTCCTAGACTATGGATACAACTTAGAGAAGTCAAACATATTCTTTGATAACACTAGTGCTATTTCTGTAGCACAAAATCCAGTCCTCCATAGTAGGACAAAACATATAGAAATTAGGCATCACTTTTTAAGGGACAATGTTGAGAAAAATAAAATTGAACTTCAATATATCTCAACTGACTTGCAAAGGGGAGATATTTTCACCAAACTTTTGGATGAAAAGAAACATACATTCTTCCTGAATCAATTAGGAATGTTAGATGGAGGAAGTTTAAAATAAGATCCAAGATTTTAAAACTCTAAAATTGACCAAGACTAGGCAAACAATTTGATTTTTTTAGTGTCTATAGGTTATTTCTGGTCTCTGAACTGCGATCGACGTTTTTCCCAAAGATCGTCGAACGGAGATCGACGTTCTTAGAAATCATCGACCGGAGTTCAGCACTTTCCAGATAGTGCTAAGCTATCTTCTTCGGGTCATCGATCGTCGAAAGGAGCTCGACGCTCTCCAATATCGTCGAATGGAGATCGACGATGTTGAAGACCTTTCAGATTCCTTTAGAAGCCAAGATCATCGAACAGAGTTCAACGATCTTTCCTTTTCTGCGTCGAACCTTAATATAAAATTCATTTTTCGGCCGTCGTTTTCCCTTTGCGCTTTCATACTCTGTGCAGAATTTCCCTTTCCCTCCAAACTTTTCTACACTTGGTCTTTTGTTTGTTCATTTTTGCAAGTAAAAATGGTCGTTTCTATTGCAGTTTTGGCAGCAATGAAATTTGACACTGGATTCGATATCGTTATGGACTCGTTTGAGAACAGTGATTAGATTTTCAAGGATATTCTGGATTTATTCAAAGATCAACAGCTAGTACACATCATGACCGCAAGGATAAAACTGGCTGCAGATGAAATCAAAGAATGAGTGTATACTGCTCACAATCAAGATCAAAATACAGTGATTGGAACTATATCAGGAAATCAGGTATCTCTTACTCCTGCTATATTAACAGAAGTTTTTCAATTAAGTACTGGTCAAGATTCTCTTGAGTTGTCTGGAGAAGAGTTTGCAAGTATGCTTGATTGGATGGGTCATTCAACAGCAAACCCTAACAAGTTGCTTAAGAAAAATCTGTCAGTAGAATACAGGTTTCTAGTAGATGTTGTTGGAATGGTCCTGTTAGCAAAACATTCTGCCCATGATACCATATCCAGGTATCAATTCTGTTTAATGGGTGCTTTGGTGGATAAGAAATAGTTGACTTGGGGAGAAGTTTTCTTTGACCTAATTAAGAAGAAAGTGAATAAGAACTTTGTCAATTTTCGAAGTATTCTAGGGCTATTTCTTCATAGCAGATGCCCTGAGCTGCTTGTTTCAAGTGGGATGCATATTAATGCCTCTAAGAGGTTAACCTGTGCCATGGGACAGGCAAATTGCAAAGCCAAGCAGAGCCTCTGCAGTCATCTCATCTTCAGGCACTAGGACTGATCCAGTCACTTCCCCTCAGGCAACTGCCCCATCAGAAGAACTGCCTGCCTCCTCATCTCCACCTTCTCCACCTACTGTTCCCTCAATAATTATCACATCCACCATAACCATCTCAATTTCATCCCCCATATCCATTCCATCTCCAAACTCAATTCCTTCACCAACACCAATATCCACTGAAGATCTTTTCCATCCATTACATCATTATTCACACATAATCATTGACTCATCATCTCACCTTCCATCCTTCACTCTCTTAGATGATTCCTATATGGATGACTCTCACTCCTCACCTCTTGAGCCACCATCTTCTTCTACATCCTATCAATAACTACTACTAGAAATCATTGCTCAACCATCCTTCACTCCATCTATCTCCATTCCATTAACTTCCATCTCCACTATTCCTATATCTCAACCATCAATTCTACCATCCACATTAACACTTTCTCCAACCACATCTACAGCTCCTCCTACATTCATCTCTACCTCTACTCAAGCACCACTTGAGCAAGTAGATCTCTCAGCCATAGTAGATAAGCTCTATGAGATGTTAGCTCCAAGGCTATCACTCCTGCTGGAGACCTCCCTGGCTCCACTTCTGAAATCAGTTCAAGAGTTATCTGATAGGCTTTCTTCCCTATATCCTCATCAGGCAATCCCTTCTATTGGGTGCCTGATGAATTGTAAATATACCTAGTTTTATGTACATTATATCAGTCATTTTACTTTATTTTTATCATTTTTACTTATTTTTGTTCAATAAAATGTTTCTTTTATTGTAAATATTCTGCGAATTTATTTTATTTTGTTTTGTAGATAAAAAACATAAAATCTACCCAAAATACACATGGCACACCCGTGTACTGATGGTCACGCCCGTGACCGGGGCGTGACCCGTCAAATACCAGTGAAATCAAAGATTTTTGAAGAGAAAAGCCTGACACGCCCGGCCACACGCCTGTGTCCATCCGACATGGGGCGTGACCAGGCCCATGCCAGCCAGGTCGACATTTTGCGCTCAACGTTCGTCGAAGCCAACAGGGACACGCCCGTGTTCAATGATGCGACACGCCCGTCAGCCCGACAAACCGCCGCCGGCGACTCCCGAAGTCAACAATGCCTTAATCGCCGCACGATACGCCCACCGTCACGCCCGTGACCCGGGACGTGACCGCCGTGTTTTCAGCCGCAATGTCAAATCCGTCACTTCACCAAATTCTGCTGTTTAATAGTGCTGACACGCCCACCGACACGCCCGTGTCGGAGGGCGTGTACTTGAAAATTTTTGCCTATTTAAGGGCAGCTGCTGTATGAGTTCAGAGTTCCAATTTTTGAACCATTTTGTTGACTAGGGCTGCTGTTTGGAGCTTGCTTAGTGCTATGTAAGGATCCCCCTCTACTTTTTAAGTTTGCATGTTTGAGCTCTTGTAATCAACCCTTTTTTGTAATAAAAATCGTTATTATTTCATCCTTACATGCTTTGAAATTTCTCCAAAAAACCTCCTTTTCATCAATCTTATGTACTTTTATTTTCATTTTCATGGTGCGTGTGTGCGTGTATGAGCTTAAACTTGCGAAATTTATGTTTTTAAAATAAAACCTTTTTATTTTACTTCCATTTTTATCAAATTTCTAGCCGTTACTATGGCTATTTTTTTATCATATTCTTTAAAGAATCGGTTAGACTTAGGGTTTTACTTTCATTTTCGGTTTTTACACCTTTTTAACCCGATTTACAAAGCTTTAAAAACAGATAATGCGTTATTATAATTTTTCAAGAACTTAGAATTTTTGCAATTATAAAAAAATATTTTCGCTCGAACAATTTTTATTTTCACTTTTTAAGCATTTCTATCAAAATCTAACGGTAAAAATTTAAACGTTTTAATTTTTTGGGCACTTGCCTTTCTCACTTTAATTTGAAAACTTTTTGCTCAAACAATTTTTATTTTACCTTTTTATGCATTTCTACTGCATTCCAACGGTAGAAATATAGTCATTTTAATTTTTCGATAACTTTGTTTTTCTTATTTCTCGCCCGAGTGCGTGAGTGTATGAGATAATCTTTATCGTCTTAGTTAATTCATGCATGTGTGCGTGTGTGTGTGTGTGTGTGTGTGTGTTTATTTATGTCGAGTGCGTGAGTATTTATATTCAAGTAGAGTGCGTGTGTTGTTTTTATTTTTCCGCCTACTCATTTATGTTAAATGGCTGGATTTTATTCAAGTAGAGTGCGTATGTTGTTTTTATTTTCCGCCTACTCATTTAAGTTAATTGGCTGGATTTTATTCAAGCAAGTGTTTGTAGCTTTTATTTTTCTGCCTACTCACTTGAGTTAAATGGCTGGTCTGTATTTTCAGTCCTACTCATTTGAGTAGGACTTGTAATTTTCATTCTTTATTTTTCCGCCTACTCATTTGAGTAGGACTTGTAATTTTCATTCTTTATTTTTCCGCCTACTCACTTGAGTTAAATGGTTGGATTTGATTTTTTGCCTACTCGCTAGGAGTTAAATGGTCGGACTTTATTTTGATGTAAATATTTAAGAAAGCCCTGTAATCGCATTTATTTTCTACTACTCGTTTGAGTAGGACTCGCTTTCATTTCAGTCCTACTCGTTTGAGTAGGACTTGCAATTTTCAGCTTTTATTTCCCGCCCCCACACGTTTGAGTGGGACCTGCAAAATTCAATTATGCAATTTTCTTTTATGTGTAACTTAGTTTTATTTCTGTCTCTTGTTATATGTTTGAATGAGTGCGGGTGTGTTTAATTGTAATAACTTTTCTAATGTTAGGGTATTTTACTTTTCTTCTTATTTTCTTTATAACCTTTCAGCGAATAGTTTAGAACGCTCGCATAACCAAACATATAAGCTATCTCCATTCCGATGAGTGGCTAATTGCTTTTAGCCCTCAGTATCGAAGAGCTTTGGGATCTAAAATGTTTTAAATAACCAAATGTCTAATTTTTCAATTTAATTAAAAACTTAAGGTTTACCCCGGGTTAACGACGTGTAGAACCACATATCGATATGTGAGCTATATTTCCGTTATCCATAAGCTAGCTAGCTGAGAGGCCGTGCGTATGGACAGATCACCCCTGGGTAAATAGAGTTCCGCACTAACCCTCGAGAGAGGAGGTGCGCTAACTCTATCGGATTGGGTTCCCCAACCAATAGCGGGCTTCTTAGCATACTGCGGGCATTAAGGGGAATCCTTTGTCGGACGAGAGCCCGATCGAATACCGTTAATGTCCAGGTGAGCGATATTCCTAGAGATAGGTGAGCTCATTATTTTGAACTTCCACGACCAAGTTTTTGCTTTAATTAAATTGAAACTTTAGATATCTAGTTATTCAAATCTATTTTTAATCCTAACATAATTCTATACCGGGAGTTATCTCTTCATCGACTATTTTCTTAAATCTATTTTCGACCTATTTTTATTACAAACCCTTAACTTACTATTTAGGTAAAATAATAGTGTTTTCGGAGCAGTAGGGGTAATCAACCCGTTCCCTGGAATAATACGACCTCGGTATTCTCCCGAATATCGAGTACTACTTGCGATATGTGCACTTGCCTACCCTAGCAAGCCTGCGGCGATCGACTCACCGAACCAACCACAATAAGAGTTTGTTCGCGGGCCAATCAAGTTTTTGGCGCCATTTCCTGGGAACTCTTTGAGTTGTTATTCCGAATCCGAAGTCTATTACTTTTACCTTTATTTCAAAAAATAAAAAAAAAGGCTTAAAAACTTTTCTTCAAAATCCAATCCAAAAAAAGAAGTTAATTTTCTACTTTCTATTTTAGGGTGTATGACCCGTGGATAGCCTTCGGAGTCCGAAAATTTGGATTTCGATCCTGAGATCGAACGCACGCTTGCACGTATTCGGTCTCAATGCCGAAATCCCTCTTTGGATCCCGAAGAATCCATCGGAGAACCCTCTGCCGTTGGTATGGCCGACCCCAATCCGAACGCGGCCGTTGAGCATACAATGTCATATTACGACCGACCGAATTTGGACGATACTGGGTCCAGTATTGCTCGCCCGACGGTGGCGAACAATAATTTTGAGATCAAATCGAGCGTTATCCAAATGATCCAAGATGCCGTGCAGTTCGACGGACAGCCGGATGAGGACCCGAACGTTCATTTGTCTAGTTTTTTGGAGATTTGCGATACTTTTAAGATCAATGGCGTCACTGATGACGTCATTCGTTTGCGCCTTTTTCCATTCTCCCTCAGATCCAAATCTAAGGCATGGTTGAATTCCCTCCCACGAAGATGTATCACCACCAGGCCGACCTTGCGGAACGGTTCTTAACGAAGTATTTTCCGCCCTCCAAAACTGCAAAGTTGCGGCAGACATTTCTTCGTTCGTGCAGAACAATTCCGAGTCCCTTTTTGAGACTTGGGAGCGCTTTAAGGAATTCCTCCACAAGTGTCCGCATCACATGCTGCCTGCGTAGTTGCAGGTCCAAATCTTCTACAATGGGCTTAACTATCAGACGCGTCAAATGATTGACGCGGCTGCCGGGGGTACCTTGAATAATAAGACCCCAGATGCTGCCCAAGCTCTTATTGAAGAGATGGCTATGAATGCCTACCAATGGAACGTACCGCGGGGACGTCCCAAGCAGGCGGACGGCCTCTTTGAAGTGGATGCCACTGCCCACTTAGCCCTTCAAGTTGAAAGGCTGACGAAGCAGGTGGCAGAGATGTCTGCTGCCTCCACCACTCCTCCTTGGCCGATTCCCCCTAATGCCGGCGTGGTCAATGAACTCGTAGACTACGTGGGAAACGCTGGGCGACCTTCCTTCAACCCCAATAACAACCCTTATATCAATAACTATAATCCGGGTTGGAGGAACCACCCCAACTTCTCATGGAGCAATGCGAATAATGCGCAGTGCCCGTCCAATTCTTTTGCGCTCGGATCTCTGCCACCTTGTAAGACCGACCTTTTTTTTCTTTCTGAACACCGGGGTCCTAAGCCCAGAACCGCCATTTTGTAGTGACTCCTTCATGCCCTGAAGGGTCATCACCACAAAGCGCCGATTCTGCCGGCCAATTCGATCACAAAAAAGTAGCACAATAAAGTAAAAGCAAACTGGCAGTCCACAGAAAATCACATAGCATAGTAAATATATCTTCACAAAGGGAGTGTCCACAAAAAAATACATCAGAGTGTTAAACTACGGGCTTATGCCCGGTATATCATATGCTCACTACAAATCACTCATGCGTAAGTAAAAGCAGAAAAACTACTCAAGGTCGAGACTCACGGTCCCGGCTGTATGAACTCCCGAGCTAGACTGCCCCACCTCCAAGCGCACCGGTCTCTGGGTCTGCTCCTCCATGCTGGGCTCTTCGATCCCCTAAATGATGCGGTTCAAAAACTGTTAGTCTAAAAGACTATGCCCTATCATCCCCCACCCCTTCCCCCATGGATCCTAGGCACCGAGCGGAGAGGAAGAAAGGGGAGGACTTGAAGGTGGAGAATATCAGAAACAGATGACAACGGGCTTATACTGGCAATTCTATAATAGATATTGACAATAAGATGAAATATGAAAAGTAACCTTCACTTATGTGAGAACACATAAGCCAAGGGATCTTCTGCAAGTCTCCCATCGTATAAAGAGTCTCATATCAATTTATACGTTGGGGTGTCGGTTATCAAACAGCAATAAATATATATATCAAAATTGACCTTAATTTATAAACTTGCCCACACAAGCTTATAAACCAAGGGGTCGTTTAGCAGGGCCTAAAGTATAAGCGTCCCATTCCACTTATACTTTAGGTGTCAGGGTTGAATGAATCGATTATGCTATGATATGCAAGTGGGTATGATGGAACATGCAAGTGCAACACACACACCCGACTCTGTGCACACAAACCTTTAGTTCCCCCTTTTTGGAGCCGTAACCTCCCAGGATACCTCTGTAGTGGCAGACGGAAGCGGTTGGTTGGGCCTCGCCCACCTCTAAACCAGTAAAGCACTACCGGTCAGACCTATCGTACGCCTCAACGCTTGGTGCATGAAGCGGACTCCTGCGTACTCTTGCCGGCTGGCGCACCGGACTTCTGTTGGCGAAATGCTAACCACACTTGCCGAGTCAACGTATTGGTGTCGGTGCATCGACCCTCCGATACCGAAGACCCACCACCTTAATTTTCTTTCCTTTTATGCACATGTAAATTTAGCGTAATCAAAAAAACCGAGCCGAAGCTCACCGGACCAAAATGTCTGTCTCAAACAATCGAGCTGAAGCTCCACGGACCCAAAGTCCGCCTTTTAACCATCCGAGCCGAAGCTCCCAGCTATCATCCTGTGCTACCTGTGTTCGTGAAATGTGCAACCCTAATTGCTAAGTTACACATTTCAGCTTGTTAATACAGTTTACGTTAACCCAGGACTGCCCCCGGTATTCCCTGTGAAGGGCTCTCAAGGGGCACTAGGAACTATGTTGGGATTACGCCCAGCGTTCCTTTTCGCAAGGTTATTATTATTATTATTGGTTGATTCCCTTACCCATTACTTTCTCATGTTACGATAGGCTGATCCTAGGGTGATTTGACTCCACTTCACCTCGGGGAGGACGATCTTTCGTCGAACCCGAGCGCCTCTAAACCCTAGCCAAAACAACACTCTACTCATTTTATCTTCCAATGATGCTCCTAATTCTATTTATCCCTTCCAGCAAACCAACAAAACCAAACTCATGAGCTCTAATTCATATTCCAATTTATTTCATGCAGTTTTACTAAATGCAGACCACTTAAACTCTATGACCCGTAAAATGAGAAGTATGCCAAATGATCATCCAGTACTCATATAATAATTATTGGAGGGCTATACTGGCATTTTTAGTCTAAATCCATAATTTCCTAATTTTCATAATTTAACTGATAATTTATTTATTTATTCTAATAACCAAAAGTTCCAAGTTTGAACATGAAGTACAAGTTTTAGACAAGATAAAATTCCACTAAATTTTATGTTAAATGCAAAATGAATAATCATCTAAAAATCCAGAATCTCCCAATTTTTCAGCAATGTTTAAGCCCTTAAATTTTATTTCAAATTTATTCCATAATAAATCATTTTAAGGGGATGCACAACAATAATACTTCCAAAAATTCAGAGAAAATTCCAGGATGATTATAAGGACACATAAATCCTCTAGATAATGTTTCATAATTTGTTTTGAAAGAATCATTCTCTGGATTAATTAAATATCAAGGTCTCAAAATTATGGACTTGTAAAGGAAGTGCTATAAACAACTCCCTAAAAATTATGAATAAATTTATACAAGTATGTTTTGGCCTGAAATGATCAAAACCTACGTCTCATGATTTTTCAACAGATAAATCATCAATAATTAATTTTTATTCTACCAAGCCCCTTTCCAAAACTTGTGAAGGAAGTACTAAATATAATCAAGTAAAAATTATAATACAATTCAGGGATATTCACTTAGGTCTAAATTACCTTATGACCAAGTTCCATCTGATTAAAATGGACAGAATAACCAAAATTAATTAAAACACCATTTTGGGCCTTTTGGTAATTAACAAATGAAGTACCAGAAATATACGCCATAAACTCCTAGTAAAATTACTAGGGGTTCTAGATGGCCTAAAACCTACTCTACCCATGTTCCATAACTTTTGGTTTAGGTTTAGTGGCTGCATCTTCAAATTTGTGCTTCTACCATAAAAATAGGGTTAGGGTTTTGAGTTGCCTACCTTCCTCCAAGTCCTCTAAGGTTCCTACCAGAGAACTTAGGTTACACTACCTTCAATTCTACTGAGTTTCCAAGGTCATCCAAGGGCATTTGCCCCTATGTACTTCACAACCCCAAAAGGTCCTTCCATAGGGTTTGAGGTTGAATCCTAGGGTAAATCAAGCCTAGATCATCCCATTTTCCTTGAGAGGGTGACATTAGCCATGCCAAGTCAGTGTCTAAAACCTCAGCCTCTGTTGAGGGGAGGGGACCACCCTAAGTCCATAGTGCACTTTTAATCAAGAATACCACCTTAAAGCCTAACTAGGGTTTGGTGATTCCCTAGCCAAAACCTATCAAAAAAAGTTAAAATTTTGTACAGAATTAGGTCTTGATGCCAGAGACCACTCCCCAAAATTTGGGAGGGTTTGGAGGTCATTTGGCCACTTAATTAAATTACCCTAGTATTATTAAATAAAAGTAAAAAACTTTAGGCAAAGTGTCTCTAAAAATTCTGAGTTTTGGGCAGGCCCTAGGTATAGCTAGGTTAGATTCCCTGCCAAAATTTCAAGTAACGTGGATTAAGGATGAAGTATCGGCCCTCAGTTCAATGTCTGCCTAGCCCTAGGTATAGGTCCCACCAAAATGGGTGCCCTGGTCAAACCTTGCACCCAAATTGGTTCACACCAATTTTAAAATAAAGTAGAGCCAAAGGGATACAACTTTCATGTTGAAGGTTTTCCCACCAGGTGAGTCTAAGTTTTTTTAAGATTTAAAACAATAATTTCAAAAACTATGACATAAATTTCATTATTATAAAAATATTTCCTATAGTTTAATCTCTTGCCCGCACGAATCTTGAAGCAAAAAGGGACGGAATCCCTTCATCTCCTTCCTTGAGCCAACGGCCAGGATTCATCCCTCCTGGAGCCACTTCCAAGCTCTGCCGCCGGCGATCCAGCCCCTTCCCCGGCCGGCCACCGCCACCACCACCTCCGTTGAGGTGGTGGCTGTCGCCAGGCGGCGGCTCCGCCGCCGGAGGGGTGTTTTCCGATGGTTCTAGTAGGAATTGTTTTTCCGAAAACCATGAAAATCATGGTTTGGATCGGGCTCAATTGAGCCCGAACCTTTAACCTAAGGAAACCTACGATCTACCCGTGAGTTAAGGAGAGGGGGAGGTCCTTTCTGGCGGCCTGAATGCGGGAGGAACGGAGGGATGCCATTGTCGACGGCGGCGGCGCTCGGCTTCTGCAACAACACAGTGGGACTGAAAGATATGGTACCTAAACACCTAGATGGGGGGGGGGGGTGAATAGGTGACCTAATCCTTTTTAAACTTTAATGGCAGCCAACAGTTTATAACACAACTTTCTAACTTATTCTATCACAGCAAACACAGCAATAATCACAGCACAGCACAACATACACAGTGGTTTATAGTGGTTCCCCAAGATATGGGTACATCCACTTTCCCCCTTCGCCTATCTAGCAGTGTACTAGATTCGGCCAAACTCCTCCACTGTCTCAGAACCCAAATTGGTTCCTACACCTCAGGCCCAAAGCCTTACAACTCAACTTTATCCCAAAGCCTACACTCAGCCAATCAAGGCCTACACTCAGCCAACCAAGGCCTACACTCAGCCAACCAAGGCCTACACTCAGCCAACAAGGCCTACATTCAGAGATCTCAATCTCCTACACTCAGGCTCTCAAGCCCTACCCTTAACCTTTATAATTATAGGCTTACAATTCACTCAGATCCAAAGGATCCTACAAGATAAAAAATGTATTACAACTATTAACTCAACAACTCAGAAATAAAAGAGGGGAGTTGAGAGTTTCTTGATGAGTTCTTGGAAGAACTCAGCTGGATTCAATCTGACTTAGCTTTCTTCAAAGCTTCTTGAGTAGAACTGAATAAGACTGAATCCTCCTGCAGTAGTTCCTTGACCTCTGCCACTTAAGATCCAGAATGAATCTGAATCCTTCTTCTCAGCCTAGTTCCAGAGGCTGATTTCTTGGATGGAGCCCTCTCTCTCCAACTTCTTAGATCTGCACTTGGACTGCAAGATCTTCTTGTGTTGATACTTTATGTACCACTTCAATAATTTGTTCAACAATAATCTGAACCACTTGTTGATCACTGATCATCAACCACACTTTCTGTAGACTGTATGTGCCTATTTATAGGCCTTCTTCATGGTAACCGGCTGATCCGGTTCATAACTGTCTTCTGACATCTCTGACAGGTGCTGTAGACCGGCTGGAACGGCAGCTGTCATGTCATCCAGTCATTTCTTGAAAATCTCTAACTGTCTGATAGTGTCGAGACTTTCTGTCTTTAAGTGTCGACACTTATAGACCAAGTGTCGACACATGCTGTGTAAGTGTCGACACAAGTCTACAAGGTGTCGACACAACTCCTTGTATGTCTCGACACAGATTCTTTTTCAGGTGTCGACACTGAAATTGAGTGTCGACACAAGTACTTGTTCTTCTTGCTTTTACTGAATTCTTCTAAGTGTCGACACATCTCCTTTGTGTCGACACAACTTCTTGTGTTGAATCTATTAAGTGTCGACACTACTTCTTGGTGTCGACACATAGTCTTCTATGTTGATTCTTGCTGAGTGTCGACACAGCTCCTTGTGTCGACACACCTTCTTCTTGTTGAGACTTCAGCTGAGTGTCGACACATTCCCTTAGTGTCGACACTTGTACTTAGAATAATTTTATTGATCTTTCTGATCTTTGCTAAGTGTCGACACAGCTCCTTGTGTCGACACTTTCTTCAAGTGTAGAGTCTTTAGCTGAGTGTCGACACATTGTTCTAGGTGTCGACACATACTTCAAATGCTGACTCTTCTATTGAGTGCCGACACATTGTGCTGGGTGTCGACACTTACTTCAAGTGCTGACTCTTCTGCTTAGTGTCGACACATTGTGTTGAGTGTCGACACTTACTTCAAGTGCTGACTCTTCTGCTTAGTGTCGACACATTGTGTTGAGTGTCGACACTTGTACTTAGTCTCTGCAGACTTTTGCTGAGTGTCGACACAGCTCCAAGTGTCGACACTTTCTGGTGTAGACTCAGCTTCACTGGGTGTCGACACAGCTCCTTGTGTCGACACTTTCTGTCTGCACTTTTCTTCACTGAGTGTCGACACAGCTCCAAGTGTCGACACTTTCTGTCTAGTGTCGACTCTGCATCCCAGGTGTCGACACAAGTACTCCAAGTGTCGACACTGCTTGACTGGGTGTCGACACAAGCCTTCTTAAGTGTCGACGCTTTCTCTCTGGGTGTCGACACATGGACTTAGAAACTTTTTGCTTCAGTCCAGTGATTACATAACCTGCACAAGTAAACTCAACATACATCAAATACATTATGATGTATATCATTGAGTTGGGTGAGGCTTCTTCAAATCAGGTACATTTAACCAATGTACCCAACAATCTCCCCCTATTTGGAGAAGTCATAACCCTTAGTCAATGATATACACCATTCATAATAAAAATTACAAAATGATGTAAAGCAGGATAATGTATAACAGGGTAAACATAACATGTATTAAATCACACATGTATACACAATCATCATTTCAGAACAAGTAAGAAATAGACACATTCACAGAACAATCATGAAATATATTGATCATATATTGTTCTAACTTTTTCTTATACATTTTCAGTAGTTTACAAAAATGCTTTTCATTTAAAAGATTACAAAATAATCTTCAAGTAAAATCTTAATCTATTTTTGATCAGGTTCCTTGATAACTATTCCCTTGCCAGCTTGAACTTGAGCTTTGATAGGGGCATCAGCAGTTTCAGCATCAGCATGCTTCTTTCCTTTCAAGTCCTTCTTCTTAAGCTCTTCAGCTTTGATCTTCTGCCTCTCAAAATAGTGATATGGCTTAGGAAAGTACTTGCTAGGCTCCACTACAGTAGGAGGTAGCTTTCCCATCTTTGCCTTCCTTCTGAATTGAACAATGGCTTCTTGTCTTATTTCATGTTTTCTCCATTCAGCTTCAGAGAACCACTTGTTCCTTTCATGAGTATTGTCTTTGGCAGCTTTCCAGGCAGTTAAAATTATATTTCTAGAGGTAGGGCTCCACTGTTCAAAGTCTGGCCTTTGTTCTGCTTGTTCCTTAAACCTCTTTTTGGACAACCTTGTCTCTTCCTCTTTTTGTAGAGCTTCTTCTTCTTTCTGAAGAGCTGCTTGCATAGCTTCAGTCATAGGCTGAACCACTTTATCCAGAATAACATTAGACTTTCCCTCAGTTGGGCTATACATTGTGCTCACATCTGCTTGAATCATTTCAAAGTCTGGAGGTGGATAAATGACCTGAGCTACTTCTGGTTGCTCACCTCCAAAATAGGCAGGGTTAATGCCTGATTCAGCAACATCTTGGTCATCACACAGAGGAGGGTATCCAAGTGTAGCCCTGATTGAATTTGATATCCATTTTGCATGCTCAAAACTTGCCTTGACTAACACTCTCTCCCCCTTTATGACTTCTCTAGCCATATGATCTCTGACATCATCCTTTTGAAATCTGATCTGACTATCCAAGTACCTGATTCCATCTTTAAAGTAAGGTTTTAGCTTTTGAAGTTGTTCAGATATGACCTTCTGTGAGGCTTGGATAGCAGTCTTTACAGCAGAAATTTCCTCTTAGAAGACTTTATCAAAATCAGCTTTAGCAGCAGCAATAGATGGAGAAGGTTCAGTAGCCTTATTCTTCAACTTAGTGACTATAGCATTATGGGAGGCAGTCAAATTATCATTCATTCTTAATTGATTCTCAAGAACATATCCTTGTTTCAATGCTATGTCATCCACCTGTGCCTTGATCTTCTCTTGGTGTGTTGCTAAATACACCACTGCATTTCCACCTTTGTGGAAGCAATCAGTCATTTCCTTTTTGTTAAGGTTCATTTCAAACCTTATAGACTTTATTTCCTGGGCCAGATCAAATTGAAGTGATTTCTGCCCTTCATCTACATACTTCTCTATTGCCTGCCTTTGCTCATCCAATTTTATCTGTAGGGCAACCATTAAAGCACTATAATCAGCAGTTGGAGCTTGCTGAACTATAGGCTGTGGTGCAATTGATTGCAGAGCCTTCTTATAACTTTGACTTCTTCTTTTAAAGACATACAATTTCTTCTTCTTTGCCCTAGCACTCTCCTCATCTTCAGAGGCAGAAGTGCTGGCTATGTCAACCCTATCCTTAGGGCTTTGAGGCTTCTCAGTTTGCACATCAGGTGCTTTCTCAGTTTCCAGCCTAATAGGCTCTTCCAGAACTTTCACTTGCTCCCCCTCAACAGCAGCATTCTCTCCTTCAGCAGCATCAATTTCCTTGTCAAAATCTACTTGATCCAGATTTAGGAACAAGTCTTCCATTGTGTACTCTGGTGGTGAAGGAGCTGGAGACAGTCTTTGCTCTTCAACCACTGGATCAGGGATTACTTTTAATACAGCAGATGTGTCATCTTTGGCAGCATCTGTGACTTGGCTATCCAGCTGGATTTGTTGATGATCATCAGACAAATCTGTATCAGCTTCCATAGAAAAATTCAAAGTGTTAAGGTCAGTGAGTACCTCTTGTATGATGGTGGTGGCTTGCTCACTTTCCAGTGTAGATGGTGCTTCTACAACTGGAGGCTCCCCCTGGCTTTGATCCCTGTGGATGGGGCTAGCTGGAGGCAGCTCCCCCTGGATCTCTGCATCAGCTGGAGGAGCAGAAGTCTTCACTACAGGCTCTTCCTCATGCTCATCTGGAGTGAAGACAACATGTTCTTCACTCCCAGAACTGCTAGTGGATACTTGTTCCACAGGAGCTATCTTCCTTTTCTTCTTTGGAGGAGTATCTTTTTCAGTAACTGCCTTCTCAGGGGTTGGCACATCCTTGGACAACACCCTGTCCCATCTAGAAAAGATCCTTAGATTCATTTTCCTCATGTGATTTATCTTGCTGCCTGCAGCAGTACTCATTACTTCTGGTATCACACCAGCTAGGTAGAGACTAATGATCCTGCCCAGATTGGGCTTCTTCAAGCTCTCCTTAATCTTCTCATAAACCACTATAGACCAGTCTATTTTCAGAGCAAAGATAATTCTAGTCATAATTCCAAACATATAGGCAGACACTCTGTCATGCCCTCCAGGTTTGCTGAGTAAGACCTTTCACACAATCTCAGACATGAACTTTCCTTGATTATTCATGCCTTTCCTGTTAAATACAGAACCTAGCTTCATCTTTGGATCAAGTCCACACCAGGTTAAAGCTTCCCTGGTCTTTGAAGCAGTAACCTCTTCTTCACCTTGAGTTTTTGGTAGCTGGAGTACCTTCCTCAGACTCTTTGGTGAAACCTTGACCTTAGTTCCATGAACTCTGGATTTGATTCTGTATCCAGATTCATCTACTGCAGCTCCATTAAGGAATTCAAGAACCTCCTTCTTCCATATCTTAGTTGGTTCTGAAACTAAGTACTCTAACCCAGAGTCGGCGACTAGGGTTACTACCGACCTGATTTCTTGATCTGCATCGTCGAACGCGCCGCGCACAAGCTCATAACCTTCGTTAACGTTCTCCTCAAGCTTAGGTGCCATTAGGGTTTGGAGAATTTGTCTTTAGAAAAGAGAGGTGTCGACACAGTAGTTTTGGTCTCGAAACTTTGAAAGCGTGTCGACAAACAAAGACAGAACCCTATTTATACCTTTCTAATTTTGAAGATGAACAGGCGGGACAGCTAACTGAAAATGTGTCGACACTGGATATAAGTGTCGACACAGACTTATAATGTCTCGACACACATGTGTCGACACAAGTTTAGTCAATAGATTTTATGTGTCGACACTTGGTTATGTGTCGACACAACATATCTCGACACATTGTCGAGACTTTACTTAGAAAATTCTGAGTAAAACTTAAGTGTCGACACCATATTGGATGTGTCGACACCTACTTGACATGTGTCGACACTAACATTCTGAAGTGTCGACACCACACTCCTAGATGTGTCGACACCTTTTTCCTGAAGTGTCGACACCACTATTCTGTGTCGACATAGACTTGTCTATGTGTCGACACTTTTTTACTTAGCCAATTTTAATTCTGTAAACTTACTCTAAGTTTATCATTCCTAGTTCAATTTTGAATCTATTGAACTTAGCTTCTTCTAGTGGCTTAGTAAACATATCAGCTACTTGTTCATCTGTTTTAACATATTCTAATAAAATATCTTCTCTTTCTACATGCTCCCTAAGAAAATGATATTTAATCTCAATATATTCTGTCCTACTATGGGATACAGGGTTATTAGCTTTTGAAATAGCACTTGTAGAATCACAGAAAAGTGGAGTTCTACTTACCTGAAATCCATAGTCCTCTAGCTGATGTTGAATCCACAGAAGTTGAGCACAGCAACTTCCTGCAGCCACATACTCTGACTCTGCTGTGGAGATAGCCACACTGGTTTGTTTCTTGCTACTCCATGAAATTAGTCTCCCACCTAGGAATTGACAGGTTCCAGTAGTGCTCTTTCTATCCTCTTTGCATCCTGCAAAGTCTGCATCTGAATAACCTGTTAGATCAAAATCTCCATTCCTAGGGTACCAGAGGCCTAGATAGGGAGTGCCCTTTAGATATCTCAATATTCTTTTGACTGCAGTCAAATGAGACTCTTTAGGGCAGGCTTGATACCTTGCACAAACACATGTAGCATACATGATGTCTGGTCTACTAGCAGTCAAGTATAATAGGGAGCCAACTATCCCTCTATACAAGGTTTCATTTACAGGTTTCCCTGCATCATCCTTGCTAAGAGACATACTTGACCCCATAGGAGTCTTCATGGTGCTGGATGAATCCATACCATACTTCCTTATGAGTTCTAGGGTGAACTTGGACTGACAAATGGATAAACCACTCTCAGTCTGTTTAACTTGGAGACCCAAGAAAAACTTCAGCTCTCCTATACTACTCATCTCAAACTGACCTTGCATAAGTTTTGCAAACTTTTTGCAAAGGCTGCTTTCAGTAGACCCAAATATAATGTCATCTACATATATTTGGACTAGTATGACTTTGCCTCTAGATTCCCTAAGGAATAGAGTCTTATCTATTTTCCCCCTTGAGAACTTGTTCTCAATGAGGAAACTGATGAATCGACATATCGTCGACATAAGCATGTTAGCTATCGACCTGTGGAGCCATTGCCGCAATGTGGGCCAATTTCAATATCAATTGTCGTCATTGTGGAGACATCTCTCATGCTAGCGACAGATGCCCTCAGAAGTATAGTAGCCAGGAAATTTATGAATCGACATATCGTCGACATAAGCATGTTAGCTATCGACCTGTGGAGCCATTGCCGCACTACTTTTATTCAGCTTCAGCACCCGTTGCACCGCCCTAGGGGCTTGCTTTAACCCATATAAAGCTTTCCTAAGTCTATAGACATAATGAGGTAGAGTTGGATCAACAAAACCTGTAGGCTGCTCCACATAGACTTCTTCCTTAAGATTACCATTTAGGAATGCTGACTTGACATCCATTTGGTAAACCTTGAAACCTTGATAGGTTGCATAGGCCAAGAACATCCTTATGGCTTCCAGTCTGGCTACTGGAGCAAAGGTTTGATCAAAATCAATACCTTCTTCTTGCCTATATCCTTTAGCAACCAGTCTAGCCTTATTCTTAATGATGACCCCTTGTTCATCCATCTTATTCCTGTAGATCCACTTAGTTCCTATTATATTGTGGTCTTTAGGTTTAGGAACAAGTTCCCAAACCTTGCACCTTTTGAACTGATTAAGCTCTTCTTGCATTGCTTCAGTCCATTGTGGATCCAGTATTGCTTCTTCAAACTTTTTAGGTTCAACTTGTGACAGAAAGCTGGAGTAGATTGCTGCATTCATGTTTCTACTCCTGGTTTGTACTCCTTGTCTTGGATCTCCAATAATCAGCTCTACTGGATGATCTCTAAGATGCTGTGGGCTGGAGGCATCCTAACTTCTGGTTGAACCACTTCAGCATCTGCATCATGCTGTATACTTTGGATTTCTTCAGCAATTGGCACATGTAGTTCTCCCCCTGGACAACAGCTACTCTCCTCTCCTTGCTGTCTTGCAGCAGGCACTTCTTCTATAGTAAGCTTGTCCATTTTCTTTGTTAAACCTGTGGGGCTGCATACTGAACTAGACAACTCATTATTAATAAGCTTAGTCTCATCAAAAACTACATGCACTGATTCTTCTACAACTTGTGTAGTCAAGTTGTAGACTCTATAAGCCTTACTATTATTGCTGTACCCAACAAAAATTCCCTCTTGGGACTTGGCAGCAAACTTAGTTAAGTAAGACTTCCCATTGTTAAGTATGAAGCATTTGCAACCAAAAATCCTGAAATAGGATAGGTTTGGTTTCCTGCCTTTCACAACTTCATAGGGGGTCTTGTTTAGCCTTTTAGTGATGGTAGCCCTATTTATGACATGGCATGCAGTGTTAACTGCTTCAGCCCAGAAATACTCTGTCAGTGATGTATCACTTAATAGGGTCCTACCAGCGTCTATCAAGGTCCTATTCTTCCTCTCAGCAATGCCATTTTGCTGAGGTGTTCTAGGTGAAGAGAATTCTTGAAATATCTCAAAGTCTTCACATAGTTTTGTCATGCTTTCAGACTGAAACTCAGTACCATGGTCACTTCTAATCTTGACCACTGTACTATTTAGTTCATTCTGAATTTGCTTGACAAAGCTATAGAAGACACTAGGTGTTTCAGATTTCTGTCTTAAGAAGAACACCCAGGAAAACCTTGAGTAGTCATCTACAACTATAAGGGTATAGACCTTCCTACCTAAGCTGTGAACTGGCATTGGACCAAAGAGATCCATATGCAAGAGGTATAAACACCTCATAGCATCTTTGTTTTCTATGCTTTTAAAGGTGGATTTAGTCTGCTTGCCCTTTTGACAAGCTGAGCAAATACCATCTTTGACACACTTAACTTGAGGACCATTCCTCACTAACTCTTTGCTAAAGAGTTTGCTAATAGTCTTGTAGTTAAGATGGGCTAGCCTCTTGTGCCATTTGACACAATGAGTGACTGTCTCATCAGCTACAAGACAAACTGGAGAACCATTGTTCTCAATCATAATGTCTAGGCAGTAGACATTCCTTTTCCTATAACCTGTCAAAATGATCTCTTGATCACTTGACCTCTTGATATGACAAACATTTTTAACAAATGAGATGTCATACCCTACATCACTCAATTGACTTATACTTATTAGGTTGTGTTTCAACCCTTTAACATAAGCCACTTGAGTAATGGTAACCAAGTTTGTAGAAATGTTACCAAACCCTTTGATGATTCCTTTTTCAGAACCACCAAAGGTTACTTTTGGACCATCTTTTATTGGTATGTAGTCCTTTAGTAGTCCCCTTGTTCCAGTCATATGTCTGGAACATCCACTGTCCAAGTACCATGTTGGGGTATGGCAACTTGGACTCACCTGCAAAACAGATTAATGAACCTTAGAACCCAAAGAATTCTTGAGTCCTTGGTACTTGTTAGTTTGCAATCTGACAAAGCTACCCACTGGCTTTCCAACAGATAGTTTGGTACTCACTTTGGCACTGACATTGTGCCAACATTCCACTGCAAAATGGCCAATCTTGCCACAGCACCACCATTCAAACTTGTTGTACCTTTGCTTAGGTACTGCCTTGGCTGTCTTGTCTACAGCAGGCTTGTTGAATATTGGGGCTTTGCCCTTGGACTTAGACTTGGACTGCTCAGTCCTTGCAGGTCTAATAAAGCCCAGTCCAGCCTTGCCTTTATGATGAACAAATTCATCAATTAAAGGTAGCACTGACTTAGGTTTAGAAAACCTAGCAACAAGCTCTCTCTCTTTCTGAAGATTGCTCTCCAGACTCTTGATTTGATCATTTTTAAATGATATAGTACCCATTTGAATCACTGTTATGTGCTTCAACCTGGCTATCTCATTCAGTTTTTGATCAAAAGACTTCTCAAAATCTGTTGCTACAGCTTTAAGATCAGCAATTTCCTTTGCCTGACTTTTGGCAAGGGATTTACTGTTCTTGTAAGCCTGCAACAGCACCTTATATTCATCTATAAGCCGATGAATATCATCCTCAGACTCTGATACATTCTCATCACTTGATGAAGAAGAATATGAATCTGAACTAGAACAAGAAACTGAATTTAAACTTGAACTTTGTACCTGACTGGGTCCTGCCTGCTCCAGGATTTTGGCACTCTCTGTCAAAGCCATTAGCCCTTGTCAATGACTGTCTTCTTGTTCATAAATAGACTCCATAATCTGCATGAATTCTTCTTCTTCTTCTTCAGCAAACACCCCTATGTAGACTTCAGCATCAGACTCAGATTCTGAAGAAGAGATATCTGATAGAGTCTTCTCTTTCTTGGCTACAAAAGACTTCTCTTTCTTGCCTTTGAAGTGAGGCTTTTTCCTGTCACCAGATTCCTTTCTCTTTTCTGGACAATCTGCAATAACATGGCCATGTCTATTGCAGCAATAGCACACTATCTTTGAACCAGTTGACTTGCTTGACTTTGTCCTTTACTTGTCATTCTTTGAAGACCTCTTTTTCTGATAAGAGTCTTCCTTTCCTTGTGATGTAGAAGGCCTTGACCTCCACTGTTTCTTTTTCAAAAACTTCTGAAAGTGTCTAGTGAAAGCAGCAAAGTCTTCATCACTTTCACTGCTTTCTGACTTGGTGCTGACTGTTTCATCTGACTCTGATTCAACAATCTTTGGAGGTGGAGTTGGTGATTTATTCCTTCACTTCCTGGGGACATCTGCCTTGAAAGCAACTGATCTTTCCTTGTGCTCAGTCCTTGTTGATTTCTCCTCCTCTTTTCTCACTGTCAACTACATCTCATATGACAATAACTTGCCAAATAGTGTAGGAGGAGGAATTTCCCCCAACTTAGCCATTTCTCTAATGACATAGATCTTGGTGTCCCAATCTTTGGTTAGGGACATTAAGAACTTGTCATTTAGTTCATAGTTACTGAACTCTCTTCCATAAGACATGAGTTCATTAACTATTCTGTAGAACTTTTTGTAGCACTCAGTTATGCTATCACCTTTACCTTGTCTAAAGCTTTCATACTCCTGATTTAGCAAAGATTTTCTATCTTGTCTGACTTCTTCAGATCCTTCCATATACACTATAAGAGTGTCTCACATCTCCTTGGCTGTCTTACAATGTATAAGATTCTGAAAAGTTGCATCATCAATGACACTCACTATTATGTTTTGTGCCCTCTTGTCCATGGTAGCTAGGACAATCTCATCCTTAGTCATCTCAGAGAAATCCTTTGGGGTTCTCTGATTTGCATCTAGAACTGAAATCTTCATGGGCACATAAGGCCCTTCTTTTACTGTGATGTAGATTCTAGGGTCTGAGGCCTCCATAAACAGCCTTACCCTTTCCTTCCAGATCCCAAAGATCTCTTTCCTGCATATAGGTAATTTCATGGAACCCAATTCCTTGTGATTCTCAGAAGAACCCATGTTTCTTGATTTTTTTGAACTTCTTGAATCTGTATTTTGCCTTACACTGAATCTGCCACTCAGGATCTCCTCAGACTGTTAGTCCTTGTTTTGAGGAACCTCCCTCTGATACCACTTGAAAGATATGGTACCTAAACACCTAGAGGGGGGGGGGTGAATAGGTGACCTAATCCTTTTTAAACTTTAATGGCAGCCAACAGTTTATAACACAGCTTTCTAACTTATTCTATCACAGCAAACACAGCAATAATCACAGCACAGCACAACATACACAGTGGTTTATAGTGGTTCCCCAAGATATGGGTACATCCACTTTCCCCCTTCGCCTATCTAGCAGTGTACTAGATTCGGCCAAACTCCTCCACTGTCTCAGAACCCAAATTGGTTCCTACACCTCAGGCCCAAAGCCTTACAACTCAGCTTTATCCCAAAGCCTACACTCAGCCAATCAAGGCCTACACTCAGCCAACCAAGGCCTACACTCAGCCAACAAGGCCTACACTCAGAGATCTCAATCTCCTACACTCAGGCTCTCAAGCCCTACCCTCAGCCTTTATAATTATAGGCTTACAATTCACTCAGATCCAAAGGATCCTACAAGATAAAAAATGTATTACAACTATTAACTCAACAACTCAGAAATAAAAGAGGGGAGTTGAGAGTTTCTTGATGAGTTCTTGGAAGAACTCAGCTGGATTCAATCTGACTTAGCTTTCTTCAAAGCTTCTTGAGTAGAACTGAATAAGACTGAATCCTCCTGCAGTAGTTCCTTGACCTCTGCCACTTAAGATCCAGAATGAATCTGAATCCTTCTTCTCAGCCTAGTTCTAGAGGCTGATTTCTTGGATGGAGCCCTCTCTCTCCAACTTCTTAGATCTGCACTTGGACTGCAAGATCTTCTTGTGTTGATACTTTGTGTACCACTTCAATAATTTGTTCAACAATAATCTGAACCACTTGTTGATCACTGATCATCAACCACACTTTCTATAGACTGTATGTGCCTATTTATAGGCCTTCTTCATGGTAACCGGCTGATCCGGTTCATAACTGTCTTCTGACATCTCTGACAGGTGCTGTAGACCGGCTGGAACGGCAGCTGTCATGTCATCCAGTTATTTCTTGAAAATCTCTAACTGTCTGATAGTGTCGAGACTTTCTGTCTTTAAGTGTCGACACTTATAGACCAAGTGTCGACACATGCTGTGTAAGTGTCGACACAAGTCTACAAGGTGTCGACACAACTCCTTGTATGTCTCGACATAGATTCTTCTTCAGGTGTCGACACTGAAATTGAGTGTCGACACAAGTACTTGTTCAACTTGCTTTTACTGAATTCTTCTAAGTGTCGACACATCTCCTTTGTGTCGACACAACTTCTTGTGTTGAATCTATTAAGTGTCGACACTACTTCTTGATGTCGACACATAGTCTTCTATGTTGATTCTTGCTGAGTGTCGACACAGCTCCTTGTGTCGACACACCTTCTTCTTGTTGAGACTTCAGCTGAGTGTCGACACATTCCCTTAGTGTCGACACTTGTACTTAGAATAATTTTGTTGATCTTTCTGATCTTTGCTAAGTGTCGACACAGCTCCTTGTGTCGACACTTTCTTCAAGTGTAGAGTCTTTAGCTGAGTGTCGACACATTGTTCTAGGTGTCGACACATACTTCAAATGCTGACTCTTCTGTTGAGTGTCGACACATTGTGCTGGGTGTCGACACTTACTTCAAGTGCTGACTCTTCTGCTTAGTGTCGACACATTATGTTGAGTGTCGACACTTACTTCAAGTGCTGACTCTTCTTCTTAGTGTCGACACATTGTGTTGAGTGTCGACACTTGTACTTAGTCTCTGCAGACTTTTGCTGAGTGTCGACACAGCTCCAAGTGTCGACACTTTCTGGTGTAGACTCAGCTTCACTGGGTGTCGACACAGCTCCTTGTGTCGACACTTTCTGTCTGCACTTTTCTTCACTGAGTGTCGACACAGCTCCAAGTGTCGACACTTTCTGTCTAGTGTCGACTCTGCATCCCAGGTGTCGACACAAGTACTCCAAGTGTCGACACTGCTTGACTGGGTGTCGATACAAGCCTTCTTAAGTGTCGACACTTTCTCTCTGGGTGTCGACACATGGACTTAGAAACTTTTTGCTTCAGTCCAGTGATTACATAACCTGCACAAGTAAACTCAACATACATCAAATACATTATGATGTATATCATTGAGTTGGGTGAGGCTTCTTCAAATCAGGTACATTTAACCAATGTACCCAACAGGGACGGCCTGTTCCCTCCAGATAAAAGCTCGAAAATGTTCCCCTTTGCCCACTGATGATGTTTAAATGGACAATTGGGGAGGGGGGCGGCTCGTTCTTCAATGCCCAACAAACACCATTAATGGTGTGGCTCGGGTTGAGTTGGGGGGGGGGGGGGGGGGGGCTGAATCTACCCCTTGGTGGCCGGGAAATGGCTGGGATCAACTCCTCTTCCCTAGAGGAGTTGATTGCAGCCATTAAGAGTGGTTGTTGGCCTCCTTTAGCCGGCTCCCACCCTTCCTTTCCTCTCCCCCATCTTCTCTCTCAACCATTAACATGAAGGGAAGCTCCCTTCTCTCTCCTAGTCACCCATGTTGACTGGTCAACACCATAGGATATGTGCAGCCCACTTAGTCATAATGGTTATGAAGAGTGATGTTAGCCTAAGGGAGAAATGACTTGAGCTTGGGTTAGCCCATTTGGGCTAAGTTTGACTTGGCTTAAGCTAGGGTTGACTTAGGTCAATCTGATCATTTAGGTTGACCCCATTGGGTCCTTGGTGAGCCATTGGCCTCCCCTAAGGCCTATATGGGGTTATGTAGGCTTACCTTACACTTTAGAGGTCACCTACCCTTAGTAAGGGCACTTTGACCAGATTTGGGGCTTGAGTTGACTTGGGTCAACTTGGCCTCTACGGCTGACCCCAATGTGTCCTTAGTGACCCTTTGACTTCACTTTAGGGTTAGGAGGGCATAGGTGGGGTCCTCTAGGTTAGGAGTAGGTCAATTGACCCTAAGTAGGCTAGTTTTACCCATTTAGGGTTAGGGTTGACTTTGGTCAACTGAGTCTCTTTGATTGACCCCAGTGGGTCCTTATGGCTCTAATGGGCCTCCCAGGGTATTAGGGGGGGTGTTGTGCTAGGGTCTTGGGGTCAAGGTGTAGCCCCATGGTCATCCTAAACCATTGTTCAGAGTTCTACTATTTGTAGACCATGATGATTTTCAACACTTTGTCTCCTATCTCTTGGCCCATTTCTGGCTTCCTAGGGTTTGTCATGACCTAGTCATGGACAAAACCACTCCTAGGGGTCTAGTTGGAAATGAGATTTTATAAATCCCAATAAAGAAAACAAAGATTTCGTCCCCGAAATCAAGTTTAAGCCTTCGGGAATTTCTACCGTAGAAAAGAAACTTGTAACATCCCATCACGATGCTAGGTTGCTAAATTAGGTTTTGAGGGAAACCTAAGTCTATACCCAATTGGCATAATTGGTGAGCTAAGATCCCAATAAACAAAAGATAAGACCCCAATAAATAAAAGTTTAGCCTCTACTCTTCCTGGAGCAGCCCTACTAGTTTAAAGAAGGAAAATAAATTAAACATCTTGAGGGGTTGTGAGGTATACCTGACGGAACAGCTCTGGGTATCTTTGTCGCATCAGGTCCTGTGGTTCCCAGGTATGCTCCTCCTGACCGTGGTTCCTCCACAGGACTTTGACCAACGGAACCTTCTTATGACGCAAGATCCGTACTCCTCGGTCGTCGATCCTAACCGGCTCCAAACGAACTGACCGGTCTGAAGCTACCGGCCCTTAGGTGGTCAAAATCTGCTGCTCCGGGCGTAGCAGAGCCCTCCTCAGCGAAGAAACGTGGAAGACATCGTGCAGAGCTACCAGCTCTGGTTGCAACTCCAGCCTGTAGGCTGGGGGCCCGATCCGCTCCAGGATCCTGTAAGGGCCATGTACCTAGGACTGAGCTTCTTCCTCCGGCCACGCACCCGTGAAATTCTATGCATGGGTCGGATCTTCAGAAACACTCAGTCCCCCACCTGAAACTCCACCTGACGATGTCGGGCGTCATAGTACTTAGCTTGTCTACTCTGCGCCTCTAACATCCTGTCTCTGATAAGCCTCACCTGAGCCTCAGTATCTTCAACAAAATCTGATCCCAACACCTTCGGATCCTCATCCTGAATCCAAGAAAGCGGGGTCCAGCATTTCCTTCCCTACAAGGCTTCGTAAGGCGCCATGCTGATGCTGGACTGGTAGCAGTTGTTATAGGAGAACTCGACCAGGGGTAAGAGCTTCTCCCATGGTTCCCCGCGGTCCAAAATGCATAGCCTCAAAAGATCTTCCAGCGTCCGGTTGGTGCGTTCTGTCTTCCCGTCCGTCTGGCAATGGAATGCGGTGCTGAAGGTCAATCGCGTGCCTAAGTAAGCTTGCATGGATCTCCACTCCCTGGAAGTGAACCGACCATCCCGATCCGACACGATTGTTTTATGCACCCTGTGATATCGAACGAACTGCTCCACAAATCTCCGCACTAATACTCCCACAGCGTCGTCCTTCCTTATCAGAATGAACCTGGCTACCTTTGTCAACCGATCGACGATGACCCAAATCGAGTCATTTCCCGTCCGTGATCGGGGAAGTCCGTGAATAAAGTCCATCGCGATGTCTTCAAACTTCCATTATGGTACTGGGAGTGGTTGCAATAGACCCGCGGGGTTTTTGCACTCTGCCTTCACTAGCTGGCACGCTTCGCAGTGGGTCACAAACTGAGTGATATCCTTCTTCATGCCAGGCCAGTACATAGTCTTCTTCAAATCCGCATTCATCTTCGTGATCCCCGGGTGTACCGAGTATCTGCTGTGGTGGGCCTCTGCCATAATATCTTCCCGGACCTGGCCTCCTTCCGGTATATAAGTCCGACCTCTAAAGCATACCACACCATCCCTCATCGTGTAATCTCCTGCTGCACCATTCTCCAAGGCCCAGAATATCGGCTCCAATTTGACATCTCGCCTCTGTCCCTCTCTGACTCGGTCCCAAATATTGTCGGTAGCACTCACCGCAGCTAAATACTCCATGTAAAGCTCGGAGTCCTCGGATGACACTAGTGTGATGTGCATATCCTCCAATCTCCTCACCAGCTCTATAGACATAACCTGGGGCCCGGCCTCGGAAGAAGCAGCTCTCCGAATCAATGCGTCGGCCACCACGTTTTCCTTCCCTGGATGGTAGTGCATCTCATACTGATAATCTGCTAAGAATTCCACCCAGCGCCTCTACCTGATGTTCAGTTCCTTCTGCGTGTCCACGTATTTCAGGTTCTTGTGGTCGGAGTAGATGTCGCAGTGGACTCCATAAAGATAGTGGCGCCAGACCTTCAAAGCAAAAACGACCGCCCCCATCTCAAGGTCGTGCACCGGGTAGTTCTGTTCGTGCTTCTTCAACTCGCGAGACGCATATGCAATCACATGACCCTACTGCATCAGTACAGCTCCCATACCCTGGTAGGAAGCATCAGTGTAGACCTGAAATCCTTCTCTCCCTAAGGGAAGAGCAAGTATGGGAGCCGAGGTGAGTCGGTCCTTCAGCTCCTGGAAAGTTGCCTGGCACTGCGGGGTCCACACAAAAGATACCTCCTTCTTCGTCAAAGATGTGAGCAGGAGGGCGATTCGAGAGAATCCCTCCACGAACTTCCGGTAATAATCGGCAAGTCCTAGGAAACTTCGTACGTCGGTGGCTGTCTTCAGCTGCGGCCAATCCCGAATTGCCTGAATCTTTGCCGGATCCACTGCCAACCCGGCTACACTGATAATATAGGCCTAAGAAGCCCAACTCCTTCAGCCAGAACTGACATTTGCTAAACTTTGCATATAAATGATTCTCCCGCAGTCTCTGTAGGGTCAGTGCCAGATGGCGAGTGTGCTCCTCCTCCATCCACGAGTAGATGAGGATGTCATCGATAAACACAATGACAAACACATCTAGATACTCCTTGAAAACCTGGTTCATGAGGGTCATGAACGCCGATGGTGCATTGGTGAGCCCGAATGACATCACTGTAAACTCAAATAATCCATATCTGCTACTAAAAGCAGTCTTCTGAATATCCTCCTCTCGAATGCGAAGCTCGTAGTATCACGACCTCAAATCTAATTTCGAAAAGAACTGCGCCCCCTGCAGCTGGTCGAACAGCTCGTCTATCCTTGGAAGTGGATAGGTATTCCGGACCGTCAGCCGATTTAGTGCTCGATAGTCGATGCACAATATGAGTGTACCGTCTTTCTTTTTGACGAACAATACCGGGGCTCCCCATGGTGAAGAGCTTGGTTGGACAAATCCGTCTTCCACTAACTCCTGAAGCTGGCTCCGGAACTCTATCAACTCACTTGGGGCCATCCAGTAAGGTGCCTTGGATGCCGGCTTGGCCCCCGGCACAGGCTGTATCTGAAAGTCCTGCTCCCTTCTCGGGGGTAATCCGGGTAATTTTTCTGGAAAGACGTCCTCAAACTCCCGCACCACCGGGATATTCGATATAGAATTTGTGGCCTCCGCCATCCCAATCAGCACCTCGTAGACTTCCTCTCCCTATAAATAGGCCTTAACGGCCTGTACTGAAGATAAGGGTATACGTGAGGCAGGTCTTATACCTTCGATGATGATGATAGAGTTCCCGTGCCTCACGGTGATCCTCTTCGCTTGACAATCAATCTGGGTATGGTTCCATTGTAACCAAGTCATGCCCAGGATCAGCTCGAAGATTGGCATCCTTAGGACCGTTGCTGAAAGTTCGAACAACTTTCCTCCAATCTCTGCCTCCATGCAGTAGTGGGCAGAGGTGAGTATCTCCGATCCGTCGGGTAGACGCACCCTCCTCATCCGGCCTGTGAACCATTCCACTCCCTCCAGCCCTTCCAGAAAAGCCTCCGACACAAACGAGTGTGAGGCACCCATGTCGAACAGAGTATAGGCGGGCTTGCCGCTGATGAAGACTATACCTGGGACGGTCAAATGTCTTAGTATTTTATAACGAGTTTTCCTTCCTATTTATTCTACTTAGGGTAGTTCTACTTGTTGGGCAATTGAGAAAGGGAATTTAATTTAAACAATTTAAACATCTTGGCTTACCTGTGATGACCTGCTCTGGGTTCCGAGGATGTGCTAGGTCCAGAGCATACACCTGCTCCCTTTCCTGTCTTCGATCCCCTCCCTGGTAACCACGTCCTCGGCCGCATCCTCGGCCTCCGAAATGCTGAGCAGCTGGGCCACCCTGTGGTGCTGGAGGTGGTGCCCCCCTCATGGGGCAGTTTCTCTGGAGGTGTCCCACCTGATGACAATGGAAGCACTCCGGTGGGGGATATGCCATACCCCCGGGTCTCGGCATCTCCTGTATCTGAAGAGGTTGAAGGGCCAATATCACCTGCTCTCTCGTCTCCTGCCTCACCTCCTGACGAGGCTGGTCCTCTGTCCTTCTCCCATCTGGTATAGCGCTTCGCCGTTGATCATTTTTGGTCCTCTGGCCCTGATCCTCCGCTTGCCGCTTCTGGCCCCGAGTGGTGTGCCAATCAGCCTCAATCCTCTTTGCCATCTCCAAAATCCGGGAGATAGGCCCGTTAGATACAAACAACAAGGCCTCCCTCAACTCCTTTTTCAGACCCTTATAGAATCTCTTGATGTATCCTGCTTCGTCCAGCTGGTAAGAACCTGCATATCGAGCCAAATGGTCGAACTCTCGATGGTACTCCACCACCGTCCTGGTGCCCTGCTTCAGCTGTAAGAACCGCTCCTCCAACTCATCCCTGGCCGACTGCGGAACAAAATGCTCAAGCAGTGTGGCCCTGAATTCCTCCCAGGTAATCTCCGCAACCTCCCTATCGTCAAACGTTGTGTCGAACAGTGTCTTCCACCACCTCTTGGCATGGGACTCCAAGCAAGATACCACCAAAGCCACCCTCTACTCCCAGGGGCACCGTATCCCGGTCAACATCTCGTACATAATATCCAGCCACTCCTCTATCCGCACTGCCGACTCTGTCCCCAAGTAGGACGGGGGAAAGAGACCTCGGAAGGTGGTCATCCAGTTGGCCCCTGGGTTTGGCTGCTGGGCCGGAGCCTGTTGAGCCCGGAAGGCCTCAAGGATAGCTGTAAGAGTTTGCCCCATGTCTGACTGAAGGAAAGGTGTGGGGACCATGGGAGGGGTGCAATGTCCGGAGTCTGCTGAGCTCCGCCTTGTGGGGTGGGCTGAGCTGGGGGCTGCAAAACGAACTACATTAGTAGGCAATCGACTCAATACCTAATTAAGAAGTGGATAATTTACATTTACATGTGATCCCTCATATGGGCACACCACTGCTTCCGCTGCTTAGTTTGTCCCCAAACTAAGCTCGCGCGGGGGTGACCCAGGGTCGTGGACTGCTACTTTTCGATCGAGGTCTGCTCTGATACCACTTGTAAGACCCCCTTTTTTTTTTCTTTCTGAACACCAGGGTCTTAGGCCCAGAACCGCCGTTTTGCGGTGACTCCTTCACGCCGTGAAGGGTCATCACCACAAAGCGTTGATTCTGCCGGCCAATTCGATCACAGAAAAGTAGCACAATAAAGTAAAAGCAAACTGACAGTCCACAGAAAATCACATATCATAGTAAATATATCTTCACGAAGGGAGTGTCCACAGAAAAAATACATCAGAGTGCTAAACTATGGGCTTATGCCCGGTACATCATATCCTCACTACAAATCACTCATGCGGAAGTAAAAGCAGAAAAACTACTCAAGGTCGAGACTCACGGTCCCGGTTGTATGAACTCTGGAGCTAGACTGCCCCACCTCCAAGCGCACCGGTCTCTAGGGCTGCTCCTCCATGCTAGGCTCCTCGATCCATTAAATGATGCGGTTCGAAAACCGTTAATCTAAAAGATTAAGCCCTATCATCCCCCACCCCTTCCCCCATGGCTCCTAGGCACCGAGCGAAGAGGAAGAAAGGGGAGGACTTGAAGGTGGAGAATATCAGAAACAGATGACAGCGGACTTATACTAGCAATTCTATAATAGATATTGACAATAAGATGAAATATGAAAAGTAACCTTCACTTATGTGAGAACACATAAGCCAAGGGATCTTCTGCAAGGCTCCCATCGTATAAGGAGTCCCATACCAATTTATACGTTGGGGTGTCGGTTATCAAACAGCAATAAATATATATATCAAAATTGACCTTAATTTATAAACTTGCCCACACAAGTTTATAGACCAAGGAGTCGTTTAACAGGGCCTAAAGTATAAGCATCCCATTCCACTTATACTTTAGGTGTCAAGGTTGAATGAATCGATTATGCTATGACATGCAAGTGGGTATGATGGAACATGCAAGTGCAACACACACACCCGACTCTGTGCACACAGACCTTTAGTTCCCCCTTTCTGGAGCCGTAACCTCCCAGGATACCTCCGTAGTGGCAGACAGAAGCGGTGGTTTGGGCCTCGCCCAACTCTAAACCAGTAAAGCACTACCGGTCAGACCTATCGTACGCCTCAACGCTTGGTGCACGAAGCAGACTTTTGCTTACTCTTGCCGGCTGGCGCACCGAACTTCTATTGGCGAAGTGCTAACCACACTTGCCGAGTCAACGTATTGGCGTCGGTGCATCGACCCTCCGATACCAAATACCCACCACCTTAATTTTCTTTCCTTTTATGCACATGCAAATTTAGCGTAATCAAAAAAAACGAGCCGAAGTTCCCGGACCAAAATGTCTGTCTCAAACAATCGAGCCGAAGCTCCCCGGACCCAAAGTCCGTCTTTTAACCATCCGAGCCGAAGCTCCCAGCTATCTTCCTGTGCTACCTGTGTTCGTGAAATGTGCAACCCTAATTTCTAAGTTACACTTTTTAGCTTGTTAATACAGTTTACGTTAACCCAGCACTACCCCCAGTATTCCCTGTGAAGGGCTCTCAAGGGGCACTAGGAACTATGTTGGGATTACGCCCAGCGTTCCCTTTCGCAAGGTACTTATTATTATTATTTGTTGATTCCCTTACCCATTACTTTCTCATGTTACGATAGACTGATCCTAGGGTGATTTGATCCACTTCACCTCGGGGAGGACGATCTTTCGTCAAACCCGAGCGCCTCTAAACCCTAGCCAAAACAACACTCTACTCATTTTATCTTCCAATGATGCTCCTAATTCTATTTATACCTTACAGCAAACCAACAAAACCCAACTCATGTGCTCTAATTCATATTCCAATTTATTTCCTGCAGTTTTACTAAATGCAGACCACTTAAACTATATGACCCGTAAAATGGGAAGTATGTAAAATGATCATCCAGTACTCATATAATAATTATTGGAGGGCTATACTGGCATTTGTAGCCTAAATCCATAATTTCCTAATTTTCATAATTTAACCGATCATTTATTTATTTATTCTAATAACCAAAAGTTCCAAGTTTGAACATGAAGTACAAGTTTTAGACAAGAAAAAATTCAACTAAATTTTATGTTAAATGCAAAATGAATAATCATCTAAAAATCCAGAATCACCCAATTTTTCAGCAAGGTTTAGACCCTTAAATTTTATTTCAAATTTATTCCGTAATAAATCATTTTAAGGGGATGCACAACAATAATACTTTCAAAAATTCTGAGAAAATTCCAGGATGATTATAAGGACACATAAAACCTCTAGATAATGTTTCATAATTTTCTTTTAAAGAATCATTCCCTGGATTAATTAAATATCAAGGTCTCAAAATTATGGACCTATAAAGGAAGTGCTATAAACATCTCCCTACAAATTATGAATAACTTTCTACAAGTATATTTTGGCCTGAAATGATCAAAACCTAAGTCTCATGATTTTTCAACAGAAAAATCATCAATAATTAATTTTTATTCTACCAAGCCCCTTTCCAAAACTTGTGAAGGAAGTACTAAATATACTCAAGTAAAAATTATAATAAAATTCAGGGATATTCAATTAGGTCTAGATTACCTTATGACCAAGTTCCATCTGATTAAAATGGAAAGAATAACCAAAATTAATTAAAACACCATTTTGGGCCTTTTGGTAATTAACAAATGAAGTACCAGAAATATAAACCATAAAATTCTAGTAAAATTACCAGGGGTTCTAGATGGCCTAAAACCTACTCTACCCAAGTTCCATAACTTTTGGTTTAGGTTTAGTGACTGCATCTTCAAATTTGTGCTTCTACCCTAAAACTAGGGTTAGGTTTTTGAGGTGCCTACCTTCCTCCAAGTCCTCTAACGTTTCTAGCAGAGAACTTAGGTTACACTACCTTCAATTCTATTGAGTTTCCAAGGTCATACAAGGGCATTTGCCCCTATGTCCTTCACAACCCCAAAAGGTCCTTCCATAGGGTTTGAGGTTGAATCCTAGGGTAAATCAAGCCTAAATCATCCCATTTTCCTTGAGAGGGTGACATTGGCCATGCCAAGTCAGTGTCCAAAACCTCAGCCTCTGTTGAGGGGAGGGGACCACCCTAAGTCCATAGTGCACTTTTAATCAAGAATACCACCTTAAAGCCTAACTAGGGTTTGGTGATTCCCTAGCCAAAACCTATCGAAAAGAGTTAAAATTTTGTACAGAACTAGGTCTTGATGACAGGAACCACTCTCCAAAATTTGGGAGGGTTTGGAGGTCATTTTAACACTTAATTAAATTACCCTAGCATTATTAAATAAAAGTAAAAACTTTAGGCAAATTGTCTCTAAAATTCTGAGTTTTGGGCAGGCCCTAGGTATAGCTAGGCTAGACTCCCTGCCAAAATTTCAAGTGACTTGGATCAAGGATGAAGTGTGGGCCCTCAGTTTAATGGCTGCCTAGCCCTAGGTAAAGGTCCCACCAAAAAGGGTGCCCTGGTCAAACCTTGCACCCAAATTGGTTCAAACCAATTTTAAAAAATAGTAGAGCCAAAGGGCTACAAATTTCATGTTGAAGGTTTTCCCACCAGGTGAGCCTAAGTTTTTTTAAAATTTAACACTAATAATTTCAAAAACTGTGACATAAATTTCATTATTATAAAAATATTTCCTATATTTTAATCTCATGCCCGCACAAATCTTGAAGCAAAAGGGACGGAATCCCTTCATCTCCTTCGTTGAGCCGACGGCCAGGATTCATCCCGCATGGAGCCACTTCCAAGCTCTGTCGCCGGCAATCCAGCCCCTTCCCCGGTCGGCCACCGCCACCATCACCTCTGTTGAGGTGGTGGCTGTCGCCAGGCGGCGGCTCCGCCGCCGGAGGGGTATTTTCCAGCGGTTCTAGCAGGAATTTTTTTGCCGAAAAACCATGAAAATCATGGTTTGGATCGGGCTCAATTGAGCCCGAACCTTTAACCTAAGGAAACCTGCGATCTACCCGTGAGTTAAGGAGAGGGGGAGGACCTTTCTGGTGGCCTGAATGCGGGAGGAACGGCGGGATGCCATTGTCGACGGCGGCGGCGCACGACTTCTGCAACAACACAGTGGAACGGCATGTTCCCTCCAGGTAAAAGCTCTAAAATGTTCCCCTCTGCCCACTGATGATGTTTAAATGGACAATTGGGGAGGGGGCGGCTGGTTGTTCAATGCCCATCAAACACCATTAATGGTGTGGTTCAGGTTGAGTGGGGGGGGGGGGGGCTGAATCTACCACTTGGTGGTCGGGAAACTGCTGGGATAAACTCCTCTTCCCTAGAGGAGTTGATTGCAGTCATTAAGAGTGGTTGTTGGCCTCCTTTAGCCGGCTCCCACCCTTCCTTTCCTCTCCCCCATCCTCTCTCTCCAACATTAACAATAAGGGAAGCTCCCTTCTCTCTCCTAGTCACCCATGTTGACTGGTCAACACCATAGGCTATGTGCAGCCTACTTAGTCATAATGGTTATGAAGAGTGATGTTAGCCTAAGGGAGAAATGGCTTGAGCTTGGGTTAGCCCATTTGGGCTAAGTTTGACTTGGCTTAAGATAGGGTTGACTTAGGTCAATCAGATCATTTGGGTTGACCCCATTGGGTCCTTGGTGACCCATTGGCCTCTCCTAAGGCCTATGTGGGGTTATGTAGTGTTACCTTACACTTTAGAGGTTACCTACCCTTAGTAAGGGCACTTTGATCAGATTTGGGGCTTGAGTTGACTTGGGTCAACTTGGCCTCTAGGGCTGACCCCAATGTGTCCTTAGTGACCCTTTGACTTCACTTTAGGGTTAGGAGGGCATCGGTGGGGTCCTCTAGGCTAGGAGTAGGTCAATGGACCCTAAGTAGCCTAGTTTGACCTATTTTGGGTTAGGGTTGACTTTGGTCAACTAATTCTCTTTGATTGACCCCAGTGGGTCCTTATGGCTCTAATGGGCCTCCCAGGGTATTCGGGGGGTGTTGTGGTAGGGTCTTGGGGTCAAGGTGTAGCCCCATGGTCATCCTAAACCATTGTTCAGAGTTCTACTATTTGCAGATCATGATGATTTTCAACACTTTGTCTCCTATCTCTTGGCCCATTTCGGGCTTCCTAGGGTTTGTCATTACCTGGTCATGGACAAAACCACTCCTATGGGTCTAGTTGGAAATGGAATGTTACACGCCTCCCCCTCTTCCAAAACCCTCCCTGATGGAGGAGAATTTTTCTAAATATATCGCTTCCAACGAGTCAAATATCTGGAACATCACCGGATTGCTAAAAAACTTAGAACTCCAGGTTGGACAGCTTGCGCGAATGATGTCCGAGCGCGCGCTCGGGGCGCTGCCGGGAAACACGGAGCCCAATCCGCGGGAAAATATCAGCGCTATAACCCTCCGTAGCAGAAAGGAGGTGATCGATCCAAAACGGACCGATCCTCAGGGTTCCTAAACTGCGCCTTCCCCACCTCCTGCCAGGGAAGCTTCTACCCTCCCTCTATTTCTTTTCTTTGTATATACTCTCTTCCCTGTTTTGTTCCGCATACTTACGTTACAACATTGGGGACAATGTTGGACTTAAGTATGAGGGTGTTTTCTTGCTTTCTTTTTCGCACTTCTATTTTCTACACTGTATTTCTTTTTTCTGCACTTCCAAAAAAACAATATCTGAAAAAAATAATTATATAAAAAAAATCCCAAAAACTTAAGGTCTAATTTTTTTTTCTGTCTTTAAAATGTATTTCTATTTTCTGCACTTCCAAAAAAAATATCAGAAAAAAAAATTTATATAAAAAAATCCCCAAAACTTAAGGTCTAATTTTTTTTCTGTCTTAAAAATGTTTTTTTCTGTCTTTTTAAACCAAAAATCCAAAAAAAATTATAAAACAAAATTTCAAAAAAAAAATTAAAAAACAAAAACTCCAAAAAAATTTATAAAACAAAAATTCCAAAAAAAAATTGTAAAACAAAATTTCAAAAACAATTATAAAACAAAAACTCCAAAACAATTATAAAACCAAAATTCCAAAAAAAATTTAGTTTCATTTTGTACAAATCTGTGTAAATATTTTTGTAAATAATCTTCTCTCTCCCCCTTCCTTTTCTCTCTCATTCTTGTAAATACAGTCTCTTTTTCTCGCACTTTTCGCAAAACCTTAAAAATCTAAAAAAAAGATAATAAGTTCAAAAAAATTCAAAAAAAAGGAAAACTAAACAAAAATTCAAAAACAATTGAGTAAAACAAAACAAAAATACAAAAAAAAGAGATAATAAATAAAAAGCACAAAACAAATGATGAAAAAACTCTAAAAAACTAAAAAAAAATATTTTGAAACAAATAAATCAAATATACCATCCTTCAATTTCCTGCTATCCAAAAATTTTGCTTTGTATTTATTTATATGTGAATTTTATTAATTCTCTGTTTGGTATTCGTTTGTGAATTATAGATTGAAAAATTTAACTATTCGGGGTTAAGTTTTAAAGAATTCATTATGTTTTGTTAAAAATAGCGAACTCATTTTATGCACTACTTCTAATTTTTCATTGATAGGAGCACGTGTATTATGTTAGAAAATAGCGACTGTAGGATTCAATTATGTTTACTTTTAGCTTTCTGAAAAATTGGAACTTACAATTTATTAAGGTTGCTCTCAAAATTGTTTTTTTAATAAAAAATCTAGTTTTTTTTCTCACCTTCCTTATCATGCCCTACTTGACATGATAAAATTGTTATCCTTAAAAAGATCTTATGTCAATGAGAATAAGATTTCGTTCCGTAAACATAGGCACCCAATAGATTAAAAAGATTATATGTTATGGAGTAAGAGGATAAAATTCATTACTCCTACACATATACATTGGGTAAAAAATTATTATGAAGTTGAAACAAAAAATGATATTAGGAAAATAAGACTTCATTTTCCTAATAATCCAAAAAGAAAAAAAAATGGAGGTTCGAGAA
The DNA here is from genome assembly GCA_039583875.1 of Platanthera guangdongensis. NCBI lineage: Eukaryota > Viridiplantae > Streptophyta > Magnoliopsida > Asparagales > Orchidaceae > Platanthera > Platanthera guangdongensis. The sequence continues at coordinate 124,874,298 of CM077163.1, read as the reverse complement.
AAAATTACCTCGCCTCAAAATCAAAAACCTCTTCATAAATCAACATCAATCCCCTTGCCAATTTCACGATTCTAGATTTAATTCAAAAAATCTTTTTGAGAGCATAATTTGTAAATTACATTATTTCCAGTAAAACTCCTATAGGCTAAAAGTTCATATAATTCCAAACTATTCTTGTTAATCTAACCATTACAATTATTGCTTTCTATTCGATTATATCAAGAAGTCTTTTGGCCAAACCTTTTGCGCTATTTAAATCATCTTCATAAATTTAGGACTTAACTCTTACACACCGTTTATTTATTTAGATCTCTCTTATAATTGATTAAGCGGTAGCTAAACTTAGAGTTTTTTCTATTCCTTATAAGTTCACCTCAAACTTTTGCTCCGGAATAACAAAACTTTAAGTATGAGAGTATTTGATGAATTGTAAATATACCTAGTTTTATGTACATTATATCAGTCGTTTTACTTTATTTTTGTCATTTTTACTTATTTTTGTTCAATAAAATGTTTCTTTTATTGTAAATATTTTGCGAATTTATTTTATTTTGTTTTGCAGATAAAAAGCAAAAAATCTGCCCAAAATACACATGGCACGCCCGTGTACTAATGGTCATGCCCGTAACCGGTGCGTGACCCGTCAAATGCCAGTGAAATCAAAGATTTTTGAAGAGAAAAGCCTGACACGCCCGGCCACACGCCCGTGTCCATCCGACAAGGGGCGTGACCAGGCCCGTGCCAGCTAGTTCGGCGTTTTGCGCTCAACGTTCGTCGAAGCCAACAGGGACACGCCCGCGTTCAATGATGCGACACGCCCGTGTCAGCCCGACAAACTGCCGCCGACGACTCCCGAAGTCAACAACGCCTTTAATCGCCACACGACACGCCCACCGTCACGCCCATGACCAGGGGCGTGACCTCCGTGTTTTCAGCCGCAAAGTCAAATCCGTCACTTCACTGAATTCTGTTGTTTAATAATGCAGACACGCCCACCGACACCCCCGTGTCAGAGGGCGTGTACTTGGAAATTTTTGCCTATTTAAGGGAAGCTGATGTATGAGTTCAGGGTTCCAATTTTTGAACCATTTTGTTGACTAGGGCTGCTGTTTGGAGCTTGCTTAGTGCTATGTAAGGATCCCCCCTCTCCTTTTTAAGTTTGTATGTTTGAGCTCTTGTAATCAACCCTTTTTTTGTAATAAAAATTGTTATTATTTCATCCTTACATGCTTTGAAATTTCTCCAAAAAGACCTCCTTTTCATCAATCTTATGTACTTTTATTTTCATTTTCATGGTGCGTGTGTGCGTGTATGAGCTTAAACTTGCGAAATTTATGTTTTTAAAAAGAAAACCTTTTTATTTTACTTCCATTTTTATCAAATTTCTTGACGTTACTCTGGCCATTTTTTTATCATATTCTTTAAAGAATCAGTTAGACTTAGGGTTTTACTTTCATTTTCTATTTTTACACATTTTAACCCGATTTACAAATCTTTAAAAACAGATAATGCGTTATTATAATTTTTTAAGAACATGGAATTTTTGCAATTACAAAAAAATATTTTCGCTCGAACAATTTTTATTTTCACTTTTTAAGCATTTCTATCAAAATTTAACGGTAAAAATGTAAACGTTTTAATTTTTCGGGCACTTTCCTTTCTCACTTTAATTTGAAACTTTTTGCTCAAACAATTTTTATTTTGCCTTTTTATGCATTTCTACTGCATTCCAGCAGTAGAAATGCAGTCATTTTAATTTTTCGATAACTTTGTTTTTCTTATTTCTCGCTCGAGTGCGTGAGTGTATGAGATAATATTTATCGTCTTAGTTAATTCATGCAAGTGTGTGTGTGTGTGTGTGTTTATTTATGTCGAGTGCGTTAGTAGTTATATTCAAGAAGAGTGCGTGTGCTGTTTTTATTTTTCCACCTACTCATTTGAGTTAATTGGCTGGATTTTATTCAAGTAGAGTGCGTATGTTGTTTTTATTTTCTGCCTACTCATTTGAGTTAATTGGCTGGATTTTATTCAAGCAAGTGTTTGTAGCTTTTATTTTTCCGCCTACTCACTTGAGTTAAATGGCTAGTCTGTATTTTCAGTCCTACTCGTTTGAGCCTACTCGTTTGAGTAGGACTTGTAATTTTCATTCTTTATTTTTCCGCCTACTCAATTGAGTTAAATGGCTGGATTTGATTTTCCGCCTACTCGCTAGTAGTTAAATGGTCGGACTTTATTATGATGTAAATATTTAAGAAAGCCCTGTAATCGCATTTATTTTCTCCTACTCGTTTGAGTAGGACTCGCTTTCATTTCAGTCCTACTCGTTTGAGTAGGACTTGCACTTTTCAGCTTTTATTTCCCGCCCCACTCGTTTGAGTGGGACCTGCAAAATTCAATTATGCAATTTTCTTTTATGTGTAACTTAGTTTTATTTCTGTCTCTTGTTATATGTTTGAATGAGTGCGGGTGTGTTTAATTGTAATAACTTTTCTATTGTTAGGGTATTTTACTTTTCTTCTAATTTTCTTTTTAACCTTTCAGCGAAAAGTTTAGAACGCTCGCATAACCAAACATATAAGCTATCCTCATTCCGATGAGTGGCTAATTGCTTTTAGCCCTCGCTATCGAAGAGCTTTGTTATCTAAAATGTTTTAAATAACCAAATGTCTAATTTTTCAATTTAATTAAAAACTTAAGGTTTACCCCGGGTTAATGACGCGTAGAACCACATATCGATGTGTGGTCTCTATTTCCGTTATCCATACGCTAGCTAGCCGAGAGGTCGTGCGTATGGACAGATCACCCCTGGGTAAATAGAGTTCCGCATTAACCCTCGAGAGAGGAGGCGCGCTAACTCTACCGGATTGGGTTCCCCACCCAATAGCGGGGTTCTTAGCATACTGCAGGCATTAAAGGGAATCCTTCGTCGGACGAGAGCCCGGTCAAATAGCCTTAATGTCCAGGTGAGCGATATTCCTAGAGATAGGTGAGCTCATTATTTTGAACCTCCACGACCAAGTTTCCGCTTTAATTAAATTGAAACTTTAGATATCTAATTATTCAAATCTATTTTTAATCCTAACGTAATTCGATACCGGGAGGTATCTCTTCATCGACTATTTTCTTAAATCTATTTTCGTCCTATTTTTATTACAAACCCTCAACTTACTTTTTAGGTAAAATAATAGTGTTTTTGGAGCAGTAGGGGTAATCAACCCATTCCCGGGAATAATACGACCTCGGTATTCTCCCGAATATCGAGTACTACTTGCGATAGGTGCACTTGCCTACCCTAGCAAGCCCTCGGTGATCGACTCAGCGAACCAACCACAGTAAGAGTCTGTTCGCGGGCCAATCAGTGCCTTGATCCAGTATCTACTGAATCTAGGCAAGGGGAGATGCCATATGAAGTATAGAGATTGCCTGCTTCTGAGATTCCAATTCTAGCTCCAGTTCCAGTTATAATAGTTGACCTCAGGTCACTACTGTCAGAGTTTGATACTGTTTACCTCAGCTATCTTCCAGATCAGAAAAGTGAAGATCTTACTAAGGCCATTGTGCCTATTTCTAGCTGTGAGCCCAGCATAATATCTTCTTATATACATTCTTTCAAGGCTGTGTACAGTGCTCCTTCATTTTTTGTTGTTCCTGCTGCTGTTGCTGATGTTATTTTAGTTTCTAATGATGTGCTTATGACAGAGGCTAATGACTCTGAGCCTGCTGTTTCTGTTGTTATTATTTCTGAATCCGTTGTTCCAGTTACATCTGTTAGTGCTGTTTTTATTACTGCTGCTGCTGCTGTTGTTTCTTCTGTTCAATTCCAACAACAAAGAGATTACATCAAAAGGGTTGATGAACTATATGACAATCCTCAGAGCTCAGATAGTGATCAATTTAGAACTTATTCTGATGATTCCTCTGCAACCATTGCAAGGAAGAGGAAAGCTAGAAGCAAGGCCCTAAAGAAAGTTCCCCAGGAGAAAATTAAAGATGTAAATGATATTCCATACTATATTTTGCATGATTGTCCAATTTCAGAACCATGGATGCAGTTTTCCAGGAATCAACTAAAGGTAATGAAGAAAAAGAGGAAATATGATAAAAGATCATCTCACTTCAATCCTCCTCCTCCTTCACTAGATGCAGGTACTGGTGGAAGTTCTGCTTATCAGTCATCTGTTGCTAAAAGTCAAAGCACCTCTCAGTTTCAAGGAAGATCTCAATCAAGAGGATGTCAATCAAGAGACTACCAGTCCAGAAGAGGACATTATAGGGGAAATCAAAGAGAATTCAGAGTTTATTCCAAAGGTTATTCTAGGCAGCATCCTTATCATAGGGAAGGACAAGGTCCCACTGACACTACATCTGGTCCTTTCTCTTATAAGTTAAAAGATCTAGTTTCTTCCAGAGCTACTCCTGATGATTCATCAAACAGATATGAACCTCCTGTTCCATTTGAAGATCCAAAGAATAATCCTACTTCTTGGACAGCAAGAATGAAAGAGTTGGTTGCACTAGATCAAATTAAAAATACAAGAGAACAAGGTAGAGATACATCAAATTTCACCACTCTATCAGAACAGAGAAAGAAAGAACTTGAAAGATATTCTTCCAGCAAATTCTTTGACTCAGAAAGCTATATGAAGCTGCACCCAGAAGCTGTAGTCCCCAGGACAAAACATCAAAATTCTCTAGGTGCAGATGATGACAGAAGATCCAAGAAAGAAGCTCTTAACCATAACATAAAAATTGTTCTCAAAAAGAGCAAGGAAAAGGATTGATTATGTAAGCTGACAATGTTATCTATTCTGACTTTCTGATGTGATTTTATTTATGTTTCTGCAATGTTGTTTTTGATTTTATATCTGCATTGTATGCTTTTATTTCCTATGTCATGTAAATAGTAATCTTAAACCAAATAGGGGGAGATTGTTGGAACACCCTATTACTGATTTGGGCAAGGATCACTATGTTCGTAGGAAAATTGTTTTGATCTCCTTGTATAGTTTTTAAGGTCAATTAGATTGAGTCTAAGGGTTAGAATTTAGGCTTGAAAGCTTCCCCAAGACCCTCAGATCAGATATTCAAATTCAGGAGGCTAAGTCATTTTCGTCGAGCTCAGGTTGACGAATCGTTGAACTCAGTTCGACTATCTCTGAGCTCAGTTCGACTATCTCTGAGCTTAGTTCAACGAGTCGCTGTACGCCGTTCGACGATCTTCGAGCTCAGATCGACGATTTTGTCTCTAGCTGTTTTCCCAGTCTCTGAGCTCAGGTCGACGATAGTTGAGCTCAGATCAACGATTTCTGTTTCCAGTCTAGTTCCAGTCTCTGAGCTCAGGTCGACGGTAGTTGAGCTCGGGTGGATGATTTTCTAGAGAGATCGACGATTCTCAAGATTTAAATTCAGACAGTTATGGAATTCTATCTTATTTATTCCCAGCATTTATTTCAAGCATCTTGTAGCCGTTTCAATTAATCTGGAGCAAGTTTCAAGGGAGATTTAACGGAATGTTTTCTAGGACTTTTCTCGAGAGACAAAATTCATTTAAGGAAGTCATTAATGAGTGGCTAACGGCTATCTTGGAGACAGAGAATCAATTCATTCTTTTTAGATCTAAGGAATAAAAGAGGATATTATCCTGCTATTCAAAACAGTTACAAACAGTTACACACAGAAAGAGAATAGTCACAAATAGACACACATACAGAATTCATTCAGAACACACACCACTGAAGGAGATAAACATACAAAAAAGAAGATTTTCTAGATCTCTTTTGACTCAAGTGTTCAGAGGCTTCCTCCATCAAGACTCCAGACACTACACATTTCAGCAACTGCTGGAATCATCCTTTGTTGGAGATCTCATCTACTGAAGGCCTATCACCCTAGTGCAAAGCTTCTTTTCCTGAACAACTTCCAGATCTCAGGGGGAGCTTTGACAACATCATCCACTAGTCTTCTCTCTGATTGTTGACAGAGAAGAACATCTCACCTCTTTCTTTTTCTACTGTAAAAGGGTTTCTCAAAACTCTCTTCAAAAGTTTTGTGCTGGTTTCTGAGACCTTATCAAAACTCAGTGGTGGCAAGACACCTGATCAAAAAATCTAGTTTGGTTTTTGAGCACCTTATCAAAAGCCCATTGGTGCCCAGGACACCTGATCAGCTCATCCTGCAGTGGATTCCTACCTAGGGTGGTAGAAGAGTTGATGTACCTAGATTGATTGGAGTACCACTATAGCTCCTTGTGTCTTCTGTTTGCTATATTTTGTTTGCTGCGTGCTGTGTTTTTATTTCTTGCTTTCATAATTTTTATTTACTGAAAGCACCTTACACATATATTTAAAATAAGTCTTCCACTGCAAAATAATTTTTAACTTGAAAATTATTTTAATATACTCTATTCACCCCCCTCTAGAGTTAAGGTAGATCTTATCCCCACTTTCAGAAGACATGCTCTGCATGTGTGTATTGGACTTTGGAAAGCAATGGGAAGACCATCTGTATTTGGTGGAATTTGTGTACAACAATAGCTACCAGGCGAGTATTCAAATGGCGCCCTTCGAGGCCCTTTATGGTAGAAAATGTCGCACGTCGTTGTCTTGGTTAGTAACTAGTAATATATCTCTGTTATTTAGTGATCAAAAGTTTTTGGGTGGCCATTACTTGAGTAGATCATATAGTTCATGTTCACAATTTCCCATGGCCAAACATTTGGGAAAATTCAATAAATATCAAATTAATTAGAAAAATTATGATTATCTGATTTTAGACTAAACTTGTTATGATATACCTCTGGTAACTTTTATAGGAGATTTGGAAGACAATCCGGAGTACCTCCTTTATATATGTCATATAGTATAGGGTGGTCTGCATATAGTAACTACGGAAACTAAACTAGAGTGGGTAATGAATTTGAAGAGTTGAATCCTTAGTAGGTTGCTGGTTTAGGTAAATAAATGAAAGATCTGATCAAGCGTAGAAATCAATAATATTAAGTGGCTTGCGAAAGAGAGCTTTGGGCGTAATCTCATCATAGTTCCTAGTGCCTTTGAGAGTCCTTCACGGAGAATACCTTGGGCAGTCCTGGGCTAACGTAAACCTTTGGAATAATTTGGGCAAGAGTAACCCTAATAATAGTTTCACCTTACACTCACACCTGTACACGTAGGGAGATGAATTGGTAGTGAAAGGATAGCGTAGGCCCGTGGCCTAAGGGCTTACTGGTAGAGTTAAATGGACTCGGTATTGATTTGGAAGTCTGGGAGCTGGATGCTCGGGGACTTGGAAAAAAAGGAGACTTGATTAGTCCAGGGAGCCATGGGCTCGGGAATATGGGAACAAGTAGGCTTGGTAGTCTAAAGAGCTGGAGGCTCGGTACTATAATTAGACACAACTATCATGGTTGCATGTGCATAACAGTGGTGGGTCCTCGGTATTGGACGATCGAACACACTGTCGTCGGTACGTTGACTCGGGGAGACTTGTTGGTTTGTTAGGAATAGTACGGGTACGTACGAGAGGGGCTAGACTGGGTAGTGTGTTTACCGGTCTAGGAGTGGAGAGGCCCAACCCACTGTCTCTATTGGCCACGATGAGAGGCTCCTGAGAGTTTAGCTAACTCCAAAAAGCGGAACTAAAGGTCTGTGCGCATAGAGTCTTGTGTGTGAGTTGCACTTGCATGTGCATACCATAGCATACTTGCACGTCATAGCATAATCATTGCATTTAACCCCTGACACCTATCGTATAAAATGGTATGGGACGTTTTATACGATAGGCCCTGAAAAACGACCCCTTGGTCTATATGGGAATCCCTATAAATCAATGGTTATATTTCTCGTTGCTCTTACTTACTCTTCTTGCTGCTTTTACTTACTTTCTACTCCTTGTTGTTTACTTTTGTTACACACTTGTTTACTCATGTTTAATTATTGTGATACCCCTGCAATACCTTATTATTTTATTCCTTAGGGTAGATGTCACCTGCTTGATTACGCCCTGCTTTTGGTCCTCCTTTTCACTCCTTTCCACCTGGTGCCTAGGAGCCACAGGTAGAGGGGTGGGGGATTGTTGACTAAGTTTAGTTTGACTAACGGTCGCTTGATAACCATATTTTAGGTGCTCTGGATGGGAGACAGGGAACAGTCACACGAGATGCAACACCAGCAGGGTACGGTGTAGATGGAGATAAGCCAGTGTAGCTCAGGTGGACAGGCTTTCGGATCCGTCAGTGGAGCCGAGTATTAGTAGTTTTACTTTTATGAGTGGATTGTAGTGAGGTTATCATGTAGCCGGGCTTAAGCCCGTATTCACTTTCTCACAATGTGGACTATTTATTTGTCATGTGATTTCCTCTTTCTATTGTGGACTTGGATGCTTACACTTTCATTCATTATACATTCTGTCGATGGTGATCGATTTGGCTGACACGATCGGCGATTTGTAGTGATGACCTTCCCGGGTGCGAAAGTGTCACCGCAAAGCGGCGGTTTTGGGCCTAAGATCCGGTGGTTGCAAAAAAAGGGGGTCTTACAAGTGGTATCAGAGGAAACCTCGATCCGACAGAATGTAGTCCACAAAACATGGGACACCCTGTGCGGGCTTAGTTTGAGGATAAACTAGCAGCGGAAGCAATGGTGTGCCCATGGGAGGAATCACATGCAATGCTCACCAATAACAAAGAGTTTTAGGTCAATTTACTACACTTAAGACCATCTTTTGTAGGGTGCGACGAATCCTCCCCTACCTCAGGGGACACCTCCAGCCCCGAATGTGATTCCACCACCGCCGACTCCGACCCCATTGCAGCAGACGGAGCTGGGATAAACTTTGACGACCATCTTGGAGGCCTTTAGGGCACAGCTGGCTCCGGCTCCTCAGCCGAACCCCGGAACGAAATGGTTGAGTGCATTCTGGGGCCTTGCCCCACCATCCTACTTGGGGACAAAGACGACAGTGCGCACGGAGGAGTGGCTAGACATTATGTACGAGATGTTGGTGGGAATACAGTGCCCGGTGGACTTGGCAGTATCGTTGGTGGTTTCTTGTCTGGAGTCGCTTGCGAAGAAGTGGTGGAAGTCGGTGATGGCCACCACTTATGCGAGAGTGGAGATCGCGGAGATTACTTGGGAGGAGTTTAGGGCGGCACTAATGGAGCACTTTATGCCGCAGTCCGCAAGTGACGAATTGGAGGATAGATGAGTTGTTCGATCAGTTGGAGGGAGCCCATTTTTTCTCGAAGCTTGACTGAGGTCAGGCTACTACCAGCTGTGGATCCAGGAGGAAGATATCCCGAAGACAGCCTTCAGTAGCAGATATGGCATGTATGAGTTCATCGTGATGCCTTTCGGTCTCACGAATGCTCCATCAGCATTTATGAGCCTCATGAACAGGGTCTTCGAGACTTATTTGGATGTGTTTGTCATAGTATTCATAGAAGACATCCTTATCTACTCTAGGATGGAGGAGGACCATACACGGCATCTAGCACTGACTTTGGAGAGATTGCAGGAGCATCGCCTCTATGTGAAGTTCAGCAAGTGTCAGTACTGGTTGAAGGAGGTGGCTTTCCTGGGCCACATTATCAGCGGACCTGGGTTATCGGTGGACCCGGCAAAGATTCAGGCAGTCAAGGATTGGCCACCACTGAAGACGGCCACGGACGTGCGAAGTTTCCTGGGGCTTGCTGGTTATTACCGAAAATTCGTGGAGGGGTTTTCTCGGATCGCCCTTCCACTCACATCCTTGACGAAGAAGGATATGGCCTTTGTATGGACGCCACAGTATGAGGCAGCCTTCCAGGAGCTGAAGAACCGACTTATCTCAGCCCCTATCCTGGGCCTTCCATCTTGGAATGAAGGATTTCAGGTGTACACCGACGCATCATATCAGGGGATCAGTGCAGTGTTGATGCAGAACAGACACGTCATAGCATATGCCTCCCACCAGCTGAAGACCCATGAGAAGAACTATCCAGTGCACGACCTAAAGATGGGAGCAGTGGTATTCACACTAAAGATATGGTGAAATTACCTCTACGGAATCCACTGTGATATATACTCAGATCGTAAGAACCTTAAGTACGTGGACATGTAGGAGGAACTGAACATCAGGAAGAGGCGGTGGGTGGAGTTTCTATCTGACTATCAGTACGAGATGCACTACCACCCGGGAAAGGCGAACGTGGTAGCGGATGCACTGAGTAGGAGAGCCGCCACAGCGGGAGCAGAGCCTTAGCTGATGTCTATGGAGCAGCTGTAGAGACTAGAGGACATGTACATTACTCTGGTATCGTCTGACGACCCTGAGCTCTATGAGGAGTACTTGGCCGCGATGGGTGTGACCGATGACATCAAAGACCGAGTCAGAGAAGGATAGAGGCAGTATGCCAAGTTAGAGCCCATCTATCAAGCCCTAGAGGCAGGCACTGCAGGAGATTACACACGGAGGGATGGCCTGGTGTGCTTCAGAGGACGGGTGTATATACCGGAGGGAGGCCAGATCCGGGAGGACATTATGACGGAGGCGCACTGCAGCCGGTATTCTGTTGACCCAGGGATCACAAAGATGACGGCTGATTTGAAGAAGACTATGTTCTGGCCAGGCATGAAGAAGGATGTCACTTACTTCGTGACCCATTGTGAGACATGTCAGCTAGTGAAGGCGGAGTGCAGGAACCCCGCAGGATTGTTGCAGCCACTCCCGGTGCCGGAGTGGAAGTTTGATGACGTAGCCATGGACTTCATACATGAGCTTCCCCGGTCTCGGACAAGGATTGACTCGATCTGGGTGATCGTTGATCGGTTGACGAAGGTGGCTCGATTCATATCGACCAGGAAGGACGACTCAGTCGGAGTGCTGGTACGGAAGTTTGTGGAGCATTTCATTTGCTACCATGGCGTGCCCAGGTCGATAGTGTCAGATCGTGATGGGCGGTTTACATCTAGGGAGTGGCGTACAGTTCAGGTGTTGATGCACGAAAACACAGAGGGGTCAAGCACCACCAGCTAATGGTTCGAACACCGGGGGTTGGGAAGGAAAGGAGGAGACTGTCGACCAATAGGTTACTAGCGGTCGCGGCTAAAGGACCGGAAAAGGGGGCCGCTGGCAGTGACAACAGTAGAGTTCGCCCGCCGCGGCTTAAATGCCTCTCTTGCGGCGGGCTTTCCTTTACTTAAAATGAGAAACAGTTACACAAAAGGGAAAAGTGGAAACCTGCCGGACTACAAGCCGCAAAACACTAGACTTGAGACCGCAGCTCTTAACAGGCGAGCTCCTGGATCCAAGTCAGCGTGTCTTGGGGAGTGCACCCTCCCCCTATTTATAGGCTCGTGGGCCTGCCCAAGCGGGCAGGGCTAAAGTTACCGGCTGCCCGAGGTACAGGAGAACCGGGCAGAGGTGAGGGGAAGCAAAAGAGAAAGAAACGAGAAAGGAGGGAAGCCGCGCGGCCTGGCGGATTCCTCCTGGCGAGCTGACGGCTGGGTCATGGAGCCTTGTCACTGAGTAGGGTCGGTGTTGGCAGCGGCCTGACATGGAGACCACCCGACTTGGGCGGCTTGGCGGCTTGAATATTCAGGCCGCCCGGTCTTGGAAGGCTGCGCGGGCAGGTCTCGGATTCCGGGCTTATCATAATCCCCGCACATTTTTAAGTGTCCAAAAAACTTCGAAAATGTAGAACTAAGCCGGAGACCGTGACTGCCTCATCGTCGTCTATAAAATCCCCTGGCCCTTGTCTTTCTTCAAGATTCCTGCCGAGCCACGGGTCGCTACTCGCCACTTGCGGTCAACATTTTGCAAGCCGACGCGATCTTTCACAAGATGGATGTTATGTCTTCAATGTTAGCACGCAACAAGAAACTGCCAGAAAAGAAGCAAAGCAGGAGCGAGAACTCGGATGATTCTGCCCGACAGCCTGCCAAGAAGATTGGGAAGCCGGAGACTTCAGCAGCTTCTGGACCTGAAAAGAGGCCGACAGAGACCGTCGGCGGATCATCGCAGGCCGCAGTAGATCCCAAAGCGGTTTCAAAGACTGCTCCACCACAAACCGGAATGGCCAAATCCTTCGACCTGACTTTCTCTCCATCAGGAGAACCACTGCTAAAAATCGGTGGGATGGAGGAGAAAAGTGTTGAATCTGGGAAACCGTCCGAATTGCCGGACAAGGTCGACGTAATCATTGTGGATGACAACGAGTCGGAGAAGGTGCTGGAGACCGAACAAATTTTGGGCGAATAGCGCAAGCGGACTGAAAAGGTGTTCGGTTCCTTGAAACGGCAGAAGGAAAGGCGCGAAACCCTTGAAGAAAGGATGAAAAGGAAGATGAGGAAGTTGCACACCAGAAACCGGAATATTTCCGAAAAGACCGGCGCAGATAGTCTTCAACATAGGCCGCACGAGAAGGAGGTACCCAGAACCCGCCTACACCGGATTACAAGCCGAGCGAGCTGGAGAGTACGCCGGCGGTTAGCGACTCGCTCAGTGAGCTCCTGAAGGGCATGGAGACCCTCCAGCGGCAAGACGCGCTATTGTCGACACCAACGGCTTCTGAGGAGGTTGATCGCCCCGATATCCAGGTTATTGGGGAGAAGCCTGGCGAGCCAGCTTCCGCGGCTTCTGAAGGAGACGAGAAATTGAAGCTTCGCGAGAAGATGGAGGAGATGAAGAAACTGATCGCCGAGAAGCCGGTGGAGACCACACTTCCATTGCTGCAAGGTAAATACCGGGACGTTAGGCGAATTATTAAATTCTACAAGTCGCGGTCAAGGAAGAAGGAGGCGAATACAATATTAAATCCGCCGGCCAGCTTTTTCCTGACCACGGCTCAACTGAAAAGACGAGCTAAGGAAGCCGAGCGGCTATGGAAAGAAAAGCTAAAGAGGATAGATCCTGAACGGCTCCGGCGGCTAGTGATTAAAATCCATACCGCGGCCTCTGGAGGAGATAAACATCAAACCGGCGGTCTTATCCTACTGATTTCCTTACTAGAACCTCGAACAATCTGGCTGAACCTGACTGCAGTTTCTCTTCTGCAGGTGTACCGGAGACCGCGATGAAACCGGGCGACTTGACGTCATTTTTGCCTATGCTGCCACCGCCTCCGCCTCCAAGTGTTCGCGAGAAGGAGATGGCCGACTTCCAGAAAGACGTCGGCACGCTGCAGTCGGCTTTGAACGCGGCCACCGAAACCCTGCAGATTAAAGACGAAGAGCAGCGGGTTGCCCAGGAGGCCGCGGAAAAAAGGATCCAAGAGTTGCAAACCACCCTGGAGCAAGAGACCACAAGGTTGCAAACTGCGCTTGAGCAGGAGACCATGAGGTTGAAGTCCGCGATGGAGCAAGAGACCGCCAGGCTCCAGACCGCGATGAAATAAGAGACCGTCAGGCTCCAGACCGCGATGGAAGCCGCTGAGGCGAAGATTGCTGAGATGCAGGTTGCCTTGGAGCAGGAAAAGGCGGAGAAGTATTTGCTGATGGCCGCGCGGCTGGAAGGAGACAGAGAAGAGATGCCACATGCTGAAGGAAGCGAGAACCAAGACCTGCCAGCGGAGACCTGTGGAGAACAGCGGCCTGCACTACCAACTTCTGGAGAGTTGCCGGGTACTGGCCGCCCGGCCTCTGGCAAGACTTCGAATCCGCCGGTGGTCGCGGCGCCCGGGCAGGCCGCAGTTCCAAGCGGTCTGGGGGTCCAGGCGATCCCAACCATACCGTTTGCGAGAGTAGAGCGCGACACTGCGCGGGTTCATCGATCTCTACATGTGCTTCATAATCTGGTTAGCCAGGTATACGTTGCGATTGTGCAGACCGGTGAACAGGTCGCGCACATAGGACGAGACAGGCTGGAAGATGACAAGCGATCCTGAGCGACTTGAGAGAACTAAGCCGCGCGGACAATCGAATATTATGTTGTAATATATATTTTTTTCTCTGGATGTTGAAATATTTGATTGTTGTAAACTGCTATATTTTATTATGCTGCGAACTGAATGCGGCTTATGCGGTTTGTATTTATAATCCACATGCCTGCTGCTTTGTTCTGAAAAATTTAAAGTATAGGATAGTAGCCGCGCGGTCTGGCAAACAGAGCGCCGGCTTGAATATTTGATGCCCACATGATTCGCCATAGAATTATCCTAAGTGCAGGTATATAGCCGTACGGACTGACGGACTAAACTGCGGCTTGGTCATTAAGCTGATTGTATTTCCAGCGGGCTTAGGTCGCGCGGCGTGACGACTAGCAGCGATTTGACGATGGGCACTGTACCTTCACAGATTTTCTATAAATAGAGCTGGCCCCAGAGATTTCATCACAAATCAAAAAGGATGCGGGCTAAGTCCAAGTCGTTGCGGTCTGACAAGGCCACTGCGGTTAGGACTGACGCGGCCTCCGCTTTCCATTCTGCTGATCATAAAGAATGCCGGCTTACAAAAGCCGAGCTGGAGGATTTTGTTGAGAAGCACATGCAGGGAAGTCCGCTGGTCGCGCGGCTTCCACGACAGGACGAGCGGATTAATTCTTCCCATGCAAATCAGATCGCGGTCCCCATCGACCACTTTGATTGCGGATTCAGCTTCCCGGTCATGATGGAGGCCGTAGCGGTCTTCGACCATTACGGAGTTGTGCCGGGACAACTACCCACAAATTCGATAGCCGCCATATATAGCTTCATCTCCTACCTGAGGTCGGAAAGAGTCCGCTTCTCTATGAGGCTCTTCCGGGAATGCTTTTCGGTGCGGTCTATCCCGGACTCCGGGACAAAGATCTTCCGGGGGCATCTATACTTCGGCTGCAGAGGGCTAAAGATAGTAAACTTGGCGAACAAGATCGCGAACTGGTCCGAGCGGTTTCTCATCTTCGAGGGAAACCTGGGGTTGCTGCCAGTCGACCCCCAAATCCGCGAAGAGGCCTCCTTCGGCAGCGGCGGCTTGGACGGCATGGAGAAGGAGATCTACAACTTCTTCAAAGGCGAGCGGCTTGATGTAAACCACTACATCCCACTGCTGCCGTCGTTAGTAGGAATAGAGGCGGAAGACAGTAAGCTCCAAGCCGGCTGAACTGTATTCTTAGCCGCGCGGCTTGAAATATAACATTGCCTTTATCTTTGCAGCTGCTGTGGCGGTTCCGCTGAACAAGCCGCAGACTCCTGGGGGCTTGACTCTCACTCAACGAGAGAAACGAGCGAGGCGGGACAAGTCGGCACGACTTGTGGAGGAGGAGGAGTCGGCCTCCTCTGGAGAGTTTATGCTGCAAGGAACGGGCAGCAGCCTGAAGGACCTTCACGGCGATCCGTCCTTGCGGTGGAGTCCGGACGGCAAGTCAGTGACGATCTCCACCGCCCTCCCCTACTAGGGGGAAGAAGAAGTAAGCCGCCACGCGAGCGTGGTTGGCGGCGCACTGTATGGCAAGCACAACTTGAAGGCGATGCGACGAGTTCCACCGAATGACCTGCCGCGGCTAGCCGCGCAAGTCGGGGCGAGGAGCTTCGTGGCAAGTCACTTCATGGGCCTTGCCTACAAGCAACTGATGAAGGAGAACAGCGGCCTGAAGAGGCAGTTAAAGGAACAACAAGAAGAGAACAAGCGACTAAAGGAAAGGGAGGCGGTAAGACATTACCGTTACTCGTGTGATTAGCATTATGTAACCGTGCGGCCTTACCTCCACTTTTATTTTGCAGGAAATGTACAACCCGGCCAACCCCATCTTCCAAGACCAAGTCTTCCCGCAACTCGTCCAGGGAATCGATGGAGCGCTTAACCGCCTCCGGGACCTTGGCGGCTTTGCGACCGGCTTCACCGATTTTACTTGTGCCGACATCTACCCCACCCTGAAAGAGCAGGTGGCCGACGTCTACAGGTTGATCAAAGGCAAGAGCAAGTTCGGGGAAGAAGTCGGCGAGGTGGGGGAAAACGTCGAGGAAGAGGGCAGCCAGGGAAGCCCAAGTGCACGCACATCGTCTGAGTCCGACGGTCAAGAATCTGAGACCGCGCGGCCAGACTCGACAACTTCTGGCGATTCAGGGAGCTCAGCGACCAGCAGCGGATACACTGAATCCCCCGTCGATATTGGTGATGGCGGTGATTTGGATTCTCCTGCGACTAAAAACTTAAACCGGGCGATTAGAAAATCTTTAACTTGTTTTTTGTATTTTGAACTTTTTTGGAAATCGGCGGTATTATTTTTGTAACCGGGCGATTAATGCTTTGTAATACTTAATGAAATAGAAATGAAGGCAACTTTACCTTTCTCTTTACTACATCTCACTTTTCTTACTTGATTAAGTCCGCACGGTCTCAGTATAACTTCCGATTTAAAATATAAGCATATAAACCGGTCTGAGTTCACACTGCGACTTCAACGAAGTTATCCACAAGAGAGATATATTTCCCTGCGGTTTATTCCGGAATGCAAGTCGACAATAAGCCGAGCGGCTAACAAATTAAACCGCAATTTGCCTTAATGAATTACTCAATGTTATCTGTTGGAAGAGCTGATTGACCGCGGCATGCTTATACATAAACCGTGACCGATAAGCCGCGCGGCTACCTCTCGCAGTCGCCAAACATCCATAACATTGAGGTATAATATTGTGGCTAGGGCGAACTCTGAGATGAATTGCCCATTTGATAAAAGCAACAAGAATAGAGAAACAATCTTTGGCTTCCGATAATACAGGTCGATATAGGCATATGGAAGCCGAAAATTTTTGTGCCGACAGTTTGCTGATTAGCTAATAATTAATACCATAGAAGTCGGCGGATCAAAGCCAGGAATTAAGTGCCAGACGCAGGTCGGCCGACTTCCTGTCCATATGAATAATAAACTGGCAATTGATATATGGAAGCCAAATAAGGTACTGAATAGCGGATAGGCGGACGTAAGTCGGCCGATTTCCCAAATATATTAATAATAATCAGGCAGGTAGGCACAGGGAAGTCAAAAAAACTCAAGCCGGAATATGTAACCGGGCAGCCTGTGTAATTAATTATACAACCTGCGCAGGCCGCTTAATAAAACCGCGAGGTAGCGGATAGGCTCGTGTTGTCCTGCAAAAATAGATGAAGACATGCACTTATGTGTCAATGTGGGCAGGTGCGTGCAGCAGTACTTTCCACACAAAGAACTCATAAGCGGGATTGAAATTCTTAATATCTAGGACCGATGTCAAGCGGGACAAGTACGCAACGTCTGCGACTGAAGTCAAGCGGGACAAGTACGCAATGTCTGCGACGAAGGTCAAGCGGGACAAGTACATAATGTCTGTGACTGAATTCATGCGGGACGGGTACGCAATGTCTGCGACTGAAGGCCTAGCGGAATTTCCACTACACATCTGCGACTGAAGTCAAGCGGGATGTGGAGGGCTTAAGAATTCAAAAGGGGCTCTTGCCCCTACATGCATGCATATTGGCGTAAAAAGTAAAGCTACAAAATAAGCTTCAAATGAAAAAATAACGTTTGCATGATGTTAAGGATGTGGCAAAGGATATATGTCTGCAGTTTTAGCACGCCCAATTAATACCGATTGTGAAGGGGGCGTTATATACTATTCTGAACATAAGCATTTCTCATCATAGAAAGAAAGAGGAATCCCTGCTTGAACCATTGAGCGAGAAATGGAAGATTGCCTTAGAGAATTACTGAATGACATATTCTTGCAACTTTCCAGCTCTTGCAAGTTGATTAGCCAATTCCCTGAGAGCTATGCAATCTTCTGCTAGATGACCAATATCTTTATGATACTTGCAAAAAAGCTCCTCGTGTCGATACTTGATTTTCGATTTCATACGGCGGGTCTTCTTGAACTCAGGCATTCCTTGAATGATTATCAAAAGATCTTCCATAGAAATTTTGAACTTAACATACTTACCTGAACCTTTTTCACACTTTGGAGTTTTACCCTGGAGAAGAGGAGGAGACTTGCAATATTCAACTTGCGAAACATCTTGGGAGGAAATAGATTGCTGTTGACCAGAAGTCCCTTGAGATTGTTTAGCCATTTGATTCAGAAACGAAACATAACCTTTATTTGCCTCTTTGCCTATTATGAATGTATTAACTATATCAATAAGATCTCCATAGCTTTTGGGATACTTTGTGGTGAGCTTGAATTTCAATGGGCCTTCTTGAAGTGCATTTATGAAAGCATGCAAGTAATAGTCTTGATGGACGCTACAAACATATAGAACCTCCTTTTGAAACCGATCAACAAAATCTGGATTAGACTCGTCAATTCCTTGCTTGATTCGGAAGAGAGCTCCAACGTCTCTTTTCCGCTTCCTGTAAATAGTGAATCTAGAAATAAATTGACTTCGAAGATCCTTAAAGCTGGTTACTGATCGAGTTGGGAGGCTATAAAACCATTCTCTTGCAACATTGCCAAAAGATATAACAAAGAGCTTGCATTTTACTCCATTTGACACGTTTCTCAGTGAAATAGCTGATTCAAAAGCTTGCAAATGAGAAAATGGATCATCACATCCAGCATACTCCGGGAGACGCGGTACTCTGAAGTTATCGGAGACAGTATCCCACCGAATACGATTAATGAATGGAGAAGGGGCCTCTTCTTCTTCCTTACAAAGAGGTTCATTTGCAACAGATTCTAGTCCACGCTCAACACTGTTTGCAAAAATTTCTCTATGAGGGTCAACAACCTCACTATTAAAATACGAGAAATCCTGCACTTCTGAGAGATCTGTAGTAACTGAGATGTGGCTCGATTTATTCTGACCCTTTGCAGGATTCATCTTGAAAAGAGGGAAATAGCCGAACTTTTTCAAGAGACCGCAGAATAGCGGCGGCTTGACGGGCAGCTAGAAGGTGCAACAAGCTGACAGGAATATCGGGAGGAAAACCGAGCGGGTAGAATAACTGGTTCTACAGTGCCGGAGGCGGGCTGAAAACCTTAGCCGGCGAAGTCGCGGCTTGCTCGACATGCCGCCGAACTCTAGAGGATAGAGCGGTCTGATTAGCTAGACCGCTGATTTCATCGATTAGTCGAGATCTGAATGCCGCGTGTTAACTGTTGATGCACGAAAACACAGAGGGGTCGAGCACTACCAGCTAACAGTTCAAACACCGGGGGTTGGGAAGGAAAGGAGGAGACTGTCGACCAATCGGTTACTAGCGGTCGCGGCTAAAGGACCGGAAAAGGGGGCCGCTGGCAGCGGCAACAGCAGAGTTCGCCCACCGCGGCTTAAATGCCACTCTTGCGGCGCGCTTTCCTTTACTTAAAATGAGAAACAGTTACACGAAAGGGAAAAGAGGAAGCCGACCGGACTACAAGCCGCAAAACACTAGACTTGAGACCGCAGCTCTTAACAGGCGAGCTCCTGGATACAAGTCAGCGTGTCTTGGGGAGTGCACCCTCCCCCTATTTATAGGCTCGGGGGCCTGCCCAAGCGGGCAGGGCTAAAGTTACCGGCTTCCCGGGGTACAGGAGAACCGGGCAAAGGTGAGGGGAAGCAAAAGAGAAAGAAACGAGAAAGGAGGGAAGCCGCGTGGCCTGGCGGATTCCTCCTAGCGAGCTGACGGCTGGGTCCTGGAGCCTTGTCGCTGAGCAGGGTCGGCATTGGCAGCGGCCTGACATGGAGACCTCCCGGCTTGGGAGGCTTGGCGGCTTGAATAGTCAGGCCGCCCGGTCTTGGAAGGCTGCGCGGACAGGTCGCGGATTCCGGGCTTATCATCAGGCATACTTGGGCACCCGACTGACCTTTAGCACAGCCTTCCACCCTCAGACAGATGGGCAGACAGAGCGCACAAATCGGACATTGGAGGACCTGCTACGTCTGTGCATTCTAGACCGAGGAGAGCCATGGGAGAAGATGTTGTCACTGGTAGAGTTCTCATACAACAACAGTCATCAGGCCAGTATAGGCATGACCCCCTACGAGGCCCTATATGTACGGAGGTGCAGGACTCCCTTGTCATGGATACAGGATGAAGATGCAAAGGTCCTAGGTTCGGAATTTGTGGGTGACATCGAGGCCCAAGTTAGACTGATACGGGATCGGATGTTGGAGGTGTAGAGCAGACAGGCCAAATATTACGATGCGCGGCATCATCAGGTGGAGTTTCAGGTAGGAGACAGAGTGTTTTTGAAGATACGGCCAATGCACGGAGTCTCTCGAGTTCACGAACAGAGGAAGAAGATCAGCCCGAGATACATGGGTCCCTATAGGATCCTGGATCGGATCGGCCCCTTAGTATACAGGCTGGAGCTGCCGCCAGAGCTGGAAGTCCTGCACGATGTTTTCGATGTCTCCTCCCTCAGGAGGGCCCTATTACGTCCAAAGAAGCAGATAGACACCGTGGATGGGCCAGTAGCATCTGATCGGTCAGTGTACATGGAGCCAGTCCGGATTGACGACGCGGGTATACTGGTTTTGCGCCGCAAGAAGGTCCCACTGGTCAAGGTTCTTTGGAGAAATCACGACCAGGAGGAGCACACTTGGGAGCCCCAAGACATGATGTAGCAGCGGTACCCGGAACTCTTCAGTCAGGTATTACTATCAACCTCTCGGGATGTTACAATTTTTCTTGCATACTTGAAACCCCATAGGCCTAACTACAATTTCGAGGACGAAATTTTTTGTTATATACTGGGATTTGTAACATCCCTCAAACAACTAGACCCATAGGAATGGTTTTGTCATCACCAGGTCATGACAAAACCCAAGGAATCCCAAAGAGACCAATGTCAACCCAACCCTATTTCTTGTCAACCTAGCCCAAATAGGCTAACCCAAGCTCAAGCCTCCTCATGTGGCTTCTTTAGGGAATAATGTGCATGGAAGGGATGGAAATAGTCCTTCAGATTGACCAAGTCAACTTGGTGACTAGGAGAGAGGGTGAGTGTAACAGCCCAAATTCTAGAAGTAGTAAAATTTGGGTGACACGGCCTGGGACACGGGCGTGTCCCAGGGCGTGTCCCGCTCGGGTCGAAGAGTTGGGCATGTGGTCGACAAATTTTGGTCGACGAAGCTTTTGGGTGGTCACGCCCTGTAACAAGGGCGTGACAGGGGGCGTGTCCCCTCGGTTTGACGAACTGGGCTCGACGATCGTCGAGTGTGTAGATCGTCGAGTGGCGATTGTGGAGTGTCGATCGTGAGTGACGATCGTCGAGTGCCGATCGTCGATCATCGAGTGTCAATCGTGAGTGTCAGTCGTCGATCGTCGAGTTTCGATCGTCGAGTGTCGATCGTCGAGCATGGGGTACACGGCCTGTGACATGGCCGTGTCACAGGGCGTGTCCTGTTGTGTTGAGAGGTCGACGATTTTCTCTCGACTGGGTGTTGAGTGGGTTACACGCCCTGCGTCACGGGCTTGTCTTGGCCGATACGGGCGTGTCTTGGCCGACACAGGCATGTACTGCGTGTCACAGTGAGCTCCATTTCCATGATAATGGAGGAGAGAGAAATGAGGAAGAAGAGGGAAGGAAACAGTTCGTCCAAGGGGAGGCCAACGACCACATTTAATGGATGAATTCAATTCCCCAGGGAAGGGGAGAAGTTTCCAGCCGATTCCCTGGCCGTCAGACTTGGTTCAGCCCCCCCTCCTCCTTGGCCGAGCCTAGCCATTAATGGCTTTGAAGGACATTAATGATCCAGCCCCTCCTCACCCCATCTGAGGCTTTAAACACCACCAGTGAATTGAGAGGAGCCTTTCCCAATCCTTACCTGAATAAATCGACCCTCCCCACCTTGCAGTTGCAGAAATCGAGCGACGCCAATTTCAGAAATGGCTTCCCGACGATCTTCCCCACTTCAGGCCGCCGGCAAGGTCCAATCCTCTTCCTCTCTGTCTGTGCTAGATCTAGGATCCATCAGCTAAAGAGAACGGGCTCAATTGAGCCCGATCGGGGAGAATTTTCTCACCGAAATTCCACAAAAATGAACCTATCGAGTTCGCCGGAGTAGGCCCCTCCGGCGGCTGTGTCGCCGCCAGGCGATAGCCACCACCTCGACGGAGGTGGCGGTGGCCGGCCAGGGAGGAGACCGGGTGGGCCGGAAAGTCAGCTGGAAGAGGCTCCAAGTCGAGCCAATCTCGGCCCTTGGCTGGAGGTTGAGGATGAGCGGATGCCGTCCGTTTTTGATCAAGTAATTTCATGATATTAATTGGTTTCTTGGAGATTATTAGCAGTAAATGGTTTTAATTATTAAAAATACTTAGAGGCCTCTACTGTAAAAGTGTCCAACATGAACAATGTAGCCCTTGATGTTTAGTGCAATTTAAAATTAATTTCACTCAATTTGGAGTCATGGTGTGACCACAGAACTCGTTTTGGTGCAACCTATACATAGGCACGACCAGACATTAGAATTAGTACTCACACCAAACCACTCATCCAAATGCTTTGAAATTTTGAACATATGCTCCTCATAGCCTACCTCTTAGACTTTCTAATAATAAGAATTTTTGGAAAAAAGTTTTCTATAGTTTTTAGAAAATTTTAATAAATCAATTATAAATCAATTAGGTGTCACAAACACCTCAAAATCCCCCAAATTTGGGTGGGTGGTCTTAGAGAGCATGTTAGGGCTCTGGTAAAATTTTCATCTCCTTTGGATATGTTTTGGTTAGGTATTGATCCAACCCTAGGTATACCCTTATAGGGTTATTTAGGTCAAAGAGGTATTTTTGATGTTTGAGTAGTCAAATCACCTCAACAGAGGCTGTGATTTTGATCACTGACTTGGTAGGACAATTATCACCCTCTTAGGGAATATGGAGTGGTTTAGGATTGTTTTACCCTTGGATCCAAACACAAACCCTAAGGGAGTGCTTTTGAGGGTTGTGAAGTGCAAGGGGTCAGTTAACCTTGAAAGGATTTGAAACTTGGGAGAGAGAATTCTAGGGTAGGTAGAATCCTATGGAAGATATCTAAAATAGATTCTAAGGTGAATAGCTCCCTAAAAACCCTAACCCTAGTTTAGGGCACAAACCTTGTAGTGATAGAAAGTATCACTAAAACTCACTGAACAGTAATGAGATTTGGGTATAATAGTGTTTAAAGTTAGTACAAGCTCTGGAGATTTTGTTATGAATTTAGGATTATTATTTTGGATACTTCAGTAACAATTTAGTAATTTGTATTATTTAGTTAGAAATTTATTATGAAGTAACTACTTGCTGGAAATTGATGAACTTTAGCCGAAGTACTCCTCATTATGTTTTAAAGCTCTGTGAATTTTTATGGGATTTTTGGAAGAATATTTCTAAGGGTTGCTTCATTAAATAGTGTTTCCCATGAAAAGTTTATTAAATTTATTTTGGTGTCTAGCAAGCCTGAAAAATTATGATTTTTGCACAATGATCCTTTCTTTACCATATTAAGATTTTGTAATTTTTGTATAATTGTCTGATGAATAATTTTGGTACTTCCTTATTTACATATGATTAAGGGAATTATTTTGGATAAATTAATTAGAGGTCACATATTTTCTGAAAGATTATGGAAATTAGTATCTAGTAATATATCTCTGTTATTTAGTGATCAAAAGTTTTTTGGGTGGCCATTACTTGAGTAGATCATAGAGTTCATGTTCAAAATTGCTCATGGCCAAACATTTGAGAAAATTCAATAAATATCAAATTAATTAGAAAAATTATTATTCTCTAATTTTAGATTAAACTTGTTATGATATTCCTTTGGTAAATTTTATAGGAGATTTGGAAGACAATCCGGAGTACCTCCTTTATATATCTCATATAGTATAGGGTGGTCTGCATATAGTAACTGCGGAAACTGAACAAGAGTGGGTAATGAATTTGAAGAGTTGAATCCTTAGTAGGTTGCTGGTTTGGGTAAATAAATGAGAGATCTGATCAAGGGTAGAAATCAATAATATTAAATGTCTTGCGAAATGGAGCTTTGGGCATAATCCCATCATCGTTCCTAGTGCCTTCGAGAGCCCTTCACGGGGAATACCTTGGGCAGTCCTGGGAAAACGTAAACCTTAGGAATAATTTGGGCAAGAGTAACCCTAATAATAGTTTCGCCTTACACTCACACCTGTACACGTAGGGAGATGAATTGGTAGTGAAAGGATAGCGTAGGCCCGTGGCCTAAGGACTTACTGGTAGAGTTAAATGGACTCGGTATTGATTTGGAAGTCTGGGGAGATGGATGCTCGGGGACTTGGAAAAAAGGAGACTTGATTAGTCCAGGGAGTCGTGGGCTCGGGAATATGGGAACTAGTAGGCTTGGTAGTCTAAAGAGCTGGATGATCGGTACTATAATTAGATACAACTATCATGGTTGCATGTGCATAACAGTGGTGGGTCCTTGATATTGGACGATCAGACACACCGTCGTCGGTACATTTACTCGGGGAGACTAGGTTGTTTGCTAGGAATAGTACGGGAACGTACGAGAGGGGATAGACTGGGTAGTGTGTTTACCGGTCTAGGAGTGGAGAGGCCCAACCCACTATCTCCGTTGGCCACGAAGAGAGGCTCCTGAGAGTTTAGCTAACTCCAAAAAGGGGAACTAAAGGTCTGTGCGCATAGAGTCGTGTGTGTGAGTTGCACTTGCATGTGCATACCATAGCATACTTGCACGTCATAGCATAATCATTGCATTTAACCTCTGACACCTATCGTATAAAATGGTATGGGACGTTTTATACGACAGGCCCTGAAAAATGACCCCTTGGTCTATAGGGGTAATCCCTATAAATCAACGGTTATACAAACTATTTCAGTCTGAAAGTATGACAAAACTGTCTGAAGAGTTTGGAATATTTCAGGAATTTTCTTCACCAAGAACACCTCAGCAAAATGGTATTGCTGAAAGGAAAAATAGACCTTGATAGAGGCTGGTAGAACCCTATTGAGTGACACATCTCTCCCAGAATATTTCTGGGCTGAGGCAGTAAACACTGCTTGTCATGTGATCAATAGGGCTACTATCACCAAGAGCCACAAGAAGACCCCTATGAGATTGTGAAGGGCAGAAAACCAAATCTATTCTATTTCAGGATCTTTGGTTGCAAGTGTTATATCCTTAACAAAGGTAAGTCTTATCTAACCTAGTTTGCTGCCAAATCCTAAGAGGGAATCTTTGTTCGGTACAGCAATAATAGTAAGGCTTATAGGGTCTACAACTTGATTACTCAAGTTGTAGAAGAGTCAGTTCATGTAGTTTTTGATGAAGCTAGACTCATTAACAATGAATTGCCTAGAAGTGTTTGCAGCTCTACAGGTGTAACTGAGAAGATGGACAAGCTTACCTTAACAGAAGGTCCTTCTACAAGTCAGCGAGTGGAGGATGGTGGCTGCTGTCCAGGGGGAGTACAAGATACTCCTGTTGCTGAAGAAGACCAAGAGGAGCAGCTGAATGAAGAAGCTGAAGGTGTACAACCAGAAGTCAGGCTGCCTCCAGCAAATAGGAATTTAAAAGATCATCCAGCCAATCAAATTATCGGAGATCTCAGACAAGGGGTACAAACAAGGAGCATGAATCTAAGTTCAGTTCTCTACTCCAGCTTTCTTTCCCAAGTAGAGCCAAAGAAATTTGAAGAAGCTATCCTAGACCCTCATTGGATTGAGGTCATGAAAGAGGACTTGAACCAGTTCAAAAGATGCAAGGTCTGGGAGATAGTTCCTAAACCAAAAGACCACAACATTATTGGAACTAAGTGGATCTTTAGGAACAAGTTGGATGAGAATGAAATTATTATAAAGAATAAAGCTAGACTAGTTGCAAAAGGATATAGGCAGGAAG
Organism: Platanthera guangdongensis; assembly: GCA_039583875.1. Classification (NCBI taxonomy): domain Eukaryota; kingdom Viridiplantae; phylum Streptophyta; class Magnoliopsida; order Asparagales; family Orchidaceae; genus Platanthera; species Platanthera guangdongensis. Next base: position 124,848,572 of record CM077163.1, on the reverse strand, counting down.
AAAGTATTGATTTTGATCAAACCTTTGCTACAGTAGCAAGACTGGAAGCAATAAGGATGTTCCTTGCCTATGCAACTTATCAAGGATTTAAGGTATATCAAATGGATGTTAAGTCAGCTTTTCTGAATGGAAACTTGAAGGAAGAAGTCTATGTAGAGCAGCCATCAGGTTTTGTAGATTCTCTTAAACCTGATTATGTATATAGACTTAGGAAGGCTTTGTATGGGTTAAAACAAGCCCCTAGGGCTTGGTATGAAACCCTGTCTAGTTTCCTCATTGAGAATAAATTCACAAGGGGGAAAATAGACAAGACTCTATTCCTTAGGGAATCCAAAGGCAAGATTATCTTAGTCCAAATATATGTAGATGACATAATATTTGGGTCTACTGAAAGTAGTCTTTGCAAAAAGTTTGCAAAACTAATGCAAGGACAATTTGAAATGAGCAGTATGGGGGAACTTAAGTTCTTCTTAGGTCTCCAAATTAGACAGACTGAGGATGGTTTATCCATATGCCAGTCTAAGTTCACCCTAGAATTGATAAGGAAGTATGGTATGGAATCATCCACTACCATGAAAACTCCTATGGGGTCAAGCATGTCTCTAAGCAAAGATGATGCAGGGAAACCTGTAGATGAAACTTTGTATAGAGGGATAGTTGGCTCCCTATTGTATTTAACTGCTAGTAGACCAGATATCATGTATGCTACATGTGTCTGTGCTAGATACCAAGCTTGCCATAAAGAATCTCATTTGACAGAGTCAAAAGAATTTTGAGATATCTTAAGGGCACTACTTATCTAGGCCTTTAGTACCCTAGGAATGGAGATTTTGAACTGACAGGTTATTCAGATGCAGATTTTGCATGCTGCAAGGAAGATAGAAAGAGTACCACAGGAACCTGTCAATTTCTAGGTGGTAGGCTGATATCATGGAGTAGCAAGAAGCAGACCAGTGTGGCTATCTCCACAGTTGAGTCAGAGTATGTTGCTGCAGGAAGCTGCTGTACACAACTACTATGGATACAACACCAGCTAGAAGATTATGGTATTCAAGTAAGTAGAACACCTTTATTTTGTGATTCTACTAGTGCCATTTCTATTGCAAATAATCCTGTCTCTCATAGTAGGACTAAGCACATAGAAATAAAATACCATTTTCTAAGAGAACATGTGGAAAAAGAAGATATTTCCCCAGAGTATGTTAAGACAGAAAATCAATTAGCTGATATGTTTACTAAGCCCTTAGATGAAACCAAATTCAATAAATTTAAAATTGAATTAGGGATGATAAACTTAGGATAGTTTTCAAAAATTGGCTAAGTAAAATGGTTTCGACACACAGAGTTGTCTGTGTCAACACATAGAAGTGGTGTCGACATTTCAGAGAAATGGTGTCGACACATCTAGGAAGTCTGTGTCGACACTTCAGAGAATTTGTGTCGACACATGCAGTGTAGGTGTCGACACATCCAAGGTGGTATCGACACTTAGGATTTACACAGAATTAGTCTAGTAGTGTCTCGACTAAGTGTCGAGCTGAGATATATATGTGTCGACACATATATTCTGTCGACTATACTTGTGTCGACACATAGTTGTCAAGACATTAGCAGTAAGTGTCGACACTTTTCAACAGTGTCGACACAATTTAAGTATTTTGACGCGCCTTTTCACCTTCGATTCTAGAAAGGTATAAATAGGTTTTCCCCAGTGTTTGTCGACACACTCACCATAGTTTCGAGACCAAACTTGTGTGTCGACATCTCTCTTCTCTAAATTCAAAATTTCTTCAAACCCTAATGGCGCCCAAGCTAGAAGAGAACATTAATGAAGGATATGAGCTCGTGCGACACGCCTTTGATGATGCGGAACCTGAAATCAAAGGTGTGGTAACCCTACTTGCAGAGACTAGATTGGAATACCTTGTATCAGAACCAATCAAGATCTGGAAGAAGGAGGTTCTTGAATTTTTGAGTGCAGCTTCACTTGATGATACTGGACTCAAGATTAAGTCCAGAGTTCATGGAACCAAAGTCAAGGTCACATAGAAAAGTCTAAGTAAGGTACTTCAACTACCAAGAACAAAAGAGGAAGAAGATTTATCTGCTTCTAAGACTAGAGAGGCATTGAGATGGTGTGGACTGGATTCAAATCTGAAAATTGGATCAGTTTTCAATAGAAAAGGGATGGACATCCAAGGAAAGTTTCTGTCTGAAATAGTTGGCAAGGTCATCCTGAGAAAGCCTGGAGGACATAATAGAATTTCAGCTCATATGTTCAGTTTGATGACAAGGATAATTTTCCAGCTTAAGACTGACTGGTCAGTAGTACTATTTGATAAGATAAAAGAGAGCCTGAAGAAGCCCAATCTGGGTAGAATTCTGAGTCTATACCTAGCTGGAAGTATTCCTGATGTGATGAACCAAGCTGCAGGTTCCAAGATAAACCACATGAGGAGAATGGATTTGAGAATTTTCTCTAGGTGGGATAGAGTATTGATAAAAGAAATGCCTACTCCAGAAAAGGCAACACCCCAGAAGAAGAAGAAGAAGACATCCATTGTGGCTCAAGTAACTTCAAGTAGCTCAGAGGAGCAAGTGGTCTTTACTCTTGATGATGAAGAGACTGGAAATGCTGGACAGTCTCCAACAAGACAAGAAGATGCACAGAGCCAGGGGGAGCTACCACCAGCTAGCCCAATTCACCTGGATCCACTCCAGGGGGAGCCTCCTCATGTGGAAGAGCCAACTCCACTAGAGAGTGAAAGGGCTACTCAACCATTCTAGAGGTAATCACTGCAATTAATCAATTAGTTTTCCCTACTGAGGATGAAGTTTTGACTAATTCATTACCTGATGTTCATCAGCAAACACAGATACAACCTCAACCACAAGATGTTTTCATGGAGAACACATCTGTTGCTGATAAAGTGGTTGATGAGATCAGAGATTCTCCAGCCCATTCTCAACAGGAATTCACCTTAGAGGAGCTATTCCCTGATCTTGTACAGACAGATCTTGAGAGAGAAATATCTACTGTTGAGGGGGAGAAGGCAAATATTGAGGGGGAGAATGTGGAGATTGTAGAGGAAACTGCAAGGAAGGAGACTGAGGAGCCAAGAGATACTGAAAGGCTACCAAGGACTGAGAAGGATTCACATCCTTGTCCTAAGGACAGAGTGGATATTGCTAGCACTTCTGCATCAGAAGATGAAGAGGCTGTTAGAGGCAAGAAAAGGAAGTTTCAGGTCTTCAAGAGAAGAAGCCAGAACTATAAGAAAGCCCTACAGACAATTGCTCCACAACCTGCCGCCACTACTGATTCTAGTTCACTGATGGTGGCTTTGCAGATTAAGCTGGATGAGCAAAGGCAAGCTCTAGAAAATATATGGATGAAGGGCATAAATCCCTGCAATTTGATATGGCACAAGACATCAAATCAATCAGATTTGAAGTGAATCTCAACAAGAAAGAAATGACTGATTGTTTCCATAAAGGAGGCAATGCAGTGGGATATCTGGCTACACACCAAGAGAAGCTAAATACACAACTTGATGACCTAGCACTAAAACAAGGCTATGTCCTGGAGAATCAGCTGAGAATGAATGATAATCTGACTGCTTCTCATAATGCCATAGTCACTGAAATGAAGAATATAGCTACTGCTCAAACTGCACACAGTGCTGCTGCCAAAGCTGAGTTTGATAAGCAACTCCAAGAAAGCCTACTTGTAGTTCACACTGCTATTGCAGATTCTCAAAAGGTTATTACTGGCAGGCTACAAAAGTTAAAACCTTTTTATAAAGATGGAGTTAACTATCTGAATGCCCAGATCAAGTTTCAGAAAGATGATCTGAGGGATCATATAGAGAGAGAAGTCATAAATGGGGAGATGGTACTAGTCAAGGCAGGCTCTGATCATGCAAAGTGGATTTCAAACTCCATCAGAGCCACCCTTGGATATCCACCTTTATGTGATGATGATAATGTTGTAGAGTCTGACATCAATCCTGCATACTTTGGAGGAGAGCAAGCTGAAGTGGCTCAAGTGATATATCCTCCTGCAGATTTTGATATGATACATCAGGAGGTATAGTCTATGTATAGTCCTCCTGAGGGTAATCAGAATATCATTATTGAGAAGGTAGTCCAGCCTGTGACAGAGGCACTACTAAAAGAGCAAGAGGCTTTGTTAAAAGAACAAGAGGCTCAATTATCTAAGAAAAGATTCAGAGAGTAAGCTGAATTAAGGCCAGATTTTGAACAATAGAGCCCCACATCTAGGAATATCATCTTGACTACTTGGAAGGCTGCTAAGGACAATGTCCTGGATAGAGGCAAGTGGTATTCTGACTGGAGTGGAGAAAACATGAGAATAGGCAAAAGGCCATAGTACAACATAGAAGGAAGGCTAAACTAGGAAAGCTACCTCCTAATACACAGGAGCCTAACAAGTATTTCCCTAAGCCTTATCACTATTTTAAAAGACAGAAGATAAAGGCTGAAGAGCTGAAAAAGAAAGATCTTAAAGGGAAGAAGCCTGCTGCTGCTGATGACAATGAAGCTCCAGTGCAAGCAAAGATTCAATCTGGAAAGGGGATTGTAATCAAGGAACCAGAGAAGCCATAGGATAACATTTTCTTTAGTTTACAATTTGAAATCATTTGTATTAAACTCTATGTAAATTTTTGATTAATGAAAATGTTGGAATTTGTAAGAACAAAGTTATGTGTTCAATCTATTACATTAACTGTTCTGAGATAATTGTTTATACATGTTCTGTTTATACATGTTTAAGTTCTTACCCTGTCATATATTACTGTTTTACATCATATTGAGAATTTGTTATGTATGGTGTATATCATTGACTAAGGGTTATGACTTCTCCAATTAGGGGGAGATTGTTGGGTACAGTGGAATATATGTACCTGATTTGAAGAAGCCTCACCCTACTCAATGATATACATCAAGGTGTATTTGATGTACTTTGAGTTTATTTGTGCAGGTTAAGTAATTGTAAGGAAAGCAAAAAAAAGTTTCTAAGTCCATGTGTCGACATCTAGAAGAAAAGTGTCGACACTTAAAAAGGCTTGTGTTGATAACTAGAGGAGCTGTGTCGACACTTGGAGTAATTGTGTCGACACCAGGAAGGCAGAGTCGACATCAGAAGGAATGTGTCGACACATACAGGTTGTGTCGACACATAATGATGAATTGTCTACATAATCAGTGTTGACACTTAGAAGCAGTGTCAACACCCAGAGAAACTTTGTCGACAGCAAAAGTGTCGACACTAGGAGGCTGTGTCGACACTCAGCAAACTTCAACAAAGTTCAAGTGCAAGTGTCGACACTAAGAGGTTGTGTCGACACTCAGCAAATTTCAACAAAGTTCAAGTACAAGTGTCGACACTAGGAGGCTGTGTCGACACTAAGTAAACTTCAACAAAGTTTAAGTACAAGTGTCGACACAAAGGAGATGTGTCGACACTCAGCAAAGTCTCAACACATGAAGTATGTGTCGACACAAAGGAGATGTGTCGACACTCAACAAAAGTTTCAACACAGAAGGCATGTGTCGACACTTAACAAGTTTCAACACAAGAAGATGTGTCGACACAAAGGAGTTGTGTCGACACTTAGCAGAAATCAACTAAGTATTGAAGGACTTGTGTCGACACACAGGATCAGTGTCGACATATTATGAACAAGCAGTGTCGAGAAGCTATTACAACAACACAAGGAGTTGTGTCGACACCATGAAGGCTAGTGTCGACACTTAGTCTACTTGTGTCGACACTTAGTCTATTTGTGTCGACACATAAAGACTATCTGTCTCGACACTTTCAGATAGTGACAGAGATTTCAAGAAGTGACTGGATGACTTGACAGCTGGCATTTCAACCGGTCAACTGCTACTATCAGAGCCGTCAGAAAGTTGTTAGAAACCGGATCAGTCGGTCACCATGAAGAAAGCTTATATAAAGGCTTATTCCTTCAACAGAAAGGGGATCAATCAATAAATCAATGAAGTGAAAAAACAACACAACAAGAAGATGACCTTCAAGTGAAGATCTAAGAAGTTGGAGAGAGAGAGCTCCTTCTAAGAAGTGCAGTTACTGAACCGGGCTGCTAAGTTAGATTCAGATTGAGATCTGAATCTCAAGATAGCAGTTGATTGAAGATCATCTGCATAGAGATACAACCCTACTGTGTTCTAATTCAAGAAGCTTTGAAGAAAGCAAAGGGAGGTTGATCTCAGCCAAGTTCTTCCAAGAACTCATCAAGAAGGCAATCAACTCATCTCTCACTATCAGAGTTGTGGTCATATACTTTGTATTTTCTAATTTCTGTAGGATCTTGTATAGATCTGAGTTGTAAGCCTAAATCTATAAAGGCTGAGGTAGGGCCTGTGAGCCTGAGTGTAGGAGAATCATTTCTCTGAGTGTAGGCCTTGTTGAAGGCTGAGGTAGGGCTGTTGTGCCTGAGTGTAGGTCTTGTTGAAGACTGAGTGGTAAGGTTTTTGTGCCTGAGTTGTAGGAGTGGTATCACTCTGAGTTGTAGGAACCTATTTGGGGTTCTGAGTTGTAAGATCTGAGGATCTGAGGAGAAGTGGAGAAGTTAGGCCGAATCTAGTACACTACTAGATAGGCGAAGGGGAAAAGTGGATGTACCCAGACCTTGGGGAACCACTATAAAATCTGTGTGTACTCTGTGTGTGATTAATTCTGTGATTGCTGTGTTATCTGTGCTGAATTGTTGTAGAAAATTGCATAAACAGGTGTAATAATTCAGTGTTTCTGCCTTAAAAGTTAAAAAGAGTAAGTGCACCTATTCACCCCCCCCCCTCTGGGTGTTTAGGCACTAGTTCTTTCAGCAAGGACGTGTTGATACACGTATCTGTTATAAGTGCGGAAAGCAAGGGCACATAGCAAGAGTGTGTTGGAATGCTCCTGCAGGAAGGGAGCAAAAGACAGGTGCGCCATTTGAAGAAAAGGGTAAAGCAGTGGCCGAGTCATCTGCATCCCGGATGCAGCCTCGATTACATAATTTGGAAGTTCAAGAGCCGCAGAGTTCCATTGGTGAAATTCAGCCTCGAGTGTTTAATTTGGCTCTTTCACGAGAAATGCAAAATAAGGAGGCTGAGCGAAAGTGAATCGTGATTTGTATATATATCTGATCATGTGTTATGATATAGATATATGCTGTTTGAGGGGATAACATGTTTGTTCATTTGCTGAATTGATGGAATACTGTACACATGTGAAGATTGTACAGAACAAAGGTTGTTGTAACCGATGATTTTGATGTTGTAACAAATTGGTTGCTGTTTGTATTCCTCTATGCAATTTCGTGGACAAAATTTATTGAAGGAGGGGAGGGTTGTAACAGCCCAAAGTCTGAAATTGGCAAAAATTGGGTGACACGGCCTGGGACACGGGCGTGTCCCAAGGCATGTCCCGCTCGGGTTGCGTCGTGAGGCGCGAGGTCGACGAATTTTCGGTCGACAAAGTTTTTGGGTGGTCACGCCCTGTAACATGGGCGTGACAGGGGGCGTGTCCCATCGGTTCGATGATTTTGCTTGTCGATCGTCGAGCGGCGATCATCGAGCGTCGATCGTCGAGTAGGGGTACACGGCCTGTGACACGGGCGTATCACAGGGCATGTCCCGCTTTGTCGAGAGTTCGATGATTTTCTCTCGAGTAGTTCTCGTGTAGGTCGACAAGTTCTCGAGTAAGAGGGGGTGACACAGGTGTGTCATCCCTGGACACAGCCGTGTCAGATTTGAGTACTCGAGTAGTTGGTTTTCTCTCGAGTATGTCCTCTCGAGTAGGTCTCGAATGGTTACATGCCCTGTGTCACGGGCGTGACTAGGCTGACATGGGTGTGACATGGGCATGTCATCTTGGCATGGATAAGTTTGGATAAGGCGGTTCATGCACCGCTTTTGCGACACAGCCTATGATACGGGCATGTCACATGGCGTGTCAGGGCCGAAACATGATTTTTCAGTGTTTTTCTGGACGTTGATTTCTCTGTCCTGGATCCAAGGGTTAGGCTTTATCCATGTGGATTTCTGGCCGAGATCCGAGAGCGGATTCGTGAAGGCAGAGCCGAGGGGGTGACCTCCATCCGGCTACTTCATGGCACCGAAGCGATCTTCGAGGGTAACGATCTCCTTCTTGGACAACAAAGTCCTTTCTTTATGCATGTGCCTGGAATCCTCCACCAAGAGGTGGATTTCGGAAGTGATTCCTTTGTTGAGTCTGCATCTAGAGCCGGAAGTGTGGAGTACGGTATAGGCATGCTGTGTGAAGCCCATCTGGACGGGTAGTCTGGATTGGTGATGTTCTTGGGTAAACCGGAGAAGACTCCGTGGATTTGATGATATGCAAAGAGATTTATGCTGTGATGAATGTATGGATGTGATGATGGATGTGAGGAGGCTTTGAGAAAGCTCCTGGTATGAAGAGAGATCAATTGGTAGTGCGCCCGGGAAGCGAGTACCCAGCCGACTACACCACTAGGGTTGGTTGATCTGGTTAGAAGGGATCGATTGGTGGCATGACCCGGGAAGCGAGCACCCGACTTGCTGCACCACAATGGTGGGTCGATCAGGAAATAGGTGAGGGGTCGATTGGTGGTATTCCTGGGGAGCAACGATAACCAAGCCTGCTACACCACAAGGGTGGGTCGATCTGCTCTAGTTATGTGTGATGCTGGGGAGGTTGTACCTCTGAGTAGTATGGACGGGATGTCGCCAGCTTGCGAGACTGGTGGACTAGGCTTGAGCTGTCCAACCAACAAGTGAAGTACCTCTAATCGACGGTGTATGACTGGGATGCCCGGTATGCCAAGAAGGTTCCCTGAGTGCACGGAGCGTCTGGTGGATACCAGCGTTTGTGGTGTGAATGTGATTGATAGATTGATAAAGAGAATGATACATATGATGCTTGATGAGGCTTGATGAGATGATGATAGCAATGCATACAGGGAAGGAACAAGTGCCCCGGGTACGGGGTAGAGGTCGTTATAATGGGTCAGCAAATGCTGACCGTTACCTTCTTTTCTGTTTTGGCTTGGATGGCAAATTTGTAAGTAGTACATGAGCGGAATGGATGGACTACTGCTAAAGGCCCTTGAAGGCCATGCGAAGAAGTGTGTTTGGATTTCATGTGTGGCCGACCTGCGTGTCGATGTACGAAACTGTAATTGTGTGAAAAGAGAAATTTGTAAGGCCTTAAGGCCAGTGTGTGTGCGTTGTATACATTTCTGGTGTTGCTATATAAATGTGGAGTTTATATAGAAGTGGACATTCTCTGAGCTGAGTTCTTTAACTTAAAAATGCTGCGCTAGAATGGATTGAGTTAAGGATGCGAATAGAATTTGACTTCCACAAGTATTTCACTACTTGTCTGTGACATATGGCGTGTGGCCCCGGCCAGACCCACCGTTATATGCCATGTGACGAATAGGGGCGTTATAGAGAGTGCTCTCAAACTGGTGAACAATCCAGTGTATCACGCAAGGACCAAGCATATTGAGATCGAGCACCACTTCATAAGGGAGTAGGTGTTGGAGGGATCTCTTCTGGTCGGGCATGTTCGGAGTGAAGACAATCTTGCTGACATCTTGACGAAGCCACTGTCGAAGGGGCCATTTCAACGGTTATGAGGTTTGCTGGGCTTGATCACTACTTCTCACTTCAATGGGGTGTGTTGAAATTTGTGAAGTGAAAGTGGGTGATGTTGGCTGGGCGGTCTGAGCAGCCTACATGGTCTGAGTCCGCGACCTGGGTGGACTACTGGTTGTAGCCTGGGTGACCTGGCTTAGTCTTGATGGTGGCTTGGCTGCTTTTGAGGAGCGGCCTGTGCGACCTAGTGTCCAGCCTGGATGGTGTATGCCCAAGGAAGTCTTGGTGGCTTGGGCTTCTAGTGGAGCGGCCTGAGAGGACTATGTTTGGCGGTCTGTTGGCAGTGCTCAGCTTGATCAGTGGCCTAGCAGTTAGCCAGCACTTGTTGTAACCAGGAGGATTGGAAGTTCTATACATGGTGTGTTGGCAGACTTGTCTTTTGCATCCGCGGAGTCCGCATTTGGGGATTGGTTTTGGAGATGGGCTTTTGTTCTTGCCGAGCTCTCCATGTTGCGATGGATGTTTCACATCCTTGTGGCGGACTTTCCTGCTGATTGGCGGTCTGGGTCTTCTGTGTCCGCCGTGCTCGTGCCATTTGCTTGTTGGGCTGCTAGACTTGGTCATTTTGTGACAAGTCCATTGTGTCCGCAGAGTCCGCAGAGTCCGTTGTTGACCAGGCAGACTGCCTGCTGGTCGTGGACTTGTGGCGGGCTGTGGCATTGTTGTCGAGCTGTGTGGACTGCCTCTTTGTCTGCGTACAGCATGTGTATTGATGCAACATGTGTTATGGCTATGTCCGCGTGCTGTGTTGAGTTATAGAATGATGCAGCATGGGTTGCGGGTGTGTATATATGCTGAGTGGAGGGCTGGCGCTATGCTTGAGTTGGCTGGACTGGCGCCGTGCTTATATTGTGCGGGTTGGCCTTGTGTCCGCTTGGTGGCGGACTGGCTTTTGACCTAGCGCCTGGAGTCTTGAAGTCTGGCGAAGTCCTTGCGGACTTGGCGGACTGGGTTGTGTTAGCACGGAAGCTGGGGTGGTGGCTCTATTCACTAGGATGGTGACCATACTTCTCACCTCACTTATAAATAGACCCCCCGACACATCTACAGTAATAGAGTGAACAGTAAGTGAGGGCTTGGTTAATTATTGCGATCTTGTTTTTCCTGTCCGCGCAGGTTGAGCAGAGTTAACTGTGTACTGTTAGTAGGTTGCACGGCTAACACTGAGGAGCCAGGAGATTTGTTTTGACTACGGTGAACATCAGTGAAGTTTGCGGTTTCAATCAGCGGTTTCAGCAGGTCGCATGGGCAGCTTGGCAGTTTTCTCTGCTTCAACATTTCCAAGTTCAATAACCTGTCCGCCGAGCTCGGCAGTCTAGGTGGTCTGTTCATCAGTTCGATAACACTTTGTAGCAGTAAGCGAATAACAGTGTGTCTGCGCGACCTCGCGGTCTCGGCAGACTCCGTGTTCTATTCATCTTCTAGCAGCAGCAGCAGTTCGGGCGACTTCGGCGACTTCGGCGGACTGGGCGGTCTCGGTGGTCTCCAGTTTTTTCCGCTCGGATTGTTGTACTTGTAGTTTTTCCTGTTCCTTTGTACTGGCGAAATCATGTCTCACCATGTATATCTCGCCTTGTAAAGAAGAAATAATATATGATCTGCTTGCCACTGTGATTGCTTTTGGTTGTTGAAGCTTGCTTTCCTGGTTTCCGCACGATCAAGGTGTGATCTTGATAGTTTTGAGGATATTAATTTGGCATTAGGCTATCTTGGTGACCGCTTTGAGAAAATTCAACACCTTTAGTACTGCAATTAATGCAGAAGTTGTGTTGTAGTTGCCCATTCTGGTAGTCCATACTGTACAAAGAGCCATTGGACAACGAGATACAAAAGTATAGTTCTGAGAAAGAAGAATGAAGCTTTTTGGAGACAGAGCTTTTTCGGTCATCTTTTTCCTCTCGACGAAGTGGAAAACTACTTGGTAGAAGATCTTACTGAATGTCTATGAACAACATATAAGAGTAAGCTATTGAAGAAATTAATCACAGAAGGTTCAACTAATCTTCAACCGCAGATTAGAAATTCTTTTCTGAAGAAGGAGAAGTAGATCAAGCTCTCAGCTACTACTCATCTTCAAGGCCTCAACACTAAACTCTTCTACAATCTATGCTTGAAGAAGCAGTGCTCTGCAGTCTTTTCCCAACACAAGCTAAACCAACCTGAAGATCTACTTCCTTGGTGCTGTGAAGAAGTTGGGCTGAGCTCACTCAATCAAGAGAGAAGTCATAGAGAACACTTTCTCTGGAGCAAGTCATCAACAACAAAATCACTCTTTCTATAGGATCATTCTTAATTTGAGTTGTAAGCTTGAAATATAAAGGCTGAGTTGGAGGATCCTTCTATTGATCTGAGGTAGTGTAACATCCCATGTTACTTCTGGACCCCTCAACTTAGATTGGGTTAGGCATGAGGTGAGACCTAAGGGGATCAACTAGGTTTGACCCTAGATGGTGGGTAGTGGCCATGTGGAGCCCACTATAGGACCAAGTCAAACTAGGTCAAACTAACCTAATTAAGGACCCTAGCCACACCATGACCCCACCACATTGCCCTAACCCTAAAAACAATCTAAGTGGACCCTAGGGTATGTCACTGGGTCAACATTTTGACCCCAGTTGACCAAGGTCAACCTTGGGCTTAATTTGGTCAAACCCACACCTATAGGCCTAATTAACCTAAGTGGGGCACCCCCTTGACCCAAACCAAGTTGGGTGGTGCCACTAGACCCATTTCCACCAAGTGGGGTCAGTCCACCCACCATAGTTGACCAGTCAACCCTAAAAGTCAATTTGGTCAACAAATTGACCTAAAGAGTGAAATGAAGGCCAAGTCAAGTTCCCTTGGACCAAGCCCACTAAACTTGGCCCAAAGTCAGCCCAAGTGAACAAGACCAACCCTACCCCTCTAAATCAGGAGAGAGAATGCATGCAAGGGGGTAAAATTGGAAATCTTAGGAGAAGAGGAGAGAGAAAGAGGAATGAAGGGAATAATGGCCACATGGCCACCCCACCAGCTGGTTTTGGCTGCCCAAAACCAGGTGGCTGACTTCCCCTCCTCATTTCCAGCAGAATTCCTGAGTTGAGAGCCACATGGCACCATGGGTGAAGCCTCCAAAGCTCAAACCGAGCTCACCTTGGAGTTAACTCCACTTATAGCCCACCTCAGTCCAAACAGACCCCTCCATTAGCTTCAGAAGGTCCAGAGGAGTGGAATTCGACTACTTACACATGGAGAACGGTGGAGAATGCAACTTTCGGGGAGGAGCTCGTCGGCGCACCACCACCACGGCAAACCGCCGCCTGACCCGCAGCCAAGCCCCGATTATGGTGCGTTTCACTTCACCTCTACCCGCACTAGCCTCTTAGATCAAATAGGCGAGAGATCGGGCTCAATTGAGCCCGATGCCATGTGAGAAAATCTAGAAATTTCTAAGTTTTTGAAACCGCTCGGGATCGCCGTCGCCGCCGTCTCCCGCCGCCCCATCGCCGGGAAATGATAGCCACCACCACCGTGAAGGTGATGGCACCATTGGCCGGAGGTGGCGACGCCTCAGCTGGCCGGAAACCGCCGGCAAAGTCGCTCCAGGTCGGCTCAATCTCAGCCGTTGGCTGGAGGTAGACGATGAACGGATCCCGTCGATTCATGCTTTAAGATTCGTGCGCCGTTTATTATTATAAATCAGATTAATAAATGAATAGTAACATTTCTGTCACACATATTCAGTATTGTTGCATGTTAAATTTAGGCCTCTTAGAGGCATTTCCAGAGCTTAGGCCCTTAATGAAAATTGTAGCCTAGGGTCTTACCTTTAAAATGGCACCCTAAACATACATTTTGGTGTAGGGTACAGCCCTGTAGGACCTTTCTCCTAGGACTGGTCCTAGTCTAGGTCAAAAATTATATTGAGTGCCCTAGTCTCAATGTTAGTCACCATGATCCCAAACTTTGGGCACATGCATTATTAGGGCTTACTTACCTCCTGCCAAAATTTAGGAATTTTTAGAAAACATTTTCCTATAGTTTTTGGTAAAATATCAAAATTTAAATTAATGGCATATATGGAGTTCTACTCCTCCCCATGGCCCCAAATTTTGGTGGTGGGTCAGTGGGGTCACCCTTGGTGCATGATAAAATTTTCAGCACCTTGGGATCACTGCATGTGGGAGAATCCACTTGCATGTGCTAGCCTATGTTAAGGCTTGGTGTGCAAATAGCAAAAATGCAAATTTGTGTATTTAGCCCAATGGTGACATGCAAGTGTCATGAAATTATTTCCAGTGGTTCATTAGGGTAAATTTCACCCCTCAAATTAATGATGGAATTTTTGGAATCAAAATTCCATTTATTGGAATTTACTTTAAAAACAGCTATGTTGGAATTAAAATTGGAAAAATAGAATTTATTCAAGAACAAATCCAAACAACATTACCAAGGCATAGATTACATCACACTTGACCTAGGAAAATTATGATTTCCCTGTTTTGAAGAACCTTGGAGTAGATACCCTAAATTTCCCATTTTACCCTTATCATGATAATTCTTGAAATGATATATACATACCTCTGAAAAATTTGGGATTTATTCTACTGTCATAAAATATTGTTATTAGTTTATCATGAATTTCTCAGAATTTATTGGATACATTACTTGTGTTAAACTAGTACAATGGCATTTTGGTAAATACCTTAAAATGGAACCCCATAGGCCATCTTACATTCAATTTTGATGAATCTCTGCCAATAGCCATATTTTAGTGTCTTAAAGGCTCTGTAAATTTTCTGGAATTTTTGAATATGTAATGCTTATACTTCATGTGTAAAATGGAATTTATGTGGGATTGTAATTAAATAGAAAATGACAATAAATAATTTAAGGAAAATTGTGAAATTTTGAAGACAGCAATATTTGGACAATATACATCTCAGGAAAAATTCCCTAAGTCAGTGGATGCTTAATTAAATCACTTCATGTGTAAAGTGGCCGAGCATTTAAATTAAGAGAATTAATTAAATGACCATTTGGCCAGGAAAAATTATGAGAATCTTTAGTGTAGTTCCCTTAGTCCATAATACCCTAGGATAAATATTTAGAGGCAAGATGCCTTAAGTTTTGGAAGATCACATTTCTAGGGTAAACATAGGTCATGGTCTGCATATAACACAAATAGGTCTTGCCTTAGGGAATTACCAGGGGATTGATTATCGGCAGAAATAAGAGAGAGTTCAACACGAGTAACCCTGGTGGGTAGAGTTGTCTTAGTGAGGGATCAAAAGTGCAAGTCTTGGTCATCAACTGGAGTGGGGGATCGACGGAAGACCGTCGGTACCCGGTAACACCTTAAGTCACTAGGGTTATACTTAAGCAATAAGGAGAGCTGGGGGATACATGGGTAGTCATCAACTAAAATAAGTATCCTTGCGAAAGGGAACGCTGGGCGT
Source organism: Platanthera guangdongensis (assembly GCA_039583875.1). Classification (NCBI taxonomy): domain Eukaryota; kingdom Viridiplantae; phylum Streptophyta; class Magnoliopsida; order Asparagales; family Orchidaceae; genus Platanthera; species Platanthera guangdongensis. The sequence continues at coordinate 124,833,441 of CM077163.1, read as the reverse complement.
AATCCCAACACAGTTCCTAGTGCCCCTTGAGAGCCCTTCACAGGGAATACCGGGGGCAGTCCTGGGATTAACCTTAAATCTCTAAGTATAATAAACCATAGACAAGAGTAGCTTAATAGGTTAGGACATGGTTGTACCTTCTCGCCCGTGTTTGGGTTGGAGAGTTTCATGATATATTCTCACCCGTTTAGGGTTGGAGGGAATTGACATAAAGGCACTAATGTGCGTTCTCACCCGGGTTTGGGTTTGAGGGATTCAGGACGGGTTTTGGTCCTGCGAGCGGAAGGCTCGGGGTGAATTACTTGCATGTGCATAAATATCGTGGCGGGGCATGCGGTACTGGCCGTTCGTCACACCGATGGCAGTACGGTGCACCAGGCGGTTGTGGGAGTTAGAGGGGCCAGTGGGTTGTTTTACACTGCGGTCTGGAGGACGACCCCCGATAACACACATCCGACCCAACAAGACTGACGGGTTTGTCAGCAAAGTACGTACGCGGGACTCTAGAGTGCACCTTGGACGTGTACAGAGGCGTATGAGAGGGGTCTAAGGCTTGGTAGTGTGCATACCGGTCTAGAAGCGGAGACGCCCGCTCCGCTGCTGCCGTAGCCACAGCGGTGGTACCCGAGAGTGATGCTAGCTCTCAAAAAGTGGGAACTAAAGGTCTGTGATCACAGAGTCGTTGTGTGTGAGTTGCACTTGCATGCGCATAAAATTGCATCATATCATTCATTCATATTAGGTCATACGCTTCATAGATCCTTATCATATAAACTAGTATGGGCTCTTTTATATGATAAGTTAAATTTCCTGGAAATCCTAACTTATATATTTGTATGGGCATTTATATAAGTTAGGGTACGTTTGTGATGATAAGCTTAGTGGTAGCTTAGCCGATTTTGTACATACTGCTGTTGCTTTACTTTCCTTTACTGCACCGTACTTACTTACTTACTACTTGTACTGTACTTAGCATTGCTAGAGTAGAATTTCATTACTTAGTATCACTTTAGATAGATATTGTCACCTGCTTCCATTTTGCTACCCCTTGTTGTCCTCCGCTTCGTCCTCCCGCTCGGTGCCTAGGAGCTGCGGGGCGAGGTGTGGAGGAAACGACTTAGTCTTTTTGACTAATGGTCGGTGACCAACTATTTTTAGGAGCCCGTGGAGATGGAGCACCAGCACGTCGAGGAGGCAGGACATGAGGAGCAGATACCGCTTCAGCAGGCTACCACTACTACTGTGCGTCCTCAGGTGGGACGAGTCTTGATGTTCTAGTATAGCTTCCGCATTTACTTTTTGTGAGAGAGAGAGAGATTTGATGTACTGGGCATAAGCCCTTTTTACTCTTTCTTCTGTACTATTCTGTGGACTATTGTACTATTCATTTCTTCTATATGATTGTACTGTGACTTGTGGACTGATGGCATTTTATACACAGTTTTACTTCTTTTTCTCATATTGGCCTACAGGTTTATGATCGTACTAGCCGGCAGAATCGGCGTGTTGCGGTGTCGACTAACCCGTGAGTTAGTGCCACCGTAAGACGGCGGTTCTGGGCATAAGATCCGGTAGCCCTCCTTGGTAAGGGGGAGGGGGGTCTTACAAACTGGTATCACTTGAACAACGATCATATGAGAAAGAAGTCCACAACATGGGACCACCCCCGCCCCAGCATTAGTTTGCGGACAAACTATGCAGCGGAAGCAGTGGTGTGCCCATGTACAAAAGTCACAGAAATGGTCCACAAAGTACAATTTGATAGGCCAATTTTGCCTTAACCTTACATTTATGCAACCTCCACAGGTCGCAGCGCCGCAAAATGTGGCTCCTCCCCCTCCAGCTGCCACTCCATTCCTACATACGGAGATGGGGCAGACCCTGACGGCGATTTTGGATGCCTTTAGAGCCCAGCAAGTCCCGGCTCCACAGCCAAATCCGGGGTCGAGCTGGCTGGGTGCATTCAAGAGCCTGTCCCCACCGACGTACCGTGGGACAGAGGATGCAGTGAAGACAGAAGAATGGCTGGAGGCCATACACGAGATCTTAGCGGGCATCAGCTGCCCAGTCGGCCAGGCAGTACCTCTAGCCACCTCCGTGCTAGAGGCCCACGCGAAGAGATGGTGGAAGTCAGTCCGGGAGACTACTTATGCGGACTTTGATTTGTCAGAGATTTCTTGGGAGGAGTTTGGCGATGTGTTCCTGGAGCACTTCGTCTCTACTACGGACAGGGATGCTTTGGAGGAGAGGTTTTTGAACCTCAAGCAGGGGACCAGATCTGTGATAGAGTACCAGAGGGAGTTCTCCCACTTGGCCAGGTTCGCGGGGATTCAGGACACCGACGATAGGAGGTATGCGAAGAGGTTCTACCGGGGCCTCAGGGATGATCTGAGGCAGGCTCTGTTATTCATTTCTCATGGCACATCCAGACAGATCATCGAGATGGCGAAGAAGCTGGAGGCTGACCAGCTGATGGTGCGAGCCGGAGGGAAGAGACCATTTGATGGATCGACGTCAGGTGAGAGCAGTAGGGGCTCTCAGAGGGGCAGGACCATTGGATACAGGAGGGGTGGGGGACGTCGTCGTCCCAACTTCAGGCAGGAGCAGGGGCCTCCTCCAGCTTTGGCTCCCCCACCTCTACAGATACATGATCCGAGGAGACAGGATGACCGAGGCCACCGACAAGTGGTTTGTTATGGATGCCGCCAGCCTGGGCACATCAGGTCGGAGTGCCCGCACCGATTCCATCCCCCTCCTCCTCCTCCACCTCCAGTGGCCCCAGTACAGCAGGGCCGAGGACGAGGCCGAGGACGAGGCCGAGGCCGGGGATATCATGGCAGGAGGCGCGAGCAGGAGCAGATATACGCCTTGGACCTCACAGAGCCGAGAAATCCCGAGGAGGTCATTACAGGTACTTAAAGTTAATTTTGAGTTTTCTTAAATTTTCAATGATATATATATAGTACCTGGAACCTTAGGGTAACAATTAACCTTCACGTAAACAAACCTCAGGCATAGTCATGATCAGCGGCAAGCCTGCCCATACTCTTTTCGACACGGGTGCGTCACACTCGTTCGTATCCGAGGCCTTCATCGACGGACTCGAAGGCGTGGAGAGGTTCCCTGGACTAGAGATGAGGGTACGCCTACCCGATGGATCGGAGCTGCGGACCACTGCACATTGTGATATGGAGGCCGAGATCGGCGGCAAGGCATTTGAGGCGCCGGCGACTATCTTGAAGCTGCAGGACTTTGATCTGATCTTGGGCATGGCCTGGTTGCATCGGAACCATGCCCAGATAGATTGCCCGTCCAGGAGGATCACGCTGAGACATGGCGACTCCCATGTTATCGTTGAAGGTATCCAGCCTATCTGCCACCTACTATTATCTTCTATACAGGCTGTGAAGGCCCATGAGCAGGGTGAAGAAGTCTATATTGTCTGCTTCGAGATGGTGGGGACAGAGGCGACTATCTCAGATATTCCGGTGGTTCGGGATTTCTCCGACGTATTCCCGGAGAAATTGCCCGGGCTACCGCCTGCTAGAGACTTGGATTTCAGGATTCAGCTAGTGCCGGGAGCGAAGCCGGTGTCCCGGGCACCCTACAGGATGGCTCCTAGAGAGTTAGCAGAGTTCAGAACTCAACTGCAGGAGCTAGTCGAGTCAGGATTTGTGCGACCCAGTTCATCGCCATGGGGAGCACCAGTTCTATTTGTGAAGAAGAAGGACGGATCACTGCGATTATGTATAGATTACCGGGAGCTGAACCGGTTGACGGTCCGCAACACCTATCCTCTGCCCCGGATAGATGAGTTATTTGACCAGCTACAGGGAGCATTCTGGTTCTCCAAGTTAGATCTGCGATCCGGCTACTATCAGCTCCGTATCAGGGAAGAAGACATACCAAAGACGGCTTTCAGTTCGCGCTATGGACTATACGAATTCACGGTGATGCCTTTTGGGCTCACGAATGCTCCTGCCGCATTCATGAGTCTGATGAACCGTGTCTTCGAGCCTTTCTTGGATCGCTTCGTGATAGTATTCATCGACGACATCCTTATTTATTCTCGGACTCAGGAGGAGCATACGGAGCACTTGGCACAGGTCCTGCAGAGGTTGAGGGAGACACAGATGTACGCAAAATTTTCGAAGTGCCAGTTCTGGTTGCAGGAGGTGGCATTCCTGGGGCACACGATCAGCGGGGCTGGGTTAGCAGTGGACCCAGCCAAGATAGAGACGGTGAGGGATTGGCCACGGCCGAAGACCGCATCTGACATCCGCAGTTTCTTGGGACTAGCAGGCTATTACCGCAAGTTCGTGGAGGGGTTCTCAAGGATAGCACTCCCCCTCACGTCCTTGACGAAGAAGGATGCTGATTTTGTTTGGTCAGAACGGTGTGAGACGGCTTTTCAGGAGCTGAAGGACCGACTCATCTCATCCCCCATTCTTGCGCTTCCATCCGGGAGCGAAGGATTCCAGATCTACACGGACGCCTCTTATCAGGGGATGGGTGCAGTCTTGATGCAGCATGGACACGTTATTGCTTATGCTTCGCGACAGTTGAAGAAGCATGAGCATAACTATCCAGTACATGATCTAGAGCTCGGGGCCGTGGTTTTCGCCCTAAAGATATGGAGACATTACCTATACGGGATTCATTGTGACATCTTTTCAGATCACAAGAATCTCAAGTATATTGATACGCAGAAGGACTTAAATCTGAGACAGAGGAGGTGGCTGGAGTTCCTCTGTGATTATGACTACAAGATCCACTATCACCCGGGAAAGCGAACACGGTTGCGGATGCTTTGAGCAGGAGGGCCGGCACTTCTGGACCGGAGCCCCGATTGATGTCCATAGAGCTGCTTCAGATGATGGAGGACATGCACATTACCGTGGTGTCCGAGACCGAGCCAGTGGTATATAGAGAGTATTTGAGCTCAGTGATCAGCTGCGATGATATACAGGAGCGCATCCGGGCACACCAGAGGCTGGATGCCGCGTTACAGCCGATTTTCAGTGCCCTAGCGAGGGGCAAGGTCGAGGACTACACGCTACAGGATGATCTTCTTCGGTTCCGGGGGCGCATCTACATACCAGCAGGGGGCAGTATTCGAGATGACATCCTCCGAGAAGCACATTGCTCGAGATATTCAGTGCACCCCGGCATCACCAAGATGTGGGCAGATTTGCGGAGATCTATGTATTGGCCCGGGATGAAGAGGGAGATCACGGATTTTGTGACCCATTGCGAGACCTGCCAGCGTGTGAAGGCAGAATGCAAGAGCCCGGGGGGTTTATTACAGCCACTGCCAGTTCCAGAGTGGAAGTTCGAGGACATTGCTATGGACTTTGTACACGGATTGCCTCGCTCCCACTCCGGACATGATTCTATATGGGTTATAGTGGACAGATTGACCAAAGTCGCGCGGTTTATTCCAGTTCGGAAGGATGCCCCAGTTGCAGTTCTGGTGAGACTATTTGTGGAGCAGTACATCAGATATCATGGTATCCCCAGGACTATCGTTTCGGACCGTGATGGTCGGTTCACTTCGAGCGAGTGGAGGGCCGTGCATGCTCACTTGGGGTCTCGGCTTACCTTTAGCACCGCCTTCCACCCGCAGACCGACGGACAGACCGAGCGGACCATCCGGACCATGGAGGACCTGCTCAGATTATGCATATTGGATACGGGGAGGCCTTGGGAGAGGCTGCTACCTTTGATCGAGTTCTCGTATAATAACAGCCACCAGGCTAGCATCAGGATGGCTCCGTACGAGGCGCTTTATGGGAGGAGATGCCGGACCCCGCTATCATGGGTACAGGATGTGGACACCAGGGCTCTGGGATCCGATTATATAGAGGACACAGAGGCTCAGATTCGATTGATCAGGGATCGGCTACTGGAGGCCCAGAGCAGGCAGGCAAAGTATTATGATGCTCGGCACCGGAAGGTGGAGTTCCAGGTTGGAGACAGGGTATTCTTGAAGATACGTCCAGTACACGGTGTTTCTCGAGTGCGGAGGCACAAGAAGCTCAGTCCACGATACATGGGGCCATACCTGATCCTGGAGCGGATCGGCCCCTTGGCTTACCGACTGCAGCTGCCACCGGAGTTGGGTGCATTACATGACGTCTTTCATGTCTCTTCCTTACGGAGGGCTCTTCTTCGGCCGGAGCAGCACATTACTACTACAGCCGGACCGGTAGAGCCTGACAGGTCAGTGAGATTGGAGCCGATCCGGATTGACGATACAGCCATCCGAGTGTTGCGGAAGAAGAAGGTTCCCCTTGTGAAGGTGCTGTGGTCCAACCATGGACGGGAGGAGCACACTTGGGAGCCGAGAGATCTGATGCTGGAGCAACACCCGGAGCTATTCGCATCAGGTACATTTAAGATATGCTTTTAAGATTCTTGATAATTCTTGCAAATAGAACCCCGTAGACCCGAACTTAAATTTCGGGGACGAAATTATTTTCTTGTTTATTGGAATTTGTAACATCCCATGTTACTTCTGGACCCCTCAACTTAGATTGGGTTAGGCATGAGGTGAGACCTAAGGGGATCAACTAGGTTTGACCCTAGATGGTGGGTAGTGGCCATGTGGAGCCCACTATAGGACCAAGTCAAACTAGGTCAAACTAACCTAATTAAGGACCCTAGCCACACCATGACCCCACCACATTGCCCTAACCCTAAAAACAATCTAAGTGGACCCTAGGGTATGTCACTGGGTCAACATTTTGACCCCAGTTGACCAAGGTCAACCTTGGGCTTAATTTGGTCAAACCCACACCTATAGGCCTAATTAACCTAAGTGGGGCACCCCCTTGACCCAAACCAAGTTGGGTGGTGCCACTAGACCCATTTCCACCAAGTGGGGTCAGTCCACCCACCATAGTTGACCAGTCAACCCTAAAAGTCAATTTGGTCAACAAATTGACCTAAAGAGTGAAATGAAGGCCAAGTCAAGTTCCCTTGGACCAAGCCCACTAAACTTGGCCCAAAGTCAGCCCAAGTGAACAAGACCAACCCTACCCCTCTAAATCAGGAGAGAGAATGCATGCAAGGGGGTAAAATTGGAAATCTTAGGAGAAGAGGAGAGAGAAAGAGGAATGAAGGGAATAATGGCCACATGGCCACCCCACCAGCTGGTTTTGGCTGCCCAAAACCAGGTGGCTGACTTCCCCTCCTCATTTCCAGCAGAATTCCTGAGTTGAGAGCCACATGGCACCATGGGTGAAGCCTCCAAAGCTCAAACCGAGCTCACCTTGGAGTTAACTCCACTTATAGCCCACCTCAGTCCAAACAGACCCCTCCATTAGCTTCAGAAGGTCCAGAGGAGTGGAATTCGACTACTTACACATGGAGAACGGTGGAGAATGCAACTTTCGGGGAGGAGCTCGCCGGCGCACCACCACCACGGCAAACCGCCGCCTGACCCGCAGCCAAGCCCCGATTATGGTGCGTTTCACTTCACCTCTACCCGCACTAGCCTCTTAGATCAAATAGGCGAGAGATCGGGCTCAATTGAGCCCGATGCCATGTGAGAAAATCTAGAAATTTCTAAGTTTTTGAAACCGCTCGGGATCGCCGTCGCCGCCGTCTCCCGCCGCCCCATCGCCGGGAAATGATAGCCACCACCACCGTGAAGGTGATGGCACCATTGGCCGGAGGTGGCGACGCCTCAGCTGGCCGGAAACCGCCGGCAAAGTCGCTCCAGGTCGGCTCAATCTCAGCCGTTGGCTGGAGGTAGACGATGAACGGATCCCGTCGATTCATGCTTTAAGATTCGTGCGCCGTTTATTATTATAAATCAGATTAATAAATGAATAGTAACATTTCTGTCACACATATTCAGTATTGTTGCATGTTAAATTTAGGCCTCTTAGAGGCATTTCCAGAGCTTAGGCCCTTAATGAAAATTGTAGCCTAGGGTCTTACCTTTAAAATGGCACCCTAAACATACATTTTGGTGTAGGGTACAGCCCTGTAGGACCTTTCTCCTAGGACTGGTCCTAGTCTAGGTCAAAAATTATATTGAGTGCCCTAGTCTCAATGTTAGTCACCATGATCCCAAACTTTGGGCACATGCATTATTAGGGCTTACTTACCTCCTGCCAAAATTTAGGAATTTTTAGAAAACATTTTCCTATAGTTTTTGGTAAAATATCAAAATTTAAATTAATGGCATATATGGAGTTCTACTCCTCCCCATGGCCCCAAATTTTGGTGGTGGGTCAGTGGGGTCACCCTTGGTGCATGATAAAATTTTCAGCACCTTGGGATCACTGCATGTGGGAGAATCCACTTGCATGTGCTAGCCTATGTTAAGGCTTGGTGTGCAAATAGCAAAAATGCAAATTTGTGTATTTAGCCCAATGGTGACATGCAAGTGTCATGAAATTATTTCCAGTGGTTCATTAGGGTAAATTTCACCCCTCAAATTAATGATGGAATTTTTGGAATCAAAATTCCATTTATTGGAATTTACTTTAAAAACAGCTATGTTGGAATTAAAATTGGAAAAATAGAATTTATTCAAGAACAAATCCAAACAACATTACCAAGGCATAGATTACATCACACTTGACCTAGGAAAATTATGATTTCCCTGTTTTGAAGAACCTTGGAGTAGATACCCTAAATTTCCCATTTTACCCTTATCATGATAATTCTTGAAATGATATATACATACCTCTGAAAAATTTGGGATTTATTCTACTGTCATAAAATATTGTTATTAGTTTATCATGAATTTCTCAGAATTTATTGGATACATTACTTGTGTTAAACTAGTACAATGGCATTTTGGTAAATACCTTAAAATGGAACCCCATAGGCCATCTTACATTCAATTTTGATGAATCTCTGCCAATAGCCATATTTTAGTGTCTTAAAGGCTCTGTAAATTTTCTGGAATTTTTGAATATGTAATGCTTATACTTCATGTGTAAAATGGAATTTATGTGGGATTGTAATTAAATAGAAAATGACAATAAATAATTTAAGGAAAATTGTGAAATTTTGAAGACAGCAATATTTGGACAATATACATCTCAGGAAAAATTCCCTAAGTCAGTGGATGCTTAATTAAATCACTTCATGTGTAAAGTGGCCGAGCATTTAAATTAAGAGAATTAATTAAATGACCATTTGGCCAGGAAAAATTATGAGAATCTTTAGTGTAGTTCCCTTAGTCCATAATACCCTAGGATAAATATTTAGAGGCAAGATGCCTTAAGTTTTGGAAGATCACATTTCTAGGGTAAACATAGGTCATGGTCTGCATATAACACAAATAGGTCTTGCCTTAGGGAATTACCAGGGGATTGATTATCGGCAGAAATAAGAGAGAGTTCAACACGAGTAACCCTGGTGGGTAGAGTTGTCTTAGTGAGGGATCAAAAGTGCAAGTCTTGGTCATCAACTGGAGTGGGGGATCGACGGAAGACCGTCGGTACCCGGTAACACCTTAAGTCACTAGGGTTATACTTAAGCAATAAGGAGAGCTGGGGGATACATGGGTAGTCATCAACTAAAATAAGTATCCTTGCGAAAGGGAACGCTGGGCGTAATCCCAACACAGTTCCTAGTGCCCCTTGAGAGCCCTTCACAGGGAATACCGGGGGCAGTCCTGGGATTAACCTTAAATCTCTAAGTATAATAAACCATAGACAAGAGTAGCTTAATAGGTTAGGACATGGTTGTACCTTCTCGCCCGTGTTTGGGTTGGAGAGTTTCATGATATATTCTCACCCGTTTAGGGTTGGAGGGAATTGACATAAAGGCACTAATGTGCGTTCTCACCCGGGTTTGGGTTTGAGGGATTCAGGACGGGTTTTGGTCCTGCGAGCGGAAGGCTCGGGGTGAATTACTTGCATGTGCATAAATATCGTGGCGGGGCATGCGGTACTGGCCGTTCGTCACACCGATGGCAGTACGGTGCACCAGGCGGTTGTGGGAGTTAGAGGGGCCAGTGGGTTGTTTTACACTGCGGTCTGGAGGACGACCCCCGATAACACACATCCGACCCAACAAGACTGACGGGTTTGTCAGCAAAGTACGTACGCGGGACTCTAGAGTGCACCTTGGACGTGTACAGAGGCGTATGAGAGGGGTCTAAGGCTTGGTAGTGTGCATACCGGTCTAGAAGCGGAGACGCCCGCTCCGCTGCTGCCGTAGCCACAGCGGTGGTACCCGAGAGTGATGCTAGCTCTCAAAAAGTGGGAACTAAAGGTCTGTGATCACAGAGTCGTTGTGTGTGAGTTGCACTTGCATGCGCATAAAATTGCATCATATCATTCATTCATATTAGGTCATACGCTTCATAGATCCTTATCATATAAACTAGTATGGGCTCTTTTATATGATAAGTTAAATTTCCTGGAAATCCTAACTTATATATTTGTATGGGCATTTATATAAGTTAGGGTACGTTTGTGATGATAAGCTTAGTGGTAGCTTAGCTGATTTTGTACATACTGCTGTTGCTTTACTTTCCTTTACTGCACCGTACTTACTTACTTACTACTTGTACTGTACTTAGCATTGCTAGAGTAGAATTTCATTACTTAGTATCACTTTAGATAGATATTGTCACCTGCTTCCATTTTGCTACCCCTTGTTGTCCTCCGCTTCGTCCTCCCGCTCGGTGCCTAGGAGCTGCGGGGCGAGGTGTGGAGGAAACGACTTAGTCTTTTTGACTAATGGTCGGTGACCAACTATTTTTAGGAGCCCGTGGAGATGGAGCACCAGCACGTCGAGGAGGCAGGACATGAGGAGCAGATACCGCTTCAGCAGGCTACCACTACTACTGTGCGTCCTCAGGTGGGACGAGTCTTGATGTTCTAGTATAGCTTCCGCATTTACTTTTTGTGAGAGAGAGAGATTTGATGTACTGGGCATAAGCCCTTTTTACTCTTTCTTCTGTACTATTCTGTGGACTATTGTACTATTCATTTCTTCTATATGATTGTACTGTGACTTGTGGACTGATGGCATTTTATACACAGTTTTACTTCTTTTTCTCATATTGGCCTACAGGTTTATGATCGTACTAGCCGGCAGAATCGGCGTGTTGCGGTGTCGACTAACCCGTGAGTTAGTGCCACCGTAAGACGGCGGTTCTGGGCATAAGATCTGGTAGCCCTCCTTGGTAAGGGGGAGGGGGGTCTTACAGGTAGGGCCTGTATGCCTAAGGTAGGAGATTCATTCTCCGAGGTAGGATCTTGTGGTGGATCTGAGTGTAGGGCTATCCTCCTAGCCTGAGTGTAGGACTTTGTATTAAGTCTAAGGTAGGAGATCAGAAGGATCACTAAGCTGTAGGAGATTTTATCTCTAAGGGTAGGGCCTTGGGTCTTAGGTAGGACTTGGAGGAGTTTGAGAGATCCCGAGGGATCTGTGTTGTAAGCTCATTGAGCTGAGTCTTGGTGGAGATTTTCTTGTCTAACACACTGTTAGAAAGGTGGGAAGGACAATGGATGTACCCATACCTTGCGGAACCATTATAAATACATGTGTGCCATTGTCAATTCTTGAAAGCTAGCTAAACTAACTGAACACACAACACAGCTAAATAAAAAGATAGTCTTAAAGAATATGAAACCTATTCACCCCCCTCTAGGTATATAACTACTCTTGAAACAAAGACTTTCCGTAGCAATATACCGCACGATGGTAGCTTCCTGATAAAGGCTAGAAATGAGTTCATTTTCTCATTCTCTCTCTCTCTTGGTTGTTGAGGAAGGAGAAGGGAAAAGCCAAGAGGCAAAGGGCAAAGGTGATCCAAGGCATTCTTGTGATTTGATTTACATTTTGAAGCCAGATCAGCGGAGAGGAAATTGTGGTGATCAGTTCCATCCGGATCAAGTGCAAGCTCATGGCTCTTAAGCAATTAACAAGGTGTTGGAACCCTTATTTTGATTTGGGCTAGGTTCACTTCTTAGGTTGTGTTGACCCATGTTGTATAGCTAGGGTCACTAGTTTTTCTTTCTAAGTTTTAGGCCAATCCCCCAAGTGTCAATTTCATGGACCTGCCTGATGTGGACTTCAGATTCAAGACTTAGAAGTTTTTCATTTGTCTGGAAATTAGTTCGACGTTCGTCGAACTCAGCCCGACGAACTTAGAGATCGGGTCGACGATATTCATCAGAAGGATATGTTCTGTTGTCGACGTTTTCTTCCAGACTGGTTCCCAGTTCAACTAATTCTGTTTTTTCAAGTTCTGTGGTCGATGATCTTTGAGTGCAGAACAGATTTTCAAGTCGACGTTCTTGGAGCACAGAATCAGTTATTTATATTCAGTGTTTGCTTTACAGAGCTCAGGTCGACGAACAGGATTTCTCTGGTCGACGTTCTCTGAGTGCAGGTCAACAAAAACTGTTATCTGGTCGACGAATTCTTTAAGTTGTCTGTTCTTTGTTCTTTTCTTATCTATTCTCTCTCTATTATTATTTTAAGTCATAAATTCCCTGAGTAATCAATGCTTATATTCCCTATGAATATAGTCATTCTTGGTAGCATTGATTATGGTATTCATCAGAGAATTTATTTGACATATTTCTTGGGACAGTTAGGGAAATGAATAATGACAGTCATGCTAGCTGTTTTCCTTCCCAGTTTTCCAGCAAGGCATTAATTGCAGTGATTCAAATTTCGAAATAAGATTGGTTGTCTCAGAGAAAATACAGAGAATAATATTTTTAAGAAAAGGATACAGAGACTGAGAACAAAAAAATAATTCTTTCAGACCAAAAATTTTAGAGAGATATTCTTAGTAAGAGCAGAAAACTATACAGCAGCATAAAATCGACATCTCTTACTTTGCTCTCAAGAAGACAGAAGAAGAACAACACAAATTGATCAAGAGTCTTCTTCATCTCCTCCTTCTAGGATTTTACTGAGACAATATTAATTCATTTGTCTAAAGTTTCTGGATCTGTTTTTCACAAGCTGAAGACCTACTCACTCCTGGACAAAGCTTCCTAATCCTGAACAACTCTACATATCACGGGGAGCTTTGACAAGATCTGGAATCCACACAAAGTCTTCTCAAAGTGATTTTGAGAAAAGAGAAGACTAACATCATTTTACTCCTCACCCCACTATACAGGGTTTTAACTCCCTTCAAAAGTTAACCTGGTTCACAAGTCACCATCTAAAAGACTTGAGTTTGGTTTTTCCGCACCTGATCAAAAGCTCAAAAGGTTGCAATATCTCCCTTCAAATAGATATTGTGGTGGCAGTCACCTGATCAAAACCTGTAGTGGATTCCTACCAGGGTGCTAGAAGAGTGGATGTACCCAGTTGGGGAACCACTATAAAATTATTGTGTTGTCTATGTGTTTGTTGTTTTCCTTTTTGTCTTGTGTTGTGGTAGCTTAGTGCTATTTTTCTTTGCTTTTGTTAACCTCTCTTAGCTATGATTATATCACCTGTTTTATAACTGTAAAAAGTTGTAAAGGAATTTTTAATTAACTATATTCACCCTCCCCTCTAGGGTTAACCAGAGATTACTCTCCCTTTTCTTTCAATTAGTATCAAAGCGAGGTGGTCATTTTTATTTTAACAGGCTAACACCTGGACTAACCAAGATCATAAGATAATCTCTTATTAAATCTTGTTCCTTTCACACTTTATATCATGACACAAAATAACGATTATGCTAGCACAGACCTCCAGTTTGCAACTTATCTAAGTTTTCCATCTGGAAGGAAAGAATAAAATTATACATGAACTCTATTCATGAAGACATTTTTAATTCAATCTTGATAGGATCTCCAACTCCAGTGTCCTCCACTCCTTCAACTTCAACAACTCTAAGTGCAGTCCCACCTCCAGATTAGACAGATGCACAGAGGAAAGCCAAGATTACAGATGCCAGAGCCACGAATATCCTAGCTCAGACTATGTCTGATGATATTTTTCAAAAGGTGGCTGAGTGCACTTCAACCAAAGCCATCTTGGATTCTCTAAATCAAATGGTGGCTGGACCTGCTGGTGAGAGAAAGGATAGGAGATCCAATCTCATCTCGCAATATGAGAAATTCAAGAAGGATAAAGCTGAGTCAGTGAGTGATATATACAATAGGCTTAGCTCAATAATCAATGAGATAAAGAACTTGGACAAGGACATCACCCTGACAGAAGTCAATGACAGAATCCTTATGTGTTTCTCCAGCACATGAGATTCAAGAATCTGGCCAATCAGAGAAGCCAGAAGCATGACAGAAATGTCTACTGAATCACTTCTTGGAAAGCTCAAATCCTATGAGTAATTAATGAAGACCAAAGAAGCAGCAGCTGAATAAAAGACTCTAACACCTATCAGGAAGGAGGACAACATTGCATTCAAGGCTGCTGATGAGTCTGAAGGGACTCCAGTCAATGAAGAGCTAATGAGCCTCTTTGCCAAAAGATTCTTCAAGATGATAAAGAAGGACTTTAGAAGAAAGTCATCAAGGCAAGATGATAAGCCAATGTCTGACAAGACTCCATCTAAGGAAATTGTCTATTTTGGATGCAGGAAACCTGGACACTTCATCTCAGAATGTCCAAAAACTCAGAAGAAGGACACGAGAAGAGAAAAGGATTCCAGAAGAACACATCATAGCAAGCCCTCCTCCAACAAACACAAGAGGAAGGAGAAAGGGTTTGTTGCAGAAACCTGGAGTGATACTGAGGAAGAGACATCATCCTCCAGCTCCAGTGATGATGAAGAAGAAGAGAAGGCAAAGGAATTTTGCCTAATGGCAAAAGATAATTCCAGCAGTCAGTCAGAGGATAAAGCTTTAGAAGATGAAAGATATCTATCTGCAGAGGATCAGGTAATAGCATCCTATGATTTTGAATCAGAGGAATTTAAAAATGAATTTAAAAATCTATGCTTAGATCTAATAGGCTCTGAGAAGCAAATCAAATTTCTTAGAGAAAGATTAACTGAACAAGACAAGTACTTTGCTGAAAAAACTAAACTTACAATTGAACTCAACTCAGCAAATGAACAAATTGCTTTCTTAAAAACTGAATTAAGCAAAGCCAAAAAATTAGAAGAATCACTTAATGGTAGAAGTTTAAAACTATTAGACATAACTAGTACTTTAAACACTAGGGCAAATAACAATAAACTAGGAGTAGGTGCCTCATCTAGTGAAACACCAATAATCTAGAAGAATTATTTATCTAAACCTGTAAATTTCATTTCAGATAAGGGTAAGAAGAATACTGAACAAGTAAACAAAGTAAATGAAGCCTTAAAACAAATGAAACTCAAACAAATATCTAAGAACAAGAAGAAAAATAACTACAACAATGTTCAACAGATTTCGTCGAACTTCGATCGACGAAATATGTACAGTTCGTCGACCTCAGAATGACCAACTCCGAATGCCAACTTTAATAATATTTACTCTTCGATCCACGATCGACGAAACCAGTCAGGTTCGTCGACCAGAGATCGACGATATTGGTGCCCTGAGAATGAATACTTTCATTCTTCGAGCAGAGATTGAAGTTCTTATCCCAATTCGTCGAACTTAGGTCGACGAACATACCAGAGTTTGTCGATCCCAGATCAACCTTATAGAAACTTCAACTCCAACAGAAAGTATAATAATCACCTTAATCAACCTAGGGAGAATATCAACCCATTCACCAAATGGATAATTCCTCCCAGAAGATTTCACCCCTTAGGGTATAAAAGCAAACCTGAGTGTTCTTTCATTTCCAATTTTTCTTATGAAAAGTTACAAGGACCCAATGTGACCTGGGTCACGAACACCTAATTTATTTCCTTGCAGGTGCAGAACTATCCTATCACCCAAAATAAGTGGTATCTGGATAGTGGTGCTCAAAGCACATGACTGGATGCAAGGACAGCCTAATCAATTTCAAGGCAAAGCTGGGTCTGTTGGGTATATTGGAATATATGTACCAGATTTGAAGAAGTCTCACCCTACTCAATGATATACATCAAGGTGTATTTGATGTGCTTTGAGTTTACATGTGCAGGTTAAGTAATTGCAGGAAATGCAGAAACGTTTCTAAGTCCATGTGTCGAAACCTAGAGGCGAAGTGTCGACACTTATGAAGGCTAGTGTCGACACCTAGAGAAGCTGTGTCGACACTTGGAGTAATTGTGTCGACACTAGGAAAGGCAGAGTCGACACCAGAAGAAAAGTGTTGACACATACAGTCAGTGTCGACACACTGTGAAGAATTGTCAACATAATCTGGTTGACACTTAGAGGCAGTGTCGACACCCAGAGAAACTTTGTCGACATCAAATGTGTCGACACTCAGCAAACTTCAACAAAGTTAAAGTACTTGTGTTGACACCAGGAGGCTGTGTCGACACTCAGCAAGCTTCAACAAAGTTAAAGTACTTGTGTCGACACAAAGGAGATGTGTCAATACTCAGCAAGTTTCAACACATGAAGGCATGTGTCAACACAAAGGAGATGTGTCGACACTCAGCAAGTTTCAACACATGAAGGAATGTGTCGACACAAAGGAGATGTGTCGACACTCAGCAAGTTTCAACACATGAAGGCATGTGTCGACACAAAGGAGTTGTGTCGACACACAGCAGAATTCAACTAAGTATTAAAGAAGAAGTATTTGTGTCGACACACTCAACCAGTGTCGACACATTCAACAAAAGGCTTGTGTCGACACACAGAATCAGTGTCGACACATTCTGAAGAAGCAGTGTCGAGAAGCTGTTACAACAACACAAGGAGTTGTGTTGATACCATCAAGGCTAGTGTTGACACTTAGTCTACTTGTGTCGACACTTTGTCTATTTGTGTCGACACATAATGACTCTCTGTCTCGACACTTTCAGACAGTGACAGTGATTTCAAGAAGTGACTGGATGACTTGACATCTGCCATTTCAACCGGTCAACTGCAACTGTCAGAGCCGTCAGAAGGTTGTTAAAAACCGAATCAGCCGGTTACCTTGGAGGAAGTCTATATAAAGACCTTTCTCCTTCAATAGCAGAGACTGATCACAATTAATCAAGATATCTAACGACACAAAAGAAGAAGACCTTCAACAGAAGATCTAAGAAGTTGGAGAAAGAGAGCTCCTTCTAAGAAGAGCAGCTGCTGAACCAGGCTGCAAAGTAAGATTCAGATTGAGATCTGAATCTCAAGATAGAAGTTGATTGAAGATCATCTTCACAGGAGATTCAACCCTACTGTGTTCTAATTCAAGAAGCTTTGAAGAAAGCCAAGGGAGGTTGATCTCTGCCAAGTTCTTCCAAGAACTCATCAAGAAGCTTGTCAACTCATCTCTCTCTTTTAGAGTTGTGGTTAATTACTTTGTATAATCAAAATATCTGTAGGATCTTGTATAGATCTGAGCTGTAAGCCTATTTTATAAAGGCTGAGTGTAGGTCTTGTTGAATACTGAGGTAGGGCCTTGTACCTGAGTTGTAGGAGACTTTATTCTCTGAGTGTAGGTCTTATTGAAGACTGAGTGGTAGGGCTTTTTGCCTGAGTTGTAGGAGTGGGGACACTCTGAGTTGTAGGAACCTGTTTGGGGTTCTGAGCTGTAAGATCTGAGGATCTGAGGAGAAGTGCTGAAGTTAGGCCGAATCTAGTACACTACTAGATAGGAGAAGGGGGAAAGTGGATGTACCCAGACCTTGGGGAACCACTATAAATACTGTGTGCACTCTGTGTATGTTTGTTTCTATGGTTGCTGTATTGTGATAGTTGTAGAATTGCATTTGTTGTTCAGAATTTCCGCCTTAAACTTAAAAAGATAAAGTTCACCTATTCACCCCCCCTCTAGTTGATTAGGCACTATTTCTTTCAAGTGGTATCAGAGCCAGGTTACTCAAAAGGAGACATAAAGTCTGCGTAAGATCATGTAGGAAGATTAAGAACAAACAAGATTCAAGAAAATGGGTTCTAGTGAGAATCACAAAGAGCTGGGGTCCATGAAATTGCCAATATGTAGAAAAGAGATATTTGGCATTTGGAAAGAAAGGGTTAGACTCTTTATGGAATCATCTGACCCAAGAATATATATTACAGTTAAAGAAGGCCCATATGTGCCAATGAAGATATCCATTCTAGATGCAAATCAGAAAACTCCTAAGGACTTTTCTGAAATGACTAAAGATGAAATCATTCTGGCCACTATGGATAAGAGGGCCCAGAAAATTATTGTTAGTGCAATTGATGATGCAACATTTCAGAACTTAATTCATTGTAAAACCTCTAAAGAAATGTGTGACATATTAGTAGTTTACATGGAGGGATCAGAAGAAGTAAGACAAGACAGGAAGTCTTTGTTAAATCAGGAATATGAAAGCTTCAGACAAGGAAAGTCTGATAGCATTACTGAATGTTACAAGAAGTTCTATAGGATAGTCAATTAATTGATGTCCTATGAAAGAGAATTCAGCAACTATGAGCTGAATGACAAGTTCTTAAGATCCCTGACTAAGGACTGGGACACCAAGATTTGTGTCATTAGGGAAGTGGCCAAACTAGCTGACATACCTCCTCCAACATTGTTTGGAAAACTGTTATCTTATGAGATGCAGTTATTGGCTAGAAAGGAGGAAGAGAAGACTACTAGAGTGGAGCACATGGAAAGATCTGTGGCCTTCAAGACTGAAGCCACTATGAAGTATAGAAGCAAGTCTCCATCTCCACCTCAAATAGTTGCTGAGGCTGTGACAGATAATTCAGAAAGCAAGAATTCAGATAGCAGTGAATGTGATGAAGATTTTGCAGCCTTCACTAGGCATTTTCAAAAGTTTCTGAAGAATAAGCAGTGGAGGTCTAAGCCTTCCACTTCTCAGCCAAAAGATGACTATTATCAGAAAAGAAAGTCATCAAGGAATGACGGAAGCAGATCCAAGCCAATCAAAGCTACATCTTCAAAAATTGTGTGATATTGCTGCAATAGACAGAGACATGTAGTGGCTGACTGTACTGAAAAGAGGAAGAAGTCAACTGACAAAAAGAAGACTTAGTTTAAGGGCAAAAAGGAAAGGTCCTTTGTTGCTAAGAAAGACAAGAGTCTTACTGATCAGTCATCTTCAGAAATAGAATCAGAAGCTGAAGCTTGTATTGGATTATTTGCAGAAGAGGAATAAGATGAGTTCATGCAGCTAATGAATTCAATTTATGAGCATGAGGACAATCAGTGCAAGGGACTGATGACCTTATCTGAAGGAGACAAGAACCAGGATCAGCCTGGACCAAGTAAGGTACAAAGTTGTTCTTCTAGTTCAATTTCTAGTACTGAGTCAGAATCAGATACATCTGCATCAAGTGATGTGGGTGGGTCTGAATCTGAAGGAGATATTCATCAGTTAATTGATGAATATAGAGACTTGTTGCAGGCCTTGAAGAAAAGCAAAACCTTGGCCAAAACTCAGGCAAAGGAGATTGCTAGTCTTAAATTGGCTGCTGCTGATTCAGACAAGTTGTTTGATTAGAAACTGAATGAAATAGCCAGGCTGAAGAAAATTACTGTTATTCAGATGGGTACTATTACATTTAAGAATGATCAAATTAGAAATCTGGAGGTTATACTTCAGAAGGAGAGAGAGATTGTAGCATGTTTTTCTAAACCTAAATCTGTTTTACCTTTGATAGATGAGTTTGTACCTCAAAAGGGTAAGACTGGGTTGGGGTTTACAAAACCTACCAGGACAGATAGGTCCAAATATAAGGGCAAAGCCCCGGCACTAAACAAGAAGGCTGCAGTAGATAATCCAGCCAGGGTTGTACCTAAACAAAGGTACAACATGTTTGAGTGCTGGTGTTGTGGGAAGATAGGCCACTTTGCCTTAGATTGTTGGCACAATTCAAGTGTCAAGGAGAGTAGCAAATTGTCTGCTAGAAGTGCTACAGGTAGTTTTGTTAAAGGTCAGACTAACCTGCACCAAGTACCCAAGAGTTATTTGGGTTCTAAGGTTAAGTAATCTGTTTTGCAGGTGAGTCCAAGTGGCCATGCCCCTATATGGTACTTGGACAATGGATGTTCCAGGCACATGACTGGAAATAGGGGGTTGCTGAAGGACTATACACCTATCAAGGATGGCCCTAAAGTTACCTTTGATGGTTTAGAAAAAGGAATCATCAAAGGCTTTGGTAACATTTCTAGTAACCAAATTACAATTACTCAAGTGGCTTATGTAAAGGGTTTGAAACATAACCTCATTAGCATATGTCAGCTGAGTGATTTAGGATATGACCTCTCATTTATCAAGGATGGTTGTCATATCAAAAGGTCAAGTGATCAAAAGATCATTCTGACAGGATATAGGAAGAGAAATGTCTATTGTCTTGATTTTGTATGTGGGAACAGTGTTTCTCCTGTTTGTCTTGTAGCTGATGAGAAAGTCTCACATTGTGTTAAATGGCACAAGAGGCTGGCTCATCTTAACTATAAGACAATTGGACAACTCTTTAGCAAAAGTTAGTGAGGAATGGTCCTCAAGTTAAGAGTATGAAGGATGGGATATGCTCAGCTTGTCAAAAAGTCAAGCGGACCAAATCCACGTTTCATAGCCTTGAGAACAAGGATTATGTGACGTGTCTATACCTCTTGCATATGGATCTTTTTGGTCCTATGCCAGTTCACAGCCTAGGTAGGAAGGTCTACACATTTGTGGTTGTAGATGACTATTCAAGGTACTCTTGGGTGTTCTTCCTAAGACAAAAATCTAAAACCCCAAGTATCTTATATAGTTTTGTTAAACAAATTCAGAATGAATTGGACAGCACAGTGGTCAAAGTCAGAAGTGACCATGGCACTGAATTTCATTCTGAAAGTATGACAAAACTGTGTGAAGAGTTTGGGATTTTTCAGGAATTTACTTCACCAAGAACACCTCAGCAAAATGGTATTGCTGAAAGGAAGAATAGAACCTTGATAGAGGGTGGTAGAACGCTATTGAGTGACACTTCTCTCCAAGAATATTTCTGGGCTGAGGCAGTAAATACTGCTTGTCATGTGATCAATAGAGCTACTATCACCAAGAGCCACAAGAAGACCCCCTATGAGATTGTGAAGGGCAGAAAACCAAATTTATCCTATTTCAGGATCTTTGGTTGCAAGTGCTATATACTTAACAATGGAAAGTCTTATCTAACCAAGTTTGCTGCCAAATCCAAAGAGGGGATTTTTGTCGGGTACAGCAACAATAGTAAGGCCTATAGGGTCTACAACTTGATTACTCAAGTTGTAGAAGAGTCTGTACATGTAGTTTTTGATGAAGCAAGAGTCATTAACTGTGAATTGCCATGAAATGTTTGCAGCTCCACAGGTATAACTGAGAGAATGGACAAGCTTACCATAACAGAAGGTTCTTCTACAAGTCAGCAAGTGGAAGATGGTGGCTGTTGTCCAGGGGGAGTACAAGATACTCCTGATGTTCAAGAAGACCAAGAGGTGTAGCTAAATGAAGAGACTGAAGGTGCACAACCTGAAGACAGGCTGGCTCCAGCAAATAGACACTTAAAGGATCATCCAGCCAATTAAATAATTGGAGATCCCAGACACGGAGTGCAAACAAGGAGCAGGAATCTAAGTATAGTTCTTTACTCCAGCTTCCTATCCCAAGTGGAACCAAAGAGGTTTGAAGAAGCAATCCTAGACCCTCATTGGATCGAGGCCATGCAAGAGGAGCTGAATCAATTCAAAAGATGCATGGTCTGGGAGCTAGTTCCTAAACCCAAGGATCATAATATTATTGAAACTAAGTGGATCTTTAGGAACAAGTTGGATGAGAATGGAATCATCATAAAGAATAAAGCTAGACTTGTTGCAAAGGGATATAGGAAGGAAGAAGGTATTGATTTTGATCAAACCTTTGCTCCAGTAGCAAAACTGGAAGCAATAAGGATGTTCCTTGCCTATGCAACATATCAAGGGTTCAAGGTATATCAAATGGATGTTAAGTCAGCTTTTCTGAATGGAAATCTGAGGAAGAAGTCTATGTAGAGCAGCCATCAGGTTTTGTTGATTCTATTAAACCTGATTATGTTTATAGACTTAGGAAGACTTTGTATGGGTTAAAACAAGCCCCAAGGGCTTGGTATGAAACCCTGTATAGTTTCCTCATTGAGAACAAATTCTCAAGGGGGAAAATAGACAAGACTCTATTCCTTAGGGAATCCAGAGGCAAGATTATCTTAGTCCAAATATATGTAGATGACATAATATTTGGGTCTACAGAAACTAGTCTTTGTAGAAAGTTTGCAAAACTTATGCAAGGACAATTTGAAATGAGCAGTATGGGGGAACTTAAGTTCTTCTTGGTTCTCCAAGTTAGACAGACTGAAGATGGCTTGTCCATATGCCAGTCTAAGTTCACCCAAGAGTTAATAAAGAAGTATGGTATGGAATCATCCACTACCATGAAAACTCCTATGGGGTCAAGCATGTCTTTAAGCAAATATGATGTAGGGAAACCTGTAGATGAGACTTTGTATAGAGGGATAGTTGGCTCCATACTGTATTTGACTGCTAGTAGACCAAATATCATGTATGCTACATGTGTCTGTGCTAGGTACCAAGCTTGCCCTAAAAAATCTCATCTGACAGCAGTCAAAAGGATTTTGAGATATCTTAAGGGCACACCTTATCTAGGCCTTTGGTACCCTAGGAATGGAGATTTTGTACTGACAGGTTATTCAGATGCAGATTTTACAGGCTGCAAGGAAGATAGGAAGAGTACTACAGGAACCTGTCAATTTCTAGGTGGAAGGCTGGTGTCATGGAGTAGCAAGAAGCATACCAGTGTGGCTATCTCCACAGCTGAGTCATAATATGTTGCTGCAGGAAGTTGCAGTGCACAACTCTTATGGATTCAACACCAGCTAGAAGACTATGGTATTCAACTAAGTAGAACACCTTTATTTTGTGATTCTACAAGTGTCATTTCTATTGCAAATAATCCTGCCTCACATAGTAGGACTAAGCACATAGAATTAAATACTATTTTCTAAGAGAACATGTAGAAAAAGGAGACATTTCCCTAGAGTACGTTAAGACAGATAATCAGTTAGCTGATATATTTACTAAACCCCTAGATGGAACCAAATTCAATAAGTTTAAAATTGAATTAGGAATGATAAACTTAGAATAGTTTAAAAAATTGGCCAAGTAAAATAGTGCCGACACACAGAGTTGTCTGTGTCGAAACATAGAAGTGGTGTCGACATTTCTGAGAAATGGTGTCGACACATCTAGACAGTAAGTGTCGACACTTCAGAGAATTAGTGTCGACACATGCAGAGTAGGTGTCGATACATCCAGGGTGTTGTCGACACTTAGGATTTACACAGAATTCGTCGAGTAGAGTTTCGACTAATCATCGGGCTGAGATGTATAAGTGTCGACACGTATATTCTGTCGACTATATTTATGTCGACACATAGTTGTCGAGACATTAGAAGTAAGTGTCGACACTTTTCAACAGTGTCGACACATTTCAAGTATTTTGACGCGCCTTTTCACCTTCGATTTTAGAAAAGTATAAATAGGTCTTCACCATTGTTTTTCGACACGCTCACCATATTTTCGAAACCAAATTTGTGTGTCGACCTCTCTTTTCTCTAAATTCAAAATTTCTTCAAACCCTAATGGCGCCAAAGCTAGAAGAGAACATCAATGAAGGTTATGAGCTCGTGCGACACGCCTTTGATGATGCGGAACCAGAAATCCAAGGTGTGATATCCCTAGTTGCAGAGACTGGGTTAGAGTATCTTATTTCAGAACCAATCAAGATATGAAAGAAGGAGGTCCTCGAATTCCTTAATGTAGCTACACTTGATGAAACTGGACTCAAGATTAAGTCCAAGGTTCATGGGGCAAAAGTCAAGATCACCCAGAAAAATCTAAGAAAAGTTCTACATCTCCCTAGAACTAAAGAAGAGGAAGATGTACCTGCTTCAAAGACAAAGGAGGCACTGGCATGGTGTGGACTTGATTCAAGCATGAAGATTGGATCAGTTTTCAATAGGAAAGGCATGAACATGCAGGGCAAGTTCTTCTCTGAAATAGTTCGTAAGGTAATTCTGAGCAAGCCTGGTGGGCATGATAGAATATAAGCTCACATGTTCAGTTTGATGACTAGGATAATTTTCCAACTTAAAACTGATTGGTCAGTAGTAATATTTGATAAGATAAAGGAAATTCAGAAGAAGCCCAATCTGGGTAGGATTCTGAATTTATACTTAGCTGGAAGTATCCCTGAAGTCATGAACCAAGCTGCTGGTTCTAAGATAAATCTTATGAGGATAATGGATGTTAGGATTATCGCAAGGTGGGATAGAGTGTTGACAAAGGAAATGCCTACCCCTGAAAAGGAAGTTCCTCAACAGAAGAAGAAGACGAAAGCCATTGTGGCACATGAATCCTCAAGTAGCTCATATGAGCAAGTGGTTTTTAGTTCTGATGATGGAGAGGATGGCAATACTGGACAGTCACCAACAAGACAAGAAGATGCCCAGAAGTAGGGGGAGCTACCATCAGCTAGCCCTATTCACCTGGATCCACTCCAGGGGGAGCCTCAACATGTGGACGAGTCCACTCACTTGGATAGTGAACTGGCTTCCCAAACAATTATTGAGGTAATCAATGAAATTAATCAATCTATTTTCAATATTGAGGATGAAGAATTGACTAACTCATTACTTGATGTTGATCAGCAAACTCAAATACATAGTCAACCACACGATGTGGTTATGGAAGACACATCAGTTGCTGACAATGCTCCTGAGATAAGAGACTCTCTAGACCATACTCAACAGGAGTTTACACTAGAAGTGTTATTCCCTGATTTATTGCAGACTGATTTTCAGGGAGAGAGAGCAACTTTTGAGGGGGAGAAGGTGAATCTTGAGGGGGAGCATGTAGAGGAAACTGCCAGAAATGAGACTGAGGAGCAAAGGAATGCTGAGGAGCTACCAAGGACTGAGAAGGATTTACCTCCTAGTCCTAAGGACAGGGTAGACATTTCCAGTACTTCTGCTTCAAAGGATGAAGAGGCTGCTAGAGGCAAGAAAAGAAAGCTACAGGTTTTCAAGAGAAGAAGCCAGACCTACAAGAAAACACTACAAACCATTGTTCCACAACAAGCCCCAACTGCTGATTATAGTTCTTTGTTGGTGGCTGTGCAAATTAAGATGGATGAGCAAAGAAAAGCTCTAGAAAAGTATATGGATGAAGGACATAAATCACTTCAATTTGATCTGGCTCAAGATATAAAATCTATTAAATTTGAAGTGAATCAAAATAAAAAAGAAATGACTGACTGTTTTCATAAAGGAGGCAATGCAGTGGTATATCTGGCAACTCATCAAGAGAACATAAAGAAATAGGTTGATGACATGGCAGTGAAATAAGGATATGCCCTGAAAAATCAGATTAGGATGAATGATAATCTGACTGCTTCTCATAATGCCATTGTCAGTGAAATGAAAAATATAGCTACTGCCCAGACTGCTGTAAGTGCTACTGCCAAAGAAGCCTTTGATAAGCAATTACAAGAAAGCCTCACTGCTGTTAAAACTGCCATTGAAGATTCTCAATAGGCTATTACTGACAAGCTTCAAAGGTTAAAACCTTTTTATAAAGATGGAGTTAACAATTTGAATGCTCAAATCAGATTCCAGAAGGATGATCTTAGGGATCATATAGAAAGAGAAGTCATAAAGGGGGAGAGGGTATTAGTCAAATCAGGCTCTGACCATGCTAAATGGATTTCAAACAGCATTAGAGCTACCCTTGGATATCCACCTTTATGTGATGATGATAATGTAGCAGAATCTGGGATTAATCCTGCATATTTTGGAGAACAAGCTGAAGTAGCTCAGGTGATCTACCCTCCTGCAGATTTTGACATGGTACATCAAGAGATACAATCTATGTATAGTCCTCCAGAAGGTGCTCACAATGTGATCATTGAGAAAGTAGTACAGCCTGTGCCAGAGGCAGTACTAAAAGAGCAAGAGGCAGTATTAAAAGAGCAGGAAGCCCAATTATCTAAGAAGAGGTTCAGAGAGCAGGATGAATTAAGGCCAGATTTTGAGCAATGGAGCCCAACTTTTAGGAATATCATATTGACTGCTTGGAAGGCTGCAAAGGATAATTTCCTAGAGAGGGGCAAATGGTACTCTGACCAAGAGTGGAAAAAACATGAAGCTAGGCAAGAGGCCATTGTACAATACAAAAGGAAGGCTAAATTAGGGAAGCTACCTCCTAATGCACAGGAGCCTAGCAAGTATTTCCCTAAACCTTATCATTATTTTGAGAGACAGAAGATAAGGGCTGAAGAACAGAAAAAGAAAGATCTTAAGGGAAAGAAGCCTGCTAATGACAATGATGCTCCAGTTCAAGCAAAGATTCAATCTGGAAAGGGCATTATTATCAAGGAGTCAGAGCAGCCATAGGATAGAATTTTCTTAAGTTTACAACCCTGTAATCATTTGCATTAAACTTCATGTAAACTTTTGATTAATAAAACTTTTGGAAGTTGTAAAAACAATGTTTAATGTTCAATCTATTACATTGTTATTCTGAGATAATTGTTTATACATGTTTTGTTTATACATGTTTAGTATTTACCCTGTCATATAATACTGTTATACATCATATTGAATATTTGTCATGTATGGTGTATATCATTGACTAAGGGTTATGACTTCTCCAAATATGGGGAGATTGTTGGGTACATTGGAATATATGTACCAGATTTGAAGAAGCCTCACCCTACTCAATGATATACATCAATGTGTATTTGATGTGCTTTGAGTTTACATATGTAGGTTAAGTAATTACAGGAAATGCAGAAAATTTTCTAAGTGCATGTGTCGACACCTATAGGCGAAGTGTCGACACATATGAAGGCTAGTGTCGACACCTAGAGAAGCTGTGTCGACACTTGGAGTAATTGTGTCGACACTAGGAAAGGCAGAGTCGACACCAGAAGAAAAATGTCGACACATACAGTCAGTATCGACACACAGTGAAGAATTGTCAACATAATCTGTGTCGACACTTAGAGGCAGTGTCGACACCCAGAGAAACTTTGTCGACATCAAATGTGTCGACACCAGGAGGCTGTGTCGACACTTAGCAAACTTCAACAAAGTTAAAGTACTTGTGTCGACATCAGGAGGATGTGTCGACACTCAGCAAGCTTCAACAAAGTTAAAGTACTTGTGTCGACACAAAGGAGATGTGTCGACACTCAGCAAGTTTCAACACATGAAGGCATGTGTCGACACAAAGGAGATGTGTCGACACTCAGCAAGTTTCAACGCATGAAGGTATGTGTCGACACAAAGGAGATGTGTCGACACTCAGCAAGTTTCAATACAAGAAGGCATGTGTCGATACAAAGGAGTTGTGTCGACACACAGCAGAATTCAACTAAGTATTAAAGAAGAAGTATTTGTGTCGACACACTCAACAAGTGTCGACACATTCAACAGAAGGCTTGTGTCGACACATAGAATCAGTGTCAACACATTCTGAAGAAGCAGTGTCGAGAAGCTGTTACAACAATAGAAGGAGTTGTGTCGACACCATCAAGGCTAGTGTAGACACTTAGTCTACTTATGTCGACACTTAGTATATTTGTGTCGATACATAATGACTATCTGTCTCGACACTTTCAGACAGTGACAGTGATTTCAAGAAGTGACTGGATGACTTGACAGCTGCCATTTCAACCGGTCAACTGCAACTGTCAGAGCCGTCAGAAGGTTGTTAAAAACCGGATCAGCCGGTAACCTTGGAGGAAGTCTATATAAAGACCTTTCTCCTTCAACAGTAGAGACTGATCACAATTAATCAGGAGATCTAACAACACAAAAGAAGAAGACCTTCAACAGAAGATCTAAGAAGTTGGAGAAAGAGAGCTCCTTCTAAGAAGAGCAGCTGCTGAACCAGGCTGCAAAGTAAGATTCAGATTGAGATCTGAATCTCAAGATAGAAGTTAATTGAAGATCATCTTCACAGGAGATTCAACCCTACTGTGTTCTAATTCAAGAAGCTTTGAAGAAAGCCAAGGGAGGTTGATCTCTGCCAAGTTCTTCCAAGAACTCATCAAGAAGCCAGTCAACTCATCTCTCTCTTTCAGAGTTGTGGTTAATTACTTTGTATAATCAAAATATCTGTAGGATCTTGTATAGATCTGAGTTATAATCCTATTTTATAAAGGCTGGGTGTAGGAGACTGTGTGCTCTGAGTGTAGGTCTTGTTGAAGACTGAGGTAGGGCCTTGTGCCTGAGTTGTAGGAGACTTTGTTCTCTGAGTGTAGGTCTTGTTGAAGATTGAGTGGTAGGGCTTTTTGCTTGAGTTGTAGGAGTGGGGACAATCTGAGTTGTAGGAACCGGTTTGGGGTTCTGTGCTGTAAGATCTGAGGATCTGAGGAGAAGTGCTGAAGTTACGCCGAATCTAGTACACTACTAGATAGGCGAAGGGGGAAAGTGGATGTGCTCATACCTTGGGGAACCACTATAAATACTGTGTGCACTCTGTGTATGTTTGTTTCTATGGTTGCTGTGTTGTGATAGTTGTAGAATTGCATTTGCTGTACAGAATTTCTGCCTTAAACTTAAAAAGATAAAGTTCATCTATTCACCCCCCCACCGTCTAGGTGATTAGACACTATTTATTTCAGGGTCCAAGAGTGATCTTTGGAGATTCCAGTTTTGGACAAATTGAAGGCTATGGAGACTTCAACAGTCTAGCAGATACTTTCAGAAAAGTGGCATATGTAAATGGTCTCAAACATAACATAATATCCATAAGTCAGTTATATGATGCAGATTATCAGGTTTGATTTACTAATTCCAGATGTATTATTTCTTCAAATAACCAAATTATTTTAACAGGTTGTTGACAAGAGAATAAATACCTCGTAAACTTTAATTCTGCTAGTTCAGAACTATGTTTATTCAATCAAGTTAGTAATAACAATATTCTTTGGCATAAAAGAGTAGGTCATGTTAACTTTAAGAACATCTCTAAGCTATCTAGGGACAACCTTGTCAGAGGATTGCCTTCTGCCACCTAAAAGAAGGAAAGCCTATGCAAGGTTTGTCAAGAAGGCAAGCAAACTAAAAATTGCTTTAAGTTAATTAATAAGAGTGACTCACCTAAGATTCTGTACTTGCGACAAATGGATCTTTTTGGACCCATTACTATACAGAGCTTTGGAGGGAAGTCTTACACTTTAGTTATTGTTGACGACTTCTCTAGATTCTCTTGGGTATTTTTCTTGAGAAACAAGTCAGATAACTTTAAAGTCCTTACAGACTTCCTTAAGAGCATAAGGATTGAGATTGTACTCCAGTTGCATTGATCAGAAGTGATCATGGTACTGAGTTTGAATCTCTTCCCATGCAAAGATTCTGTAAGGAGGAAGGTATCAGGCATTGTTTCTCTGCTCCTAGAACTCCTCAACAAAATGGGGTTGTAGAAAGGAAAAATAGAACGCTCATTGAATCTGTAGGAACATTGCTTTCAGATGCACGCATGCCCCTATCCTTTTGGGCAGAGGCTATGAGCACAGCAAACTATATGCTGAATAGAAGTTTGATATACAAACTTAAGGGTAAGACCCCCTATGAATTACTCAAAGAGAAGAAACCTAAAATTGATTACTTGAGAATTTTTAGGTGTAGATGCCTCATTCATAACAATAATTAGAAACACATTAGAAAATTTGAAGCTAAAGCTACAGAGGGAATTTTTTTTGGATGAAGCTAACATGTATTATAAGGAGAAGGATTCTTCTACCTCAGATCTTTTGCAGGTACCCCACTTGTGTGAGACATTGGGTGAGTTAAATCTTACACAAAAGGTCATATCACATCCTCCTCCACAAGCTGACGAAGAAACTGAAGAAGAATTTTTGGAAGAGGTTAAACCTCCTTCAACAGCTGACATTATTCCACAAGAGGAATTAACCCCAAATGTTGTTGCTGAACCAACTCCACCCACTGAGCTTTTCACACTAAGGGATCACCATAGATCTCAAGTGATTGGGGACATATCAGTAGGTGTACAGACAAGTCATCAACTCCACCAAGATATGATGCATGCCTCTTTCTTCCCTCAAGTTGAGCTTCAAAGCATAAATGATGCAGAACATGATCCCCATTGGATTATTGCAAAGCAAGAGGAACTCAATCAATTTAAGAGATGCAGAGTTTGGGACCTAGTTCCAAGGCCCAAATGCTATCCAATAATTGAAACCATGTGGGTATTCAGAAATAAACATGATACCCAAGGTGTAATTGTGAGAAACAAGGCTAGGCTTGTTGCTCAAGGCTATAGAAAAGAGGAAGGCATTGAATATGATCAAATCTTTGCTCCTGTTGCAAGGCTAGAAGCAATAAGGATTTTTTTTTCTTATGCTGCTTTTAAGAAGTTTAAAGTCTACCAGATGGATGTCAAGAGTGCTTTCCTGAATGGAGAACTAAAGGAAGAAGTTTATGTTGAACAACCCCCAGGTTTTATCTCTTCTACTCATTCCTCATATGTTTTTAAATTGAATAAAGCTCTCTATGGTCTAAAGCAAGCTCCAAGAGCTTAGTATGAGACCTTAGCTAGCTTCTTGATAGAGCACAAGTTCTCTAGAGGCATGGTGGATAGGACCCTTTTTACTAAGATGCATCATGATAAAATTTTAGTAGTACAAATATATGTAGATGACATCATTTTTGTCTCTATAGATCTCAAACTATGCAAGAGATTCTCTGTTCTAATGCATTCAAAGTTTGAGATAAGTAGCATGGGGGAGCTATCATACTTCCTTGGCCTACAAGTCAAGCAATCCCCTAATGACATATTCATATCCCAATCTAAATATGCAAATGAGCTTATTAAGAAATTTGGGATGGATGATGCCACCTCTATGAAAACTCCCATGGCTGCTAATGCTGTGATTGACTCTGATGAACATTAAAAACCAGTTGATCAGACCAAGTATAGGGCCATTGTTGGATCCCTACTCTATATCACAACAAGTAGACCAGACATCATGCTTGTTACATGCCTTTGTGCTAGGTTCCAAATGAACCCTAAGGAATCTCATCTTATTTTCATTAAAAATATTTTGAGATATATAAAGGGTTACCCTAATCAATGACTCTGGTATCCAACAGAGTCAGCATTTGGGCTTACTGGATTTTCTGATGCTGACTATGCTGGATGTAGAGTAGACATGAAAAGCACATCAGGAACATGCCAGTTCCTAGGTGATAGGCTTGTGTCTTGTTTTTGTAAAAAGCAAACATCAGTGTCCACTTCAACTGCAGAGGCTGAATATATTGCAGCTGGCAGTTGTTGTTCATAACTTTTGTGGATACAAAACCAACTACTGGATTATGGATACAACTTAAATAATTCAACCATATTTTGTGATAGTACCAGTGCAATTTCTATTGCACATAATCCAGTGCATTATAGTAGGACAAAGCATATATATATAAAACATCATTTCATAAGAGACTTTGTGGACAAATAGAAAATTAACCTTGAATTTATCTCCACTTATTTGCAAAGGGCAGATATTTTCACCAAGCCCTTGGATGAATCTAAACATCTGTTCTTTCTGAATCAGTTAGGAATGAAAGATGAAAAGGATTAATTTTAAATCTGTCCTTAGTGTAAACGATCTAGAAACAATTCGTCGACCTGAGATCGACAATTTACAAACTTATCGTTGGGAGTTTGTTGACAGGAGATCGACAAAATCTCTGTGTGAAGTCAGTTTCGTCGACCTGAGATCGACGATCCTGTTTCAGGAAATATTTCTGAGGACGGCGAAATATCTCCATATCTTCAGTCTGAGATCGACGAATTTATATCTTCATGAAATTTTTCGTCGACCTGAGATCGAAGAATTTTCTTTTCACAGGATGAAGCTTGACATTTCACATTCTGAAAAACCTTATAACCAGGTTTTCTTCAAGCTCAATCCCGCGCTTTCAGTTCTGTTGCACTTGATCTCTCTCTTTCTCTGTTGCAGGTGATCATGGAAATTCCAGCAAGTGCTCTCGCAGCAATGAAATTCGACATGGATTTTGACATCGACTTCGAGTCGTTTCAATTCTTAGATCAAATCTTTCTTGATATTCTAAAGCTATTTGAAGATCTACAGTTAAAGAATCTGATGACTACCAGGATAAAGATTGCAGCAACTGAAATTCGAGAATGGGTTTAGACTCTATCGGCTCCAGATGATGATACACAGATTGGAACAATCTCGGGTAATGCCATTTCACTTACCCCTGCTGTTTTAACTGAAATTTTTGGTTTGTCGAATGGAGAAGAGGATTTAGAAATCGATTCTGCTGAGTTTGATGAAAAGCTGAATCGAATGGGTTATTCTAGTGACAACCCTAACAAATTATTGAAGAA
The DNA here is from genome assembly GCA_039583875.1 of Platanthera guangdongensis. NCBI lineage: Eukaryota > Viridiplantae > Streptophyta > Magnoliopsida > Asparagales > Orchidaceae > Platanthera > Platanthera guangdongensis. The sequence continues at coordinate 124,801,020 of CM077163.1, read as the reverse complement.
ATATCTATCTGCTGATTATAAGTTTCTGACAGATGTTGTGGGAAAAGTTTTCCTAGGCAAACACACCGCCCATGATTACATAACTAGACAATAGTTCCTTGTGATGAGTGCAGTGACAAACAAGAAGGCCGTGAACTGGGCCAAAATTATGTTTGAATTAATTAAGAAGAAAAACTCAAAGAAAGAGGATTGCTTTTGAAGGATTTTGGGAATCTTCCTTCAAGCGAAGTTTGTTGAATCCCTGATCTCCCCTACCATATTCATAAATGCCTCCAAGAGGCTTACATACGCCTTGTTTGGCAGGTGGGAGAGGAACATTTCTAAGCCATCCAGGGCTTACTCTTCTAGAACTTCTGAGGGTACAAGGGCTAATCCAGCCACACCCCACCCTACTGAAGATGTTCCACCTCCACCTCCACCACCTCCAACTTCCCCAATTCATCTCTCTTCACCAGTTCATACCACAGTCCATACTCCTACACCTCTATCATCTCCAGTTCATCATCCACAAACTCATATTCACTCTCCTACACCAACTCGATCACAACTTAGTTCACCACCATCATCTCGTCTACCACTACATCTAGCTAACATTCCCCTTTCCAACCCTCTCTCAATACCATCATTCAATCTACTGTCATCACCCATTCACACCCCTTCTTCACCAGATGAGCAAATGCGAGATTCTCTACCTCCTCCTCCACCATCATCTTTCATCCACCCTTCTGTATCCACTAAGACACCTCCTGAATTCATGCAATTGGACCCCTCTTTCATTCCACTCTTCTAGCTATTCTCACTCCTCTCATCAGAAACTTCATTGTAGAGGATATTTCACCTCTTACTTCTTCTATCTCATCCCTTACTGCTCAAATTTCAGCCCTCTCTGTCCCTCCTTCTTTAGTCAGGGGCCTGGCTCCAGTGCGTACTGAAACCATATAGGGGGAGATACTCTATGAAGAAGTAGCTCCAGTAGAAGCAGAAGCAGAAGCAGCAGTAGAAGCAGCAGTAGACACAGCTATTCCTGATGATTTGATTGATTTTATTAAATCTGATATGGATATGGATGAGACAGTTATAGATGAAATAAATACTCTTGGTGATTACATTATCAATCCCACAGTAGATATTATAGATGACTTCTCTAGATTCTCTTGGGTGTTCTTTTTGAGAAATAAACCAGATAACTTTAAAGTCCTTACAGACTTTCTTAAGAGCATAAAGATTGCGTATTATACTCTTATTGCATTGATTAGAAGTGATCATGGTACTGAGTTTAAATCTCTTCACATGCAAAGATTCTGTGAGGAGGAAGGTATCAGGCATTGTTTCTCTGCTCCTAGAACTCCTCAACAAAATAATGTAGCAGAAAGGAAAAAACAGAACTCTCATTGAATCTGCAGGAACATAGCTTGCATATGTACACAGGCCCCTATCCTTTTGGGCAAAGGCTGTGAGCACAACAAACTATATGCTGAATAGAAGTTTGATACACAAACTTAAGGGTAATACCCCCCTATGAATTACTCAAAGGGAAGAAACCTAAAATTGATTACTTTAGAATTTTTGGGTGTAGATGCTTCATTCATAACAATAATTAGAAACACATTAGAAAATTTGAAGCTAAAGCTACAGAGGGAATTTTTTTTGGATATTCCCAAGTTAGAAAGGCTTATAGGGTTTTCAATAAATCATCCCTAAAAATGGCAGAATCTGTACATATTTCTTTTGATAAAGCTAACATGTATTATAAGGAGAAGGATTCTTCTACCTCAGATCTTTTGCAGGTATGTCACTTGTGTGAGACATTGGGTGAGTTAAACCTTACACAAAAGGTCATATCACATCCTCCTCCACAAGCTGATGAAGAAAGTGAAGAAGAATTTTTGGAAGAGGTTGAACCTCCTTCAATAGCAAGCAGTATTCCACAAGAGGAATTAATCCCAAATGTTGTTGCTGAACCAACTCCACCCACTGACCTTTTCACACTAAGGGATCACCCTAGATCTCAAGTGATTGGGGACATGTCAGTAGGTGTACAGATAAGGCATCAACTCCACCAAGATGTGATTCATGACTATTTATCTCTCAAGTTGAGCCTCAATCCATAAATGATGCAGAGCATGATCCCCACTTGATTATTGCAATGTAAGAGGAACTCAATCAATTTGAGAGATGCAGAGTTTGGGACTTGGTTCCAAGGCCCAAAGGCTATCCAGTAATTGGAACCAATTGGGTATTTAGAAACAAACTTGATACCCAAGGTGTAATTGTGAGAAACAAGGCTAGGCTTGTTGCTCAAGGCTATAGGAAAGAAGAAGGCATTGACAATGATCAAACCTTTGCTCCTGTTGTAAGGCTAGAAGCAATCAGGATTTTTCTTGCTTATGCTACTTTTACGAAGTTTAAAGTCTACCAGATGGATGTCAAGAGTGCTTTCCTGAATGGAGAACTAATTGAAGAAGTTTATGTTAAACAACCCACAGGTTTCATCTCTTCTACTCATCCCTCATATGTTTTTAAATTGCATAAAGCTCTCTATGGTCTAAAGTAAGCTCCAAGAGCTTGGTATGAGACCTTAGCTAGCTTCTTGATAGAGCACAAGTTCTCTATAGGCATGGTAGTTAGGACCATATTTAGTAAGATGCATCATGATAAAATTTTGGTAGAACAAATATATGTTGATGACATCATTTTTGGCTCTATAGATCCCAAACTATGCAAGAGAGTTTCTGATCTAATGCATTCAAATTTTGACATGAGTAGCATGGGAGTGCTATCATACTTCCTTGGCCTACAAGTGAAGAAATCCGCTGATTGCATATTCATATCCCAATCTAAATATGCAAATGAGCTTATTAATAAATTTGGGATGGCTGATGCCTCCTCTATGAAAACTCCCATGGCTGCTAATGCTGTGATTGACTCTGATGAACACGGAAAACCAGTTGATCAGACCAAGTATAGGGCCATTATTGGATCCCTACTCTATCTCAAAGTAAGTAGACCAGACATCATGTTTGCTACATGCCTTTGTGATAGGTTCCAAGTGAACCCTAAGGAATCTTATCTTATTTTCATTAAAAGGATTTTGAGATATATAAAGGGTTGCCCTAATTTAGGACTCTGGTATCCAATAGAGTCAGCATTTGCGCTTACTGGATTTTCTGATGCTGACTATGCTGGATGTAGAGTAGACAGGAAAAGCACATCAGGAACATGCCAGTTCCTAGGGGATAGGCTTGTGCCTTGGTTTTGTAAAAAGCAAACATCAGTGTCCACTTCAACTGCAAAGGCTAAATACATTGCAGCTGGCAATTGTTGTTCACAAATTTTTGTGGATACAAAAGCAACTACTAGATTATGGATACAACTTAAATAATTCAACCATATTTTGTGATAGTACCAGTGCAATTTCTATTGCATATAATATAGTGTATCATAGTAGGACAAAGCATATAGATATAAGAGATCAATTCATAAAAGATTGTGTGGACAAACAGAAAATTAACCTTGAATTTATCTCCACTGATTTGGAAAGGGCAGATATTTTCACCAATCCCTTGGATGAATCTAAACATTTGTTCTTTCTGAATCAGTTAGGAATGACAGATGAAAAGGCTTAATTTTAAATCTGCCCTTAGTGTAAACGATCTGGAAGCAATTCGTTGACCTGAGATCGACGATTTACAAACTTATCATTGGGAGTTCGTCGATCGGAGATCGATGAAATCTCTGTGTGAAGTCAGTTTCGTCGACCTGAGATCGACGATCCTGTTACAAGAAATATTTCTGAGGACGACGAAATATCTCCATATCTTTAGTCTGAGATCGATGAATTTATCTGTTCATGAAATTTTTCGTCGACCAGAGATCGAAGAATTTTCTTTTTGCAGGACGAAGCTTGTCGTTTCACATTCTGAAAAACCTTATAACCAGGTTTTCTTCGAGCTCAATCCAGCTCTCTCAGTTCTTTTACACTTGATCTTTCTCTTTCTCTCTTGCAGGTGATCATGGAAATTCCAGCAAGCACTCTCGCAGCAATGAAATTCGACATGAGTTTTGACATCGACTTCAAGTCATTTCAATTCTCAGATCAAATCTTTCTTAATATTCTAAAGCTGTTTGGAGATCTACAGTTAAAGAATCTGATGACTACCAGGATAAAGATTGCAGCGACTGAAATTCGAGAATGGTTTTACACTTTATCGGCACCAAATGATGATACACTGATTGGAACAATCTCGGGTAATGTCGTTTCACTTTCCCCTGATGTTTTTACTGAAATTTTTGGTTTATCGAATGGAGAAGAGGACTTAGAAATCGATTCGGCACAGTTTGATGAAATGCTAAATCGAATGGGTTATTCTGGTGACAACCCTAACAAATTGTTGAAGAAACATCTATCTGCAGATTATAAGTTTTTGGCAGATGTTGTGGGAAAGGTTTTGCTGGGCAAACACACCACCCATAATTACATAACTTGACAACAGTTCCTTATGAAGAGTGCGGTGGCAAACAAGAAGGCCGTGAACTGGGCCAAAATTATGTTTGAATTAATTAAGAAGAAAAACTCAAAGAATGAGGTGTGCTTATGAAGGATTTTGGGAATCTTCCTTCAAACCAAGGCAGCTGAATCCCTGGTCTCCCCTACCATATTCATAAATGCCTCCAAGAGTCTTACCTACGCCTTGTTTGGCAGGTGGGAGAGGAACATTCCTAAGCCATCCAGGGCTTCCTCTTCTAGAACTTCTGAGCGTACAAGGGCTAATCCAGCCACTCCCCACCCTGCTGAAGAAGTTCCACCTCCACCTCCACCACCTCCAGCTTCCCCAATTCATCTCTCTTCACCAGTTAATAGCACAATCCTACTCCTAAACCTCCATCATCACCAGTTCATCATCCACAAACACATATTCACTCGCCTACACAAACTCCATCACAACTTGGTTCACCACCCTCATCTCTTTTACCACCACATCTATCGAAGATTCCCCTTTCCAACCCTCTCTCAATACCATCATTCAATCTAATATCATCCCCCAATCAAACCCCATCTTCACCAGATGAGCAAATGCCAGATTCTCTACCTCCTCCTCCACCATCATCTTCCATCCACCCTTCTGTATCCACTGAGACACCTCCTGAATTCATGCAATTGGACACCTCTTTATTCCAATTCTTCTGGCTATTCTCACTCTTCTCATCAGAAAACTCATTGTAGAGGCTATTTCCCTCTTGCTTATTCTATCTCATCCCTTGTTGCTCAAATTTCTACCCTTTCTGTCCCTCCTTCTTCAGTCAGGGGCCTGGCTCCAGTGCCTACTGAAACAAGGCTGGGGGATATACTCTATGAAGAAGTAGCTCCAGCAGCAGTAGAAGCAGAAGCAGCAGCAGAAGAAGCAGCAGACATATCTATTCCTGATGATTTGATTGATTTTATTAAATCTGATATGGATATGGATGAGACAGTTATAGATGAAATAAACACTGTTGGTGATTACATTATCAATCCCACAGTAGATATTTTGAGTTTGTTAAATATTTTTTATACAGTTCATTTGAACTTTCTTCCAGAAAACAACCTAAAGCCTTCTATGTCTATAGTTTCTTACACCTCTCCAATAAGCACCAAAGTTGTCATGCAACTCAAGGCTAGTTTTGCAAGTTTAGAGGCTCCAGTTATTCCATCTCCTCCAAGAGAAGATTCTCTCATTATTTTGTCCCCTCCCGAAGCCATCTCTCCTCCAACATTCAAGATGGATGACAGCCCCATGCTAGATCTGGATGAGATCATAATGGCAGACATAGAACAAGAGAACCTATTAGTTCAAGAAAAAGCTATAGAATCAGTTGTTCTCCCTCCATCTCCTCCACAAGCTAAAAAGTTGTTGATATCTGCAGAAGCTCTAAAGGAAATCAATGCCTTATATGATAATCCTCAGGGATCTTCTGATGATGAAGATGAGGAAAATGATTCTGATGATGAGCCAAAGTCTAAGAAGAAAGTTTCAAAGAAAAGAAAGGCTATTCCTCAAGCTGCACCAAAACCTAATCCCACTCATGATACCACATACTACATTCTTCAAAATATCACTCCTTACAAGGGCATGCTAGCTTGGATGTGGCTATCCAAAAATAAACGGAAGTACAGAAAGAAAAGCTGAAAATATTCTCCTCCTCCTCAAAGACAATGGAAAGGACCTCCTCCTCCACCACCTGCTGTTGGAGCTTCAGGGACTTCTTCTCAGAGATCTACCCAATATCAAACCTATCAGAGACAACAGGGTAGATCTTCTTCTCATTCTGGAAGCAGCTAGCACAGGTACTCCTCTAGCAGGCAACATCAACAACATCAACATAAACAACCTCAGTAATATCTTCAACAAGCTCCCGAATCTCAAAAAGCCGATAGTCCAAATATGCCTGAATCTCCTCTTATTCCATTTGAGGATCCTCAAACAACTACTGTTGAAGCCAAATTTTGACTCCGACAAATGTTCACAAAATAGGGGCGTAGCCGACTCCTACTTGGCCCGAACTCCGACCTCCGACCGGTCGTGAAGGATTAGATAACTGGCCCTAAGCCGCAGCAGGGAGGTCCCACCGCTTACCCGGAAGGTCACAGAGAGCTTCCCCTCCAAAGCCAAAGGCTGGGCTTGGAGTTCCTCAGAAGGCGGTGCCGAAAGAATCCTCTCAAGAGTCTAAAAGAAAGGTCCCCCTCTGAAGAACCCCTATGGGCTTATTTATAGATTTCAGAATCTGAACTGCAAATAACAAAACTGCTCCGGCCTGAAATTACTGGGGTATCCTTGGCTGGATCTGCCAACAGCCAAACTCCGCTGTTCTGAGGAGCTATACGCAGTCCACCAAGGATAAAAGGGTAAAAATACCCGGGGTAGAAGAGTAAAAACCCCCTGCTTTGATAGGAAAGAGTAAAAAAAACTCTCCCCCCCCCTGGCGAGAGGAAAGGCGCCTGTCGGCGAGAAGGACCCGCCGCCCGTCTCGCCGGAGCCTCTCGCCCTTGGAGGTCCTCTCGCTTCTGGGGCCCTCTCGCCTCTAGGGCCCTCTCGCTTCTAGGAGGGGCATTTTGCCCTTTGGGGAGCCCATCATCTCGCTGCTTGCGAGTGGGCCCTCTTGGTACCCTTTGCTTGTCTCGCTTTTTCCTTCTTGAGGGCTCTTCGCGAGCCCGAGGTTGTACACAATCCCCACTCTTTTTGAGATTACCCTAAGCTCAAAAAGAATGTTCAACCGAGGCTCGTTATTCAAGGTGCATTAAAAAATGTATTTATGAGGAATCTTCGGAGGCCCCCACCGGGGTCTATAAATATATGACTCCTGCCCTGCGCTCCTGATGCCCCGCTCTGCATATTCTTCTTCTTCCCTGTCCTCGAGTTCTTGCAGAATGACGCACAGTCAAAGTTTTCGCGAACGTCTCGCCCTGGTGCGAGAGCAACATAAGGCCAACGTGGCTGCTTTCACCTCTTCCCTGGGTCGTCCCCTCGCCCCGTCGTCTCGCTCGAAAAAGACGAAGGCTGGGGGCCCTTCTCTTGCAGCAGTAGATTCGTCTCGCGCCTCTTTGAAACCTGCCCCCACTCCCCGTGCGCCTTCCACGGAAAAAGAGGTGGGTACTCGCGATTACTACTGTTATTTCCGCGACCGGGTGCTCTTTTGTTGACTAACGCTTTTTTCAGGGGGCTCTTGTGGTTCCGCTGTCCCCGAAGAGTCCGCGAGATGGTTCTTCTGTCCGTTGCGAGGAACTTGATTCGCTACCCTCATCTACTCCTCCAACTACTCCCAGCGAGAGGAGGGACGACCCCTCCCCGGCTGCCGATACCTCTCGCCATCTTGGTAAGGGACCTTCCCTCGCCCTTTTGAATCCCCTTCGCTACTCTCACTCTCTCCTGCGAGTGCCTCTTCCACCTTGTCCCTGCACTCCTTGCGCAGATTCTCGGGCCAACTCTCCTATTGAGGAGCAGCCAAAGCAACTCTCCGTCTCGCCTCCTCCTGCAGACGGGATTGAAGACTATCTGGGCGATCCCTCAGATCCAGTGGAGATGAAGCGGAAGACGGCTGAGCTCTTCCGGAAGCACGCGCGCCTCATTCACTCCTTGACTTTAGACAAACAGGCCGCGGATGTAAGACCCCCTTTTTTTTCTTTTTTTAAAATCCCGGGGTCTTAGGCCCAGAACCGCCGCCTCGCGGTGATACCTTCGCACCCGGGAAGGTCGTCACTACAAGACGCCGATCCTGCCGGCCAAATCGATCGCAGCTGACACAAAAGTAGCAGTACAAGAAAAGACAAGTCCACAGCATATCACATATATATAAAAATCTCCACGAAGGGAGTGTCCACAGAATAATAAAGTTTACAGAAATAAAAGGGCTGAAGCCCGGTACATCCATATCCTCACTACAGATCCCTCATGCGGAAGCAGAACAAAACAACTACTAGAAGTCGGAACTCACGGTCCCAGCCGGCTGTACTCCTGAGCTAGACTGCCCTATCTCCAACTGCACCGGTCTCCTGGGCTGCTCCTCCATACTCGGCTCCACGATCCCCTAATATGATGTGGTTCGAAAACCATTAGTCTAAAAGACTAAGCCCTATCGTCCCCCACCCCTTCCCCCATGCTCCTAGGCACCGGGCGGGGAGGAAGAAAGGAAGGACGTGAAAGAGGAGAGAAATCAAAAACAGGTGACAGGGAACCTAGCTAGCAATTTTATAATCAGGTTATAATGAGTAAAGTAAGAAAAGAATATAACCTTCACTTATGTGAATACACATAAGCCAAGGGATCTTCTACAAGGCTCCCATCGTATAAAATGTCCCATACCACTTTATACGTTGGGGTGTCGGTTATCACAAGCAGAATATAAATATTGAAATAACCTTAATTTATAAACTTGCCCACACAAGCTTATAGACCAAGGGGTCGTTTTGCAGGGCCTAATGTATAAGTGTCCCATACCACTTATACTTTAGGTGTCAGGGTTAAATGAATCGTTGATGCTATGACATGCAAGTGGGTATGATGGACATGCAAGTGCAACACACACACCCGACTCTGTGCACACAGACCTTTAGTTCCCCTTTCGGAGCCGTTACCTCCCAGGATACCTCCGTAGTGGCAGACGGAAGCGGTGGGTTGGGCCTCGCCCACCTCAAAACCAGTAAAAGCACTACCGGTCTGACCTATCGTACGCCTCAACGCTTGGTGCACTAAGCGGACTACCGCGTACTCTTGCCGACAAGACCGCCGGACTTAAGTTTGGCGAAGTGTAAAACCACACTTGCCGAGTCATCGTATAGGCGTCGGTGCATCGACTAACCCATACCGAAGACCCACCACCTTAACTTTCTTTCCTTCCATGCACATGCAAATTTATCGTATCCGAACCGAGCTAAAGCTCCCCGGACCATCCCGTCCGTCACAAATATCAACCGAGCCCAAGCTCGCCGGACCGAAACGTCCGTCTCTTATTCCAAACCTCATCCCTTTGAACACCGCGGGATGGTGCCCCTTTGAACACCTCGGGACGACTTAACCATTTCCAATATTGTCCAACTAGTGAGTGCGGTGTGAAAACCTATTTACTATATTACTCTTTCGATTTGTTCTTAAAGGTTTACGTTAACCCAGGACTGCCCCCGGTATTCCCTGTGAAGGGCTCTCAAGGGGCACTAGGAACTGTGTTGGGATTACGCCCAGCGTTCCCTTTCGCAAGGTACTTATTATTATTATTGGTTGATTTCCCTTACCCAATACCTTCTCATATTGCGATAGACTAATCCTAGGGTGGTTTAGACCTTTCACTCTCGCGGGAACGACGATCTTTCGTCGCACTCGCGTACCTCTAACACACATCAACTCGATTCCCGCACTCCTTAGAACTTTCTCTGGCGACTCATCTACTTTCATTCCAATCCATCCAGCTCGACTAACTCTACACTAATCCAACTCTGATCCTAATACGACTTTTCCCCAAATTACTATTTGCAGACCAACCTATACTAAGTGATGTTCGTGATAGGATGTCCTTCAAATTTTCATCCGAATGACCTAGAATTATTACCGGAGTCCTATCATGACCTAAATAATTTATTTCCAGAATATTATATTTTTCTCAATTAACCTCCTATTTAAATAAATTCTTACAAATGCCAATTATTGCCAAGTTGATCATGAAGTATCTTAAATTATGATCCCACTGACCCAAGGAATTTTTCATAAGTTGTAGAATTGTAAAATAATACAGTCAGCCAAGTTTTATAATTTTCTCTTCAATATTTCTATTTTATCTCCTAAATAATTCAAAATTCACCTATTGGATATTTTTCAAAGGAGGTATAAGGAATTCATTTCCAAAAATTCTAAGAAATTTCCAGCAAGCTCATAATATTAAAAGAGTGCCACAAACAGAATTTCACTAATTTTCAAGTAACAATGGCTATTAACGTTTATTTCTAAATAATTTACCAAAATGCCATTATGAAGATTTAAAACTTTGTGGTTCATCCAAAAATGCTGAGAAAATTAATCAAGGCTATTTATACTCAGATATGTCATCAATAATTTTTTCATAATTTTCTACTGAGTATTTGCAATAATTCTAAATTAAATGAAATAAGGGCAAAAATGTAATTTCCACATTCCTCTTATCAATATTCCTCAAATAGAGACAAAAAATTTTTTTAGGAGTTAAACATGTCATGATATTATTCTTGACAAGATTTGGGGAAATAACTAAGTGACAAACCTAATTTCAACATTTATTCTTCAAAAGTCCTATTAATTCAATAATTCCAAATAATGGGATTTTTGATTCCAAAAATCCCATTATTTCAATGAGGGCTAAAACTCATCCTAATAGGCCACTGAAATTAATTACATGAATTTAACATGATCCAAATGGGCCTAATACTCAAAATTTCAAAAATTACTATTGGCACCCCAAGCCTAAGCATGTTCCTCATTTGCATGTGGGATTACCCACCATACATTGGTCCAAACTTGATGAAATTTAAAACATATATTTATAATGTCCTGAAGGACAAGCCACCAAAATTTGGGGCATTTTAGAGTTGAATTAACCCAAGAATCACCAAAACAAACCTAGGGGTAATTTGGTAATTTCACCATAATTTTAATTACAGTAAATCCCATTTTTTGGGCAGGGCCTAAATATGCCCTAAACCAGTTACATACCAAAATCTCAAGTCATTTGGGCCTCTGGATGGGCTTGGGCATCCCTTTCAAATTTCTGCATTTGTGCTATTTGCAGCCCAAGACCATTTAATTTTTAGATCTTGCATGTGAGATATCTCAACATGCAGAGGGATAAATTGTCTAATTTTTCTACCATAGGTATAATATACCCCTAAGGGCAGGCCACCAAAATTTGGGGCATTTTGGAGTTGATATGCTCCAAATATCAACAATATTTAATTTATCATATTTGGACTAAAACTATAGCATTATATTCCCCAAAAATTTCCATTTTTGGGGAGGGCCTAGATATTCCTAATTAAGCCATATGCCCAAAATTTCAGCCCATTTGGACTTAGGGTTTGGGCAGGGCACCCATTTTAGTTTCTGCCCTACTCTAGGACCAGCCCTAGGAAAATAGCTCTATAGGGCAGTACACTTAACCAAAAATTATGTGTAACATGGCAAATTAAAGGTGACTCCAAGACCTACAAGTTTTATGTTGAGCGCATTTTATGAAAATGGCTGTACGGGCCCTAAAGGTTGCATGCAAAGGTCTGTTATAAAAGATATAAAAATGACACTATTCATTAATTAAATAAAACCAGGACTTAATATTTGCATGGCACTAATCTTAAAGCAGGTGGACGGCTGCTGTTCTTCTTCTCCGATTTGCCTGGTTCTCTGCCCGAACTTCACGGGCCTTTTCCCGGCCGCCTCCGGCGGCGCCTCCACCGGCAAACTTCTCCTCTCCCCTCACGGTGGTGGGGGCGAGCTTTTGCCGGCGGCTAGGGCGGCCGGAGGTGGCGGCGCCACCTCACCCGAGAGCTCCAAATCGCCATTAATGGCTGAAAAAAAGGTGTTGTGCTCGGGCTCATTCGATCCCGAACCCTAACCTAGGTATTCCTAAGATCTAAGCATGAAGAGAGAGGTGAGGGAGGACCTTCTCGGCAGCCTTGCGACGTGAGGAGCGGCGGGGAACCATGGCGGCGGTGGCGGCGCTTCTCCCTTTGTTTTCACGGCCAAGCTCGGGTTCAGCTCCAGGCTTGGCCTCTCTATCTCTCTCTGCTACTCTCCTGGTCCTGAGGGTGATGAAGTGAGGGGGAAGAAGTGGTGAGATGAAGTAACAAAAGGGGGTGATAATTCCTATGTGAGAGGTGGTGGGTTTGCCTTGTTTTTGTCACCAAGCATGCATGGGTGGGTCCCACTCCATTCCAGCTCCTTCTCATGACTCAATGGGTCAGCCAGCCCATGTGGGGGCTGATGGCATGGGTCCAAGTGGCTCATTTCCCTTAAACACCCTTAAATACCCCTTTCTCTCTCCTAAATTATTCTTTAATTTTGAGATTCTCTCTCTCTCTCTCTCTCTCTCTCTCTCTCAGTCACTAAGTTGGCTGGTAAATCTCATATTGGCAGCCCACATGTTTATTTCATCCACCAAAATATGGTTAGCCCAAGTGAGTTGGGCTTGAGCTTGAGTTAGCCCATTTGGGCTAGCTTGACCCAAACCTAGGCTATGGTTGACTTAGGTCAATTTGGTCTTTGAGGTTGGCCCAAATGGGTCCTTAGTGACTCATTGGCCTCCCCTAAGGCCTAGGTAGGATTGTATTGGCCCTTTGGAGGTCACTTGACCCTTAAGTAGGGTACCTTGACTACTTTAGGGCTAGAGTTGACTTTGGTCAACTTAGCCTTTTTGGTTGGCCCCAATGGGTCCTTGGTGACCCGTTGGCCTCTCACTATGGTTATGAAGGTATGTGTGGGGTCCACTTGGCTAAGGGAACTTCAATTGGCCCTTGTGTAGGCCAGTTTGACCCAATGTAGGCTAGGTTGACCCATTTAGGGTTAGAGTTGACTTTGGTCAACTCAGCCTCTTGGGTGGACCCCAATGGGTCCTAGGTGACCCTTTGACCTCACTCTAGGGTTAGGTGGACTTGGGTGCGGTCCACTTGGCTTGGGGATGGTCAATTGACCCTAAGTAGGTTGGTTTGACCCATTTAGGGTTAGGGTTGACTTGGGTCAACTTAACCCTTTTGACTGCCCTCCATGGGTCCTTATTGATCTAATGGATCTTACCATGGTTTGATGAGAACATGGTGGGGTCTTGAAGTCTTGGTGAAGCCCCATGGTTATCTTAAACAAAGGTTCAGGAATTTACTATTTGCAGACCATAGTGGTCTCACCCACATTCTTAGGTTTCCTTGGTCTTCTTGGGCTTCCTAGGGTTTGGTCATGACCTAGTCATGGCCAATAACCACACTTAGGGGTCTAGTTGGAAATGGGATGTTACAAATCCCAATAAACAAAACAAAGATTTCGTCCCCGAAATCCAGGTTAGGGCTACGGGAATTTCTACCAAAGAAAAGAAACTTGTAACATCCCATAAGAAGTGGAATATTACATCTTGACGTCATGTTCGCTAAGTTAGGATTAAAGGAAACCTAAATCTATGACCTAATTCGCCCAATTGGCAAGGACAAGATCCCAATAAACAAAAGATTAGCCTCTATTCTTCTTGGAGCAGCCTTACTAGTTTAAAGCAGGAAAATAAATTGAACATGTTGAGAGGTTGTGAGGTATACCTGACTGAATAACACCGGATATCTTTCCTGCATCAGGTCCTGTGGCTCCCAAGTATGCTCCTCTCGTCCGTGGTTCCTCCACAGGACCTTGACTAGGGGGATCTTCTTGCGGCGCAAGACTCGTATCCCCTGGTCGTCGACCCGTATCGGCTCCAAGTGTACGGATCGATCCGAAGCTACCGGCCCATCAGTGGCCGAAATCTGCAGCTCTGGGCGTAGTAGGGCCCTCCTGAGTGAAGACACGTGAAAGACGTCGTGTAAGCCGGCCAGCTCCGGTGACAGCTCCAGCCGGTAAGCTAGGGGACCGATCCGCTACAGGATCCTGAACGGCCCCATGTACCTCGGGCTAAGCTTCTTCCGTCGACCACGTACTCGTGAAACCCCATGCATCGGTTGAATCTTCAAGAACACCCGATCCCCTGCCTGAAACTCCACTAAACGATGACGAGCGTCATAATATTTCGCCTGCCTGCTCTGCGCCTCCAGCATTCTATCTCGTATCAACCGTACCTGCACCTCAGTATCCTCGATAAAGTCCGTGCCCACAATCTTTGGACCCTCGTCTTGTATCCAAGACAACGGAGTCCTACATTTCCTCCCATACAACGCCTCATATGGAGCCATCCGTAAACTAGACTGATGACTGTTATTGTACGAAAACTCCACTAGGGGCAACATCCTCTCCCAGGGCTCTCCACGGTCCACAATACACAGTCTCAGCAGGTCCTCCAGTGTCCGGTTTGTACGCTCTGTTTGCCCATCTGTCTGGGGGTGGAAGGCCGTACTGAAAACCAGTCGAGTACCCAAGTATGCCTGTACTGTCCTCCACTCCTTGGACGTGAATCGTCCATCTCGATCTGACACGATTGTCTTGGGCACCCCATGATATCGCACAAACTGCTCTATGAACCTCCGTGCCAATACTCCGACAGCATCCTCCTTCCTGATCGGGATGAACCTAGCCACCTTCGTCAGTCGGTCAACGATTACCCAGATAGAATCGTTTCCCGCCCGTGATCGAGGGAGACCATGGATGAAGTCCATTGCGATATCCTCAAATTTCCACTCCGGCACCGGGAGTGGCTGCAATAAACCAGCGGGATGTCTGCATTCTGCTTTCACTAACTGGCACGCCTCGTAGTGCGTCACAAAGTGGGCGATGTCCTTCTTCATGCCCGGCCAGTATAGAGTCTTCTTCAAATCCGCCGTCATTTTAGTGATCCCGGGATGTATAGAATATCTGCTATGATGAGCCTCGGCCATTATGTCGTCCCGAATCTGGCCTCCATCCGGTATGTAAGTACGGCCCCTGAAACATATCAGATCATCTCGCATCGAATAGTCTCCAGCTGAGCCTGTCTCCAAGGCCCGGAAAATCGGCTCTAGTTTGGCATCCCGCCTCTGCCAGTCTCTGACTCTGTCATGTATATCATAGGTGGTGCTCGTAGCGGCCAGGTACTCCTTGTACCGCTCAGGGTCATCAGATGATACCAGAGTGATATGCATCTCTTCAAAACTCCGTAATATCTCCATGGACATAAGCTGGGGCCCTGCTCCAAAAGTGGAAGTTCTCCGGCTCAGTGCATCGGCCACCACGTTGGCCTTACCCGGATGGTAGTGCATCTCGTACTGATAGTCCGCTAGAAACTCCACCCATCTGCGTTGTCGGATATTCAGTTCCTTCTGCGTATCCACATATTTCAGATTTTTGTGATCTGAAAATATATCGCAGTGGGCACCATAGAGGTAGTGCCGCCAGACCTTCAATGCAAATATAACTGCTCCCATCTCCAAATCGTGAACTGGGTAGTTCTTCTCATGTTTCTTTAGCTGGCGGGAGGCATAAGCGATCACGTGTCCCTTTTGCATCAAAACTGCTCCCATGCCCTGGTAGGAGGCATCTACATAAACCTGAAATCCTTCTCTCCCTGAGGGAAGGGCAAGTATCGGAGCCGAAGTGAGTCGACTTTTCAGCTCTTGGAATGCCGACTCGCACTGTGGTGTCCAAACAAACGGTACATCCTTCCTTGTCAGAGAGGTAAGTGGGAGGGCGAGTCTAGAAAAACCCTCTACGAACTTCCGGTAGTAGCCGGCAAGTCCTAGGAAGCTTCGTACATCCGCAGCTGTCTTCAACTGTGGCCAATCTCGGACTGCCTGAATCTTGGCCGGATCTACTGCCAACCCCGCTCCACTAATAACGTGTCCAAGGAAGGCCACCTCCTTCAGCCAGAACTGGCATTTGCTGAATTTGGCATATAAATGATGTTCCCGTAGCTTCTCCAACGTCAGCGTTAGATGCCTCGCGTGCTCCTCCTCGGTCCTCGAGTAAATGAGGATATCATCGATGAAAACTATGACAAACACATCCAGATATGTCTCGAAAACCCGGTTCATGAGAGTCATGAATGCTGACGGCGCATTCGTGAGCCCGAAGGGCATCACCGTAAACTCGTAGAGTCCATACCTGCTGCTAAAAGCAGTCTTCTGTATATCCTCTTCTCGGATCCTCAACTGATAATAGCCCGATCGCAAATCCAACTTCGAGAAGAAGTGGGCTCCCTCCAACTGGTCGAATAGCTCGTCTATCCTTGGCAGAGGATAGGTGTTCCTGACTGTTAGCCTGTTCAACGCCCGGTAGTCAATACACAACCTGAGTGTTCCATCTTTCTTCTTGACAAACAGCACTGGGGCTCCCCATGGCGAAGAGCTCGGCCGGACAAACCCGGCTTCCACCAACTCCTGCAGTTGACTCCGGAACTCTGTCAGCTCCCTTGGGGCCATGCGGTAGGGAGCTCTAGATACCGGCTTAGCCCCTGGCATAAGCAGTATCTGGAAATCTTGCTCTCTGTGCGGGGGTAGCCCTGGTAGTTTCTCCGGGAAGACATCCGCAAAATCCCGCACCACCGGAATGTCGGATACAGATCCCTTGACCTCCGCCATCTCGAAGAGAATCTGATAAATTTTGTCGCCCTGCATGTGTGCCTTGACGGCCTGAATAGATGATAAGAATATATGGGAGGCGGGTCTAATACCTTCCATCACGACGAACGAGTCCCCATGCCTCAGGGTAATCCTCTTGGCCAAGCAGTCAATCTGGGCATGGTTCCAATGGAGCCATGTCATACCCAGAATCAGATCAAAATCGGGCAGTAACAGAATCGCCGCTGGAGCTTCGAAGGGTTTTCCGCCTATCCACGCCTCCAAATCGCAGTGGGATGATGTGAACAGCTCCGACCCGTCGGGTAGCCGTATCTGTAATGTCTTGCCTGTGATCTTCTCCACGCCTCCCAACCCTTGGATAAAGGTCTCCGACACAAACGAGTGTGAAGCACCCGTGTCGAAGAGAGTGTGTGCGGGTTTGCCGCAAATGAAGACGATGCCTGAGATGGTAAACTTACTTAGAATTTTGTTTCTGGTTTTCCTGCCTAGTCTTAAATAATTCAAGTTCATGAAACTACTTTTCTAGGAAGGAAAGAACTTAAGTAAAAAAAAAAAGAAAACCCCCCTTTTTTTTGGTCGTACCTGTAATCACTTGCTCCGGGTTCCTGGGTTGAGCCAGGTCCAGTGCATAAATCTGATGTCCTTCCGGCCTACGGTCTCTACCCTGATGTCTGTGTCCTTGGCCACGTCCTCGGACTCCGTAATGTTGGGCCGGTGGGGTAATCTGCGGTGCTGGTGGAGGCATCCCTCTCACGGGACAGTTTCTCTTGATGTGTCCCACCTGATGGCAGTGGTAGCATTCCGGCGGAGTGTAAGCCCCACCTTCCTGTCTCTGCACACCTCTCATCTGAATAGGCTGAGGGGCCATCATTACCTGCCCCCTCGGCTCCTGCCTCACCTCCTGTCGAGGCTGATCCTCCACCTTTTGTACCTCTGGCGCACGACCTCGCCGCTGGTCGTTCCGGGCTCCCCGGCTCTGATCCTCCGTTGGCCGTTTTCGGCCTCTGGTGGTGAGCCAATCTGCCTCTAACCTTTTTGCCATCTCCAGAATACGAGTGATAGGCCCGTCCGAAACGAAAAGAAGTGCATCCCTCATGTCTTCCCGTAAGCCTTTGTAGAACCTCTTGGTGTACGCTGCCTCATCTAGCCGGTAAGAGTCTGCAAAACGGGCCAAATGGTTGAATTCTCGATGGTATTCCACCACCGTCCTGGAATCTTGCTTCAACTGCAAGAAGCGGTCCTCCAGCTCATCTCGGGCCGACTGCGGAACAAAGTGCTCCAACAGCATGGGCCTGAACTCCTCCCACGTCACCTCGGCAGCCTCCCTATCAACAAAGGTAGTCTCCAGAACTGTCTTCCACCACCGCTTGGCATGGGACTCCAAGCAGGAAACAACCAGTGGTACCCTTTCCTCCCAAGGGCTCCGTATCCCTGTCAGCATCTCCTCCATGATGTCTAGCCATTCCTCTGTCCGAACTACCCCCTCTGTCCCCAAGTAGGACGGGGGAGAGAGTCCTCGAAAGATGCTGAGCCAGTTGGCTCCCGGAATAGGTTGCGGAGCCGGGGCCTGTTGGTTCCTGAAGGCTTCCAGGATAGCCGTCAGAGTCTGTCCCATGTCAGACTGTAGGAACTGAGTGGGAACTGGCGGCGGTGCTGCAACTTCCGGAATCTGTGTAGGCAGTACTGGAGGCTGCGTCACAAAATTTATCGTCAGAAATCTTTCAACCTTAACTAAAATGGACAATTATATATGTGATCCCCACATGGGCACACCACTGCTTCCGCTGCTTAGTTTGTCCTCAAACTAAACTCGCGCGGGGGTGAACGAGGGGTTGTGGACTGGTACTTTAGGATCGAGGTTTGCGCTCTGATACCACTTGTAAGACCCCCCTTTTTTTTCTTTTTTAAAATCCCGGGGTCTTAGGCCCAGAACCGCCGCCTTGCGGTGATACCTTCGCACCCGGGAAGGTCGTCACTACAAGACGCCGATCCTGCCGGCCAAATCGATCGCAGCTGACACAAAAGTAGCAGTACAAGAAAAGACAAGTCCACAGCATATCACATATATATAAAAATCTCCACGAAGGGAGTGTACACAGAATAATAAAGTTTACAGAAATAAAAGGGCTGAAGCCCGGTACATCCATATCCTCACTACAGATCCCTCATGCGGAAGCAGAACAAAACAACTACTAGAAGTCGGAACTCACGGTCCCAGCCGGCTGTACTCCTGAGCTAGACTGCCCTATCTCCAACTGCACCGGTCTCCTGGGCTGCTCCTCCATACTCGGCTCCACGATCCCCTAATATGATGTGGTTCGAAAACCATTAGTCTAAAAGACTAAGCCCTATCGTCCCCCACCCCTTCCCCCATGCTCCTAGGCACCGGGCGGGGAGGAAGAAAGGAAGGACGTGAAAGAGGAGAGAAATCAAAAACAGGTGACAGGGGAACCTAGCTAGCAATTTTATAATCAGGTTATAATGAGTAAAGTAAGAAAAGAATATAACCTTCACTTATGTGAATACACATAAGCCAAGGGATCTTCTACAAGGCTCCCATCGTATAAAATGTCCCATACCACTTTATACGTTGGGGTGTCGGTTATCACAAGCAGAATATAAATATTGAAATAACCTTAATTTATAAACTTGCCCACACAAGCTTATAGACCAAGGGGTCGTTTTGCAGGGCCTAATGTATAAGTGTCACATACCACTTATACTTTAGGTGTCAGGGTTAAATGAATCGTTGATGCTATGACATGCAAGTGGGTATGATGGACATGCAAGTGCAACACACACACCCGACTCTGTGCACACAGACCTTTAGTTCCCCCTTTCGGAGCCGTTACCTCCCAGGATACCTCCGTAGTGGCAGACGGAAGCGGTGGGTTGGGCCTCGCCCACCTCAAAACCAGTAAAAGCACTACCGGTCTGACCTATCGTACGCCTCAACGCTTGGTGCACTAAGCGGACTACCGCGTACTCTTGCCGACAAGACCGCCGGACTTAAGTTTGGCGAAGTGTAAAACCACACTTGCCGAGTCATCGTATAGGCGTCGGTGCATCGACTAACCCATACCGAAGACCCACCACCTTAACTTTCTTTCCTTCCATGCACATGCAAATTTATCGTATCCGAACCGAGCTAAAGCTCCCCGGACCATCCCGTCCGTCACAAATATCAACCGAGCCCAAGCTCGCCGGACCGAAACGTCCGTCTCTTATTCCAAACCTCATCCCTTTGAACACCGCGGGATGGTGCCCCTTTGAACACCTCGGGACGACTTAACCATTTCCAATATTGTCCAACTAGTGAGTGCGGTGTGAAAACCTATTTACTATATTACTCTTTCGATTTGTTCTTAAAGGTTTACGTTAACCCAGGACTGCCCCCGGTATTCCCTGTGAAGGGCTCTCAAGGGGCACTAGGAACTGTGTTGGGATTACGCCCAGCGTTCCCTTTCGCAAGGTACTTATTATTATTATTGGTTGATTTCCCTTACCCAATACCTTCTCATATTGCGATAGACTAATCCTAGGGTGGTTTAGACCTTTCACTCTCGCGGGAACGACGATCTTTCGTCGAACTCGCGTACCTCTAACACACATCAACTCGATTCCCGCACTCCTTAGAACTTTCTCTGGTGACTCATCTACTTTCATTCCAATCCATCCAGCTCGACTAACTCTACACTAATCCAACTCTGATCCTAATACGACTTTTCCCCAAATTACTATTTGCAGACCAACCTATACTAAGTGATGTTCGTGATAGGATGTCCTTCAAATTTTCATCCGAATGACCTAGAATTATTACCGGAGTCCTATCATGACCTAAATAATTTATTTCCAGAATATTATATTTTTCTCAATTAACCTCCTATTTAAATAAATTCTTACAAATGCCAATTATTGCCAAGTTGATCATGAAGTATCTTAAATTATGATCCCACTGACCCAAGGAATTTTTCATAAGTTGTAGAATTGTAAAATAATACTGTCAGCCAAGTTTTATAATTTTCTCTTCAATTGTTCTATTTTATCTCCTAAATAATTCAAAATTCACCTATTGGATATTTTTCAAAGGAGGTATAAGGAATTCATTTCCAAAAATTCTAAGAAATTTCCAGCAAGCTCATAATATTAAAAGAGTGCCACAAACAGAATTTCACTAATTTTCAAGTAACAATGGCTATTAACTTTTATTTCTAAATAATTTACCAAAATGCCATTATGAAGATTTAAAACTTTGTGGTTCATCCAAAAATGCTGAGAAAATTAATCAAGGCTATTTATACTCAGATATGTCATCAATAATTTTTTCATAATTTTCTACTGAGTATTTGCAATAATTCTAAATTAAATGAAATAAGGGCAAAAATGTAATTTCCACATTCCTCTTATCAATATTCCTCAAACAGAGACAAAAATTTTTTTAGGAGTTAAACATGTCATGATATTATTCTTGACAAGATTTGGGGAAATAACTAAGTGACAAACCTAATTTCAACATTTATTCTTCAAAAGTCCTATTAATTCAATAATTCCAAATAATGGGATTTTTGATTCCAAAAATCCCATTATTTCAATGAGGGGTAAAACTCATCCTAATAGGCCACTGAAATTAATTACATGAATTTAACATGATCCAAATGGGCCTAATACTCAAAATTTCAAAAACTACTATTGGCACCCCAAGCCTAAGCATGTTCCTCATTTGCATGTGGGATTACCCACCATAAATTGGTCCAAACTTGATGAAATTTAAAACATATATTTATAATGTCCTGAAGGACAATCCACCAAAATTTGGGGCATTTTAGAGTTGAATTAACCCAAGAATCACCAAAACAAACCTAGGGGTAATTTGGTAATTTCACCATAATTTTAATTACAATAAATCCCAATTTTTGGGCAGGGCCTAAATATGCCCTAAACCAGTTACATACCAAAATCTCAAGTCATTTGGGCCTCTGGATGGGCTTGGGCATCCCTTTCAAATTTCTGCATTTGTGCTATTTGCAGCCCAAGACCATTTAATTTTTAGATCTTGCATGTGAGATATCTCAACATGCAGAGGGATAAATTGTCTAATTTTTCTACCATAGGTATAATATACCCCTAAGGGCAGGCCACCAAAATTTGGGGCATTTTGGAGTTGATATGCTCCAAATATCAACAAAATTTAATTTATCATATTTGGACTAAAACTATAGCATTATATTCCCCACAAATTTCCATTTTTGGGGAGGGCCTAGATATTCCTAATTAAGCCATATGCCCAAAATTTCAGCCCATTTGGACTTAGGGTTTGGGCAGGGCACCCATTTTAGTTTCTGCCCTACTCTAGGACCAGCCCTAGGAAAATTGCTCTATAGGGCAGTACACTTAACCAAAAATTATGTGTAACATGGCAAATTAAAGGTGACTCCACGACCTACACGTTTTATGTTGAGCGCATTTTATGAAACTGGCTGTACGGGCCCTAAAAGTTGCATGCAAAGGTCTGTTATAAAAGATATAAAAATGACACTATTCATTAATTAAATAAAACCAGGATTTAATATTTGCATGGCACTAATCTTAAAGCAGGTGGACGGCTGCTGCTCTTCTTCTCCGATTTGCCTGGTTCTCTGCCCGAACTTCACGGGCCTTTTCCCGGCCGCCTCCGGCGGCGCCTCCACCGGAAAACTTCTCCTCTCCCCTCACGGTGGTGGGGGCGAGCTTTTGCCGGCGGCTAGGGCGGCCGGAGGTGGCGGCGCCACCTCACCCGAGAGCTCCAAATCGCCATTAATGGCTGAAAAAAAGGTGTTGTGCTCGGGCTCATTCGATCCCGAACCCTAACCTAGGTATTCCTAAGATCTAAGCATGAAGAGAGAGGTGAGGGAGGACCTTCTCGGCGGCCTTGCGACGTGAGGAGCGGCGGGGAACCATGGCGGCGGTGGCAGCGCTTCTCCCTTTGTTTTCACGGCCAAGCTCGGGTTCAGCTCCAGGCTTGGCCTCTCTATCTCTCTCTGCTACTCTCCTGGTCCTGAGGGTGATGAAGTGAGGGGGAAGAAGTGGTGAGATGAAGTAACAAAAGGGGGTGATAATTCCTATGTGAGAGGTGGTGGGTTTGCCTTGTTTTTGTCACCAAGCATGCATGGGTGGGTCCCACTCCATTCCAGCTCCTTCTCATGACTCAATGGGTCGGCCAGCCCATGTGGGGGCTGATGGCATGGGTCCAAGTGGCTCATTTCCCTTAAACACCCTTAAATACCCCTTTCTCTCTCCTAAATTATTCTTTAATTTTGAGATTCTCTCTCTCTCTCTCTCTCTCTCTCTCTCTCTCTCTCTCCTAGTCACTAAGTTGGCTGGTAAATCTCATATTGGCAGCCCACATGTTTATTTCATCCACCAAAATATGGTTAGCCCAAGTGAGTTGGGCTTGAGCTTGAGTTAGCCCATTTGGGCTAGCTTGACCCAAACCTAGGCTATGGTTGACTTAGGTCAATTTGGTCTTTGAGGTTGGCCCAAATGGGTCCTTAGTGACTCATTGGCCTCCCCTAAGGCCTAGGTAGGATTGTATTGGCCCTTTGGAGGTCACTTGACCCTTAAGTAGGGTACCTTGACTACTTTAGGGCTAGAGTTGACTTTGGTCAACTTAGCCTTTTTGGTTGGCCCCAATGGGTCCTTGGTGACCCGTTGGCCTCTCACTATGGTTATGAAGGTATGTGTGGGGTCCACTTGGCTAAGGGAACTTCAATTGGCCCTTGTGTAGGCCAGTTTGACCCAATGTAGGCTAGGTTGACCCATTTAGGGTTAGAGTTGACTTTGGTCAACTCAGCCTCTTGGGTGGACCCCAATGGGTCCTAGGTGACCCTTTGACCTCACTCTAGGGTTAGGTGGACTTGGGTGCGGTCCACTTGGCTTGGGGATGGTCAATTGACCCTAAGTAGGTTGGTTTGACCCATTTAGGGTTAGGGTTGACTTGGGTCAACATAACCCTTTTGACTGCCCTCCATGGGTCCTTATTGATCTAATGGATCTTACCATGGTTTGATGAGAACATGGTGGGGTCTTGAAGTCTTGGTGAAGCCCCATGGTTATCTTAAACAAAGGTTCAGGAATTTACTATTTGCAGACCATAGTGGTCTCACCCACATTCTTAGGTTTCCTTGGTCTTCTTGGGCTTCCTAGGGTTTGGTCATGACCTAGTCATGGCCAATAACCACACTTAGGGGTCTAGTTGGAAATGGGATGTTACAGCGGAGAAGCGCATCGAGTTGCTGGAGGGCGAGTGCGCTCGTCTATCTTCTGGAGCCGATGCCGAGCTGGATGTCGACGGCACCGACCCTGAGGCCATCATCAATGAGACCGATATGCAGCTCCGTCTCGCGCGGCGTGGCCTCCAAACCATCCGCTCCTTCCACTCGCGGAGTAGGCCTCCTCGCGGGGGAGCACGCGGCGGCCGCTGGGAGTGGCGCCCATACTGACGAATGTCCGTCCTACTATTCATCTTTTCCTTCTTCTCGCAAGATTTGTAATAATGGCAGTCTCGCCAAAGTATGCCGGGAGTTTGGCCTCCTGCGGGATGATGTCTGATCGCATATATATATTTCTTAAGGCTTGATTTTCTTTCTTTTTTAATCCTCCTTTTTAATTTATGCTAGATATTTATTTATAATTTTTGCTGACTATGACGGGTCGCGCCGTTCGAGGTATAGGAGAGAGAAAAACGCCGACTCTTCCTCTCCCCCTTATTTTCCCGCCTTTTTAATCATTGGCCTTGCATCAGTTATAAATATGCCTAGTCCTGGACCAGATACCACACTTTCCGCCTTCGCCGTTAACCAAGTCTTGGCCCTCTGATCTCTCCGTCTCGCCGGCCCATTCTCGCCTCTTAACTCCTTCGTCTCGCCTAGGGCCATTCTCGCCTCTTAACTCCTTTGTCTCGCCTAGGGCCATTCTCGCCTCTTAACTCCTTTGTCTCTCCTAGGACCAGTTCGCCAAAGGAGATGGGTAAGAAGAAAGTGGAGGAGGGCGAGGGGCGCAGCCGTTGCGGGAAGAGGTTTACTGACCATGACTTCCCGCTCGGCAGGCTCCCTCGGGAAGACCATGATAAGTTCGCCCGCGAGTATCTGGGGGAGGGGATCGAGTCGCGGCCCCCCAAGGTCGGCGAGTGCATCAACACATACTACCCTGGTGAACTCGCCTTCCCCATCTCGCACTTTGAGGCGGGGTTGCGACTCCCCCTTTGGCCTGAGGTGAAGCAGGTCTTCAAGTACTTCGGTGTTGTCTCGACACAGTTCAATCCCAACGCCATCTCGGTGCTGATTGCGTTTGCTTGCTACATGCGCCGAGAGCGCATCGAGTTCAGCTTGACGGCCTTCCGCAAGCTTTTCATCTACCACGCCAACGCCGATGGCGTCTCGTATTTCACTGGGCAGGGGCTCAAGGTATGCGAGACGCCTAACAAGAACCATCACTGGCTCACCCGATTCGTCTTCATCCGGGGAGACCGGGCTGACTTCGGCGGCGTCCCTCTCGCGCCGGTCTCTCCGCCAGAGAGCTTCTACGCCACCCCCAAGTCAGCGGGCCAGAGAAGTTGCTGTGCGAGTACCTTGCTGGCAAGAACTTCGAGGTCAACTTCTTGCGGCGAGGCCTCGACTCGCTTCTCCCAGTGCTCCCGGGCGAGGGTATTCTTCTATTCCTCTCTCTTGGCTATTTGTTGTCTCGCTTTTTCCTAACCCCCACCCACTCGCTTTTAGGTGAGCGAATTATCCCAACATCCCCTCCTTATAAGAGCAATATTCACCCTGCCAAGGGTCTTGATCTCGCCAATGCAGCGGCAGAGGCGGCGAGAGAGTCCCTGGCGGTTGTCCCGCCGAAGCGTCCCGGAGATGACACCGTCCCCTCTCGCTCCAGCCCCCTAAAAAAGAAAATGAAGAAAGTCGTAGCTATCTCCAAGGATAGGGGGAAGGTTCCCCAAGGGAGCCCTATCTCTTTAGGGGAAACTCCACCGCCTCCCTCGCCTAATCACCAGGCCGTCTCGCCTATCGGCGAGACGGTGCCTCTTGGCCAACCTGCTGCTACTTCCAGCCTGCCCGCTACGGCTTCCAACCCGCGCGCTGCTGCCCCTGATCCGCGCGATGCTGCTCCTGAACAGGTGGCCGGTACCTCTTCTCGCGAGGGTGACTCCTCTGGCCATCCCGCTCCCTCCTCTCACATGAATTATAACTTGGGTCCCCTGGTTCACGATGCCGTCGGCGACCCGGTTCTGCTGTGGGGGCGGGACGCCAACCGCGTGTCCATCTCCACCCTCCTTCCATCATGGAAAGAGCAAGAGGTCCCTTCCGGCCACGCCTTCGCCATAGGGTACGGTCTTTATGGCGGCCTAGACGCCTCTTCGCCTGAAAGCGAGTCCACCAAGGACCTTGTGCTGAGAACCTGCCACCATCAGATGCGGGCCTTGGAGTTCTCGCACCGTTCCTCTCGCCGCCTTATTTACATCAATTCAAAATGGAAAGCCAGCGACGAAAACCTGGAGGCGGAACGGGAGAAATCTGCCGGTCTAGCGAGTAGGCTGTCAGATGCCGAGTCACTCCTCGCGAAGGCCCAAGGCGGTGTGGTAAGCCACAACTCTCTTTTTCCCTTGGGTCTTTTCTTTTCCACGATTCTTGGCTGATTGCCAGGTCATCCCGCAGGATGCCGAGACGGCGGGACAACTTCGTTCGCGCGTGGCGGCCTTGGAGGAGGAGGTCCAGGCGCTGACGGCTGAGAACGCGCGCCTCCAGGCGGCTGCCGCGTCGTCGTCTCGCCGCGAGCCCTTCCAGACTCCCCCGCCACATTATTCTTATGAGGAAGTCGAGGAACGATGCCGAGACGCTGGCGTCCGTGGGGCTGAGCTGGTGCTACAGATGATGAAAGACCTGGGGGTCGTGAAGGACGATTCTGAGACAGTAACCGCGCGCGACTTGGTTCCCGAGCTCTATAGCGAGGAGAGCGATGATTCTTCATCCGGCGAGGAGGACTGATGCGCCGCCTCCAAGATTTAGAATCACTCTCTCCTCCTCCTGATGTAAAGTCTTTAAACTATATTTTGTGGCATCTGCCAAGTGACGAGCGAGTGCTCAATTTTGCTGTCTATTTTTTATTTCTTATTTTTGTGAAGTTAATCTCTAGTTTTCCTTTTGCCCGCGGGACGATGCTACTATTTCGTCTCGCCGCGTAACCTTTCTGTATGTATACTTTTCTGTTTTATGCCCTACGCGAGACGGGTTCCCGGCGCGCTCAATCGCCCGCGAGTTGGCGCAATGGCTTGCCCCGCGAGTGCCCTTTCGCTACCGGCGGGACGATCCTCAACAGCCATCCGCTGCGAGTGCTGCCACCTGCTCTACTCCACACCCTTTTTCCCTTTGTTCAGTTTTGTATTTTAGGGCTAAGTGAGGATACTAAGGTGTAGTGCCGCTCAAGGGGACTTTTCACCCTATTCCACCAGAATGAATCCTGCCTTGTTAGTTTGATGTTGATGGAGATAGCTTGACCCAACCCTATCCCCCACAGGCGAGCCTTCGGACCTGCCAGCTAGATGGGAGCCTGCGCAGCGGGTCTACCTGGGGCTGAGCCGAGCTCGGGGTGCCGATGAAGATCTCAACTCAAAACCTATCCCCCACAGGCGAGCCTTCGGACCTGCCAGCTAGATGGGAGCCTGCGCAGCGGGTCTACCTGGGGCCGAGCCGAGCTCGGGGTGCCTGATGAAGATCTCAACTCAAAACCTATCCCCCACAGGCGAGCCTTCGGACCTGCCAGCTAGATGGGAGCCTGCGCAGCGGGTCTACCTGGGGCCGAGCCGAGCTCGGGGTGCCGATGAAGATCTCAACTCAAAACCTATCCCCCACAGGCGAGCCTTCGGACCTGCCAGCTAGATGGGAGCCTGCGCAGCGGGTCTACCTGGGGCCGAGCCGAGCTCGGGGTGCCGATGAAGATCTCAACTCAAAACCTATCCCCCACAGGGGAGCCTTCGGACCTGCCAGCTAGATGGGAGCCTGCGCAGCGGGTCTACCTGGGGCCGAGCCGAGCTCGGGGTGCCGATGAAGATCTCAACTCAAAACCTATCCCCCACAGGCGAGCCTTCGGACCTGCCAGCTAGATGAGAGCCTGCGCAGCGGGTCTACCTGGGGCCGAGCCGAGCTCGGGGTGCCGATGAAGATCTCAAACCAACCAAACCTATCCCCCACAGGTGAGCCTTCGGACCTGCCAGCTAGATGAGAGCCTGCGCAGCGGGTCTACCTGGGGCCGAGCCGAGCTCGGGGTGCAGATGAAGATCTCAAACCAACCCAACCTATCCCTCACAGGTGAGCCTTCGGACCTGCCAGCTAGATGAGAGCCTGCGCAGCGGGTCTACCTGGGGCCGAGCCGAGCTCGGGGTGTCGATGAAGATCTCAAACCAACCAAACCTACACCCCACAGGCGAGCCTTCGGACCTGCCAGCTAGATGAGAGCCTGCGCAGCGGGTCTACCTGGGGCCGAGCCGAGCTCGGGGTGCCGATGAAGATTCCTCAATCCAAACCTATCCCCCACAGGCGAGCCTTCGGACCTGCCAGCCAGATGAGAGCCTGCGCAGCGGGTCTACCTGGGGCCGAGCCGAGCTCGGGGTGCCGATGAAGATCTCAAACCAACCCAACATATCCCCCACAGGCGAGCCTTCGGACCTGCCAGCTAGATGAGAGCCTGCGCAGCGGGTCTACCTGGGGCCGAGCCGAGCTCGGGGTGCCGATGAAGATCTCAAACCAACCAAACCTATCCCCCACAGGCGAGCCTTCGGACCTGCCAGCTAGATGAGAGCCTGCGCAGCGGGTCTACCTGGGGCCGAGCCGAGCTCGGGGTTCCGATGAAGATCTCAAACCAACCCAACCTATCCCCCACAGGCGAGCCTTCGGACCTGCCAGCTAGATGAGAGCCTACGCAGCGGGTCTACCTGGGGCCGAGCCGAGCTCGGGGTGCCGATGAAGATCTCAAACCAACCAAACCTATCCCCCACAGGCGAGCCTTCGGACCTGCCAGCTAGATGAGAGCCTGCGCAGCGGGTCTACCTGGGGCCGAGCCGAGCTCGGGGTGCCGATGAAGATTCCTCAATCCAAACCTATCCCCCACAGGCGAGCCTTCGGACCTGCCAGCTAGATGAGAGCCTGCGCAGTGGGTCTACCTGGGGCCGAGCCGAGCTCGGGGTATCACAAAACATTCAACTATGTTATGTCATGAAAAATTCGACACTAGTTAAAGGAGAATCAATCGATATAATATAACAAGTTTATTTTTGAGATACATGGTTACATCCTTCTCCCCCTCAGGGGTAGAAGCGCTTTAGGTCATCACTACTCCAAGTGTGGCTTAGGGCTCTTCCCTCCACGTCCTGGAGGTAGTATCCCCCCGTTCCGAGGACTTCCTTCACAATGTATGGACCTTCCCAGTTCGGGTGGAGTTTACCCACGGGAGCCGACCTTCCCGCTGCGTCAACCTTTCTCAGCACCAGATCTCCTTTAGCAAACTGCTTGACCCTGACATGCTTATCAAAATGTTTGGCCATCCGTCGCTTGATCTCCTCCTGTCTGATAGCCGCCATGTCTCGCAGTTCCTCCACCATATCTAACGAGTGGCGCTGCCCCTCCTCATTCTCCACCCTCCAAGCCTCGTCTCCTTCGCCCGCGACTAAAACTCGCGGGGACCGGACCTCGAATTCCACTGGTAGTACCGCCTCACAACCATGGGAAAGTTTGAATGGGGTTTCACCAGTGGCCATGTTCGGAGTTGTTCTTAGAGCCCATAGGACCGAGGGGAGCTGCTCTACCCAGTTCCCTCTCAGGTTCTCTACCTTCTTCTTTAACAAGTTAACGATAATCTTGTTCGCCGCCTCCACCTGACCGTTGCTCCTGGGGTGGTGGACAGAGGCAAACCTGAGGTCGATGCCCTGCTGAGTGCAGAAGCTGATGAACTCTTCACTAGCGAACTGGGGGCCGTTATCCGTGACGATGGCCTGAGGCAGCCCGTGCCTGCAGATGATCTCCCCCCAGACGAAGTTCCTGATGACTTGAGAGGTCACCTTTGCTAGCGCCTTAACCTCCAGCCACTTGGAGAAGTAATCTATCATAACCAGGAGGAATCTTCTTTGCCCACTAGCTGGAGGAAAAGGCCCCACCAGATCCATTCCCCAAATGGCGAAAGGCCATGGTGCTGTGATGCTTCGGAGTCTTTGAGCCGGCAAGAGCTGGAGGGGGGCGCAGAGCTGGCACTTCTGGCACTTCCTTGCAAACTCTGTCGCGTCCTTCCTCAGGGTGGGCCAGAAGTACACCTGCCTGACCACCCTTGCTTCCAATGTCCTCCCTCCGGAATGGCTACCACATTCCCCGGAGTGCACCTCCTCCAAAATGTGTCTGGTCTACTCTTCCGTCACGCATCGAGCCAGGAGACCCGAAAGCATCCTCCGGTGCAATCCTCCTTCATGCATGAGATAGTGGGTCGCCTTATGGCTGAAGATTCTTGCCTCCTTGACCCCCTCGGGGAGGGTTCCAGTCAGAAAAAAGGTAACGAAAGGATCTACCCACGAGGGCCGCCGATCCACCTCCATTAGCTCCCCCTCTTCGATCGCTGGATGGAATAAATCAGTTAGGGCACCCCCTTCCCAAGGTCCGAACTTGGCCAATTGATCGGCAGCGGTGTTCTCTTCTCTGGGGACGTGTTGGATGGAGAACGTCCGGAATCCCCCGATGATCGTCCTTAC
The DNA here is from genome assembly GCA_039583875.1 of Platanthera guangdongensis. Taxonomy (NCBI): domain Eukaryota; kingdom Viridiplantae; phylum Streptophyta; class Magnoliopsida; order Asparagales; family Orchidaceae; genus Platanthera; species Platanthera guangdongensis. Next base: position 124,770,529 of record CM077163.1, on the reverse strand, counting down.
CTTGGACAAGTATTTCACAAGGGTGGGCTCCCGCGCCTCGAACTCTCCGCGTATCTGAGACGCCACTACCAATGAGTCCGAGAAAACCTCAACGTCCTTGATCTCGAGCTCCTTAGCCAAGCGAAGGTCGGCTATCACTGCCTCATACTCTGCTTGGTTGTTGGTTGTGGGGAAATGCAAGGCGACGGCTTGTTTTATGGTCACTCCCTGAGGACTTGTCAGTACCACCCCTGTTCCGAGGGAGTGCTTTCCTGAGGCCCCGTCGACCATTATCTTCCATGCTTCTGACCGCTGCGGCTCCTCACCCCCGTCCTCCGCGACGTAGTCTGCCAAGAAGTCGGCCACCACCTATGCCTTAATGGAGAGCCTTGGTACGAACGAAATATTGAACTCACTCAACTCGACAGACCACTTGGCCAGCCTACCCGAGTGCTCTACTCCTTCAAAAATCTTTCGGAGAGGATGGTCCGTCACCACTCTAATTGAATGGGCCTGGAAATATGGTCGGAGCTTCCTGGCCGAAATAACCAAGGCGTATGCCAGTTTCTCTAGGATAGGGTAGCGGAGCTCTGCCTTCCTTAGGATCCTGCTAACATAATAAATGGGCAGCTGCTTCTTTCCCTCTTCTCTGACTAAGACGGAGCTCACCGCCTCCACTCCCACTCCTAGGTACAAGGTCAAATCTTCCCCCTCTTTAGGGATCTGAAGTAGAGGAGCTCGGGAGAGTTGCTCCTTCAGTTTTTGAAAAGCTTCTTCGCACTCCGCTGTCCATTCAAATCTCTGATTCCCTCGTAGCACTTTAAAGAAAGGCGAGCACTTCTCTCCTGACCTGGAGAGGAATCTGCTAAGGCCGGCCAGCTTCCCAGTCAAGCGCTGCACCTCCTTAGCGTTTCTAGGTGATTCCAGCTCCAGGATGGCCTTTACTTTATCAGGATTAGGTTCTACTCCCGCCGGGGTCAAAAGGTGCCCGAGAAACTTCCCACGACTAGCCCCGAAAACACACTTCAAAGGGTTCAACCTCATTTTGAACTTTCTCAAGGTGGCGAACGTCTCCTCCAGATCCTGGAGATGCGAGTTCACCCCCTTGCTTTTTACCATAAGATCGTCAACGTAGACTTCTAGGTTCCGACCCCTCTGGCCTTGGAAAACTCGATCCATCATCCGTTGGTATGTTGCTCCCGCATTTTTTAACCCAAAGGGCATCATGTTATAACTAAAGCACCCTTCCCTTGTGATGAAGGAGACGTCCTTGACGTCGGGAGGATGCATTCGGATCTGATGGTAACCTGAAAAAGCATCTAGAAAACTCATAACAGAAAAACCAACGGCTGAATCAACCAGCGCGTCGATTCGAGGCAGGGGGTAGCAATCCTTAGGGCATGATTTATTTAATAACGAAAAGTCGATACACATTCTCCATTTTCCTCCCCCCTTCTTCACCATTACAACATTGGAGATCCAGCCTGGGTACTGCATCTCTGAGATGAAGCCCGCCTCTAGGAGCTTCTTGACCTCCTATCGAATGGGCTCCTCCAGCTTGGTGGTGATGGCCCTCATTTTCTGGCGTATGGGGCGCGTCCGAGGGTCCAGATTTAGGCGGTGGCAGGCCACGTCCGCATCAATGCCCGGCATGTCCGCCGCGCTCCAAGCGAAGACGTCGATGTTGCTCTGGATGCAGGTCCGCATCCGCTCCTGGTCTTCGGGACTCAAGCCTCCGCTGATCCGTACCCCTCGTACCTGCCCCTGACTGGTGCGGACCTCCACCTCCACTACTTCCTCGGCCACCTCCAACCGCGACTGCTCCCAGCCGTCCCCTGCTTCTTCTTCCATCTCTTCCTCCCCTCCTGCTCCCTTAACTTCTATCACCTCGTCCTGCTGCTGCTCAATTTCCATGTCCCTTCGGGCTTCCTCCTCTGCCCCTTCTTCTCCCACTTTCTCCTGCATTCTTTCCCGTGGCTCCGACTCCTCGCTCCTCCTGACTTCCTGCACATCTTCTCCCTTCTTCTTCTCAGTCTCCTCCTCCCCGACTTCCTCTTCGGTTCCTCCTCTCGCTTCCTCTGGGCTCACCTCTTCTTCCCTCAAGGCTTCTTCTTGCGCCGCCATCTCCTTTTCCAACTCCTCCGCCTCTGCCATCCAAGATATGGTGTTAACCGCCGTGACGTAACACTGCCTCGCTACTTTTGGATCTCCCCTGACCCTGACCTGCACCCCTCCATTGTTAAACTTGAGACATTGATGGAATGAGGAGGGGACGCAGCGAAAGTCGCTGATGAGGGGTCGCCCAAAGATGGCGCTGTAGCTGCTCGGGGCATCTACAATCACGAACCGGCAGTTCCGTGATACGCCCCCCAACCTCACGTGCAGCCCTACTCCCCCTTCCACTTCTTTCCTCTCCCCGGAGAATCCGAACAACGGTCCATCCGAGGCCAAAACCCTCTTGGCTTCCACCTGCATCTCATCGAAGGCCTTCTTAAAAATCACATTTACGGAGCTCCCGTTATCCACTAGGATCTTGGAGACCGTAAAGTTTTCCACCGCCGTCTGGATCACCAAGGCGTCGCAGAATGGGTCCTCGTACTCCGGCATATCTTCTGAAGAGAAGGTAATTTTTTCTAGTGGGGGTGGGGTCTGGGAGGTTGAGGCTACCCCCTTTCGGAACATGGTCTGGAAGCTCCCCTTCCGGGTGGCCTCGATCCCAATCCCCCCATGGATGGCCCCGATACCCCCCCGGGTTCCTACATCCACCCTGTCCTCGCACCTGTCTTCCGCCTCCCCTTGCGGCATTTCCTCGATCCTCACCGGCGGATCCTGTCTCCTCAAACCTCTGGCCTCTCTCATCTCCAAGAATTCTGGGCACGTGGCTATAGCGTGACCTCTCTCCTGATGGAAGTCACAGAAAGGCAACGCCACCCCACCCCTTCTCCCTTCTCCTCTTCCTCTTCTTCCTCCTCCTCGAACCCCTCTTCCTTGTCCGATCCCCATTGCCTCCTGCTGGTGCTGAAAATGATCCCTCACCCCTGTCTCCATGCCGGTTGATCGAACCTCCTTGGCTCCCGGAAGTTATCTCTTCCCCGGAAGCCTCCTCCTAACTCCTGGGGGTGACCCTCCTGAGGCCTCCAACCTATCCAGTTGTTCGGCTCTCGGGCCCCCCGATGGTTCTGTCCCTGGTGCCCCTGGCCTCGGGGTTCCTCCCTCCTCTTCTCTTCTCTGTGCTCCCTCTGCTCCCTCTGCTTCCCTGCTCCTGGTTCCTTTGCATCATCCTCCGCCAACCTGGCTAACTTCCTTGCAAACGCCGGATTGGCTCTCTCGAAATCCGTCTCCTTTGCCGCCCTCTCCATAAGCTCCTCAAAGGAGAGGGGGGCACCCTTTTCAACTCCATGCTGAAGAAACCTGGCCTCAGTCCCAGGGTGAATGCAAGCATTAGCGTATACCCAGGGACCTCCTGAACCTGGAGGATCTCTTCCTGAAACCGATCTACGTAGTGACCCAACGTTTCATCCTGGCTCTGCCTTACCGAGAACAAGCACTCCGCCTCCTTCTTACGCTTCTTCGATGTTGAAAACCTCAATAAGAAACCCCTCCGCAGATCCTCAAAACAATAAATCGACCTTGCCGGTAACTGGTGGAACCAATCTCGCGCCTTCTCCTTCAAGGTGATGGCAAACAGTCGACACTTAAACGCATCTGTCATCTGTCTGATCGAAACCACATCCTCAAACCACTGTACATGTTGCACCGGATCATCCTTTCCTGAGTAGTAGGACATGTCGGGCTCCCGGAACCCCTCCGGCACCGGAGCCGAGATGACAAGTTCACTAAACGGGCTCTCGCCGACTGCTTGCCGAGAGGGCACGTCTCGCGGCCTCGGCTGGCTGGCCCGATCTGCGAGACTGTGCCCAGGGAAGAGCTCTCGCACAGCTGCCTCCTTCTCGCCGTCTTCTGCGGGGACCTCCTTCCCGGGACGATGGCCTGGGAAGAGCTCTCGCGCCGCCACGTCCCTCTCGCCAGCCTCTGTGGGGACCTCCTTTCCCGGGCGCTGACGTGGGGCATTCTCGCCTAAAAGCGGGACCACCTCGATTGGAACCTGAGGTGTCGCCCACTCTCTCCTTGCCGAGAAGGCCAAGCTTATGGTTTGCATGACCTCTCGCCTGAAGTCCTCCAGCATTTTCCTCGTCGCCTCTTCTACCTGGGAGGGGGAACCTCCAGAACCAGATCCTTCTCCTTCACCTCCTGTCATAGGACCAAACTCAAACTTTTCTTGAACCGGCTACTTCCACGCTCACCGCACCAGAACTGTTGAAGCCAAATTTTGACTCCGACAAATGTTCACAAAATAGGGGCGTAGCCGACTCCTACTTGGCCCGAACTCCGACCTTCCACCGGTCGTGAAGGATTAGAAAACTAGACCTAAGCCGCAGCAGGGAGGTCCCACCGCTTACCCGGAAGGTCACAGAGAGCTTCCCCTCCAAAGCCAAAGGCTGGGCTGGGAGTTCCTCAGAAGGCGGTGCCGAAAAAATCCTCTCAAGAGTCTAAAAGAAAGGTCCCCCTCTGAAGAACCCCTATGGGCTTATTTATAGATTTCAGAATCTGAACTGCAAATAACAAAACTGCTCCGGCCTGAAATTACTGGGGTATCCTTGGCTGGATCTGCCAACAGCCAAACTCCGCTGTTCTGAGGAGCTATACGCAGTCCACCAAGGATAAAAGAGTAAAAATACCCGGGGTAGAAGAGTAAAAACCCCCTGCTTTGATAGGAAAGAGTAAAAAAAACTCTCCCCCCCCTGGCGAGAGGAAAGGCGCCTGTCGGCGAGAAGGACCCGCCGCCCGTCTCGCCGGAGCCTCTCGCTTCTGGGGCCCTCTCGCCTCTAGGGCCCTCTCGCCTCTAGGCGGGGCATTTTGCCCTTTGGGGAGCCCATCATCTCGCTGCTTGCGAGTGGGCCCTCTTGGTACCCTTTGCCTGTCTCGCTTTTTCCTTCTTGAGGGCTCTTCGCGAGCCCGAGGTTGTACAACTACTACTGCCAGAATGGCCAGGTTCCAAGAACTTGTTGGATTATCTATGATAAACAAGGCTAAAGCTGAAGGAAAGGATCCCTCACTGTATTGAACAATGTCCAAGTACAGGAAAGAGGAATTAAATAGGTATGCAAAAGCAAATAAGTTCTTTAATGTAGATAATTATATACAGTTACATCCAGAGGTTGTTGTACCAAGGGCCACATCTCTCAACATCATTGGAGCTACTGATATGACTATGACAAAGAGTCAAACAACTAATCCTAACAGGGAGATCAAATTTACCCAACCTGGTGTCAAAGAAAAGGAGGATAAGCAAAAGAAGATAATGAAGAAGAAGAAATGAGAATAAGTTACTCAGTTCTCTGTATGTCTTAAACTATTTATTCACACGCACAAAGCTACATTGTATATATATCTGCTGCATGTTTTAAATTTTTCTGTCAGATATACTTTTCTTTTGCTTTGTGAATACTTTTTGTTTGTATTAGTGACCTCACCCAAATAGGAGGAGATTTTTGGAACTTCTATTTTGATTTGGGCTAGGTTCACTTCTTAGGTTGTGTTGACCCATATTGTATAGTTAGGGTCACTAGTTTTTCTTTCTAAGTTTTAGGCCAGTCCCCCAAGTGTCAATTTCATGGACCTGCCTGATGTGGACTTCAGATTCAAGACTTAGAAGTTTTTCAGTTGTCTGGTAATTAGTTCTACGTTCGTCGAACTCAGCCCGACGAACTTAGAGCTCAGGTTGGCGATATTCATCAGAAGGACATGTTCGGTGGTCGACATTTTCTTCCAGACTGGTTCTCAGTTCATCTAATTCTGTTTGTTCAAGTTCTGTGGTCGACGATCTTTGCGTGTAGAACACATTCTCAGGTCGATGTTCTTGGAGCATAGAATTAGTTGTTTGTATTCAGTGTTTGTTTCGCAGAGCTCAGGTCGACGAACAGGATTTCTCAGGTCAACGTTCTCTGAGTGCAGGTCGACGAAAACTGTTATCTGGTCGATGAATTCTCTAAGCTGTCTGTTCTTTGTTCTTTTCTTATCTGTTCCCTCTCTATTATTATTTTAAGTCATAAATTCCCTGAATATTCAATGCTTATATTCCCTATGAATATAGCCATTTCTGGCAGCATTAATTATGGTATTCATCAGAGGATTTATTTGACATATTTCTCGGGACAATTAGGGAAATGAATAATGACAGTCATGCTAGCCGTTTTCCTTCCCAGTTTTCCAGCAAGATATTAATTGCAGTGATTCAAATTTCGAAAGAAGATTGGTTGTCTCAGAGAATATACAGAGAATAATATGTTTAAGAAAAGGATACAGAGACTAAGAACAAAAACATAATTCTTTCAGAGCAAAAATTGCAGAGAGATATTCTTAGCAAGAGCAGAAAACTATACAGCAGCTCGAAATTGACATCTCTTACTTTGCTCTCAAGAAGACAAAAGAAGAAAACACAAATTGATCAAGAGTCTTTTTCATCTCCTCCTTCCAGTATTTTGCTGAGACAATATAGATTCATTTATCTAAAGTTCCTGGATCTGTTTTTCACAAGCTGAAGACCTACTCACTCCTGGACAAAGCTTCTCAATCCTGAACAACTCTACATCTCAGGGGGAGCATTGACAAGATCTGGAATCTACACAATCTTCTCAAAGTGCTTTTGAGAAAAGAGAAGACTAACATCACTTTACTCCTCACCCCACTATACAGGGTTTTAACTCCCTTCATTAGTTAACCTGGTTCACAAGTCACCTTCCAAAAGACTTGAGATTGGTTTTTGGGCAACTGATCAAAAGCTCAAAGGGTTGCAATATCTCCCTTCAAATAGATATTGTGGTGGCAGTCACCTGATCAAAACTTGTAGGGGATTCCTACTAGGGTGGTAGAAGAGTGGATGTACCCAGTTGGGGAACCACTATAAAATTCTTGTGTTGTCTGTGTGTTTGTTGTTTTCCTTTTTGTTTGTGTTGTGGTAGCTTAGTGCTGTTTTTCTTTGCTTTTGTTAACCTCTCCTTGCAATTATTATATCACCTATTTTATAACTGTAAAAAGTTGTAAAGGAATTTTTAATTAACTCTATTCACCCCCCCCCCCCCCCTCTAGAGTTAACCATAGATTACTCACCCTTTTCTTTCACAAGGGTAATGACCTGTCTCCTTGGAAAAGTGATGCCCTCAATTTGCATAAGTGCATGAAAACCCTCACCAAAGAAAGAAAAGGGCGGTTTCTAGCAGGTAGATCATTTAGATCCCCGGTAAAAATTGCTTATATAATCCAGAATCGAAGTATAGAATAGGCATGCTGTGTGAAACTCATCTGGACAGGTTGGTCTGGATAGGTGTTGATTGATTTAAATTACGGAGAAGACTTCGTGGATAAACATGTAGTTTTCGGGGTCATGGAGTGTGCAGGATGCTGCAGTGATAATACTGGAGGTTGCCTCAAGGAATACACCCAAAATAGGGATTAAACGAGATTATGTCCCCTACCGTGCAGCAGTAGTGCTATTGCAGACAATAGCACCCATTGAGCTATGTTTGTGAGGCATGTCTATTGGAGACCTGGGGGCCATTATTTGAAGCTATTGGGCCTTAAGAGCCTAACAAAGGTGGACGTGAGAGCCATCTTGATTGTGGTTGTCTAGCCTGTGTCCGCGAGTTATGGTGGGTAGCATGAGAAGCTGTTAAGACTAGAGTGCCCAACTATTATGGTCATGAGAGCCATTAATGTGATCATTACAAGCTCAGGTCTTGGGGACAATGTGAGCAGAAATTGAAGATGAGAGCCTAAAATGGCTAGCAGAAAGGCCAGAGAGCTGAATGGGCAAGGGGAGGCTGGCCAGCGTCTTTTCATTCACCACAATTTCTTCGGTTGTCGCCGTTGACATGGCGATTTGAGCAAAGGGAAAGAGATGAACTATAGCCGCTTTATGTTGTTCGGACTAGATCACTTAAAGTAACTAGCTTTCGTCATTGGCATAATGAGAGTCTTAGTCCATGAGCTGGAAAGACTAGAATGCTTAAGTCTGGACCATCAAGTCTGGGACTGTGGATCGTGGTGAGACCCGAAGATGTCTGGTACACCGACAATGTGCCCTGAGTGTGCGGGGTGTGTGGCCAATCAAGCCTACGTCCATGGCGAATGGTGCTTAAATGCACTTTTTTGTTGCCAAAATATATATATACTGCTGTTTGCAGGGAAGGAGAACAGCTACCCCGAGTTAGGGATGGGGTCGTTATAACTTGGTCAGCTAATGGTGATCATTGAATTGTTTTGCCACATTTTGGTGGGTCGAGCCTTCTGTTATATTCTATGTGATGGATGGAGGTGTTACAGCTGAAGACAATCTCAATCATGTGAATAGGCACCATTATCCAGAATAAAAAGATCATCAAGGATCTTAAATATAAGCTCCTCAAAGAGAAGATGCTAGTGGCTGAGTTTTCTAAGCCCAAGACAGTGCTGCCACTAATTAACTGTTTATCCTCTCAAAATAATAAGAGTGGATTGGGGTTCAAGTGGAATACTAGAGCTTCCCGTTCCAAAGGGAAAGGAAAAGCTCCAGTTGTGGCTCAGACCACCTTTTAGAAGGTTATTCTCCCTTCTAACAAGTATGACCATGGAAGTATGTATGGTCACTAGAAGAATGGAAATTCTTCCACCAAGAGATTTGATGCTACTTCTAATGGAAGAAGAAAGGGTATGGGATTGAGTGCACTAAAGTCTCCCCTTGAGTAATTTCAAATGACCCATCATGGACCATTTGTTTTTAATGCTCCAGCACCCACTCTTAAGGGAAAGACAATGGCCAACCCCCAAGTTCCTACTGCAAAGAGTAAGACTGTGAGAAAGATAATTAATAAACCACAGTTGGATATTTCTGATACCATTAACATCATGTTAGCTGCAAAGAAGACATCTATTGGTGTAAATCAGAATAAACTATGTGCACCTACTAGCAAACTTACTTTTAGTCAAATTCTTGTTGAAAGGAGCAAAAAGATGGATGCTTCTCTCCCCTCTGAATAAATAAATACTGATGGATTACATACATCAAAGGCTGTTCAGAAGAGGATATACAATATCCAAGTGTTGTGATAAGATGTGTCACTATGTCATAGACTGTCGGTACAACCCAAGTGTGTCGAGGGAAAGTATGACCTTCCTGTCAGTGTTACTGCTAGTAGATATGGCTATTTTCAAGCTAACATAAATCAAGGACCCAAACCCTTTTGGATTTATAAGGTAAATTAATCTTGTGATATCAGGTAGGTCAAAGTACCCATCAAATGCCAATATGGTACTTGGACAGTGGTTATTATACTCCGGTGAGAAATGGACCTAAAGTCATTTTTGGTGGTTCAGACAAAGGAGCTACCAGAGTCTATGGTATGATTACTAATGACATAGTCTCAATTACAAAAGTAGCTTATGTGGAAGGATTGCGACACAATCTGATTAGCATAAGTGAGAAGTAAAATTTAGGTTTGAAAATATTTTGAAATTTTATGAACTATAGGCAAGATCACCTATCATTCATAGTATAGGATATTTTTAAATAAAATATCAAGTGTCGTATTCTTCTGGCCTGTTGATTACTTCTACTCACTCAAATTAATATTATTTTATCAGTAAATAAAAATAGGTTAAATTAAACTATAAAAATAAAGATTAGCACTAGATCTAGAATCCCGTTGGTAAAATAAATTTTTATAAAATTCAAGCTTCTAATTTACCTACTTCGATCATGGAGGTTCCCAAAATTCAAAAGCGCCTATCTTGAGAATATGTTATCGACTAAATTTATGTTGATCGATTAAGACCCCTCGGCCAGTCGAAAACTGTTGGATCCCTAGTTTGATTTGGGTTAGGTTCACTATCTAGGATAATTGACCCAACATATATAGCCAGGGTCATGTCTGTGTTCTAGAGTTTATGCTAAGTCCTTAGAAACAACCACACATGGACTGATAAGCCCGGAATCCGCGACCTGTCCGCGAAGCTTTCCAAGACCGGGCGGCCTGACTATTCAAGCTACCAAGCCTCCCAAGCCGGGCGGTCTCCATGTCAGGCCGCTGCCAACGCCGACCCTACTCAGCGACAAGGCTCCAGGACCCAGCCGTCAGCTCGCCAGGAGGAATCCGCCAGGCCGCGCAGCTTCCCTCCTTTCTCGTTTCTTTCTCTTTTGCTTCCCCTCACATCTGCCCGGTTCTCCTGTACCCCGGGCAGCCGGTAACTTTAGCCCTACCCGCTTGGGCAGGCCCCCGAGCCTATAAATAGGGGGAGGGTGCACTCCCCAAGACATGCTGACTTGTATCCAGGAGCTCGCCTGTTAAGAGCTGCGGTCTCAAGTCTAGTGTTTTGCGGCTTGTAGTCCGGTCGGCTTCCTCTTTTCCCTTTCGTGTAATTGTTTCTCATTTTAAGTAAAGGAAAGCCCGCCGCAAGAGTGGCATTTAAGCCGCGGCGGGCGAACTCTGCTGTTGCCGCTGCCAGCGGCCCCCTTTTCCGGTCCTTTAGCCGCGACCGCTAGTAACCGATTGGTCGACAGTCTCCTCCTTTCCTTCCCAACCCCCGGTGTTCGAACCGTTAGCTGGTGGTGCTCGACCCCTCTGTGTTTTCTTGCATCAACAGTTAACACACGACCTTCAGATCTCGACTAATCGATGAAATCAGCGGTCTAGCTAATCAGACCGCTCTATCCTCTAGAGTTCGGCGGCCTGTCGAGCAAGCCGCGACTTTGCCGGCTAAGGTTTTCAGCCCGCCTCCAGCACTGTAGAACCAGTCATTCTACCCGCTCGGTTTTCCTCCCGGTATTCCTGTCAGCTTGTTGCACCGTCTAGCCGCCCGTCAAGCCGCCGCTATTCTGCGGTCTCTTGAAAAAGTTCGGCTATTTCCCTCTTTTCAAGATGAATCCTGCAAAGGGTCAGAATAAATCGAGCCACATCTCAGTTACTACAGATCTCTCAGAAGTGTAGGATTGCTCGTATTTTAATAGTGAGGTTGTTGACCCTCATAGAGAAATTTTTGCAAACAGTGTTGAGCGTGGACTAGAATCTGTTGCAAATGAACCTCTTTGTAAGGAAGAAGAAGTGGCCCCTTCTCCATTCATTAATCGTATTCGGTGGGATACTGTCTCCGATAACTTCAGAGTACCGCGTCTCCCGGAGTATGCTGGATGTGATGATCCGTTTTCTCATTTGCAAGCTTTTGAATCAGCTATTTCACTGAGAAACGTGTCAAATGGAGTAAAATGCAAGCTCTTTGTTATATCTTTTGGCAATGTTGCAAGAGAATGGTTTTATAACCTCCCACCTCGATCAGTAACCAGCTTTAAGGATCTTCGAAGTCAATTTATTTCTAGATTCACTATTTACAGGAAGCGGAAAAGTGACGTTGGAGCTCTCTTCCGAATCAAGCAAGGAATTGACGAGTCTAGTCCAGATTTTGTTGATCGGTTTCAAAAGGAGGTTCTAGATGTTTGTAGCGTCCATCAAGACTATTACTTGCATGCTTTCATAAATGCACTTCAAGAAGGCCCATTGAAATTCAAGCTCACCACAAAGTATCCCAAAAGCTATGGAGATCTTATTGATATAGTTAATACATTCATAATAGGCGAAGAGGCAAATAAAGGTTATGTTTCGTTTCTGAATCAAATGGCTAAACAATCTCAAGGGACTTCTGGTCAACAGCAATCTATTTCCTCCCAAGATGTTTCGCAAGTTGAATATTGCAAGTCTCCTCCTCTTCTCCAGGGTAAAACTCCAAAGTGTGAAAAAGGTTCAGGTAAGTATGTTAAGTTCAAAATTTCTATGGAAGATCTTTTGATAATCATTCAAGGAATGCCTGAGTTCAAGAAGCCCCGGCGTATGAAATCAAAAATCTAGTATCGACACGAGGAGCTTTTTTGCAAGTATCATAAAGATATTGGTCATCTAGCAGAAGATTGCATAGCTCTCAGGGAATTGGCTAATCAACTTGCAAGAGCTGGAAAGTTGCAAGAATATGTCATTCAGTAATTCTCCAAGGCAATCTTCCATTTCTCGCTCAATGGTTCAAGCAGGGATTCCTCTTTCTTTATATGATGAGAAATGCTTATGTTCAGAATAGTATATAACGTCCCCTTCACAATCGGTATTAATGGGGCGTGCTAAAACTGCAGACATATATTCTTTGCCACATCCTTAACATCATGCAAACGTTATTTTTTCATTTGAAGCTTATTTTTTAGCTTTACTTTTTACGCCAATATGCATGCATGTAGGGGCAAGAGCCCCTTTTGAATTCTTAAGCCCTCTACATCCCGCTTGACTTCAGTCGCAAATGTGTAGTGGAAATTCCGCTAGGCCTTCAGTCGCAGAAATTGCGTACCCGTCCCGCATGACTTCAGTCACAGACATTACGTACTTGTCTCGCTTGACCTTCGTCACAGACATTGCGTACTTGTCCCGCTTGACTTCAGTCGCAGACGTTGCGTACTTGTCCCGCTTGACATCGGTCGTGGATATTAAGAATTTCAATCCCGCTTATGAGTTCTTTGTGTGGAAAGTACTGCCGCACGCACCTGCCCACATTGACACATAAGTGCATGTCTTCATCTATTTTTGCAGGACAACACGAGCCTATCCGCTACCTCGCGGTTTTATTAAGCGGCCTGCGCAGGTTGTATAATTAATTACACAGGCCGCCCGGTTACATATTCCGGCTTGAGTTTTTTTGACTTCCCTGTGCCTACCTACCGGATTATTATTAATATATTTGGGAACTCAGCCGACTTACGTCCGCCTATCTGCTATTCAGTACCTTATTTGGCTTTCATATATCAATTGCCGGTTTATTATTCATATGGACAGGAAGTCGGCCGACCTGCGTCTGGCACTTAATTCCTGGCTTTGATCCGCCGACTTCTATGGTATTAATTATTAGCTAATCAGCGAACTGTCGTCACAAAAATTTTCGGCTTCCATATGCCTATATCGACCTGTATTATCGGAAGCCAAAGATTGTTTCTCTATTCTTGTTGCTTTTATCAAATGGGCAATTCATCTCAGAGTTCGCCCTAGCCGCAATATTATACCTCAATGTTATGGATGTTTGGCGACTGCGAGAGGTAGCCGCGCGGCTTATCGGTCATGGTTTATGTATAAGCAAGCCGCGGTCAATCAGCTCTTCCAACAGATAACATTGAGTAATTCATTAAGGCAATTTGCGGTTTAATTTGTTAGCCGCTCGGCTTATTGTCGACTTGCATTCCGGAATAAACCGCAGGGAAATATATCTCTCTTGCGGATAACTTCGTTGAAGTCGCAGTGTGAACTCAGACCGGTTTATATACTTATATTTTAAATCGAAAGTTATACTGAGACCACACGGACTTAATCAAGTAAGAAAAGTGAGATGTAGTAAAGAGAAAGGTAAAGTTGCCTTCATTTCTATTTCATTAAGTATTACAAAGCATTAATCGCCCGGTCACAAAAATAATACCTCCGATTTCCAAAAAAGTTCAAAATACAAAAAAACAAGTTAAAGATTTTCTAATCGCCCGGTTTAAGTTTCTTAGTCGCAGGAGAATCCAAATCACCGTCATCACCAATATCGACGGGGGATTCAGTGTGCTAGTCGCTGAGCTCCCTGAATCGCCAGAAGTTGTCGAGTCTTGCCGCGCGGTCTCAGATTCTTGACCGCCGGGCTCAGACGATGTGCGTGCACTTGGGCTTCCCTGGCCGCCTCTTCCTCGACGTTTTCCCCCACCTCGCCGACTTCTTTCCCGACCTTGCTCTTGCCTTTGATCGACCTGTAGACGTCGGCCACCTGCTCTTTCAGGGTGGGGTAGATGTCGGCACAAGTAAAATTGGTGAAGCCGGTCGCAAAGCCGCCAAGGTCCCGGAGGCGGTTAAGCGCTCCATCGATTCCCTGGACGAGTTGCGGGAAGACTTGGTCTTGGAAGATGTGGTTGGCCGGGTTGTACATTTCCTGCAAAATAAAAGTGGAGGTAAGGTCGCACGGTTACATAATGCTAACCTCACGAGTAACGGTAATGTCTTACCGTCTCCATTTCCTTTAGTCGCTTGTTCTCTTCTTGTTGTTCCTTTAACTGCCTCTTCAGGCCGCTGTTCTCCTTCATCAGTTGCTTGTAGGCAAGGCCCATGAAGTGACTTGCCACGAAGCTCCTCGCCCCGACTTGCGCGGCTAGCCGCGGCAGGTCATCCGGTGGAACTTGTCGCATCGCCTTCAAGTTGCGCTTGCCATACAACGCGCCGCCAACCACGCTCGCGTGGCGGCTTACTTCTTCTTCCCCCAGTAGGGGAGGGCGGTGGAGATCGTCACTGACTTGCCGTCCGGACTCCACCGCAAGGCCGGATCGCCGTGAAGGTCCTTCAGGCTGCTGCCCGTTCCTTGCAGCATAAACTCTCCAGAGGAGGCCGACTCCTCCTCCTCCATAAGTCGCGCTGACTTGGCCCGCCTCGCTCGCTTCTCTCGTTGAGTGAGAGTCAAGCCCCCAGGAGTCTGCGGCTTGTTCAGCGGAACCGCCACAGCAGCTGCAAAGATAAAGTCAATGTTATATTTGAGGCCGCGCGGCTAAGAATACAGTTCGGCCGGCTTGGAGATTACTGTCTTCCGCCTCTATTCCTACTAACGACAGTAACAGCGGGATATAGTGGTTTATATCAAGCCACTCGCCTTTGAAGAAGTTGAAGATCTCCTTCTCCATGTTGTCCAAGTCGCCGCTGCCGAAGGCGGCCTCTTCGCGGATTTGGGGGTCGACTGGCAGCAACCCCAGGTTTCCCTCGAAAATGAGAAACCGCTCGGACCAGTTCGCGATCTTGTTAGCCAAGTTTACTATCTTTAGCCCTTTGCAGCCGAAGTATAGATGCCCCCGGAAGATCTTTGTCCCGGAGTCTGGGATAGACCTCACCGAAAAGCATTCCCGGAAGAGCCTCATAGAGAAGCGGACTCTTTCCGACCTCAGGTAGGAGATGAAGCTATATATGGCAGCTATCGAATTTGGGGGTAGTTGTCCCGGCACAACTCCATAAAGGTCGAAGACCGCTACGACCTCCATCATGACCGGGAAGCTGAATCCGCAATCAAAGTGGTCGATGGGGACCGCGATCTGATTTGCATGGGAAGAATTAATCCGCTCGTCCTGTCGTGGAAGTCGCGCGACCAGCGGACTTCCCAACAAAATCCTCCAGTTCGGCTTTTGTAAGCCGGCATTCTTTATGATCAGCAGAATGGAAAGCGGAGGCCGCGTCAGTCCTAACCGCAGTGGCCTTGTCAGACCGCAACGACTTGGACTTAGCCCGCATCCTTTTTGATTTGTGATGAAATCTCCGGGGTCAGCTCTATTTATAGAAAATCTGTGAAGGTACAGTGCCCAACGTCAAATCGCGGCTAGTCGTCACGCCGCGCGACCTAAGACCCGCTGGAAGTACAATCAGCTTAATGACCAAGCCGCAGTTTAGTCCGTCAATCCGCACGACTATATACCTGCACTTAGGATAATTCTATGGCGAATCATGTGGGCATCAAATATTCAAGCTGGCGCTCTGTTTGCCAGACCGCGCGGCTACTATCCTATACTTTAAATTTTTCAGAACAAAGCAGCAGGCATGTGGATTATAAATACAAACCGCATAAGCCGCATTCAGTTCGCAGCATAATAAAATACAGCAGTTTACAACAATCAAATAGTTCAAAATCCAGAGAAAAAAATATATATTACAACATAATATTCGATTGTCCGCGCGGCTTAGTTCTCTCAAGTCGCTCAGGATCGCTTGTCATCTTTCGGCATGTCTCGTCCTATGTGCGCGACCTGTTCACCGGTCTGCACAATCGCAACGTATACCTGCCTAACCAGATTATGAAGCACATGCAGAGATCAATGAACCCGCGCAGTGTCGCGCTCTACTCTCGCAAATGGTATCGTTGGGATCGCCTGGACCCCCAGACCACTTGGAACTGCGGCCTGCCCGGGCGCCGCGACCACCGGCGGATTCGAAGTCTCGCCAGAGGCCGGGCGGCCAGTACCCGGCAACTCTCCAGAAGTTGGTAGTGCAGACCGCTGTTCTCCGCCGGTCTCCGCTGGCAGGTCTTGGTTCTCGCTGCCTTCAGCATGTGGGATCTCTTATCTGTCTCCTTCCAGCCGCGCGGCCATCAGCAAATACTTCTCCGCCTTTTCCTGCTCCAAGGCAACCTGCATCTCAGCAATCTTCGCCTCAGCGGCTTCCATCGCGGTCTGGAGCCT
This sequence comes from Platanthera guangdongensis, assembly GCA_039583875.1. Lineage (NCBI taxonomy): Eukaryota > Viridiplantae > Streptophyta > Magnoliopsida > Asparagales > Orchidaceae > Platanthera > Platanthera guangdongensis. The sequence continues at coordinate 124,754,253 of CM077163.1, read as the reverse complement.
GACGGTCTCTTCTTTCATCGCGGTCTGGAGCCTGGCGATCTCTTGCTCCATCGCGGACTTCAACCTCATGGTCTCCTGCTCAAGCGCAGTTTGCAACCTTGTGGTCTCTTGCTCCAGAGTGGTTTGCAACTCTTGGATCCTTTTTTCCGCGGCCTCCTGGGCAACCCGCTGCTCTTCGTCTTTAATCCGCAGGGTTTCGGTGGCCACGTTCAAAGCCGCCTGCAGCGTGCCGACGTCTTTCTGGAAGTCGGCCATTTCCTTCTCGCGAACACTTGGAGGCGGAGGCGGTGGCAGCATAGAAAAAAATGACGTCAAGTCGCCCGGTTTCATCGCGGTCTCCGGTACACCTGCAGAAGAGAAACCGTAGTCAGGTTCAGCCGGATTGTTCGAGGTTCTAGTAAGGAAATCGGTAGGATAAGACCGCCGGTTTGATGTTTATCTCCTCTTGAGGCCGCAGTATGGATTTTAATCACTGGCCGCCGGAGCCGTTCAGGATCTATCCTCTTTAGCTTTTCTTTCCATAGCCGCCCGGCTTCCTTAGCTCGGCTTTTCAGTTGAGTCGTGGTCAGGAAAAAGCTGGCCGGCGGATTTAATATTATATTTGCCCCCTTCTTCCTTGACCGCGACTTGTAGAATTTAATAATTCTCCTAACGTCCCGGTATTTACCTTGCAGTAATGGAAGTGTGGTCGCCACCGGCTTCTCGGCGATCAGTTTCTTCATCTCCTCCATCTTCTCGCGAAGCTTCAGTTTCTCGGCTCCTTCAGAAGCTGCGGAAGCCGGCTCGCCAGGCTTCTCTCCAATAACCTGGATATCGGGGCAGTCAACCTCCTCAGAAGACGCTGGTGTCGACAATAGTGTGTCTTGCCGCTGGAGGGTCTCCATGCCCTTCAGGAGTTCGCTGAGCGAGTCGCTAACCGCAGGCGTACTCTCCAGCTCGCTCGGCTTGTAATCCGGTGTAGGCGGGTTCTCGGGTACCTGCTTCTCGTGCGGCCTGTGTTGAAGACTGTCCGCGCCGTTCTTTTCGGAAATATTCCGGTTTCTGGCGTGCAACTTCCTCATCTTCCTTTTCATACTTTCTTCAAGGGTTTCGCGCCTTTCCTTCTGCCGTTTCAAGGAACCGAACACTTTTTCAGTCCGCTTGTGCTGTTCGCCCAAAATCTGTTCGGTCTCCAGCACCTTCTCCGGCTCGTTGTCATCCACAACGATTACGTCGACCTTGTCCTGCAATTCGGACGGTTTCCCAGATTCAACACTTTTCTCCTCCGTCCAACCGATTTTTAGCAGTGGTTCTCCTGATGGAGAGAAAGTCAGGTCGAAGGATTTGGCAATTCCGGTTTGTGGTGGAGAAGTCTTTGAAACCGCTTTGGGATCTACTGCGGCCTGAGATGATCCGCCGACGGTCTCTGTCGGCCTCTTTTCAGGTCCAGAAGCCGCTGAAGTCTCCGGCTTCCCAATCTTCTTGGCAGGCTGTCGGGCAGAATCATCCGAGTTCTCGCTCCGGCTTTGCTTCTTTTCTGGCGGTTTCTTGTTGCGTGCTAACATTGAAGACATAACATCCATCTTGTGAAAGATCGCGTCGGCTTGCAAAATGCTGACCGCAAGTGGCGAGTAGCGACCCGTGGCTCGGCAGGAATCTTGAAAAAAGATAAGGGCCAGGGGATTTTATAGACGACGATGAGACAGTCGCGGTCTCCGGCTTAGTTCTACATTTTCGAAGTTTTTTGGAAACTTAAAAATGTGTGGGGATTATGATAAGCCCGAAATCCGCGACCTGTCCGCGCAGTCTTCCAAGACCGGGCGGCCTGACTATTCAAGCCGCCAAGCCTCCCAAGCCGGGCGGTCTCCATGTCAGGCCGCTGCCAACGCCGACCCTGCTCAGCGACAAGGCTCCAGGACCCAGCCGTCAGCTCGCCAGGAGGAATCCGCCAGGCCGCGCGGCTTCCCTCCTTTCTCGTTTCTTTCTCTTTTGCTTTCCCTCACCTCTGCCCGGTTCTCCTATACCCCGGGCAGCCGGTAACTTTAGCCCTGCCTGCTTGGGCAGGCCCCCGAGCCTATAAATAGGGGGAGGGTGCACTCCCCAAGACACGCTGACTTGTATCCAGGAGCTCGCTTGTTAAGAGCTGCGGTCTCAAGTCTAGTGTTTTGCGGCTTGTAGTCCGGCCGGCTTCCTCTTTTCCCTTTCGTGTAACTGTTTCTCATTTTAAGTAAATGAAAGCCCGCCGCAAGAGTGGCATTTAAGTCGCGGCGGGCGAACTCTTCTGTTGCCGCTGCCAGCGGCCCCCTTTTCCGGTCCTTTAGCCGCGACCGCTAGTAACCGATTGGTCGACAGTCTCCTCCTTTCCTTCCCAACCCCCGGTGTTCGAACCGTTAGCTGGTGGTGCTCGACCCCTCTGTGTTTTCGTGCATCAACATGGACCAGCCAACAGAAGACTGTAAAAGACTCAGACTTAAAAGAAAATCAAGTTCATGAAAGTGAGTTCGACGTTCGTCGAACTCAGCTCGACGAAAGTCGTGCTCCGCTCGACGAACTTTGAGCAAATTCTCTGAGTTGAGCTTGACGATATTTGAGCTCAAGTAGACGAATTCTGGGTGATCAACTTCAACACATTAAGTCCAGTATCCTTTCTCTGAACTCAGGTCGACGAAGTTACATTATCAGCTCGACGAACTTAGAGCACAGAAATGGGAAGTTCTTCACAGAAAGCAGTTAGCTGATCTCAGGTTGACGAACTTAGTTCTCAGGTCGACAAACAAGGATTCCCAGGTCGACGAACAAGATTTCTTAGCTCGACAAACTCTGGACTCAGGTCGACGAAATCTGTTCTTTGCTCGATGATTGCTGTGCAGTTCTAGACTTGGAATTTTCCCTTCTTTTTACCCTTATTCCATTGCAGTAATTCCTGAATAATCAATGCTTATATTCTCTAGAAATAGCCATTAGTGGAAGCATTGATTATGGTATTCATCAGGATTATTACTTGCCATTTTTTAATAGGACAATTGGGGAAATCCATTAATGCAATATTCTCTCCAGCCGGATTGTCATTCTCCAGGCAGTCAACATTCAATGCAGACAATTCAAATTCAAAGGAGAAATTAGACAGAGATATATAAAAGATATTCTTCTCTTTCAGTCGAGAACACAACACAACAGACAACAAGGATAGCAGAACACAAAGAAAGACAGACACCAGAAATTATTCAAGAAAAGGCTCTGTCTGTCTTCATCAAGGGTTCTTCCTCCAGCAAGCTAAAATGAGACAGTCAACTACTATCTGTCTACAGCTTTCTAGAGATCTTTTCAAGAAGACCTACTCACCATACAAAGCTTCCACTCTTCCTGAGCAAATCTTCATCTCAGGGGGAGCTTTGACAACATCAAGATCCACTAGACTTCTCAGTTGTTTTGAGAAAGAGAAGACACCATAACTCTCTCACCCCCTCTCTGTATAAAGGGTTCTTTAAGTCCCTTCAAAAGTTATTCTTTGGTTGCAAGTCTCCTGATCAAAAGACTTGAGTTTGTTTTTTAGCACCTGATCAAAACCTCATTGGTGGCAGTCACCTGATCAAAACTTGTAGTGGATTCCTACTAGGGTGGTAGAAGAGTGGATGTACCCAGGTTGGGAAACCACTATAAAAATTCTTGTGTTGTCTGGTTGCCTTTATCTTTTTGTTCTTATTGTGCCTGTGATAGATTAGGTTATATGTGCTGTATTTGAATAGCTTAACTTAGGATAACTTTTAGCTCACTATTAGTCTGATATCTCTTAAGCCATTACTCTGATATTATTTCTTAAATAGTAAAAAGATTTTATATTACTCTATTCACCCCCCCCCCTCTAGAGTAAATAAAGTCTAACCCTCACTTTCAATTGGTATCAGAGCAGTTTCCTTTGGATGTACAAGCTAACCCTTGAGCCAAATGATCCTGTGTTAGATCTGATCCCTTATTTCTCTTAGGATTATTTTCACAGCATGGAACAGAACAAGGATTATGCAAGCACCAGAGCTCCAGTTTGTAATTTAAATAATTTTGCAATCTGGAAGGCAAGAATAAATCTCTATATGAACTCTATTGATGAGGATATTTTAAACTCTATTTTGACAGGTCCTCCTCAAGCAACTGCTTCTGCATCTACATCAACTTCTAGCACTCATGCAGTTCCACCACCTGAGTGGACTGATGCACAGAAGAAAGCTAAGATTGCAGATGCCAAAGCCATGAACATTCTAGCTCAGACTATGTCTGATGATATATTTCAAAAGGTGGCTGAGTGCACTTCAACCAAAGCCATCTAGGATTCTCTAAATCAGATGGTGGCTGGATATGCTGATGAGAGAAAGGATAGGAGATCCAATATCATCTAATAATATGAGAACTTCAAGAAGGATGAAGCTGAGTTAGTGAGTGATATGTACAACAGGCTTAGCTCAATCATCAATGAGCTAAAGACCTTGGACAAGGACATCACTATGACAGAAATCAATGATAAAATCCTCATGTGCTTCCCTAGCACATGAGATTCAAGAATCTAGCCAATTAGAGAAGCCAGAAGCACGACAGAAATCTCTACTGAATCACTACATGGAAAGCTAAAATCCTATGAGCAATTAATGAAGACCAGAGAAGTAGCAGCTGAACAGAAGACTCTAACACCTATCCTGAAGGAGCACAACATTGCATTCAAGGCTACTGAAGAGCCTGAAGAGACTCAAGTCAAGGAAGAGCTGATGAGCCTCTTTGCCAAAAGTTTCTTCAAGATGGCAAAGAAGGACTTCAGAAGAAAGTCATCAAGGCAAGATGATAAGCCATGGTATGACAAGACTCCATCTAAGGAAATTGTCTGTTTTGGATGTAGGAAGCCTGGACACTTCATCTCAGAATGTCCAGAAACTCAGAAGATTGACAGAAAAAGAGAAAAGGATTCCAAAAGAACACATCATACTGAGGAAGAGTCATCATGCTCCAGCTCCAGTGATGATGAAGAAGAAGAGAAGTCAAAGGAAGTTTGCCTAATGGTAATAGATAATTCCTACAGTCACTCAGAGGCCGAAGCTTTAGAAGATGAGATATCTCTATCTGCAGATGATCAGGTAATAACATCCTATCATTTTAATTCAGAAGAATTTAAAACTGAATTTAAAAATCTGTGCTTAGATCTAATAGACTCTGAGAAGGAAATCAAACTTCTCAGAGAAAGATTAACTGAATAAGATAAGTACATTATTGAAAATGCTAAACTAACAGATGAACATACCTCAGCAAATGAACAAATTGCTTTCTTAAAAACTGAATTAAGCAAAGTCAAGAAATTAGAAGAATCAATTAATGGTAGAACTTTAAAACTGTTAGACATAACTAGTACTCTAAATGCTAGGGCAAATAACAGTAAACTAGGACTAGGTGCATCATCTAGTGAACCACCAATAATCCATAAGAATCATTTATCTAAACCTGTAAATTTCATTTCAGATAAGGGTAAGAAGAATACTGAACAAGTAGACAAAGTAAATGAAGTCTTAAAACAAATGGAACTCAAACAAAAATCTAAGAAGAAGAAGAAAAATAACTACAACAATGTTCAACAGATTTCGTCGAACTCAGATCGATGAAATATGTACAGTTCGTCGACCTCAGAATGACGAACTCCGAACGCCAACTATAATAATATTTATTCTTTGATAGAGGATCGACGAAACCAGTCTAGTTTGTTAACCAGAGTTCGACGATATTGGTGCCCTGAGAATGAATACTTTCATTCTTCGAGCAGAGATCAAAGATCTTATCCCAATTCGTCGAACTCAGTTCGACGAACATAACAGAGCTCGTCGATCCCAGATCAATCTTATAGAAACGTCAACTCCAACAGAAAGTATAATAATCACCTTAATCAACCTAGGGATAATATCAACACATTCACCCAATGGATAATTCCTCCCAGAAGATTTCACCGCTTATGGTATAAAAGCCAACCTGAATGTTCTTACATTTCCAGTTTTTCTTATGAAAAGAAACAAGGACCCAAGGTGACCTGGGTCAAGAACATATAACTTGTTTCCTTGCTTGTGAAGAACTATCCTATCACGCAAAATAAGTGGTATCTGGATAGTGGGTGCTCAAACCACATGACTGGATGCAAGGACAGCCTAATCAATTTCAATGCAAAGATGGGACCAAGAGTGATCTTTGGAGATTCCTGCTGTAAGACCCCCTTTTTTTTCTTTTTCAAACCCGGGGTCTTATGCCCAGAACCTCCATTTTGCGGTGGCCCCAACTCTCAGGAAATCTGCCACTACAAAACGCCGATTCTGCCGGCCTTTTCGATCATCACAGAGAGAGCAGCATAACATAGTTTCGATAAAACTATGTCCACCATCACATGTAATAAATGTAAATGAAATCACATCGAGTCCATATATAATAGAGAGTACTGAAAAGTAACAAAACTGGAAATATAAACGGGCTTAAACCCGGTACATAAGATCCACACTATAAACTCTCACGGAAGCTATAAGAAGACTATCACTCACAGAGCTGGCCACTAGTGCTCCGGCACTAGACTGGCCCACCTCCATGCGCATCGTACTCCACTAGTGCTGGTCCCAATCTCCCATCCGGAGCCCCTATAATGTTGTGGTCCGAAAACCATTAGTCATAAAGACTAAGCCCTATCATCCCCTACCCCTCCCCCATGGCTCCTAGGCACCGAACGGGGACGAGGAAAGGGAAGCTACAAAGGTGGAGAGTACAAAATGGCAGGTTGTAATGCCCCGAAAACCATTATCAAGCTGGTCACATCCAAAAGTAATTTTGGTGCCTGTATAGGGGTACACGGGCGTGTCCAAGAACCTGTCTGGCATGGTGTTTTGGCCGATTTTATCCCGAGAAGGACACATCAAGAAACACGGTTGAATGACACGGGAGTGTCATTTGACACGGGCGTGTGCCTACCCGTGTCAGTACCCATGTTCCATAGAGTCGTGATGTTTGGCATGATGGTTATTCGTGACACGCCTCCGGTCACGGGCGTGTCCAAGACCCGACATGGGCGTGTCAGGTTGGGACACGGGCGTGTCTTGCCCGTGTGGTTTTTCTGCGTTCGACGGTCGTGCAAGGATCGAGGCACACGGCCTGGGACATGGCCGTGTGCGAGGCCGTGTTCGGCCCAGGTTTGAGGATTTCTGTGCAGATCTGAGCGGTTTGTTTTCTTTAATTAAGATCTGATGGTCCAGGCGTGTTCCTGCTCTGTTAAGGCCGGGAATGGTGGTTTAAATCCTCATTTCACCCTTAAACATTCTCTTTCCAAGGAGTTAGAGCAAGGAAGAAGAAGGAAGATTTCGGCTGCCGGCGGAGAATCGGAGCACCGTTTAGAGAACCGAGAGCGGATCCGTGGAGGAAATCCCGTAGTGTAGACTTCTATCCGTGTAATTTTCCATGGCACAAAAGCATACTACAAGGGTAATGATTCTTTACTTGAGCATGTAAAGCTCTCTTCCTTTTTGCATAGGGAAAACCCGCTCCCGCGAGTGTGCGGCGAGTGTGCAGTGTTCCTTGGGGTTGACGAGAATAGTCCCCCTTGTGTTGCACATAGAGTCCGGAATCGAAGTACGGGCATAGGCATTGTGTGTGAAGCCTACCCGGACATGTTGATCTGGATCGGTGATGTTGCATTTGTTATGATTTGCCAGAGAAGACTTCGTGCTTTGGGTTTTCGGGTTTTTACGCGGTAGATTGCAGCAGGTATTCTTGGGGATTAACTCCAAGGCGCAGCCGGAAAACTAAGCGGAATCGTTGTTCTGCTAACTTGGCGGTTTGGGAACCGACCTGGAACATAACTAGGTTATGTGATTTTTTGGAAATTGCAGGATCCGAGAGAAGCTTGGCTCGTGCGTACGTCTTAAGGTGTACTACGCGTTATGAGTAATGGGCAAGTGGAATCGAACCTGGGCTATGTGGTTCGGTGCGAGAGACCTGAAAAGTGGACTGGTCCTTTGCATAGTCAGGAGCCTTAGAAAGTGGTCATAAAGGCTAAAATGCTGACGTTGTTGCCATCCCGGGGGTGGTGGTGAAGACGCTGAAGTGTCAGGATTCACCGATAATGTGCCATGAGTGCACGGCGTGTTTGGCCGTGCGAGCCTACACCTGTGGCTAGCATGTTTGTGCTATATTATTTTAGCTGGGCTAATGAATTGTAGGGAAGGAGCACCGTAGTCCCGAGTTAGGGGCGGGGTTGTTATAATTTAGTCGTCTTTTGGCTGACTGTTGCTTTGTTTGCCACCGTACGGTGGAATGTTGCTTGCAGGTGCTGCAGAGCCGAGTACCAAATAGCAGGCTGGAGGCCATGTTGCCGTACTGGCCCTAGAAGGCCAAAGCGAATAGTTGTTCTATTTTTTTGTCATGTGTGGCCGGCCTGCGAGCCGATGTATGGAAAACATTATTTAATTAAGTGAACCTCTGTAAGGCCATAAGGCCATTTACCTTTCTGTGTATTTGTTTTCATTCCAGTTGTAGTGGTGTTGGACATTCATGTTATTTGGATACAAGCTTGGGTTCTTTCAACTGTTTAAAAGCTTCCACTAGAATGCTCTGTGTTAGGACGAGTAGTCTTAATTGGATAGTTTGGTAATTCATACGTAACCCTTCCGACTGTCCGTGGTATATGGTGTCGGGTTCCAGCTGGACCTTCTACTATATACCATTCGACGAATGGGGGTGTTACAATTTGGTATCAGACTTCTGGTTACGGTCAGTCTTAAATGAATTCGTGGGAGAATTCTTTTAATGGGTGGTGAGCACATGTGTGCGTCATCGTTATAACATCAAAAAGAACCCATGAATGTCCAATTAGGAATGAAAAATACACTTGTTTTGTGGAACCTGAATGTTCTAATGATTGCTTTTAGCAATTTGTGTGTCGTCTAATCAAGGTTCTTTGCTTTTATAGGTAGCTAGGAGCGATGCTGGTCAATCGGAGCGTCCGCAATCAGCGAAATGTAGTGCACCGAGGGATGTGCCTACAATACCTCCTTCAGCAAAAACTATCAGGTTGGTGGCTGAAGCAGTTTTTGCCATGACAAATATCAAACTTGCAGGGAAAATGCATCACGCACCTCCTTCGAATGAGCAAGAACCGGTTAGGGCAGCAGAGCCGAGAGTAGTGGAGCGCTTGGTTGTGGATCAGGTAGAGCCGAGGAGGGCTACGGAGACACAACTCAAGCATGTAATGGGTTTTAATCCTCCAAGGTTCGATGGGGTTGGAACGCCAGCTCAAGCTGAAGAATGGCTCTCTACGATAAAGAGGGTCTTGAGGGCCATGTTAACGGAAGAGTGGCAGAAGTACACTATAACAACCTTCCTTTTGGATGGTGAGGCAAGTCTGTGGTGGGATGAGTTGGAGTTTCAACTCTTAGTGGGAAGGCAGCTTGCTGATGTGCCTATAGAGGAATTCTCAAGATTGTTTTTTGCCAGATATACACCCTCTTCTCAGAAGCTTGAGATGGAAAATCAGTACCTTGGGTTGACTCATGGATCCAGAAGCGTGCACGAGTATCTCCACGAGTTTACACGGTTGGGTCGGTATGCTGGTGCTATGTTTACGGAAGAAGAGAGGAAGACCAATCGATTTTATGAGGGTCTACGCGGTGAACTACAGTTACTCCTTGCTGGGCCTAAGGCACAGGGCTTCCTAGCCTTGGTCAATTCAGCCCGGTCATTGGAAAAGGTTGTGAAGAAAGTCCAAGAGAAGAAGGACCTAGGGAAAAAAAGGCAGAGTTCAAAGTGCCTAATGCAAAGTCAGGATTCCGCAGATGGAGCAAGAAGTAGAAGACTTCGAACTCAGCCCCTTCATCTGGTGCGTCGGGGGCAACCACAAGTCGAGTTCCAGGAGCTTGCTACAACTGTGGGAAGACGGGGCACTTTGCTCGTGAATGTTGAAGCGGACGTGCAATGTCCGAGAGGAAGCCTGGAGCGACCTATGAAGAGAAAGGGAAGGCGGTGGAATCAACCGTGTCCCATCATGCTCCAGCCCAGCCTAGAGTTTATAATCTTGGTCTGCAAGAGGCCATGAAACAAGCTGACGTGGTGACAGGTATGAGTTAAATTACAGCATTTTTACTTTATGTAGTTGTTATCTTTTTATACGTTAGCTTATATTTGTTGGTGCTAGGCTTCATGTTGATTTTCGATCGTCCGGCAAGAGCCCTGTTTGATACGGGAGCATCGCATTCCTTCTTATCCGAAAGGTTCATATCGCACATTGGGGTCCCTTGCTCGATGACAAAAGACAGGTTGGATGTGTTGTTTCCCAATGGGTGCTCAATGCGAGCAGATAAGTTCTGTGTGGTAAAGATTCGGATTGGGGACCAGGAGTTTGATTTGCTAGCGTTGGTTCTACCGTTAGTGGAGTTCGACGTAATCTTTGGTATGGATTGGATCTCGGAGTAGCGAGCTTTCATTAATTGCAACCAAAAGGAGGTTAAGTTGGGACCTCATACTGAACGGGAGACTATGTTTGTGGGCATGAAGTGGTCGGGTAAAGTTTTGATGTCAGCCCTTCAAGTGATTAAGGCGGTTCGGTCTGTTGCAGAGCTATTTGTCACTTTAGTGCAAGCTTCAACGCCTAGGCCAAGTCTGGATAGTATCCCAGTTGTGTCCGAGTATCCTGATGTGTTCCCAGATGATCTCCCAGGAGACCCTCCTCAGCGGGATATTGATTTTACCATTGAGCTGGTACCGGGTGCCAAACTGATGTCATGCTCTCCATATCGGATAGCACCGCGAGAGATGGCGGAGTTGAAGGTGCAACTGCAGGAGTTGTTGGAGCAATGGTATGTGCGTCCAAGTTCGTCGCCTTGGAGTGCACCGGTTCTTTTCGTTAAGAAGAAGGATGGGAGCTTAAGACTCTGTATTGACTATCGGGAGTTGAACAAGCTTACGGAGAAGAACAAATATCCGATCCACAGGATTGACGATCTGTTTGATCAATTGGTTGGGTCAACAGTATATTCGAAGTTAGATCTGAAGTCCGGTTACTACCAATTGAGAATAAGGGAAAGCGACATCCTTAAGGCAGCATTCAGCACGTGGTTTGGGCATTACGAGTTCACGGTCATGCCGTTTGGGTTGACCAATGCGCCATCCATGTTTATGGATTTGATGAACAGGACGTTCCGAGAATACCTGGATCATTTCGTGATAGTATTTATCGATGATATCTTGGTATATTCGCAGTGTGAGGAGGACCATTACAAGCATCTACACATGGTGTTGGAGTCCTTGAGGAGGAATCAGTTGTATGCAAAGTTCTCCAAGTGTGAGTTCTGGTTATCCTCAGTAGCGTTCCTTGGTCATGTTGTTAGTGGAGAAGGGATAGCGGTGGATCCGGCGAAGGTAGCAGCGATACGGGAGTGGCCTGTATTGTCTTCAGTGGCGGAAGTTCGGAGCTTTCTGGGGCTTGCCGTCTACTACAGGCGCTTCGTAGATAAATTCTCGTGGATAGCATTACCACTCACGACGTTGACAAGGAAATACCAAAAGTTCGTGTGGTCGCTGGAGTGTGAGCCGGCTTTTGAAGAATTGAATAGGCGGTTGACCACGTCGCGTATTTTGCATTCGCCGAGTGGAACCGAGGGATTTGAGATTTATAGTGATGCTTCGGGCAGTGGTTTGGGTTGTGTTCTACTACAGCATGGGAGTGTGATAGCCTATGGTTCACGATAGTTGAAGGTTCACGAGAGGAATTATCCGGTCCATGACTCAAAGTTAGCGGCCGTGATATTTTCTCTAAAGCTGTGGAGACACTATCTGTACGCGGTAAAGGTCGATATACACAGCGACCATAAGAGCCTGAAGTACCTGCTAGATCAGAAGGATATGAACATGAGACAGCGGAGGTGGATGGAGTTCTTGGGGGACTATTCCTTCAAGATACATTATGTATATGAGAAAGGAAACGCGGTGGTGGATGCATTGAGCTGTAGGGCTCCTGCGCCTGCCAGTTGTTTATCGATACATGATGAGAGATTGGTCCGTGATTTGGCAGCATTAGACATTTCCTGCGTCGATAAGCAGTCTAGTGCCACGGCGATATTGTGTTGGACAGAGGTGCAATATGACCTAGCTGATAGAGTCCGACGAGCTTTGATTCAGGATAGCAGCATGAAGAAGATCTTGGATGAATCTTTGGATCGGTCAAATTCCCAGTTTGTAGTTAAGGATGGACTGCTAAGGAAGGACGGTCGTCTATGCGTCCCTAGTGCGGATAATCTTCGGGAGGAGTTGATGTACGAGGCTCATCATACCAAGTACTCAATCCACCCGTGTTGCACGAAGATGTATAGAGACATGAAGAAGTTATTTTGGTGGCCAGGATTAAAGAAGGATGTAGCACTTTTTGTGTCCAAGTGCCAAACTTGTGCCTTGGTGAAAGCGGAGTGCCAGAAGCCCGGAGGCTTCCTAAAGTCATTGCCTATCCCGGAATGGAAATTCGACGACATTTCTATGGATTTTGTGCATGGTTTGCCAAAGTCGCAGAGGGGAAATGACGTCATCTGCGTGGTCGTAGATAGGTTGACGAAAGTGTCGCATTTCATCCCGAATAGGAAGGAATATCCAGTGGAAAAGTTAGCCAAACTTTATGTGGATAATATCGTACGGTTGTATGGTATGTCGCCCAGTATTGTCAGTGACCGAGATGGATGCTTCACGTCAAAGGACTGGAGGCTGGTGTATAATTTGTTGGGAACTAAGCTGAGTTTCAGCACAGCTTTCCACCCACAAATGGATGGTCAGACCGAGAGGGTCAACAGGACGATGGAGGACATGCTTCGCATGTGCGTCCTAGATTTTGGAAAGCATTGGGAGGATCACCTGTACATGGTGGAGTTTGCGTATAACAACAGATTTCAAGCGAGTATTGGAATGGCACCTTTCGAGGCCTTGTATGCGAGGAAGTGTCGTACTCCGTTGTCTTGGTTGGAGATAGGCGAGTCGAAGTTATATAAACGTCAAGCGGTGGAAGACGCCACATCAATCGTACATACAATTCAGGAAAGGTTGAAGATCGCTCAGCATAGGAAAGCAAAGTACTATAACGCTAAGCATAGGAACATGGAGTTCGGTGTTGGCGACTGGGTGTATTTAAAAATCAAGCCATTCAAGGGTGTTTCGCGGTTTCGACGCTTGAAGAAGCTGAGTTCGAGATACCTTGGACCATTTGAAATCCTGGAGCGTGTTGGCGAGGCAGCGTATAAATTGAAGCTGTCGCTGGAGTTGAGTGGGCTACACGATGTCTTCCACGTATCGGTGTTGCAGAAGGCAGTGCAAGAGCCTTCGCAGATTGTTGCGGTTGATCAGGTGCCAGTGGATTTCGAGTTGACGATAAAGGTCAAGCCTCTACGTATAGAAGACGTTGAGGTCAAACGACTCCGCATTAAGGAAATCCAAATGGTTAAGGTTCATTGGGATAATTGCGGACGTGAAGAGCTTTCTTGGGAGCGAGAGCAAACTATGTTGGAGGAATACCCCGAGTTATTCCACTCAGGTAGCATTTAATTTTTGTATACCTTTACTTAATTTCGGGACGAAATTCCTTAAGGGGGGGGGGGGGGTGGAGATTTGTAATGCCCCGAAAATCGTTATCGAGCTGGTCGCGTCCAAAAGTAATTTTGGTGCCTGTATAGGGTGTTGGGTACATTGGAAAATGTGTACCATATTTGAAGAAGCCTCACCCTACTCAATTATGTACATCAAGGTGTATTTGATGTGTTTTGAGTTTATAAGTGCAGGTTAAGTAATTGCAGGAAATGCAGAAAATTTCTAAGTCCATGTGTCGACACCTAGAGAAGCAGTGTCGACACTTATGAAGGCTTGTGTCAACACTGAAGAAAAGCTGTGTCGACACTTGGAGTAAATTGTGTCGACACCAGGAAAGGTAGAGTCGACACATACAGCCAGTGTCGACACACTATGAAGAATTGTCGACATAAATCGTGTCGACACTTAGAGGCAGTGTCGACACCCAGAGAAGATTAGTCGACATCAAATGTGTCGACACCAGGAGGTTGTGTCGACAGCAAGCTTCAACAAAGTTAAAGTAAATTAATAACTTGTGTCGACACAAAGGAGATGTGTCGACACTCAGCAAGTTTCAACACAAGAAGGCATGTGTCGACACAAAGGAGATGTGTCGACACACAGCAGAATTCAACTAAGTGTTAAAAAAGAAGTATTTGTGTCAACACACAGAATCAGTGTCGACACATTCAACAGAAGGCTTGTGTCGACACATTCTGAAGAAGTAGTGTCGAGAAGCTTTTACAATAACACAAGGAGTTGTGTCGACACCACCAAAGCATGTGTCGACACTTAGTTCACTTGTGTCGACACTTAGTCTATTTGTGTCGACACATAATGAAGATCAGTCTCGACACTTTCAGACAGAGACAATATTTTCAAGAAGTGATTGGATGACTTGACATCTGCCATTTCAACCGGTCTACTACTACTGTCAGAGCTGTCAGAAGGATGTTAGAAATCGGATCAGCCGGTTACCATGGAGGAAGACTATATAAAGGCTTTCTCCTTCAACAGAAGATAACGATAAGAAGATCAATCACAACCAACTAACAACAACTAAGAGAGAAGTAATTATACAGAAGATTTTTGACAGAAGATCTAGAAGAAGTTGGAGAGAGAGAGCTCCATCTAATAAGAGCAGTTGCTGAACCAGGCTGCAAAGAAAGATTCAGATTGAAATCTGGATCTTAAGTTAGAAGCTGATTGAAGATCAACTTCACAGAAGATTCAACCCTACTGAGTTCAGATTTAAGAAGCTTTGAAGAAAGCTAAGGGAGGTTGATCTCTGCCAAGTTCTTTCAAGAACTCATCAAGAAACCATCTATCCCCTCTCTCTCTTTCAGGGTAGTGGTCATAAACATTGTTTAATCAATTTTCTGTAGGATCTATTATAGATCTGAGCTGTAAGCCTATGTTATAAAGGCTGAGTGTAGGAGATTTAGATCTCTGAGTGTAGGTCTTGTTGAAGACTGAGGTATGGCTTTGTGCCTGAGTTGTAGGAGACTGTGTTCTCTGAGTGTAGGCCTTGATGAACGCTGAGGTAGGGCTGTTTTGCCTGAGTTGTAGGAGTGGGAACACTCTGAGTTGTAGGAACCTGGTTTTGCTTCTGAGCTGCTGTAAGATCTGAGGATCTGAGGAGAAGTGTAGAAGTTAGGCTGAATCTAGTACACTGCTAGATCTGGACCTTGGGGAACCACTATAAATACTGTGTGCACTCTGTGAATGATTGATTCTATGATTGTTGTGCTGATAGCTGTAGAATTTTCAATTGCTGTTTAAAATTCAGAACTGATTGTCTGTCTTTAAAGCAAAAGAAAAATTACACCTATTCACCCCCCTCTAGGTGGTTAGGCACTATTTCTTTCATAGGGGTACACGGCCTAGGACACGGGCGTGTCCAAGGCCGTGTCTGGCATGGTGTTTTGGCCGATTTTATCCCAAGAAGGACACAGCAAGAAACACGGCCGAATGACACGGGCGTGTCATTTGACACGGGCATGTGCCTACCCGTGTCAGTACCCGTGTTCCATAGAGTCATGATGGTTGGCGTTACAGTTATTCATGACACACCTCCAGTCACGGGAGTGTCCAAGACCCGACACGGGCGTGTCAGGTTAGGACACGGGCATGTCTTGCCCGTGTGGTTTTTCTGCGTTTGACGATCGTGCCAGGATCGAGGCACACGGCCTGGGACACGGCCGTGTGCGAGGCCGTGTTCGGCCTAGGTTTGAGGATTTCTATGCAGATCTGAGCCATTCATTTTCTTTTATTAATTTCTGACTGCCCAGGCGTGTTCCTACTCTGTTAAGGCCGGGAACGGTGGTTTAACTCCTCATTTCTCCCTTAAGCATTCTCTTTCCAAGGAGTTAGAGCAAGGAAGAAGGAGGAGGATTCCGGCCACCGGCGGAGCATCGGAGCACTGTTTAGAGAACTGAGAGCGGATCCGTGGAGGAAATTCCGTTGCGTAGACTTCTATCCGTGTAATTTTCCATTGCGCAAAAGCGTACTACAAGGGTAACAATTCTCTACTTGAGCATGTGAAGCTCTCTTCCTTTTTGCATGGGGAAAACCCGCTCCCGCGAGTGTGCGGCGAGTGTGCTGTATTCCTTGGGGTTGACGGGAATAGTCCCCCTTGTGTTGCATAAAGAGTCCGGAATTGAAGTACGGTCTTAGGCATTGTGTGTGAAGCCTACCCGGATATGTTGGTCTGGATCGGTGATATTGTATTTGTTATGATTTGCCGGAGAAGACTCCGTGCTTTGGGTTTTCGGGTTTCTACGTGGTAGATTGCAGCAGGGATCCTTGGGGATTAACTCCAAGGCGCACCCGGAAAATTGAACGGAATCGTTGTTCTGCTAAATTGGCAGTCTGGGAACCGGCCTTGAATATAACTAGGTTATGTGATTGTTTGGAAATGGCAGGATCCGAGAGAAGCTTGTCTCGCGCGTACGTCTTAAGGTGTACTATGCATTGTGAGCAACGAGCAAGTGGAATCGGACCTGGGCTATGTGGTTCGGTCCGAGAAACCCGAAAAGGGGACTGGCCGTTGGCATAGTCGGGAGCCTTAGGCAGTAGTCAGAAAGGCTAAAATATTCATGTTGTTGCCATCCTGGGGGTGGTGGTGAAGACGCTGAAGTGTCAGGATTCACTGATAGTGTTCTCTGAGTGCACGGGGTGTTTGGCCGTGCGAGCCTACACCTGTGGCTAGCATGTTTGTGCTATATTATTTTAGCTGGGCTAATGAATTGCACTGAAGGAGCACCGCCGTCCCGAGTTAGGGGCTGGGTCGTTATATTTTGGTCGGCTTTTGGCTGACCGTTGCTTTGTTTGCCACCGTACGGTGGAATGTTGCTTGCAAGTGCTGCAGAGCCGAGTACCAAATACCGGGCTGGAGCACATGTTGCTGTGTTGGACCTAGAAGGCCAAAGCGAATAATTGTACTTTTTTTTGTCATATGTGGTCGGCCTTGAAGCCGATGTACGAAAAATATTATTTAATTAAGTGAACCTCTGTAAGGTCATAAGGCCGTGTACCTTTCTGTGTATTTATTTTCATTCCAGTTGTAGTGGTGTTGGACATTCATGTTATTTGGATACAAGCTTGGGTTCTTTCAACTGTTTAAAAGCTTTCGCCAGAATGCATTGTGTTAGGACGAGTAGTCTTAATTGGATAGTTTGGTTATTCATACGTAATCCTTCCGACTGTCCGTGGTATATGGTGTCGGGTTCCAGCTGGACCTTCTACTATATGTCATTCGACGGATGTGGGTGTTACAATTGCTGATGAGAGTTGAAAGAACTCCATAGTTAAGCATGCTCGGGCTGAAGAAGTCCTGGGATGGGTGACCTCCTGGGAAGTCCCCGTACTATCCGCTTAACGGCAGAATTTCACTCATCAAAGGGAGGTTGTGCCCACCAATAACCCGCCCGTGGAGGGAGAGGGGTTGGAGTGCTTGGGCTGCAGCCCGGTAACGGTCTAACCGAGGCCTAGTGCAGCTCAATTGGTGATGAGAGTTGAAAGAATTTCATAGTTAAGCGTGCTCGGGATGGAGAAGTCCTGGGATGGGTGACCTCCTGGGAAGTCCTCGTGCTGTCCGCTTAACGGGAGAATTTCACTCATCAAAGGGAGGCTGTGGCCACCAACAACCCGCCCGTGGACGGAGAGGTGTTGGGGTGCTTGGGCTGCAGTCCGGTAACGATCTAACGGAGGCCTAGTGGGCTAAGGCCCACGGATGTCCCAGTGCACGTTACACAGGTGGCAGTGGAACTAATCTAGCAGTTATTTATATTGCACAAACAGCTAAGGAAGAAAGGTACAAGCTAGCAGTTCTAAAATAGTATGCAGTAAGGTAAGCAAGTAGAGTAAAGCAACATATGTAGGAAAGACTAGGTAAAAGTAAGTAACCTTAACTTATATGAATACTCATACAAACTTATAAGTTAATGGGTCTTCTGCAAGGCTCCCATCGTATAAAAAGTCTCATACCAATTTATACGTTGGGGTGTTGTTATGACTGTAGTGATATGCTATGCCATGATTCATGCAAGTGCAACTCACACACACGACTCTATGTGCAAACACCTTTAGTTCCCCCTTTCTAGAGCCATAACCTCCCAGGATACCTCCATAGTGGCAAACGAAAGCGGTGGGTTGGGCCTAGCCCACCTCTAAACTGGTAATAGCACTACCAGTTAGACCTATCGTACTCCTCGACGCTGGTGCACGAAGCGGAGCTCCTGTGTACTCTTTGTCGGCTGGTCCACCGGACTTAAATTGGCGAAGTGCTAAACCACACTTACCGAGTCAACGTATTGGCGTCGGTGCACTGACCCTCCATTACCTAAGACCCACCACCTTATACTTTATGCACATTCAACTTATGTAACACCTACCGAGCCAAAGCTCCCCGGACCATCCCGTCC
This sequence comes from Platanthera guangdongensis, assembly GCA_039583875.1. Classification (NCBI taxonomy): domain Eukaryota; kingdom Viridiplantae; phylum Streptophyta; class Magnoliopsida; order Asparagales; family Orchidaceae; genus Platanthera; species Platanthera guangdongensis. The sequence goes on along the minus strand of CM077163.1, from coordinate 124,735,753 downwards.
GTCATAAACGTCAACCGAGCCAAAGGTCGCCGGGTTAACCTGCCCATCACTAGATCCACCAAGCCTACAGCCCGAGTGAGTCCACCTAACATCTCGACGCATCGAGGTGAGTGAAAGTGAAACCCTAATTATGTTAGTTACTCTTGCGATTCAGTTTTACCTACATTTTAGGTTAGCCCAGGGCTGCCCAAGGGATTCCCTGTGAAGGGCTCTCAAGGGCACTAGGAACCACGAAGAGCTGAAGCTCAAAGCTCCCTTTCGCAAGACACTTACTATTATTGGTTGTTACCCGATTCCCAATCCCTTAAAGATTGTACTGGATCTAACCCTAGTACATTTTGACTCTCTCTCTCCTACGGGGGAGACAATGTTTCATCGACCCTGAGCACATCTTAACATTAGCCAAACTTCTCACTCCTCATCACGACTCCCGATGATAATCTCATTTCCCTTACCAGACCAAAACACTAATATCCCAACTCCTAAGTTCATTTTACATCATAATTTGATTTCTGCAGCTTTTACTAAACGCAGACCATCCTAAACCATATGATATGTGCAATGAGAGGTACTCCAATTTTTCATCCAAAATACCTATAATATTTATTGGAGGTCTATCATGATATGATTAACCTAAATACAGAAGTTTATAATTTTCCTAATTTATTTGATAATTTATTTAATTTTCAAAGTGATCCAAATGCCTTGGTTTGAACATGAAGTACTATTTTCATGGATGCAAAATGTTCCACAAAATTATGGTAAATAAAAGACAACTATTTATCAATAAATCCAAGGTCTACGAATTTTTCAGTAAGACTTAAATTTCTAAACATTATTTTTGGACATAACCTATATTAACCAAAATAAAGAGGAAAGTACTATCAATATTCTTCTAAAAATTCTGAGAAAATTCAAGGATGAATATAAAGATATATAAACACTCCAGGTAAAGTTTCACAATTTTTCAGTGAATAATGAACTCTATAGTTGATTTTCTCATAATATTCCAAGTAATATGTTAATGAACATAAAAGGAGCTCTAAATATATTACTGATCATATTCCCGTGTTTATACATTTGTGAAGTAAGTACTGGGAATACACGTCCAAAAATTGTAATAAAATTCAAGAGAAATTTACCTAAAACATTCTCTGCCCAAATTACATAGCTTCCTACTAAACAGTGTGATCACAATAAATAAAAGGTTACAGGGGCAAATTTCATGTACAATAAGGAAGGCACTAAGTGAAATATTCCTAAATTACTTATAAAATCACCAGAGGCTATAATTAACCTTATAGCCATACCTACCAAGTTTCAAAACTTTTCATTAAGTTTAGGTGGTTTATCTTGCATGTATAACTGATGTGCCATAAACTGGAGTTACGGTTTTGAGGGGTTTATCAATCTCCAAATCCTATAAAAATTTTATCAGAGGACCTTAGCTACCCTAGTATCCTCTCTGTAAAATTTCAAGACCATACAAGGTTATTTGACCCCATGCCCTTTTCAAACCCCCAAAGTCCTATCATAGGGTTTGAACTTGGGTCCTATGGCAAACCTATCCCAAACCACCCCACTACCCATATGAGGGTGTTAAATGTCACTTTAAACCAGTTGCCCAAGTCTCAGCCTCTATTGAGGGGGTTTGGCCACCTAAACCCACAAGTGCACTTTTGACCTAAATACCCTTATTATGACATGGCTAAGGTTTGCAAGAATTCAATCCAAATCATCTCGAAATGAGATAAAAATGTTTTCAGAGTCTTATGATGAGCCCATGGACCACTCACCAAAAGTTGGGTGAGTTTGGAGGTCTTTTGGTCCCTTAAGTAATTTACCCTAGAGTAATTAAATAATTTCAAAAACTATAGAAAACTTACCTCAAAAAATTCTTACTTTTGTGAAGGACCTAGATAGAGACTAGGTTGACACCCTGTCCAAATTTCAGGTCATTTGGACAAGAGATGAATTGGGGGCACACAATTTAATTTCGGTCTAATACTAGGTATAGGCCCCACCCAAAAGAGTGCCTGGGTCAAACCAGGCACCCAAATTGGTTCAAACCAAATTTTGTCTAAAGCAGACCCAAAGGGATACAATTTTGATATTCACCACATTTCCCGATTCTGCCTCTAGGTATTTTTAATAATTAGACACATTAAATACAGATAGTGTGACAAAAATGAAATGAAATTAATTAAATTCCTAAAGTCTAAATCGACAGAGCACGAATCTTAAAGCAAAATCCAACGGCTATGGTTCTCTTCTACCTCCAGCTGACGGCCCCGATTGCTTTTTCCTAGAGCAACTTCCAAGCGCTGTCGCCGGCCACTCAGCCACCTCCCCGGCCGGCCTCCCACCACATCCGTTGAGGTTGTGGCTATCGCCAAGCGGCGGCACAGCCACCGGAGGGGAGGATTCCGGTGATCCCAACGGGTTAATTTTTGCGAAAAAACCAGGAAAACTCCCTTACCAATCGGGCTCAATTGAGCCCGATTCTTAACCCTAATGATGGCTACGATCTACCCACAGAGAGAAGAGGAGGGGAGGACCTTGCTTGCGGCCTGGAGACGTATCGATCGTCGGGATGCCATTGGTGTTGGAGGTGACGCCGGCGCTCTGTAACAGCACAGTGAAGTCATTTGTCTCCTTCGAGCAAGGTGTGGAAACGAAAGCTTGGAGCATAGGGAAGCTTTTAAAACAATAAAAAGGGGAAGGGGAGGGGTCTAGCTGGTGGTGGCCATTAATGGCCCCTTCATGTAACTTTCAGCCATGGTGAGGGGGGGGGGGGGGTGAATTTGGGCTCAATCCAGCCGGGAAATGGCTGGAAATTCCTCCTCTTCCCCAGAGGAGTTGAATCCAGCCATAAAGAGGTGGAGGGAAGGGCCAAGGCTTCAATAGCCATTAATGACCATTGAAGGCACTATTCAGTCGTGGTGTTGTGGCACTATTGCGACCATGAACAGCCGCCAAAATGGCATCCAGGTCTTCCTGGACTGAATGGGGGAGTGGATCAGCTAATGAAGAGTGGCCCTTGGCCTCCTTTGCCATGAATGGCTCCCTTTCACCCTTTTCTCTCTCCTCTATTAAAGAGAGGTTGGAGTTTTCTCACTACTAGTCATCTAGGTTGACCTTGGTGACCACTCCAGCCTATTGGCAGCCCATTAACCCATAATTTCATGGAAATAAGGTTAGCCCAAGTGGAAAGAGGGCTTGAGCTTAAGTTAGCCCATTTGAGTTAAGTTTGACTTGACCTAGCTTAGGGTTGACTTTGGTCAATTTGACCTTTTGAGTTGTCATCAATGGGTCCTTGGTGACGCATTGGACTCCCCTAAGGTTTAGGTAGGGTTGGGTAGGGTTGACTTGGCACTTTGGAGGTCACCTGCCCTTAGGTACTTTGACCAACTTAGTGCTAGGGTTGACTTTGGTCAACCTAAACTCTTTGGTTGACCCCAATGGGTCCTTGGTGGCCAATTGACCTTACTTTAGGATTAGGAGGGCATGAGTGGGGTCTACTTGGCTAGGGAAATGTCAATTGATGCTAAGTAGGCTAGTATGACCCATTTAGGGTTAGGGTTGACTTAGGTCAACTTGACCACTTTGACTGCCTACAGTGGGTCCTTAGTGGCTCTATGGACTACCCAAGGTGTTAGGGGTGTTGTGGTATGGTCATGGGATCAAGGTGTAGCCTTAAAGTCAAACCCTTAGGTCTAAATGTTGAGGATGGGCTATAGGCAGACCAAGGTGATTTTCACCTTGGCCTTTGTTCACTTAGTCCTTTGAGCTTCTGATGGTTTTGTCATGACCTAGTCATGAAAAAATAAAATCCTAGGGGTCTAGTTGTTTGAGAGATGTTACAAATCCCAATATATATAAAAAAATTTCATCCCCGAAATTAAGGTTAAGCCTACGGGGGTTTTTACTAAAATAAATTAAACTTTTAACATCCCTAAGGTTTAAGGTATACCTGACTCGAAGAGCTCCGGGTACTTTTGCTGCATTAAGACCTGTGGCTCCCATGTATGCTCCTCCTGCCCATGGTTTCTCCACAGAACCTTGACTAGCGGAACCTTCTTGCATCGCAAGACCCGCACTGTCGTGTCGTCGATCCAAATTGGCTCCAAGCTGACTGATTGATCTGAGGCCACCGGACCGTCGGCTGTGGAAATCAGCTGCTCAGGGCGTAGTATAGCCCTCCATAGTGAGGAGATGTGGAAGGCATCATGCAATCCCGCTAACTCCGGCGGTAGCTCCATTCTATAAGCCAAGGGGCCGATCCGCTACAGGATCCTGTAGGGCCCCATATATCTCGGACTGAGCTTCTTCCTCCCGCGAACCTGTGAGACTCCATGAATCTGCCATATCTTCAAGAAGGCCCTGTCTCCCACCTAGTACTCCACCCGACGATGCCTCGCATCATAATACTTGGCCTGCCTGCTCTGGGCTTCAAGCATCCTGTCCCGGATCAATCTAACCTGAGCATTAGTATCCTCCACAAACTCCGAGTCGAGTGCATGCGGATCTTCATCCTAAATCCATGACAGTGGGGTCCTGCACCGCCGTCCATATAATGCCTCATAAGGGGCCATTCCTATGCTGGACTGATGGCTATTGTTGTACGAAAACTCGATCAGTGGCAGCAATCTCTCCCAAGGCTCGCCGCGGTCCAAAATACATAGGTGCAGAAGATCTTCTAATGTACGGTTGGTGCGCTCCGTCTGTCCGTCAGTCTGAGGTTGAAAGGTCTTACTGAATGTCAACCGAGAGCCCAGATGGACCTGAACCGACCTCCACTCCTTAGACGTAAACCGCCCATCCCGATCTGATACGATAGTCCTGGGTACTCCATGATAGCGCACAAACTGCTCGATGAATCTCTGTACTAATACCCTGACCGGAGAGTCCTTTGCCACTGGAATTAATCTGGCCACCTTTGTTAGTCTGTCCACTATCCCCAGATCGAGTCATTCCTCGCACGAGATCGGGGTAGCCCATGTATGAAATCCATGGATATATCCTCAAACTTCCACTCCAGCAACGGAAGTGGCTGCAGTAGACCGACTGGATTCTTGCACTCAGCCTTTATGAGATGGCAAGCCTCACAATGCGTCATAAAATATGTAATGTCCTTCTTCATACCTAGCCAATACATCGTCTTTTTCAGGTCCACTGCAATCTTAGTGATCCCCGGGTGTACTGAGTATCTACTATAGTGTGCCTCTGTCATGATGTCCTCCCGGATATGGCCCCCTGCCGGTATGTAGACCTTACCTCTGAATTATAGGAGCCCATCCCTCAAGGAGTAATCCCCTGCCGTACCTTCCTCCAAGGCTCTGAATATCAGCTCTGCCCTCGCATCGAGCCTCTGCCCGTGTCTGATGTGGTCCTGAATGTCATCGGTGGCAGTCATCGATGCCAGGTACTCTATATATAACTCCGAATCATCCTCGGACACTAGTGATATCTGCATCTTCCTAAATGACTCAGCCAACTCTAAGGCCATCAACTACGAGCCTACTCCTGACGTACTCGCTCTCTGGCTCAGAGCTTCTGCTACCACGTTTGCCTTCCCGGGATGGTAGTGCATGGTGTACTGGTAGTCCGACAGAAACTCCACCCAGCGTCTTTGTCTGATGTTCAGCTCCTTCTCTGTGTCTACGTACTTAAAATTCTTGTGGTCTGAGAATATATCGCAGTGGATCCCGTAGAGGAAGTGTCGCCAGATCTTTAGAGCAAATATAACGGCCCCATCTCCAAGTCGTGTACCAAGTAATTATGCTCATGTTTCTTCAGCTGGCGGGAGGTGTAGGCTATCACGTGTTCGTTCTGCATCAGAACGGTACCCATCCCCTGATAGGAAGCATCCGTGTATACTGGAATCCTTCCCTAATGGAAGAGCAAGGATAGGGGCCGAGGTAAGCCGACCCTTCAGCTCCAGAAACGCAGACTCGCATTGTGGCGTCTAAATGAAAGGAGACTCCTTCTTCGTCAGGGTTGTAAGAGGGAGGGAAATCTGAGAGAACCCCTCTACAAACTTCTGGTAATAACCGACAAGTCCTAAGAAACTCCGAATAACCGTGGCCGTCTTCAGCGGTGGCCAATCTCCTACTGCCTGGACTTTCGCCGGATCTGCTGCCAAACCTGATCCACTGATGATATGGCCCAAAAAGGCCACGTCCTTTAGCCAGAATTGGCACTTGCTGAACTTAACATACATCTTATTCTCCCAGAGCTTCTCCAAAGTCAAAGCCAGATGCCTCGCGTGCTCCTCTTCAGTCCTCGAATAAATAAGGATGTTGTCAATGAATACGATGACAAAGACATCCAGATACTCTTCGAACACCTGGTTCATCAAGGCCATAAATGCGGAGGGTGCATTAGTGAGCCCGAAGGGCATCACGGTAAACTCGTGCAGGCCATAAATGCTGGCTTCGAAATTCCACCAACTCCTTCGGGGCCATTCGGTAAGGAGCTCTGGATACCGGCATAGCCCCCAGCACGAGCTGAATCTAGAAGTCCTTCTCCCGGTGCGGGGGTAGCCCTGATAACTTCTCCGGAAATACATCGGCAAAGTCCCGCACCACTGGAATATCTGAAATAGAATCCTTGGTCGTGGCCATCTCGAAGAGAACCCGATAAACTTTGTCTCCCTGTAGGTGGGCCTTGATGGCCTGCACAGATGATATATAAAACGTGGGGGGCTAGTATAATACCTTTGATAACAATATGGAAGTCCTCGTGCCTCATAGTGATCCTCTTTGCCAAGCAGTCAATCTGGGCATGGTTCCAGTGCAGCCATGTCATGCCCAGGATCAAATCATAGCCAGGCATTCTCAGGATCGTCGTTGTTGCCTCAAACGCCTTCCCGCCGATCTCCACCTCCAGGTTGCACTGAGAAGAGGTCATTAGCTCTGATCCATTGGATAGACGCACCCTCATCATCCTTCCTATGAATTGCTCCATGCCTACCAGTCCTTTCACGAAATCTTCTGAAACAAATGAGTGTGAAGCACCGGTGTTGAAGAGTGTGTGAGCGGGCTTGCCGCTGATGAAAACCACTCCTGAGGTAATTCAGTTACTTAGTATTCTAGTTATAGTTTTACTATTCTTAATTTCCAACTAGTCTATGTTTATGAAAACTAGTTCTTAGGAAGGAAGAAATTCAAAGGTACTGGCGTACCTGCTATAACCTTCTCCGGGTTCCGGGGTTGTGCCAGATCTAGAGCGTACACTTGCTCCCTCTCTAGCTTGTAGCCTCTGCCCTGATATCCTAGACCTCGGTCACCAAACTGCCGAGGAGGTTGGTCACCCTGAAGTGCTGGTGGGGGTGCTCGCCTTATGGGACAATTCCTCTTGAAATGTCCCGGCTGCTTGCACTGGAAGCATACCGTTTCCTGCTCTGCTGTCCTTGGCATCTCCAGCATCTGTAAGGGTTGGGGGGCCAATACCCCCGTGTTACTCTACTCCTGTCCAATCTCCTGACAGGGTTGATCCCCATTCCTTCTTTCCACGATGACCTGTCCTCGAGGGTGGTTTCTACGACCTCCAATTACTACATCGTCAGTCGGTCTCTTCTGGATCTTGACTGTAAGCTGGTCTGCTTCCCTTTTCTTGGCCATTTCCAGAATCCTAGCCAAACTTCCCTCAGAGACGAAGAGGAAGGCCTGCCTCATGTCATCGTGCATCCCCTTGTAGAACCTCCTAGTGTAGCCAGTATCGTCGAACTGATAAGAGTCCGCATAGCGAGCTAAGTGACTAAACTCCTGGTAGTACTCCAGCACTGTCCGGTTACCCTTCTTAAACCGCAGGAACCTATCCTCCAACTCGTCTCTTGCCTACTGAGGTACGAAATGTCCCAGAAGTGCCGCTCTGAACTCTCCTCAAGAGATATCTGAGCAATCCATATCTACAAAGGTGGTATCCAGCTGTGACTTCAACCACCTCTTTCCGTGCGACTCCGGGCAGGGAAACTGCCAAAGCAACTGCCTCCTCAGTGGGGCATCGAATCCCCGTAAGCATCTCATAAATGGTATCTAACCATTCCTCCATGCAAACCGCCGACTCCGTCCCCTGGTAGAATGGAGGGGAAAGTACTCGGAAGGCACTCATCAAGTTGGCCCCGGGATTTGGTTGTGGAGCTGGGGCTTGCTGAGCTCTGAAGGCCTCCAGAATGGTCGTTAGTGTTTGACCCATCCCCGTCTGCTGAAATGGAACCGGAGTCGGCAGAGGTGGAACTATATTCGGAGCCTGAGGTGTCCCTTACTGTGGAGTACGGTTCGTTGCAGGCTACAAGGAAAATTCCAAAAGTTAGATAGCATACAAATGGAGTAAGAGAAGAAGAATGGAATTTACATATGATTTCCCTTATGGGCACAGCACTGCTTCTGCTGCTAGTTTGTCCACAAACTAAGCTCGCGCGGGGTGGCCCAAGGTTTTTATGGACTACTTCTCTTTCGATCGAAGTTCGCTCTGATACCACTTGCAAGACCCCCTTTTGTTTTCTTTTTCAAACCCGGGGTCTTATGCACAGAAACGCCGTTTTATGGTGGCCCCGACTCTAGGGAAAGCTGCCACTACAAAACACTGATTCTACCGGCCTTTTCGATCATCACAAAGAGAGCAGCATAATATAGTTTCGATAAAACTAAGTCCACCATGACATGTAATAAATGTAAAGGAAATCACATCGAGTACATATATAATAGAGAGTACTGAAAAGTAACAAAATTGGAAATATAAACGGGCTTAAACCCGGAACATCATATCCTTACTACAAACTCTCGCGGAAGCTAGAAGAAGACTATCACTCATGGAGCTGGCCAATGGTGCTCCGAAACTAGACTGGCCCACCTCCATGCGCACCGTACTCCGCTGGTGCTGGTCCTTGTCTCCCATCTAGAGCCCATGTAATGTTGTGGTCCGAAAACCATTAGTCATAAAGACTAAGCCCTATCATCGCCTACACATCCCCCATGGCTCCTAGGCACCGAGCGGGGAGGAGGAAAGGGAAGATACAAAGGTGGAGAGTACAAAATGGCAGGTGGCAGTGGAACTAATATAGCAGTTATTTATATTGCACAAACAGACATGGAAGAAAGGTACAAGCTAGCAGTTCTAAAATAGTATGCAGTAAGATAAGCAAGTAGAGTAAAGCAACATATGTAAGAAAGACTAGGTAAAAGTAAGTAACCTTAACGTATATGAATGTCCATATAAACTTATAAGTTAAGGGGTCTTCTGCAAACACCTTTAGTTCCCCCTTTCTGGAGCCATAGCACACGACTCTATGTGCAAACACCTTTAGTTCCCCCTTTCTGGAGCCATAGCCTCCCAGGATACCTCCGTAGTGGCAAACGGAAGCATTGGGTTGGGCCTCGCCCACCTCTAAACCGGTAATAGCACTACCAGTCAGACGTATCATATGCGTCAATGCTGGTGCATGAAGCGGAGCTCCTGCCTACTCTTTGTCGGCTGGTTCACCGGACTTAAATTGGCGAAGTGATAAACCACACTTGCCGAGTCAACGTATTGGCGTCGGTGCATCGACCCTCCATTACCTAAGACCCACCACCTTATACTTTATGCACATTCAACTTATGTAACAGCTACCGAGCCAAAGCTCCCCGGACCATCCCGTCCGTTACAAATGTCAACTGAGCCAAAGCTCGCTGGGCTAACCTGCCCATCACTAGATCCATCGAGCCTACAGCCCGAGTGGGCCCACCTAACATCCCGAGGCATCGAGATGAGTGAAAGTTTAACCCTAGTTATTCTAGTTAATCTTGCGATTCAGTTTTACCTACAGTTTATGTTAGCTCAGTACTGCCCAAGGTATTCCCCGTGAATATCTCTCGAGGGCACTAGGAACCACAATGGGCTGAAGCCCAAAGCTCCCTTTCGCAAGACACTTACTATTATTGGTTGTTACCCGATTCCCAATCACTTAAACATTGTACTGGATCTAACCCTAGTATATTTTGACTCTCTCTCTCCTACGGGGGAGACTATGTTTCGTCGACCCTGAGCACATCTTAACAGTAGCCAAACTTCTCACTCCTCATCACGGCTCCCGATGATAATCTCATTTCCCTTACCAGACCAACACACTAATATCCCAACTCCTAAGTTCATTTTGCACCATAATTTGATTTCTGCAGTTTTTATTAAACGCAAACCATCATAAGCCATATGATGTGTGCAATGAGAGGTACTCCAATTTATCATCCAAAATCCCTTTAATATTTATTGGAGGTCTATCATGATATGGTTAACCTAAATCCAAAAGTTTATAATTTTCCTAATTTATTTGATAATTTATTTAATTTCCAAAGCGATCCAAATGCCTTGGTTTGAACATAAAGTACTATTTTCATGCATGCAAAATGTTCCACAAAATTATCGTAAATAAAAGACAACTATTTATCAGTAAATCCAAGGTCTACAAATTTTTCAATAAGACTTAAACTTCTAAACATAATTTTTGGACATAACCTATATTAACCAAATTAAAGAGGCAAGTACTACCAATATTCTTCTAAAAATTCTGAGAAAATTCGAGGATGAACATAAGGACTTATGAACACTCCAAGTCAAGTTTCACAATTTATCAGGGAATAATGATCTCTATAATTTATTTTCTCATAATATTCCAAGTAATAGGTTAATGAACTAAGTACAACAATTATTCATTTAAAAATTGTAATAAAATTCTCATATGAACATAATGACCTACAAACACTACTGATCAAGTTTCCTAATTTTCCAATAAAAAGGGATCTCTAAATCTATTACTGATCATACTCTCGTGTTTATACATTTGTGAAGTAAGTACTGGGAATACACATCCAAAAATTGTAATAAAATTCAAGTAAGGGTAAATTAACCTAAGACATTCTCTGCCCAAATTCCATAACTTCCTACTAAACAGTGTGATCACAATAATTAAAAGATTACAAGGGCAAATGTCATATACTATAAGGAAGGCACTAAGTGAAATGTTCCTAAATTACTTATAAAATCACCAGAGGCTATAATTAACCTTATGGCCATACCTACCAATTAAGTTTCATAACTTTTCATTAAGTTTAGGTGGCTTATCTTGCATGTATAAGTCATGTGACCTAAACTAGGGTTATGGTTTTGAGGGGTTTATCCATCTCCAAAACCTCTAAAATTTTTATCAGAGGTCCTTAGATACCCTAGTATCCTCTCTGCAAAATTTCAAGTCCATACAAGGTCATTTGACCTCATGCCCTTCTCAAACCCCAAAGTCCTATCATAGGGTTTCAACTTGGGTCCTAGGGCAAACCTACCCCAAACCACCCCAGTACCCATATGAGGGTGTTAAATGTTATTTAAAACAAGTGGCCCAAGTATCAGCCTCTGTTGAGGTGGTTTGGCAACCTAAACCCACAAGTGCACTTTTGACCTAAATACCCTTATTATGGCAAGGGAATGATTTACAAGAATTCAATCCAAATCATCTCCAAATGAAATGAAAATTTATCCAGAGTCTTATGATGATCCCATGAACCACTCACCAAAATTAGGTTGAGTTTGGAGGTAATTTGGTCCCTTAATTAATTTACCGTATAGTAATTAAATAATTTCAAAAACTATAGAAACATTACCACCAAAAATTCTCACTTTTGGGAATAACCTAGGTATAGACTAGGGTGACTCTCTGTCCAAATTTCAGGTAATGTGGACAAGGTATGAAGTGGGGGCACATATTTTAATATCTATCTAACCCTAGGTATAGACCCCACCAAAATGAGAGCCCTGGTCAAACCAGGCACCCAAATTGGTTCAAACCAATTTTCAGATAAAGTAGACCCAAAGGGATACAATTTTGATATTCACCACTTTTCCCGATGCTACATCGAGGTATTTTTAAAAATTAGAAACATTAAATACAGATAGTGTGACTGAAATGAAATGAAATTAATTAAATTCCTAAAGTCTAAATCGACAGAGCATGAATCTTAAAGCAAAATCCAACGGCTCTGGGTTATCTTCTACCTCCAACCGACGGTGCCGATTGCTTCTTCCTGGAGCAACTTCCAAGCGCTGTCGCTGGCCACCTAGCCACCTCCCCGGCCGGCCACCACCACCACCACATACGTTGAGGTGGGCTATCGCCAGGCGGCAGCACAGCCGCCGGAGGGGCGGATTCCGGCGATCCCGACGGGTTCATTTCTATGGAAAAACCAGGAAAACTCCCTTCCCGATCGGGCTCAATTGAGCCCGATTCTTAACCCTAATGATTGCTACGATCTACCCACAGAGAGAGGAGGAGGGGAGGACCTTGCTTGAGGCCTGGAGATGCGTCGATCGCCAGGATTCCATTTGTGGGGGAGGTGTCTCCGGTGCTCTGCAATACCACAGTGAAGTCGTTTGACTCCTTCGGCAAGGTGTGGAAATGAAAGCTTGGTGCCTAGGGAAGCTTTTAAAACAATAAAAATGGGAAGTGGGGCGGGGGGGGGGGGGGGTCTAGCTGGTGGTGGACATTAATGACCCCTTCATGCAACTTTCAGCCATGGTGAGGGGGGGGGGTGTGTGAATTTGGGCTCAATCCACCCGGAAAACGGCTGGAAATTCCTCCTCTTCCCCAGAGGAATTGAATCCAGCAATAAAGAGGTGGAGGGAAGGGACAAGGCTTCAATGGCCATTAATGGCCATTGAAGGCACTATTCGGCAGTGGTGTTGTGGCACTGTTCTGGCCATGAACAGCCATGAAAATGGCCTCCTGGTCATCCTGGACTGAATGGGGGAGTGGATCAGCTAATGAAGAGTGGCCTTTGGTCTCCTTGGCCATGAATGGCTCCCTTTCACCCTTTTCTCTCTCCTCCATTAAGGAGAGGTTGGAGTTTTCTCTCTCCTAGTCATCTAGGTTGACCTTGCTGACCACTCCAGCCTATTGGCAGCCCATTAACCCATAATTTCCATGGAAATAAGGTTAGACCAAGTGGAAAGAGGGTGTGAGCTTAGGTTAGACCATTTGAGCTAAGTTTGACTTGACCTAACTTAGGGTTGACTTTGGTCAATTTGACCTTTTGAGTTGTCATCAATGGGTCCTTGGTGACCCATTGGACTCCCCTAAGGTCTAGGTAGGGTTGGGTAGGGTTGAGTTGGCACTTTCGAGGTCACCTGCCCTTAGGAAGGGTACTTTGACCAACTTAGGGCTAGGGTTGTAACGTCCCGAATCGCTCTAGGCCCCTAGTGTGTGTGTTTTGAGTCAGGAGGGTTGACTCAAGTCCTGAGAAGTGCAGGGAATTGGGCTGCACTTGTGAAGAAGTGGAGAAATCAGTGCAGAGTGACACGGGAGGTGACACGGGTAGTGACACGGCCGTGTCCCTACCCGTGTGCGTCGGGTTGAGCTCGACGAGCCGTGTCGAGATCGTCGAGAATCGTCGAGAACCGTCGAGCGGGGAACACGGGTAGTGACACGGGCGTGTCCCTACCCGTGTGCGACGAGTTGAGCTCGACGAGCCGTGTCGAGATCGTCGAGAATCGTCGAGATGCGTCGAGCGGGGAACACGGGTAGTGACACGGGCGTGTCCCTACCCGTGTGCGTCGAGTTGAGCTCGACGAGAAGTGTCGAGATGCAACCCGAGAAGTACACAGCCAATGACACGGCCAGGCACACGGCCGTGTCATGTGAACACGGGTCGGGACACGGGCGTGTCCCTACCCGTGTCAAACATTGAACCGACATGGAAACCGCCACGGCCGTTTCGCGGAAGCGGGACACGGGTACGGACACGGCCGTGTCCCTACCCGTGTCATATTTTGCTTATAAGGGGCAGAGGAAACCCTAGCTGTTTTCACTCTCATTTCACCCCCTATCTCCTGTGAGAACTCCTGGTGAGAGGAAAACCGCTGGAGCAAGTTCTACCGGAGGAGATTCGCCATCGCCGTGAAAGAGAAGATGCCGCCAAGGAGAACTACGAAATCCATGGCTAGAAATGGTGGTACCGCTGGAGCCAATGTGAGTTTCCTACCCTCTCCCTTGGTGCTAGATCTATAGTCATTTTCCTAGGAGAGACATCGACTCAAGAGAGTCTTGATGGAGAGGAGAAGATTTCTAGGTTAGGCCATGTTAGAACTTGTGTTCTAGATTTTAGATCTCTTCAACCCTTCCCCTTTTCTTCAATATGACGATGGGTGGATGGTCTCGTGAGGAGTTTATGGCCTTTGAGGTTGAATAAGGGAGGAGAATATTTCTGGAAAATTTAGGAACGATCGCCTTGAGGAGGAAGACGAACCGATGCCGTTCATTTTCCTTTAAGATGCGCGCAGAATCTGTATTCTGCGCGCAGCGATTTTATATTCCCTTTTTATGTAGGATATGTGCAGATCTGGGCTTTTGGCTAAACACGAAAGTTGTAGCCCTTGGAAATACCTTTCCAACGAGTGGTTGCACGACTTCAGGTGAGGTCTGTGGCCCCAGGGAAAACCTAATCGAATTTGCTGTCCGGCAGTTCCTGCACACAGAAACTGTGTTCTGTACGCAGCAGACTTCAAGTCCGATTTCAGATAGGATAACATCAAATCTGGGTTGAGGTCTGAATATGAAAGTTGTAGATCATGAAAAGATCTTTCCAACGAGGGGTTACACGCCTCCACCGGATTCCTGTAACTTCAGGAAACGCCGGTCGAATTTGCTGTCCAGTGCTAATCCTGCGCTGAAATTCTGGGTCTCTACATACGTTGTGGATTTGAAATTGGTGGATCTAATGTCGCAATTAATTCTAGATTTTGGAGAGATAATTTTATGTTAACCACCAAGTGTTATGGATGATAATATTTACTGTTTTAGAAATCAATTTATTATTGCAAATAGCTTGAGGCCTGTTGATTTCCTTATGTTTAATTGGATTGATTTGATAATACTTCGGTAAGTTGTCGTAAGAGCAAATCTTGTTTAGATCATGTTGAAATCACTTGGGATGATATATAGATGGGTAACCCATGGCCATGCATATGTTTTATATCGGATTGAATTTAGGAGTCCAATACTTAGAGAGTCGTCTCCCTACGGGTAGTGTTGTGAAGGGATGTAAGTGCGGTGTTGACCGTCACTTGTTTTGGTTATGTTGAGGTAAGGTGTGGATGGATGGTTGGGCTGTGTCCTCGTGCTCACTCCGAGACCCCTTCCATGGTATGATGAGGTTGTGAAATTGCATGTGGTGTGAGTCGACACGCGGTGTCGTAATCCTGGGTTAAGGATAGTGTGGCAGGTCTACGGGCTCGCCAGTCGTCACACCGACGGGATTTGGCAGTTAGACTTGGTCGGTTTGGGCTGTGTCCTCGGTGTTCACGTCCCGAGGCCCCTCCGACCATGTGAATGGTTGGGCTGTGTCCTCGTGCTTTCTTCCGAGGGCCCTTCCGGGTCACGCAAGGCCAGTTCGGGCTGTGTTCTTGGTGCACATCTACCCAAGACCCCGCTGGGCCATAGTACGCATGGGCTCCGCTGTTGTGTTCTTAGCGTTGAGGCGTATGGAGGCCTAGGTGAAGTAGTGTGATACCCGCCTAGTAGTAGAAGTGCCCGTTCTGCTGTCACCGCCTGGCCACGGCGGCTGATGCCTGAGAGGTTAGCTACCTGCTCGAAAAGTGGGAACTACAGTCTGTGTCGACATAGCAATTGCATGGGTGTGCATGGGTGAGTCATTGCATAGCATTCATAGCATTTCATATCATTGCACCACAAGATCCTCATCGTATAAGTTTGTATGGGCACTCTTATACGATGAGTTACTTTTATGTAACCCGATCCTTAACTTATAAGTTTGTATGGGCATTCTTATAAGTTAAGTTACTTTCCTGCTGTTACTTATACTTGCTAGTTTAGTGTAGCTCTTACTTAAATGCTGATTATGATGTTGTTACTCTTACATTACCTTGCCACCTGCTTGTACTTCCTTTACTTGCATACTTATTATATACTATACTCTTGTTCCTTTACTCCGCCCGGTGCCGAGGAGTCGCCGGGGGAGCGGATGTGAAACCACTTAGTCGTTTCGACTAACGGTTGCTACGTCTTCCTTTTTAGGAGGTCACGCCGCAGGTAGAGCAGCCGTAGACTACGCAGCAGGACAGGCAGGTCAGGACGACAGGGCCTGATGTGACGGTGCCGTCGATACCGTCTGTTACAGATGTTAGTGTTTTGATTACTCTGATGTAGCCCGTTTGGGCAATGTTTAGCTGTACTCTGATATATTGTAGAAGCATGTTTTAGCTTCTCATTATTGATGTATTTGGACATTATAACTTAGTGTGGATTTTGACTTCTGGATGTTTATTTATTTGGTTGGGTTGGCATGATTTATTGATATTGTTGTAGCCGGCGGAATAGGCGTCTTGTGGTACAGGTTAGCCCGTGTGCTAATGCTACCGCAAGGCGGCTGTTCCGGGCATAAGACTCCCTCTTCGTGCCGTGTTTTGGGATCCGGGGAGGGGGGGGTCTTACAAATGGTATCAGTTTGGCACGATCCTCAACTACGAAGTCATTCAACAATGGTGCCACCCCCGTTTGGTTAGTCAGTTTGGGGACAAACTGACTTAGCGGAAGCAGTGGTGTGCCCATATGTAATTCACATTAAGTTTGTCCAACTTAGACCTTAAGTTTAGCCAACCTGACCACAAATTTGTCGTGTACGTGTAGATTCCACTGCATGTTGAGCCGATGGGGGGCACTCCTACCCCTCCCATACCCACTCAGTTCGAACAGTCTGAGTTGGGGCAGACGCTCACCGCCATTCTTGATGCTTTTAAGGCACAGCAGGCTCCGGTGCAACAACAGGCCCCGAGCTCCAACTGGCTGAGCACCTTCCGGGCTCTCTCCCCTCCCGTCTACCTTGGGACGGAGTCAGCCGTACGTAGAGAGGAATGGCTAGACACGATACAGGAGTTGTTGGCCGGCATCCGTTGCCCAGCCAACATGGCAGTGACATTGGCAGTGTCCGTCTTGGACTTACATGCGAAGAGGTGGTGGAAGTCCCTCATGGGCTCTACCTTCCAAGGCCGGATCTACACAGAGATAAGTTGGAGTGAATTCTCGGGTGTTTTCTTGGAGCACTTTATCCCTACATCAGCCCGAGATGAGCTTGAGCAGAGGTTCCTTCTACTAAAGCAGGGATCAAAGTCGGTCACAGAATACCAGCGGGAATTCCAGCATCTCGCAAGGTTTGCGGACTCTTATGAGTTGGATGACAGAGGTTATGCTAAGCGCTTCTATAAAGGGCTGCGAGATCCCCTAAGGCAGTCCCTTTTGTTTATAGCGGATGGTAGCTTGGCGGAGATCATTGATATGGCGAAAAGATTGGAGGCGGACCACATGGGATGTAGTAAGAGGCCTGCGGAGGATGTGATGGAAGCCGGCCCATGGAATAAAAGGAGGCGAGACTTCAGAGGAGGAAGAGGTTATCAAAGAGGTGGCGGGCGTGTCCACCGAAACTATAGGGTGGAGCATCCAGTTCCGCAGCCGCCTGCGTTGCCTCCACCCCCACAGCCTCAGCGATTTCAACAACCTGAAGGGCGTCGTGGTCTGGTGTGCTTCGAATGCAACCAGCCGGGCCACATCCGACGTTTTTGCCCGCATCTATATGGGAACGTCCCTCCTGCTCTCCCTCCTGCTCTCCCTCCACCAGCTCCACGAGGACGGGGATATATGCGTGGTCGAGGACGAGGACCGCCAAGAGGAAACCCCGGACCGGTCCGGGATCAGGTGTACGCGCTTGACATGGCGCAGGAACGGAACCCACAAGATGTGATTGCAGGTATGATTTAATTAGTTTACATATTTGCATGGCTTAACATGAATTGATTAGAACTTATTAGACACTAGCAATAAGTTTTGGTCGTTGGCACTTAGGCACCGTGATTATTGGCGGGAAGACGGCCTATGCGCTGTTCGATACCGGTGCCTCACACTCTTTTGTGTCCGAGGATTTCATAAAAGACGTGGGGGATGTTCAGTACTTCACGGGAATAGCCCGACGTGTACGCCTTCCGGACGGCTCGGAGATGATCACGACCGCCAAGTGCGAGTTGGAGTTATTTATTGATGGGAAGGCCTTTGATACACCGGCCACGGTTCTGAGAATGCCGGAGTTTGACATCATTTTGGGCATGGCATGGCTCGATTGGCACTTCGCGAGGATCGACTGCGCGGAGAAGCGGATCTATTTGAGACGTGGAGACTCTGACGTCATCTTCCAAGGTATTGGCTTCGCTCCTCGCATGATGTTATCTTCCGTCCAGGTTGTAAAAGCTCATATGAAGGGGGATGAGGTCTTCATGATCTGGTTCGAGTTGAAGGAGGAAGCGTTGGAATTAAAGGATGTACGGGTTGTGCGGGATTTTCCCGAGGTATTTCCTGAGAAGCTACCAGGATTACCACCGCATAGAGAGGTCGATTTCCAGATTAATTTAGTACCAGGTGCCAAGCCTGTATCTAAGGCTCCGTACAGAATGGCCCCGAAAGAACTCGCGAAGTTTAGAGTTCAACTGCAAGAACTAGTAGATTCAGGGTTCGTTCGCCCCAGTTCATCACCATGGGGTGCCCCTGTGTTGTTCGTAAAGAAGAAGGATGGAACCCTGCGATTGTGCATAGATTATCAGGAACTCAATCGATTAACGGTGCGGAACACTTATCCGCTACCTCGGTTCGACGAGTTGTTCGATCAATTAGTGGGAGCACATTGGTTCTCTAAACTAGACTTGCGCTCTGGATACTATCAGTTGAGGATACAAGAGGGGGATATACAGAAAACAGCCTTCAGTTCGAGATATGGTTTGTATGAGTTCACAGTAATGCCGTTTGGGCTCACGAATGCACCTTCGGCCTTCATGAGCCTGATGAACAAGGTGTTTGAACCATACTTAGACATCTTCGTCATTGTTTTCATCGACGACATCTTGGTCTACTCAAAGACGGAGGAGGAGCATGTCGAGCACCTGACCTTGGTTTTGAAGAGATTGAAGGAGCATGCCTTGTATGCCAAGTTTAGCAAGTGTGAATTCTGGCTTAAGGAGGTAGCCTTCTTGGGGCATGTAATCAGTGGAGCAGGGTTAGCGGTGGATCCAGCTAAGGTGCGGGCCGTGAAGGAGTGGTCGCCCTTGAAGTCGGCGGCCGATGTACGAAGCTTCCTTGGACTTGCTGGCTACTACCGCAAGTTCGTGAAAGGATTTTCCAAGATTGCCCTTCCTCTTACCTCCTTGACGAAGAAGGGTGTGCCATTTGAGTGGACACCTCAATGTGAAGCGGCATTTCAAGAATTGAAAGATGGCTTACCTCCGCCCCCATCCTTGCACTTCCGTCTGGGAAGGAAGGATTCCAAGTTTACACGGACGCATCATATCAAGGGATGGGAGCGGTGCTGATGCAGCACGGGCATGTGATCGCTTATGCTTCAAGGCAGTTAAAGAAACATGAAATCAATTACCCGGTTCATGATTTGGAGTTGGGAGCAGTGGTGTTCGCTTTGAAGGTCTGGAGGCATTATTTATATGGCGTGCACTGCGAGATCTTTTCCGATCACAAAAACTTGAAGTATGTTCACACTCAGAAGGAGTTGAACCTGAG
Organism: Platanthera guangdongensis; assembly: GCA_039583875.1. Classification (NCBI taxonomy): domain Eukaryota; kingdom Viridiplantae; phylum Streptophyta; class Magnoliopsida; order Asparagales; family Orchidaceae; genus Platanthera; species Platanthera guangdongensis. The sequence goes on along the minus strand of CM077163.1, from coordinate 124,716,159 downwards.
ACAACGACGGTGGTTGGAATTTCTATGCGACTATGAGTTCACCATGAACTACCACCCCGGGAAAGCGAACTCGGTAGCCGATGCCTTGAGTAGAAAAGTGCCAGGCTCTAGCCCAGAGCCTCGGCTGATGAGCATGGAGTTGGCTCGGATGATCGAGGAGATGGAAATTACTCTAGTATTCAAGGATCCTTCGGCAGAGTATGCAGAGTATTTGGCCAACATGAGCATAGTTTGTGATATCCGAGACCGGATTCGGGTGGAGCAAGGAATGGATGCGGCCTTGGCCCCGGCAATCAAGACAATTGAAGATGGGACCACCGATGAGTACACACTCAAAGACAGCCTCATTTATTTTCGTGGCCGACTCTATATTCCCAAGGGCGGCAAAATTCGGGAGGATATCTTGAGAGAGGCACATTCCTCTCAATATTCAGTGCACCCTGGTATTGCTAAGATGTACGCCGGATTGCGGAAGACCATGTGTTGGCCGGGAATGAAGAAGGATGTTCGCTACTATGTTACACATTGCGAAGCTTGCCAAAGAGTGAAGGCTGAATGCAGGAGTCCCGGTGGTTTGTTGCAGTCACTGCCCATCCCCGAATGGAAGTTCGAGGATATCTCCATGGACTTTGTTCATGGGTTACCTCGTTCCCGCTCCGGGAATGATTCGGTGTGGGTTATTGTGGATCGACAAACAAAGGTGGCCCGGTTCATTCCAATGAAGAAGGAAGCACACGTGGATGTTTTGGTACGCCTTTTTGTGGAGCAATTTGTACGGTATCATGGCGTGCCCAAGACAATTGTTTCGGATAGGGATGGTCGGTTTACATCCAATGAGTGGAAGGCGGTACAGGCGTATTTGGGCTCACGCCTAACCTTTAGTACCGCATTTCATCCACAGACTGACGGGCAGTCTGAAAGGACCATCAGGACACTGGAAGATTTATTGAGGTTATGCGTGCTGGACAGAGGAGAGCCATGGGAAAGGCTCTTGCCCCTGGTGGAATTCTCCTATAATAATAGCCATCAGGCGAGCATCGGCATGGCGCCCCATGAAGCCCTTTACGGAAGAAGGTGTAGGACTCCCTTGTCTTGGGTGCAAGATGAAGATCCGAAGGCATTGGGAAACGAATACATAGATGATACTGATGCGGCGGTCAGATTGATATGGGATCGCATGTTGGAGGCTCAAAGTCGACAGGCGAAATATTACAATAGAAAGCACCGGATGGTGGAGTTCCAGGTGGGCGAAAAAGTGTTCCTTAAGATTCGGCCGATGCATGGAGTGTCACGGGTACGGGGAGTGAAAAAGCTCAGCCCAAGGTATGTTGGGCCTTATACTATATTGGAAAGAATTGGCCCGTTGGCCTATCGGTTGGAGTTACCACCGGAACTAGAAAATCTTCACGACGTGTTCCATGTATCGTCGCTTCGAAAAGCACTATTGCGGCCCGACCAATTTATTCCCACTACTGATGGTGCAGTGGCGTCGGATAGATCTGTGCGACTAGAGCCGGTGCGGATTGTTGACAGCGAGACAAGAACATTACGCCGTAAAAGTGTTCCCTTAGTGAAGGTGCAATGGTTGAATCATGGGAAGGAGGAGTACACCTGGGAGCCAATGGATTTGATGCAGCAACGCTACCCGGAGTTGTTTGCCCAAGGTAGTCTTATTTAAAAACGTATGATAAACTTCCTGTTAAGCTTTTTTTTTCCACACAGCCTAAGCCTGATTTCGGGGACGAAATCTTTTATTTTGTTTATAGGATTTGTAACGTCCCGAATCGCTCTAGGCCCCTAGTGTGTGTGTTTTGAGTCAGGATGGTTGACTCAAGTCCTGAGAAGTGCAGGGAATTGGGCTGCACTTGTGAAGAAGTGGAGAAATCAGTGCAGAGTGACACGGGAGGTGACATGGGTAGTGACACGGCCGTGTCCCTACCCGTGTGCGTCGGGTTGAGCTCGACGAGCCGTGTCGAGATCGTCGAGAATCGTTGAGAACCGTCGAGCGGGGAACACGGGTAGTGACACGGGCGTGTCCCTACCCGTGTGCGACGAGTTGAGCTCGACGAGCCGTATCGAGATCGTCGAGAATCGTCGAGATGCGTCGAGCGGGGAACACGGGTAGTGACACGGGCGTGTCCCTACCCGTGTGCGTCGAGTTGAGCTCGACGAGAAGTGTCGAGATGCAACCCGAGAAGTACACGGCCAATGACACGGCCAGGCACACGGCCGTGTCATGTGAACACGGGTCGGGACACGGGCGTGTCCCTACCCGTGTCAAACATTGAACCGACATGGAAACCGCCACGGCCGTTTCGCGAAAGCGGGACACGGGTACGGACACGGCCGTGTCCCTACCCGTGTCATATTTTGCTTATAAGGGGCAGAGGAAACCCTAGCCGTTTTCACTCTCATTTCACCCCCTATCTCCTGTGAGAACTCCTGGTGAGAGGAAAACCGCTGGAGCAAGTTCTACCGGAGGAGATTCGCCATCGCCGTGAAAGAGAAGATGCCGCCAAGGAGAACTACGAAATCCATGGCTAGAAATGGTGGTACCGCTGGAGCCAATGTGAGTTTCCTACCCTCTCCCTTGGTGCTAGATCTATAGTCATTTTCCTAGGAGAGACATCGACTCAAGAGAGTCTTGATGGAGAGGAGAAGATTTCTAGGTTAGGCCATGTTAGAACTTGTGTTCTAGATTTTAGATCTCTTCAACCCTTCCCCTTTTCTTCAATATGACGATGGGTGGATGGTCTCGTGAGGAGTTTATGGCCTTTGAGGTTGAATAAGGGAGGAGAATATTTCTGGAAAATTTAGGAACGATCGCCTTGAGGAGGAAGACGAACCGATGCCGTTCATTTTCCTTTAAGATGCGCGCAGAATCTGTATTCTGCGCGCAGCGATCTTATAGGCCCTTTTTATGTAGGATATGGGCAGATCTGGGCTTTTGGCTAAACCCGAAAGTTGTAGCCCTTGGAAATACCTTTCCAACGAGTGGTTGCACGACTTCAGGTGAGGTCTGTGGCCCCGGGAAAACCTAATCGAATTTGCTGTCCGGCAGTTCCTGCACACAGAAACTGTGTTCTGTACGCAGCGGACTTCAAGTCCGATTTCAGATAGGATAACATCAAATCTGGGTTGAGGTCTGAATATGAAAGTTGTAGATCATGAAAAGATCTTTCCAACGAGTGGTTACACGCCTCCACCGGATTCGTGTAACTTCAGGAAACGCCGGTCGAAGTTGCTGTCCAGTGCTAATCCTGCGCTGAAATTCTGGGTCTCTACATACGTTGTGGATTTGAAATTGGTGGATCTAATGTCGCAATTAATTCTAGATTTTGGAGAGATAATTTTATGTTAACTACCAAGTGTTATGGATGATAATATTTACTGTTTTAGAAATCAATTTATTATTGCAAATAGCTTGAGGCCTGTTGATTTCCTTATGTTTAATTGGATTGATTTGATAATACTTCGGTAAGTTGTCGTAAGAGCAGATCTTGTTTAGATCATGTTGAAATCACTTGGGATGATATATAGATGGGTAACCCATGGCCATGCATATGTTTTATATCGGATTGAATTTAGGAGTCCAATACTTAGAGAGTCGTCTCCCTACGGGTAGTGTTGTGAAGGGATGTAAGTGCGGTGTTGACCGTCACTTGTTTTGGTTATGTTGAGGTAAGGTGTGGATGGATGGTTGGGCTGTGTCCTCGTGCTCACTCCGAGGCCCCTTCCATGGTATGATGAGGTTGTGAAATTGCATGTGGTGTGAGTCGACACGCGGTGTCGTAATTCTGGGTTAAGGATAGTGTGGCAGGTCTACGGGCTCGCCAGTCGTCACACCGACGGGAGTTGGCAGTTAGACTTGGTCGGTTTGGGCTGTGTCCTCGGTGTTCACGTCCCGAGGCCCCTCCGACCATGTGAACGGTTGGGCTGTGTCCTCGTGCTTTCTTCCGAGGCCCCTTTCGGGTCAAGCAAGGCCAGTTCGGGCTGTGTTCTTGGTGCACATCTACCCAAGACCCCGCTGGGCCATAGTACGCATGGGCTCCGCTGTTGTGTTCTTAGCGTTGAGGCGTACGGAGGCCTAGGTGAAGTAGTGTGATACCCGCCTAGTAGTAGAAGTGCCCGTTCTGCTGTCACCGCCTGGCCACGGCGGCTGATGCCTGAGAGGTTAGCTACCTGCTCGAAAAGTGGGAACTACAGTCTGTGTCGACATAACAATTGCATGGGTATGCATGGGTGAGTCATTGCATAGCATTCATAGCATTTCATATCATTGCACCACAAGATCCTCATCGTATAAGTTTGTATGGGCACTCTTATACGATGAGTTACTTTTATGTAACCCGATCCTTAACTTATAAGTTTGTATGGGCATTCTTATAAGTTAAGTTACTTTCCTGCTGTTACTTATACTTGCTAGTTTAGTATAGCTCTTACTTAAATGCTGATTATGATGTTGTTACTCTTACATTACCTTGCCACCTGCTTGTACTTCCTTTACTTGCATACTTATTATATACTATACTCTTGTTCCTTTACTCCGCCCGGTGCCGAGGAGTCGCTGGGGGAGCGGATGTGAAACCACTTAGTCGTTTCGACTAACGGTTGCTACGTCTTCCTTTTTAGGAGGTCACGCCGCAGGTAGAGCAGCCGTAGACTACGCAGCAGGACAGCCAGGCCAGGACGACAGGGCCTGATGTGACGGTGCCGTCGATACCGTCTGTTACAGATGTTAGTGTTTTGATTACTCTGATGTAGCCCGTTTGGGCAATGTTTAGCTGTACTGTGATATATTGTAGAAGCATATTTTAGCTTCTCATTATTGATGTATTTGGACATTATAACTTAGTGTGGATTTTGACTTCTGGATGTTTATTTATTTGGTTGGGTTGGCATGATTTATTGATATTGTTGTAGCCGGCGGAATAGGCGTCTTGTGGTACAGGTTAGCCCGTGTGCTAATGCTACCGCAAGGCGGCTGTTCCGGGCATAAAACTCCCTCTTCGTGCCATGTTTTGGGATCCGGGGAGGGGGGGGTCTTACAAGGGTTGACTTGGCACTTTGGAGGTCATTTGCCCTTAGGAAGGGTACTTTGACCAACTTAGGGCTAGGGTTGACTTTGGTCAACCTAAACTCTTTGGTTGACCCCAATGGGTCCTTGATTGCACATTGACCTTACTTTAGGGTTAGGAGGGCATTAGTGGGGTCCAATTGGCTAGGGGAAGGTCAATTGACCCTATGTAGGCTAGTTTGACCCATTTATGGTTAGGGTTGACTTAGGTCAACTTGACCACTTTATCTGCCTACAGTGGGTCCTTAGTGGCCCTATGGACTACCCAAGGTGTTGGGGGTGTTATGGTAGGGTCACGGGTTCAAGGTGTAGCCTTAAAGTCAAACCCTTAGGTCTAAATGTTGAGGATGAGCTATAGGCAGACCAAGGTTATTTTCACCTTGGCCTTTGTTCACTTGGTCCATTGAGCTTCTGATGGTTTTTTCATGACCTAGTCATGACAAAACAAAATCCTAGAGGTCTAGTTGTTTGAGGGATGTTACAACAGCTGTGGACAAACTGAAGGCTATGGAGACTTCAATAGTGGAGCTGTCACTTTCAAAAAAGTGGCATATGTAAATGGTCTCAAACATAACCTAATATCCATAAGTTAGTTATGTGATGCAGGTTATCAGATTTGCTTTACTAATTTCAAATGTATTATTTATTCAAATAACCAAACTGTTTTAACAGGTTGTAGATAAGGGAATATATACCTAGTAAACTTTAACTCTGCTAGTTCAGAACTATGTTTATTCAATCAAGTTAGTAATAACAATATTATTTGCCATAAGAGACTAGGTCATGTTAACCTTAAGAACATCTCTAAGCTATCTAGGGACAACCTTGTCAGAGGATTGTCTTCTGGCCCCTACAAGAAGGAAATCCTATGCAAGGCTTGTCAAGAAGGCAAGTAAACTAAAAATAGCTTTAAGTCAATTAATAAGAGTGACTCGCCTAAGATTCTGTACTTGCTACATATTGATCTTTTTGGACCCATTGCTGTACAAAGCTTAGGAGGGAAGTCTTACACTCTAGTTATTGTAGATGACTTCTCTAGATTCTCTTGGGTGTTCTTCTTGAGAAACGAGTCAGATAACTGTTAAGTCCTTATTGACTTTCTTAAGAGCATAAGGATTGAGTATTCTACTCCAATTGCATTGATTATAAGTGATCATGGTACTGATTTTGAATCTCTTTCCATACAAAGATTTTGTGAGGAGGAAGGAATCATGCATTATTTCTCTGCTCTTAGAACTTCTCAACAAAATGAGGTAGCAGAAAGGAAAAACAGAACCCTCATTGAATTTGTAGGAACATTGCTTGCAGATGCACACATGCCCTATCCTTTTGGGCAGAGGCTGTAAGCACAGCAAACTATGTGCTGAATAGAAGTTTGATATACAAACTTAAGGGTAAGACCCCCTATGAATTACTCAAAGGGAAGAAACCTAAAATTGGTTACTTTAGAATTTTTGGATGTAGATGTTTCATTCATAACAATAATAAAAAACACATCAGAAAATTTGAAGCTAAAGCTACAAAGGGAATTTTTCTTGGATATTCCCAAGTTAACAAGGCTTATATGGTTTTTAATAAATCATCCTTAAAATGAAAGAATCTGTACATATTTCATTTGATGAAGCTAACATATATTATAAGGAGAAGGATTCTTCTACCTCAGATCTTTTGCAGGTACCTCACTTGTGTGAGAAATTGGGTGAGTTAAACCTTACACAAAAGGTCATATCACAGGAAACTCCATAAGCTGATGAAGACAGTGAAGAGGAATTTTTGGAAGTAGTTGAACATCCTTCAAAAGCAGACATTACTCCACAAGAGGAATTAACTCCAAATGTTGTTGCTGAACTAACTACACCCACTGACCTTGTCATACTAAGGAAACACCCGAGATCTCAAGTGATTGGGGACATATCAGAAGGTGTACAGACAAGGCATCAACTCATCCAAGATATGATGCATGCATATTTCCTCTCTCAAATTGATCCTCAATCCATAAATGATGCAGAGCAAGATCCACACTGAATTATTGCAATGTACGAGGAGCTCAATCAATTTGAGAGAGGCAGAGTTTGAGACTTGGTTCCAAGGCCCAAAGGCTATGTTGTAATTGGAACCAAGTAGGTATTCAGAAACAAACTTGATGCCCAAGGTGTAATTGTGAGAAATAAGGCAAGGCTTGTTGCTTCAAGGCTATAGGCAAGAGGAAGGCATAAACTATAATCAGACCTTTGCTCCTATTGTAAGGCTAGAAGCAATCAAGATTTTTATTGCTTATGCTGCTTTTAAGAAGTTTAAAGTCTACCAAATGGATGTCAAGAGTTCTATCTTGAATGGAGAACTAAAGCAAGAGGTTTACGTTGAACAACCCCCAGGTTTTAATTCTTCTAGTCATCCCTCATATGTTTTTAGACTGCATAAAGCTCTCTATAGTTTAAAGCAAGCATTAAGAGCTTGGTATGCGACCTTAGCTAGCTCTGGATATAGCATAAATTCTCTAGATGCATTGTACATAGGACATTATTCACTAGGCACCATAAGGATCAAATATTGTTAGTACAAATTTATGTAAATAATATTATATTTGAGTCTACAGATTCCAAACTATGCAATAGGTTCTCTAACCTCATGCATTCAAAGTTTGAAATGAGTAGCATGGGTGAGCTCTCCTACTTCCTTGGTCTCCAAGTGAAGCAGCTATCTGATGGCATCTTCATATCCCAGGCTAAGTGATGAATTGTAAATATACGTATTTTTGTGCACATTAATTTAGTCATTTTCATTTATTTTCGTCGTTTTTACTTATTTTTGTTCAATAAAATGCTCTATTTTTGTAAATTTACTACTAACTTGTTTTATTTTATTTTTCAGAAAAATTCCAAAATCTGCCAAAATTGGGCATTACACGCCCGTATTATTTTGATCAAGCCCGTGACCAGGGCGTGATAGCTCAAAATCCCGTGAAGTTGCAAATTTCTGAAGTAAAAAGCTTGACACGCCTGGTGACACGCCCGTGTCACCCGACACGGGGCGTGACAGAAGCCCGTGTCCACTCCACTCGACGAATTCAGTTCAACGATCGTCAAACCCACGACACGGCCAGAGTCACGCCCGTGACCTAGTGCGTGACTCAAACTCAGCGCGACGATTTCAACTCGACACTTTCCACTCGACGATTGTCGAGTGTCGACACCAACCGACATGCCCAGCGTCACGCCCGTGACCTGGGGCGTGACCATTCCACCTGGCTCGACAACACCCGCGCGACGACTTTCGGCGCAACCCGTGCCCGGTTCTACCTCGCCGACATGCCCACCGTCATGCCCGTGACCAGGGGCGTGACCAACGCGAGACCGACACGTGTCCAACACGACGTCAACTTTGCCATCAAATCGTCGGCCGCCTTCGCAAACAGTAGTGACACGCCCACCGACACGCCCGTGTCGGAGGGCGTGTACTTTGCTTTTTTTTTCCCTATAAATTCCCCACTTCTGTAATAACCAAGGATTCACATTTTTGAGAAACTTTAGTGTGTTTTGTGGGCTGCATCCGTGGATTCCCTTGCTATGTAAGGAGATTTCTCCCCCCTTTTCTTTCATGTTCGTTTTTGCTTTAGCTTTAGCCTTGTAATAGCTTTGTAATAGCTTTATAATAGTCTTCTTTAATCAATAAAAATGTTAGTTTTCCTCTTCTTAAATGGATTTGGAATGAACTCATGTGCCCACTTTTCTTCTTATTTTATCCTTAGGTTTTCCTTTGTTTTTTCTCTTCATGAAAAGTGTGTGTGTGTGTATGAGTGTAACCTTTTATTACTCATGTTTTTAAATTGTCCTCATGATTAGGTATGATAAGTTCTCCTCTTTTTCACCATGTCCTTTTCTTAAGAGACTTATGTTTTCATTCTTATGTATTTATAAAAGAGATTTTAAAAGTGATTTTGTTCCTTTTTACTTTGTATTTTTTTAGGATTGTGAAACTTTTTTTTGTTCTTTTCATTTTCTCTTCAACTTTTTTATCACTTTTATGAATTCTTAAGAATGAAAAAGTTATAGTTTTAATTTTTGAGCACCTTTAATTTTGACTTTATTTTGGAAAACTTTTTGCTCATTCTCTTTTTATTTGTTCTTTTTATGTGTTTTGGGTAAGCTTTAGTAGTAGAAATCCTGTTATTTTAATTTATAAGAAACTTTGATTTTTCTTTATTGTTAGTGTGTGTGAGTGTATGAGCATAAATTTTCACTTTGTTCTTCTTAATTTTCATGACGAGTGTGTGAGTGTAGGTGTTAAATTTTCATGCTTTATTTTCGAGTTTTATGTTATTGCTTTCTTCAATTATGTAGAGTGCGTGTGTGTAGAAGATAAATTTTCATGCTTTATTTTATCGCTTTCTTCAATTACGTAGAGTGCGTGTGTGTAGGAGATAATTTTATTGCTTTCTTTCAATTATTTAGAGTGTGTGTGTTAGCGTTTATTTCCTCCTACTCGCTAGGAGTTAAATGGCCGGATTTTGTTTACCGCCAGCTCATTTGAGTTAAATGGCTGGTCTTTTATTTTCCTGTAATTATTTTATTAGGACTTGTAATTGTATTTATTTTCGCCTACTCGTTAAGAGTTAAATGGCGTGCCCTTTATTTCCCGCCTACTCGTTTGAGTAGAACTTGTAATTTTCCTTTTTTGTAACTTAGTTTCTGTTTTATTTATAATTTGGAGTGTGCGTGAGTTCTTGTTTTAGCTAACTTTTCAGCTTTCTAAATGTTTGTTATTTTTTAGGTCCTCTTCTTATAATCATTTAGTGTTTAATTTCGAACTCGCGCCTCATTAAATTATAAAGCCGTCTCCATACCGATGTGTGTCTAATCGCTATTAGCCTCGGCATCGAAGAGCATTGGGACATTTAAAATGATTTGTAATAATTAAAGCTCTTTATTTTCACTTTAATTTAAGGACTTAAGGTTTACCCCGGGTTAACGACGCATAGGACAACAAATTGATGTGTTGCCCCTATTTCCGTTATCCATACACTAGCTAGCCGAGAGGCCGTGCGTATGGACAGATCACCACTGGGTAAATAGAGTTGCGTGCATATGCTCGAGAGAGGACAAGCGTAATTCTACCGGATTGGGTTCCCCACCCAATAGCGGGGTTCTTAGCGTAAAGCGGGCGTTAAGAGGAATCCTTCGTCGGACTAACGTTCGGTCGAATAGTCTTAGCGTTCAGGTGAGCAATATTCCTATAGATAAGTGTGCTCACATTTGTGGAACCTCCACGGCCAAGTTTCCTTTTATTAATTTGAAAACTAAGCCCTACAATTATTAAAAAATATTTTAGTCTTAATCCGATTTGATGCCGAGCGTCAGCCCTTCATCGAATATTTTCTAAATCATTTTTTCGCTCCTTTACTTTTTTCATCTTTACTTAATTAAAATATCCACCTTACTTTCAGTAAAATAATAGTCCTCCCGGAGGAGTAAGAATAGTCAACACGACCCCGAGAACAAAACAACCTCGGTATTCCCCCTGAATATCGATTACTACTTGCAATAGGTGCACTTGCCTCCTATAGTACACCCGCGGCGATTGACTCACCGAACCAACCACAGTAAGAGTCTGTTCGCGGGCGCATCAAGTTTTTGGCGCCGTTGTCAGGGAAGCTTCGAGTTGCTATTTTGAATTCCGGAGTCTATTACTTTTACTTATTTTCTATAAACAAAAAAAAAATAAATACTCTATTTTAAATAAAATCAAAAAAACAAAAAAGAGTTTATTTTGTTTTATTTTTGTTTGGGTGTATGACCCGTGGACAACCCTCCGAGTCTGAAGATTTTGACTTCGACCCTGAGATCGAACGCTCTCTTGCGCGTATTCGATCTCAACGCCAAATTCCTTCTTTAGACCCCGAAGAATCTATCGGAGAACCCTCTGTTGTACTTATGACCACCCCTAACCCTGCCCCGACGTCCGAGCGTACTATGTCTTATTACGCCCGGCCTAACCTGGACGATGCGGGGTCTAGTATTGTTCACCCTGCGGTGGCGAATAATAATTTTGAAATAAAGTCGAGTGTCATTCAAATGGTCCAAAATGTCGTGCAGTTCGATGGACTGTCGGATGAGGACATGAATGTCCACTTGTCCAACTTTTTGGAAATATGCGACACCTTCAAGATTAATGGCGTCACTGATGACGCCATTCGCTTGCGTTTATTTCCTTTTTACCTTAAGTCCAAAGCCAAGGCATGGTTGAATGCCCTCCCACGAGAATATATCACAATGTGGGCTGAGTTGACAGAGTGGTTCCTAACGAAGTACTTTCCGCCCGCAAAAACTGCAAAGTTGCGGGTAGACATTTCTTCGTTTGTGCAAAATGATAATGGGTCTCTATATGAGACTTGGGAACGGTTTAGGGAATACCTCCGCCGGTGCCCGCACAACGCGCTGCCAACGTGGTTGCAAGTTCAAATTTTTTATAATGGGCTTAATTTTCAGATGCGTCAAATGATTGACGCGGCTGCCGGGGGTACACTAAACAACAAAACCCACGAGGCCGCCCAGGCTTTGTTTGAAGAGATGGCTATGAACGCCTATCAATGGAACGTCCTGCGGGGACGACCAAAGCTAGCGGCTGGTCTTTTTGAAGTGGATGTCACTACTCTCTTAACCCTTCAAGTTGAAAGGTTAACAAAGCAGGTGGCAGAGATGTCTGCTGCCTCCTCCACTCCGCCTTGTTTTATTCCCCCTAACGTCTGCGTGGCTGAAGAGTTCGTGGATTTCATGGGAAATTCGGGTCGTCCTTCCTTCAACCCCAACAACAACCCTTATAGTAATAACTATAATCCGGGTTGGAGGAATCACCCCAATTTCTCTTGTAGAAACCCGAACAATGCTCAGCGTCCCCCTATTTCTTATGCGCCCGGATTTCTGCCTCCTCCTCTTCCAAAACCCTCCCCGATGGAGGAAACTTTTTCGAAGTATATTGCGTCCAACGAGTCAAATATCCGGAACATCACCGGATCGCTAAAAACTCTCGAACAACAGGTTGGACAACTGGCAAGGATGATGTCCGAGCACGCGCTCGGGGCAATGCCGGGAAACTCAGAGCCCAATCCGCGGGAGAACGCCAACGCTATAACCTTCCGTAGCGGAAAGGAGGTGGTCAATCCAAAACAGACCGACCCTCAGGTACATATTTCATCTCCTACCCCTCTTCCCCTTTCTTCGATTACGCGACCTTTATCAATTTTAAAAGAAAAAATTATTTTAAACAAGGCCCTTCCATATCCGCATAAGTTAGATAACGAGCGTAAGGACGCGCAATATGAAAAATTTATTTTATTATTAAAACAAATTCATGTTAATGTTCCTTTTTGCGAGACTATCTCGCAAATGCCCATATATGCAAAATTTTTAAAAGACTTACTTTCTAATAAACGTAAATTAGAGGATATTTCGCATGTATCTCTCAACGCCGTCTGCTTGGCGGCCCTTACTAATAAATTGCCCACAAAACAAAATGACCTGAGACGGTTTTCCATCCCGTGCCTTTTTGGCGATATATTAGTAAAGTACGCCTTAGCTGATTTAGGGGCTAGCATTAATCTGATGCCGTTCTCGCCCTTTTCATGTTTAGGTTTGGGTACTCCTAGTCCTACGAATATGCGCATCCAATTAGCAGATCGCTCTGTTAAGTTCCCTATCGGGTTTGTGGAGGACGTCCTTGTCCGAGTAGATAAGTTTACCTTCCCGGTAGACTTCGTCATCTTAGACATCGAGGAGGACGCCGAGGTACCGATAATACTCAGTCGCCCTTTTCTCGCTACCTCCCGCGCACTAATAGATGTTAGTAATGGTCGTCTTCTCCTCCAGGTAGGAGATGACCAAGTTACTTTCTCTATTAATCCCTCGATGGACAATTTGCAATCGAGTGACGATTTCTGCTATTCTTTAGATACCTTTTTTGGAGATCGTTCTTCTCCCGTTTTCGAGTCCGTATTTTTAAACGACGATATTTATGCTCTCGAAAATTTTAAATGCGATGAGGATACCTCTTTAGACTTGCCTTTCGAACCAATTGGTAAGAAAGACATGGGAATTAAAACCTCCCTAGAAGAACCGCCCATCCTACACCTCAAACCCTTAACCACATCACTCAAATACGCATTTTTGGGAAAAGGCGATACGCTTCCCGTTATTATTTCTTCGGACTTGAGTGATTCGGAAACTTCCAATTTATTGGAAGTTTTATTTAAACATCGCCACCCAATTGCGTGGCAAATCTCTGACTTAAAGGGGATTAGCCCCTCCTTTTGCACCCATAAGATATTTCTTAACGATAATTGCCGCAAAACGATTCAGCCGCAGCGTCGTCATAACCCAAACATGAAAGACGTCGTTAAAGCCGAGATTATTATGTTATTAGATGCGGGGATTCTCTACCCTATTTCGGACAGTGCATGGGTTAGTTACGTGCATGTCGTGCCCAAGAAGGGCGGTCTAACCGTATTGGCGAATGAGCATAACGAGCTCGTCCCAACTCGTACTGTTACGGGTTGGTGAGTGTGCATCGATTATAGAAAACTTAATGATGCCACCCGCAAGGACCATTTCCCTCTGCCTTTTCTGCACCAGATTTTAGAGCGTTTATCCGGTCATCCATTTTATTGTTTTCTTGATGGTTTCTCGGGGTTTTTCCAAATCCCTATTTCCCCCAATGATCAAGAGAAAACAACTTTTACTTGCCCGTTTGGCACCTTCGCCTATCGAAGAATGTCATTTGGACTCTGCAATGCGCCGGCTACATTCCAAAGATGTATGCTAGCGATCTTTGGCGAGCTAGTAGAAGACATTATGGAAGTCTTTATGGATGATTTTTCTATTTTTGGACGCTCTTTTCCCGATTGCCTTCACAATTTAGATCGTGTCCATCAACGGTGCGAGGACACAAGCCTTGTATTAAATTGCGAAAAATGCAATTTTATGGTTCGAGGAGGTTTGGTCCTCGACCATATGATTTCGTCTAAGGGGATAGAGGTGGATAAGGCCAAGATAGAAATCATAGAAAAACTTCCGCAACCAACAAACGTAAAATCTATTAGGAGTTTCTTAGGCCATGCGGACTTTTACCGACGCTTTATTCAAGATTTTTCAAAAATAACAAAGCCACTTACTCACCTCTTGGAAAAGGAATCACGTTTCATCTTTAGTAGCGAATGCGAGTCCGCCTTTAATTTAATAAAACAAAATCTTACCACTTCACCAATTTTAGTGGCCCCTAATTGGTCCCTTCCGTTCGAAATTATGTGCGACGCTAGTGATATTACCTTAGGTGCCGTTCTTGGCCAACACATAGAAAAATATTTTCATCCAATTTATTACGCTAGCAAGACGCTCACTTCCGCACAAGTAAATTACACGACAACGGAAAAGGAACTCTTAGCCGTCGTCTTCGCTTTTGATACGTTTCGCTCGTATATAACGCTTTCTAAAGTTATCGTTTTTACCGATCACTCCGCGCTTAAATATTTATTAGCTAAAAATGATGCGCAGCCCCGCCTTCTTCGATGGATTCTCCTCCTACAAGAGTTTGATTTGGAGATCCGAGATAAGCGGGGAGCGGAAAATGTAGCGGCAGACCACCTCTCCCGTTTAGAAAATCCGGGTGCGGAAGCGCTCGTCGAATTTGAAATAAATGACAGATTCCCCGAGGAACGCCTCCTTGCCATTCATCATTCTTTGTCATCTTCGCCTTGATTCGCAGACTTTGCAAATTACTTAGTAGCGCAGGTGCTTCCTAAAGAGTTTTCAAGTCATCAAAAGAAAAAATTCTTTTCTGACTTGCAAAATTTCTTTTGGGAGGACCCATTTTTTTTTCGTATCTGCGCGGACCAAGCGGTCCGAAGATGCGTTGCGGGTGTGGAGTGCTTGCAAATTCTTAAGCACTGCCACGAGGGTCCAGCCGGTGGGCATTATCAAGCCAACCGGACCGCTCGGAAGGCGCTAGAGGCTGGCTACTTTTGGCCCACTCTCTTCAAAGACGCGCATAATTTTGTGCGCGCATGCGATAGCTGTCAGCGGTCTGGTAACATCTCTCGTCGCGACGAGATGCCCCAAAACATGTTTTTAGAGTGCAAAGTCTTTGATTTATGGGGCATAGATTTTGTTGGCCCCCTACCTCCGTCTTTTAAAAATATGTATATTTTAGTGGCGGTCGACTACGTATCGAGGTGGGCTGAAGCACAAGCTCTCCCCACAAACGATGCGCTAGTCGTCGTTACATTTATTAAAAAACTATTTTCTCGCTTCGGCACGCCTCGCGCAATTGTTAGTGATATGGGAACGCATTTCTGTAACGCTCTTATGGCTAAGATGTTAGCTAAATACGGAGTCACGCACAAGCTTGCCACCCCATACCACCCGCAAACAAGTGGCCAAGTTGAGGTAGTAAATCGAGAGATTAAGCGAATTTTAGAAAAACCGTTTCACTAAATAGGAAAGATTGGTCCATTAAACTCGACGATGAGTTGTGG
The DNA here is from genome assembly GCA_039583875.1 of Platanthera guangdongensis. Lineage (NCBI taxonomy): Eukaryota > Viridiplantae > Streptophyta > Magnoliopsida > Asparagales > Orchidaceae > Platanthera > Platanthera guangdongensis. The sequence continues at coordinate 124,700,560 of CM077163.1, read as the reverse complement.
GCGTATCGGACGGCATACAAAATCACAATTGGTTGTACGCCATTCCGGTTAGTCTACGGCAAAGCGTGCCATTTACCCGTAGAACTCGAGCATCGCGCTCTTTGGGCTTTAAAACTCTTAAACCTCGACGCCAACTTAGCTGCTCAGAATAGAAAACTGCAACTAAATGAGCTCGATGAATGGCATGCGAACGCTTACGAGAGCAATAAATTCTATAAGAAGCGTTCTAAGTTATATCACGATCGAAATTTAAAGTCCCCAAAAATATTTTCTCCGGGCGATCTTGTCCTTCTTTATAATTCACGCCTTATGATTTTTCGGGGTAAACTAAAATCTAGATGGTCTGGTCCCTTCTTAGTTGAAGAAGTCTTTCCATATGGGACCGTACTCGTCTCCCACCCAGAAAGAGGTTCGTTTAAAGTAAACGGTCATCGGCTTAACTTATACATAGCAGGCGACCCAGTGATCGAGCATTACGAAACCATAACCCTCCTCGATCTATAACTCCGTCAAAATAGTCAAGCTACACGACTATAAACAAAGCGCTCCTGGCAGGCATCCCTCGCTTATCTTTTTCGCTCTTTTCTTATTATCTTTGCTGCTTTTTCTAATAAATGCAGGGTTTCTAATGGACTTCCCCGATCACGCATCAGGGACGTCTCTACCCCCCCCCCTCTCTTTACTTTTGTACATATAACATTGTTGTTCCGCATACTTACGTTGCAACATTGGGGACAATGTTGGACTTAAGTATGGGGGTATTTTCGTGCTTTACTTTCTGCACTTAAATTTTTCTGCATTTCAAAAATACAAAAAAATACATATAACAACAAAACAAAAACAAAAAAAATCTTAAAATGAGAAAAAAAAATTAAAATGAAAAAATGACAAAACCAAAAAAAAATTTCATTTTCTTTTTCTTTCTTTTTTCCAAAAACTCAAAAAAATTATAAAACAAAAACAAAAAAAACAAACAAAAACAAAAATAAAAAAATATTTAGTTTCATTTTGTAAATATTTTTATGTAAATAATCTTCTCTCTCCCCCTTCCGCTTCCCTTTCATTCTTGTAAATAATATTTCTTTTTCTCCCAATCTTTGTAAATAGAATGAAAATTTTCTTAAAAAAATATATAAAAAAAACATTTTTATGTATATATTATTGACATAAACTTAAAAAACCAAAAAAGATAATAGTTCAAAAAAATTCAAAAAAATTGAGAAAAACAAAAATATAAAAAAAAGATAATAAATGAAAAACAAAAAAATGATGATAAAAACTATAAAAATAAAAAAAATGTTTTGAAACAAATAAATCTAATATTCCATCCTTAACTTTCCTGCTATCCAAAAATTCTGTTTTGAGTTTATTTATATGTGAATACTATTAATTCTCTGTTTGCTATTTATTTGTTAATTATTGAGTGAAAAATTTAAATAGCTGGGGTTAAGTTTTAAAGAATTCATTATGCTTTGTTAAAAAGAGCGAATTCATTTTAGGCACTACTTCTAATTTTTCATTGATAGGAGCACGTGTATTATGTTAGGAAATAACGACTATAGAATTCAATTATACTTTCTTTTAGCTTTCTGAAAAATTGGAACGTAAAAATTATTAAGGTTGCTCTCAAACATTTTTAGGATTAAAGATCTAGTTTTCTTTTCTCCCCTTACTTATCATGACCTACTCGGCATGATAAAATTTTTATCCTTAAAAGATCCTATGTCAATGATAATAAGATTTCGTTCCGTAAACATAAGCACCCAATAATTTAAAAAGATTATATGTTATGGAGTAAGAGGATAAAATTCATTACTCCTACATATATACATTGGGTTAATTTTACTCTTATGAAGTTGAAAAACAAAAATCATATTAGGAAAATAAGATTTCATTTTCCTAATAATTCAAAAAAAATGGAGGTTCGAGAAAAAATTACCTCACCTCAAAATCAAAACCCACTTCATAAACCCACTACCCCCTAATAGACAATTACACGATTCTAGAATTAATTCAAAAATCTATTTGAGAGCATAATTAGTAAATTGTATTATTTCCAGTAACACTCCTATAAGCTAGAGTTCATATAATTCCAAACTATTTTCGTTAATCTAACCATTACAAATATTGCCTTCTATTTGATTACATCAATAAGTCTTTTGGCCAAAACTTTTGCGCTATTTAAATCATCTACATAATTTTTGGACTTAACTCTTACACCCCGTATATTTATTTCGATCTCTCTTATAATTGATTAAGCGGTAGCTAAACTTAGAGTTTTTTCTATTCCTTATAAATTCACCTCAAACTTTTGCACTATAATAGCAAAAGCTTAAGTATGGGGGTATTTGATGAATTGTAAATATACGTATTTTTGTGCACATAAATTTAGTCATTTTCATTTATTTTCGTCTTTTTTACTTATTTTTGTTCATTAAAATGCTCCTATTCTTGTAAATTTACTACTAACTTGTTTTATTTTATTTTTCAGAAAAATTCCAAAATATGCCAAAATTGGGCAGCACACGCCCGTGTTATTTTGATCATGCCCGTGACCAGGGCGTGATAGCTCAAAATCCCGTGAAGTTGCAAATTTCTGAAGTAAAAAGCTTGACAAGCCTGGCGACACGCCCGTGTCACCCGACACAGGGCGTGACAGAAGCCCGTGTCCACTCCACTCGACGAATTCAGTTCAACGATCGTCGAACCCGCGACAAGCCCAGAGTCACGCCCGTGACCTAGGCCGTGACTCAAACTCAGCTCGACGATTTCAACTCGACACTTTCCGCTCGATGATTGTCGAGTGTCGACACCAACCGACACGCCCAGCGTCACGCCCGTGACCTGGGGCGTGACCATTCCACCTGGCTCGACAAGACCCGCACGACGACTTTCGACACAACCCGCGCCCAGTTCTACCTTGCTGACACGCCCACCGTCACACCTGTGTCTAGGGGCGTGACCAACGCGAGACCGACACGTGTCTAGCCCGAAGTCAACTTTGCCATCAAATCGCCGGCCGCCTTCACAAACAGTAGTAACACGCCCACCGACACGCCCGTGTCGGAGGGCGTGTACTTTGTTTTTTTCCCTATAAATTCCCCACTTCTGTAATGACCAAGGGTTCACATTTTTGAGCCACTTTAGTGTGTTTTGTGGGCTGCATCCGTGGATTCCCTTGCTATGTAAGGAGATTTCCCCCCCCCCCACTTTTCTTTCATGTTTGTTTTTGCTTTAGCTTTAGCCTTGTAATAGCTTTGTAATAGTCTTCTTTAATCAATAAAAATGTTAGTTTTCATCTTCTTAAATGGCTTTGGAATGAACTCATGTGCCCACTTTTCTTCTTATTTTATCCTTAGTTTTCCCTTTATTTTTTCTCTTTATGAAAAGTGTGTGTGTGTGTGTGTATGAGTGGAACCTTTTATTATTCATGTTTTTAACTTGTCCTCATAATTAGGTATGATAAGTTCTCCTCTTTTTCACCATGTCCTTTTCTTAAGAGACTTATGTTTTCATTCTTATGTATTTATAAAAGTGATTTTAAAAGTGATTTTGTTCCTTTTTACTTAGTATTTTTTTAGGATTGTGAAACTTTTTTTGTTCTTTTCATTTTCTCTTCAACTTTTTTATCACTTTTATGAATTCTTAAGAATGAAAAAGTTATAGTTTTAATTTTTGAGCACCTTTAATTTTGACTTTATTTTGGAAAACTTTTTGCTCATTCTCTTTTTATTTGTTTTTTTATGTGTTTTGGGTAAGCTTTAGGAGTAGAGATCTTGTTATTTTAATTTATAAGCAACTTTGATTTTTCTTTATTGTTAGTGTGTGTGAGTGTATGAGCATAATTTTTCACTTTGTTCTTCTTAATTTTCATGAAGAGTGTGTGAGTATAGATGTTAAATTTTCATGCTTTATTTTCATGTTTTATGTTATTGCTTTCTTCAATTATGTAGAGTGCGTGTGTGTAGAGATAAATTTTCATGCTTTATTTTATCGCTTTCTTCAATTACGTAGAGTGCGTGTGTGTAGGAGATAATTTTTTTGCTTTCTTTCAATTATGTAGAGTGTGTGTGTGTTAGCGTTTATTTCCGCCTACTCGCTTGGAGGTAAATGGCCGGATTTTGTTTACCGCCTGCTCATTTGAGTTAAATGGCTGGTCTTTTATTTTTCTGTAATTATTTTATTAGGACTTGTAATTGTATTTATTTCCGCCTACTCGTTAATAGTTAAATGGCGTGCCCTTTATTTCCCACCTACTCGTTTGAGTAGGACTTGTAATTTTCCTTTTTTGTAACTTAGTTTCTATTTTATTTATAATTTGGAGTGTGCGTGAGTTCTTGTTTTAGCTAACTTTTCAGCTTTCTAAATGTTTGTTATTTTTTATGTCCTCTTCTTATAATCATTTAGCGTTTAATTTCGAACTCGCGCCTCATTAAATTATAAAGCCGTCCCCATACTGATGTGTGCCTAATCGCTATTAGCCTCGACATCGAAGAGCATTGGGACATTTAAAATGATTTGTAATAATTAAAGCTCTTTATTTTCACTTTAATTTAAGGACTTAAGGTTTACCCCGGGTTAACGACGCGTAGGACCACAAATCGATGTGTGGCCCCTATTTCCGTTATCCATACACTAGCTAGCCGAGAGGCCGTGCGTATGGACAAATCACCCCTGGGTAAATAGAGTTGTGTGCATACCCTCGAGAGAGGACAAGCGTAATTCTACCGGATTGGGTTCCCCACCCAATAGCGGGGTTCTTAGCGTAAAGCGGGCGTTAAGAGGAATCCTTCGTCGGACTAACGTTCGGTCGAATAGTCTTAGCGTTCAGGTGAGCAATATTCCTATAGATAAGTGCGCTCACATTTGTGGAACCTCTACGGCCAAGTTTCCTTTTATTAATTTGAAAACTAAGCCCTATAATTATTAAAAAATATTTTAGTCTTAATCCGATTTGATGCCGAGCGTCAGCCCTTCATCGAATATTTTCTAAATCATTTTTTCGCTCCTTTACTTTTTTCATCTTTACTTAATTAAAATATCCACCTTACTTTCAGTAAAATAATAGTCCTCCCGGAGGAGTAAGAATAGTCAACACGACCCCGAGAACAAAACAACCTCGGTATTCCCCCTGAATATCGATTACTACTTGCAATAGGTGCACTTGCCTCCTATAGTACACCCGCGGCGATTGACTCACCGAACCAACCACTGTAAGAGTCTGTTCGCGGGCGCATCACTAAGTATGCTAAGGAGCTTCTTAAAAAGTTTGGGATGGCTGATGCATCAGCAAAGAAAACACTCATGACCAATAATGTTGTAATAGACTCTGATGAACATGGGAAACTTGTTGATCAAAAATTATATAGGGGCATTCTTGGGTCCCTACTATACCTTATAACAAGCAGACCTGACATAATGTTTGTCACATGTCTTTGTGCTAGGTTCCAAGTGAACCCTAAAGAATCTCATCTAATTTTCTTAAAAAGGATTTTGAGATATATAAAGAGTTATCCTAGTCTTGGACTTTGGTATCCCATTGAGTCAGAGTTTGAGTTAACTGGATACTTAGATGCTGAATTTACTAGATGCAGAGTAGACAGGAAAAGTACCTCAGGAACATGCCAGTCCCTTGGTATGAGATTAGTCTCCTGGTTTAGCAAGAAGCAGTCATCTGTGTCTACATCAACTGCTGAAGCAGAATATATAGCAGCAGACAGTTGCTGTTCCCAGATGTTGTGGATTCAAAACCAACGTCTAGACTATATGTTCAACTTAAATAAATCAACTCTACAATGTGACAACATAAGTGCTATATCCATAGCATAAAATCCAGTCCATCACAGTAGGACTAAGCATATAGACATTAAGCATCATTTCATAAGAGAGTGTGTAGACAAAAAATTTAATCTTGTCTATATCTACACTGATTTACAAAGGCAGATATCTTCACCAAACCTTTTGATGAGAGGAATCATCTGTTCTTCATAAATCAGCTTGGTATGATAAATTGAGAAGCTTTAATTTGATTTCTGTCTATGGTCGATGAATTTTTCAAATTTCGTCAAACGGAGCTCGACGAACAGAGAAAAGTTCTAGAGAACTTCGTCGAACGGAGATCGACGAATTCACTATGAGTGAAGTTATTTTCGTTGACCGAAGATCGATGAATTTGCTTCGAAAACTTTCGTGAACGGAGCTTGACGAAATGTTTTCACATCTTCTGACTGAGATCGACGAATTATTTTGACTATGAAATATTTCGTCGAACTCAGATCGAAGAATTTTTTATTTTTCATCGAACGGAGTTTGTCGATTCATATTCTGAAAAACCTTATATCTAGGTTTTCTTCAACCTCCATCCCAAGCTTTCAGTTTCCTTTGCACTTGATCTTTGTTTTTCTCTTGCAGGTACATTCATGGTGATTCCAGTAAGCGCTCTCTTCCATGAAATTTGATATGGGCTTTTACATCGATTTCGACTCCTTCCAGTTCTCTGACGCCATCTTTGTCAAAATCCTGAATTTACTCGAAGAACAACATCTGAAATAGTTCATGACAATGAGAATCAAGATAACGATGAATGAAGTTAAAGATTGAGTGTACACATCTACAACTCCATAAGAAGATAATATGACTGGATCAGTTTCTGGAAATCTACTTACCCTCTCCCTTCCGTACTAACCGACACTTTCGGTCTTTTAAAAGGAGCAGAAGAAATTGAAATGGACTCTGAGGAGTATGGAAATATGCTGACCAAATGGGTCATTCCGGCGACAACCCTAACAAACTGCTCAAGAAGAGCTTGTCTCCTGATTACAAGTTCTTGGCTGACGTAGTTGGCAAGGTGCTGCTGGGCAAACACACCACCCACGACTATATAACCAGGGACCAGTTTACGGTGATGAGTGCTCTGGTCGAGAAGAAAGCAGCAAATTGGGGAAAGCTATTGTTTTATCTGATTAAAAAGAAAAACAACAAGAAAGAGGTCTGCTTTGGCTTAATTCTGGGGATATTTCTGCAAGAAAAAGCACAAGAACATCTGGTCTATACACCAGTGTTCATCAATGCCTCCAAGAGGCTTACCTCTGCCCTCTTTGGCAGATGGGAGAGGAAGATAACCAAGCCAACCAAGGCTTCTTCTTCCTCCAGACCTTCTGAGAGTAAAAGGTCTATTCCAGCCATACACCACCCTGCTGAAGATGTTCCACCTCCACCACCTCCAGCCTCCCCAATTCATCTCTCTTCACCAGCTCATACCACAGTCCATACTCCAACACCTCCATCACACCATGGTACACCAACTCCATCACACCATGATACACCAACTCCATCACACCATGGTACACCAACTCCATCACACCATGGTACACTAACTCCATCACACCATGGTACACCAACTCCATCACACCATGGTACACCAACTCCATCACAACATAGTACACCACCCTCATATCCTCTACCACTACACCTAAATAACATCCCCCTTTAAAACCTTCGATCACTACCTACTTTTAACCTACTATCATCCCCCCTTCATACTCCATCACCTGCAGATGAGCCAATACCAGATACTCTACCTTCTCATCCACCATCATCTTCCATCCATAGTTTTGTATCCACTCAGACACCTTCTAAGTTCATGCAATTGCACCCCCCCTTCCATTCAACCTCTTCTGGCCATTCTCACTCCACTCATCAAAAACCTTATAGCAGAGACTATTTCCCCTCTTGCTACTTCCATCTCATCCCTTGCTGCCCACCTCTCTGCCTTCTCTGTCCCTTCTTCTTCAGTCAGGGGCCTGACTCCAGTCCCTACTAAAACCAGGCAGGGGGAGATACTCCATGAAGAAGTAGCTCCAGCTCCAGCAGAAGCAGCAACAGAAGCAGTAGCAGACACAGTTATCCCTGCTGATTTAATTAATTTCATTGAGTCTGATATAGATATGGATGAGACAGCTATAGCTGGAATAAACACTATTGGTGATTATATTATCAATCCCATAGTAAATATTTTGAGTTTGTTAAATACTTTTTATACAGTTCATTTGAACTTTCTTCCAGAAAACAGCCTAAAGCCTTCTATGGCTATAGTTCCTTACACTTCTCCAATAAGCCCCAAAGTTGTCATGCAACTCAAGGCCAGTTTTGCAAGTATAGAGGCTCCAGTTGTTCCATCTCCACCCAGAGCAGATTCTATCATTGTATCATCCCCTCCTAAAGCCATCTCTCCTCCAACATTCAAGATTGATGACAGTCCCATGGCAGATCTGGATGAGATCATGATGACAGACATAGAACAAGAGAATTAGTTGTCTTTAGTTGCTGAAAAAGTTATTGAATCAGTTGTTCTACCTCAAGCTCCTCCTCAGGCTGAAAAGTTGCTGATATCTGCAGAAGCTCTAAAGGAAATAAATGCTTTATATGATAATCCTCAAGATTCTTCAGATGATGATGATGAAGATGATTTTGATGACAGTCCTTCTGTAAAGAAAAAGAAAATCTCTAAGAAAAGTAAATCCCCTCCAGCTGTTGCCCCAAAACCTAATCGCACTCATGATACTCCATATTACATTCTTCAGAATTTCACTCCTTACAAGGGTATGCCAGCTTGGATGTGGCTGTCAAAGAATGAGCAGAAAGCTAAGAAGAAAAGCAGGAGATACTCTCCTCCTCCACCTTCTCAAAGATACAGGAAAGACCCACCTCCTCCTCTGTAACACCTCTCATGTAATGACCGTATAATATGGGTTCGGCCCGGGCCCCACAACATACGGACGCCACAGCTTTAGTATTATAAGATGATATAACTACCTACACTCAAAACTCTTTGCACAACACAGCTGAAACACAAACAAGACTAGAAGTTATCCACCACTATAAGAGTAATAAAAAGATGGCGTTATGGCCTTACAACATAAGAGAGTTCAAACTCAATTAATACAACAGTCATGAAAGTGCACAAGCACTCCTAGTCTACCTTGGCATGCAAGCCGGACAACATGAGCATCAAAACATACACTACCATAATGAGTAGAGCTACTACACAAATTAACACTTCATGAGGCTTAGGCCTTTCTAGCCGGCGAGCTAGCTCCTGCTTGCAATCCTTTCCCTGTAAAATTATTAGTAATGTGGGTCAGCAAAGGCTGACCTCAAACTGTGTAACAAACACATGTCTCCCCGGCCGCCCCTAACGGACCCCGGGGAACCCTCCAACCTGCAAGTCAGCACTTCGTATGCATTATATAAATATAAACAAGAAGTGAATTAAGAACAAGCTTGGATGTCCCAAACATCATACACTTCGTATGCAACACCCGGGTTTCACCCAATGCACCCTATAGCGTATGCATCTAGCACATCATCATATCATTTGGGTACTCATCGTTTCCCCATTAGCATAAAGCCGCAAACAGAAAGGGAGACACAATTTCCCCCAACGACACAGAAGCCGCCACATGGAACTCTTGCCTAGGCCCCACCCGCTCAAGGTCTTAGACCCGGGCTTGCCTGCAAGCTCTGAAGTCTCTTATCAGGATTCCAACAACCACAAACTGACCAATTCTAATAAGCCTTGTCGGACCCCACCCGCTCATGGCCTCATTACCCGGGCTTGCCCCCATGCTTGGCATTCTCGTCAGTCTCACAGAAGGGGACTAGTCTCGCCGGCACACTCTCCACACATGACGTGTACGTCACGGGATAGCCATCCGACCACGGAGACACCGCCACGCCTTGGCACATCACAAACCAAGACAATTTCACCCTACTCCCTCATTTGTACTGCAGCGTTCCCACGCACCAAGGAAACCATCTACCACCAATGCGGAGCTAACCTTGTCCACCAAGGAAACCATCTACCGCCATTGAGGAGATAACCCTGTTCGGTTCCGACTACACGTACTCACTTGATAAAAAGGGGAAAACATCACCACATCACAAATGGCATCTTGCCGCAACGGAATCTCTACAAATCCTTAAAGTTCGTATGCAACATCACCTAGTCGGACTAACGGTCGCGACTACGGCTTCACCCACCATGCCTAATCCACTAACAGAGCGGATCTCTAATGCAAAACATGTCGGGGATAGACTCAATCGACCCGGAGGTTCCTCTTGAACCTTGGCGACTCAAACCCCTCTCATTTGAGTGTTTGGTGCCCAAAACTAGAAAATAAAAATGATGCTAAGACATACATCCTAAAATCGAGAGGAGAAGTGTCGTTACCATCCGACTCCTCTTCCTAGCCATGGCAAAATAGCCGGATGAAAACCTTCGCAAAGCTCTAGCCTCCACGGATCTGGACTCGGCTCGTGATTTGGAGCACCGAAGCCTCTCCTACAGCCCAAACCCTGCTTCACCTTCTTCCTTACTCTCCCTTCTCTCTAGAATTTAGTAAGACAAAGCTTGGAGAAGAATGAGGGTCTCCAACCCTATTCTCGGATTTAACTCCCCAAGAGCAGTCCTGTACCATCAGATCCCAAAATAAGGGAATGAATGGCCACGATTCGTCTGAAAAATAAAACACCTGTGCCGAACATGGCCTGACACACGCCCGTGTCCAGGGCCGTGTCCCCCATTCGCCGTCACAAATCGACGTGCCTGGAACAACACACGGGCATCCGACACGCCCGTGTTCGACCTGACACGCCCGTGTCCCGACTGATACGGCCGTGTGGTCGGCCGTGTGCCTCCATCGACACAGCCCCGGTAACAACCCGAGAAGGACATGGCCTGGGACACGTGTACCAAAGGCAGTCTTGGGGATGTTCTCGTCCCGAATTCGCAATTGATAATAGCCTGACTTTAAGTCCAATTTTGAGTACACCACCGACCCTACCAACTGGTCGAACAAGTCGTCTATCCGAGGAATCAGATACTTATTCTTAACGGTCAATTTATTCAGCTCTCGGTAGTCTATGCACAACCGCATACTACCGTCTTTCTTTTTTACAAACATCATCGACGCGCTCCACGGCAAAGAACTGGGTCTGATATACCCTTGCTCCAACAGTTCCTGTAGCTGTACTTTGAGTTCAGCCAACTCCTTTGGTGCCATCCTAAATGGTGGACGTGACACCGGCCTAGCCTCCGGCACTAACTCGATGGAGAAATCGATCTCCCGCCGAGGAGGCGCTCCAGGAAGTTCATCCAGAAACACATCCTTGAACTCTGCCACTACGGGCACTTCCTCTATAGATAGGTGAGAGATACGAACCTCCAATACGCTACAAGCGCTACACCACCATGGTTAACCGCCCGCATCAATTGCATGGCCGAAATCAGGGAATAGGCCACTCCACAAAGGCCCTCAAATTTGACCTCTACCTGCCCTTTGCTTAGATAGGCAATCAATACTGGCGCACTATTCTGCAAGCCAGTCCATGCCCAAAATGACATCGAACTCAACCAAAGGCAAAATTGATGCTACCAAAACGAAGTAAACTCCGTCCAGCTCCCAACAGATGCGCCCTTTGACCCCGGTGGTCATGGATAACCCATTAGGCATGCGCACTCTCAGCTCCGCGTCCGGCGAGAAAAACTCAACTCCTATTCTCCGGATGAAGCTCTCCGCAAGAAAGGAGTGCGATGCTCCCGTATCGAACAATACCCTAGCGGGGTATCCGGAAACTAAAACGAAGCCTACAACATAGACATCACACAAAAGTCTAAAAGTATGAAGCACAAAATTTAAACTTAAATTTTCTTCATACCTGTCACCACATCGGTTTGGCGGATCGCTTCTTGCTGTCCAAGGTTGTAGGCCCTTGGTTGCACCGGTTGGAGCCGAGAAGCGCTTGACTCCGCCATCTTCCCTTTCTCCGCGGCACTGGGGCCGGAGCGTACAGTCTGCTCCTGCCTTGCCTCTTTCTCCGCTCCTCCTTGAGGACAAATACGAGCTATGTGCCCCACCTTACCACAGTTGTAGCATGTCGGCGGTCCCCTAGAGTGAGAACCTCCAGGCGTCCACTTGCTCTTCTCACCGGATCTGGAAGTGTGAGGCTTCTTCCTCCACCTACTCCCTTCAGACTTTCCCTGAGATTGGGGAGGCTTCCCTTCCCCTTGCTTGGGAGTGAAACCCTTACGATGCTGGGCTCACTCCAGATCACTCTCCAATATACTGGCAGCCTCAACTAACTCATTGAAACCAGCTCTCTTCATGGAAATGAGGGGTTGCCTCAGATTCTCTCTCAGCCCCTGATAGAAGAGATTATCCATCTCTACATCATCTGCCATCGTCGTTCCCGCGTAACGACCCAAACGGGTGAACTCCTGCACATACTCTTCCACTGTATTGTCTTGCTACATTAAGTGCAGAAACTGCCTCTGAAGGGCCAACCGTGTAGAAACTGGAATATACCTCTTTAGAAACGCATCCACAAATTCCTCCATCGACGGGGTGCGTCCAGGGAACTGGCGGCCGCTATGGCTCACCCACCACAACTTGGCGTCTCCTTCCAACATGAACGCCGCATACTCAGATTTCTTTTCTTCTGGCGTCTCTGCCGCCCTCAAAAGCTCTTGAATGCGAACCCACCAATCCTCCGCATCCGTTGGCGTACCAACTCCCTTGAACGACGGGGGATGGAAGCTCAGGAAATACTTCATGTGCCGGTCTCCATGTCCGACAACCACCCTTTCCGCCAAAGGCTCCACTCGCCTGGCTCCTCCACCTAGCACGGCCGTCGCCGTGTCCGGTGTAGCAGGAGTTGCCACCTGAGCTGCAGCTGCAGCTTGGGCTGCCACCATCGCTTCTGCAAGCATGCGGAAGAAATCGGCCGGGTTTACACCCGTGCCCAAAAGACCTGGAGCAGTGGCACTGCTCGCCGAGAGTTCTTCTCTTGGTCTCGACGTTCCCGCCTCGTTGCTTGCACTCTTCAAGAAAACAAGAAACAAGGAATCAGTCTCTAAACTCAAGGCTTAAACATAAGTACACTCATGGTCCCACGTTACTCTTATCTGGATAACTTCTTCACGCATTGACCTTGGATCTAACCTCCCTCTGATACCAAATTGTAACACCTCCCCTGTAATGGCCATATAATATGGGCCCGGCCGGGGCCCCACAATATACGGACGCCACAGCTTTAGTATTATAAGATGATATAACTACCTACACTCAAAACTCTTTGCACAACACAGCGGAAACACAAACAAGACTAGAAGTTATCCACCACTATAAGAGTAATAAAAAAGATGGCCTTATGGCCTTACAACATAAGAGAGTTCAAACTCAATTAATACAACAGTCATGAAAGTGCACAAGCACTCATAGTCTACCTCGGCATGCAAGCCGGACAACATGAGCATCAAAACATACACTGTCATAATGAGTAGAGCTACTACACAAATTAAGACTTCTTGAGGCTTAGGCCTTTCTGGCCGACGAGCTAGCTCCTACTTGCGATCCTTGCCCTGTAAAATTATTAGTAACGTGGGTCAGCAAAGGCTGACCTCAAACTGTGTAACAAACACATATCCTCCCGGCCTCCCCTAACGGACCCCGGGGAACCCTCCAACCTGCAAGTCAGCACTTCGTATGCACTGTTGATGCACGAAAACACAGGGGGGTCAAGCACCACCAGCTAACGGTTCGAACACCGGGGAATAAGGAAGACTGCGAGCAGCGATCTACTAAGCGGATGAGGGCAGGAAGAAAAGCAGGGCCGTGAACCACGGCAACAACAGACTTCGCCCGTCGCGGCCTGAATGCCTCTCTTGCGACGGGCTTTCCCTTGATTGAAGAAGAATTTGGTTACAAGTGAAAGGAAAAGCTGGACAAGAGCAGAGCGATGGGGAGTCCGCAAGGCACAGGATTCGAGTCCGCAGCCTGCAACAAGTAGGCTCCTGGCTCCGAGTCAGCGTGCCTTGGGTGCACCACCTCCCCCCTATTTATAGGATAGGGGGCCTGCCCAAACGGGCAGGGCTAAAATAACCGGCTGCCCGGGGTACAGGAGAACCGGGCAGCGGTGACGGGAAGCAAAAAGAAAGAACACGCCAGTCCGCGCAGGAGTGGCGGACTGGGCTCGCGGACTAGAGCTTCCACTGCTGCTGGGCGCGCCCGCTGGAGGGCGGCGACCTGGGCGGACGAGATATTGCGTCCGCTGCTGTAGAACCTACCTCAAGTGCTGGCGGACTGAGCGGACAGGTCCTTGCGTCCGCTGCTGGGGTACCATCCTTGGTGTTCGATTGGTGACCTTGCCGGACTGGGCGGACTGACAAATCGCGTCCGCGCCTGCTGAAAGGGGGGCTTTGGAACTTTGTAGGACGTTGCGGACTGAGGGGTTAACATAATCCCCGCACATTTTTAAGTTTCCAGAAAACTTCGAAAATGTTTTCTTAACCGCCGAGTCCGCACGCCTTAAAAATGCCGCCAACGCTATAAATATCGCTGGAGGGCCTGGATCTGTTGAGAATTTCGATCGATACGGGGCGCTACTCACCACTTGCGGTCTCTACTTTCCAGTCCGGCATGGCTAGGCTTGTAGCTTTCTTCTCTAGTCTCACTGCAAAGGGCGACCCTGCACTGTCGACGCCTATGAGGACTAAGAAGATTGTAAAGAGGTCGACGAAAAAAGATCCTGCCCGCCCCACAGGAGAGACTTCCCATAGCCAGAAGCCTGCGGAGAAGACAGTCCGCCATGCCGATGCTTTTGCTCGTGCGGATGCCGCAGTCGATGCCGAGCCCTTGAGAAGTGAGAAGATTGTGACGTCGGATTCCGCCCCTTCTCAGAAAACCGCAACTTCGGCGGACACTGCCGGCGAACACCTTGGGGCTGACGTATCTTACCCCAATGCCCCGGTGCAAATCGTTGACTTGGACGAAGAAGACCGGCGGACTGAGGTAGAGGACGACGCGCCCTCAAAGTCATTGTCTACTGTGAATCATGAACCTGTCCGCGAAAACCAGCCCGAATTAGGGGGGTCCGCCGCGGATTCTGCTGAGAAAGCTGCCAAGAGGAGGAAGAGGAAGAGGGACGGAGCGACCGTCGTCGAGCGGGTTGAGAAGAAGCTGCGCGCCATGAAGGAGAAGAATATCTCCAAGCGGACTGGGGAAGCGGACTTACAACACAGGCCGCGCGATAAAGAAGTTCCAGACAGCGACCTGGTTACTCCGGTGGCCCAAATCCAGGGAGATAATTCCCTCTCAACGGTCAGTCTATCCACGAATGAGATAATTGATTCCATAGACGTCGATCAACTTGACTTAATCAACGACTCCTTGCTGGTTGTACTGCAGCAGAATGAGGCGGAGACTACTGGAGATAAGGATGACGAACTCCCTTCCTTGTCCGCTGCGGAGGAAGAGGAGAGAGAGAGACTGAAGGAGAAGATAGAGGAGCAAAAGAAACAAATCGTTGCTCATGTTGCTGCGGTCGGGGCAGCCTCGAAGCAGGTCGCGGCGGACAAAGCCGCTGAGGACCTGCGGATTGCTGCGGAGCTGATGCGGTCAGGTAAACTTCAACCGGCGCCTAAATATTTTCAGCGTAAGTGGCTTTACAGGTCGCCGCCGCGGATGTCAAGACCAATCAGAGTCATCACCGAGACGGACGATATTGTGGTTTCAACAAGTGCTGCTGCTGAGAAAAGAGCGAAGGTCCATCGCGAATGGAAGAAGCGGTTAAGCGCCTTTGACCCAGAGCGGGCAAGGAGGCCAATCATCTTCGATAGTCGGCAACTCGCTGCTGTTATGTCTAAAAGTGATTTTTCATCCTTTCTTCTCATCCGCTGTTGGGTACATTGGTTAAATGTACCTGATTTGAAGAAGCCTCACCCAACTCAATGATATACATCAAAATGTATTTGATGTGTTTTTGAGTTACTTGTGCAGGTTAAGTATTTGCAGGACTGAAGCAAAAAAATTTCTAAGTTCATGTGTCGACACCCAGAGGGAAAGTGTCGACACTTAAGAAGACTTGTGTCGACACCCAGACAAGTAGTGTCGACACTTGGAGTCATTGTGTCAACACCTGGGATGTAGAGTCGACACCAGACACAAAGTGTCGACACAAGGAGCTGTGTCGACACTCAATGAAGAAAGTACAGTAAAGCAGTGTCGACACTTAACAGCAGTGTCGACACCCAGTGAAGCTGTGTCTACACCAAAAAGTGTCGACACTTGGAGCTGTGTCGACACTCAGCAAAAGTCAGCAGAGACTAAGTATAAGTGTCGACACCCAGAACAATGTGTCGACACTCAACAGAAGAGTCAACACTTAAAGAAAGTGTCGACACAAGACAGTATGTGTCGACACTCAGCTGAAGACTCAACACTTGAAGAAAGTGTCGACACATGGAGCTGTGTCGACACTTTGCAAAGAACAGAAAGATCAACAAAATATTCTAAGTACAAGTGTCGACACTAAGGGAATGTGTCGACACTCAGCTGAAGTCTCAACAGAAGAATCAAGTGTCGACACAAGGAGCTGTGTCGACACTCAGCAAGAATCAACATAGAAGACTATGTGTCGACACCAAGAAGCAGTGTCGACACTTAACAGATTCAACACAAGAAGTTGTGTCGACACAAAGGACATGTGTCGACACTTAGAAGAATTCAGCAAAAGAAAGAAGATTAAGTTCTTGTGTCGACACTCAATTTCAGTATCGACACATGCAGAAGAAAATGTGTCGAGACATAGAATCTACAACACAAGGAGTTGTGTCGACACCTTGTAAACTTGTGTCGACACTTACACAACTTGTGTCGACACTTGGTCTATAAGTGTCGACACTTAAAGACAGAAAGTCTCGACACTATCAGACAGTTAGAGATTTTCAAGAATTGACTGGATGACTTGACAGTTGCCGTTCCAGCCGGTCTACAGCACCTGTCAGAGATGTCAGAATTCAGTTATGGACCGGACCAGCCGGTTACCATGAAGAAGGCCTATAAATAGGCTCATACAGTCTACAGAAAATGTTGTTGTTGAAGTTGTTGAAGCAATTCAAAGAATTGGTTCACAGAGTTGTTTCAGTTATTGATCAAGTATCAAATCAAGAAGATCTAGCTGTCCAAGTGCAGATCTAAGAAGTTGGAGAGAGAGGGCTCCATCCAAGAAATCAGCCATTGGGACTAGGCTGAGAAGAAGGATTCAGATTCATTCTGGATCTTAAGAAGCAGAGGTCAAGGATCAACTGCAGAAGGAATCAATCTTATTCAGTTCTACTTTCAAGAAGCTTTGAAGAAAGCTAAGTCAGATTGAATCCAGCTGAGTCCTTCCAAGAACTCATCAAGAAACTCACAACCTCCCTCTCTTGTCTTTGGGTTGTTGAGTTAATATTTGTAAATTCATTTTTATCTTGTAGGATCCTTTGGATCTGAGTGATTGTAAGCCTGTAAATATAAAGGCTGAGGGTAGGGCTTGAGAGCCTGAGTGTAGGAGATTGAAATCTCTGAGTGTAGGCCTTGTTGGCTGAGTGTAGGCCTTGTTGGCTGAGTGTAGGCCTTTGTGGCTGAGTGTAGGCTTTGTGGAAAAGCTGAGTTGTAAGGCTTTGGGCCTGAGGTGTAGGAACCAGTTTGGGTTCTGAGACAGTGGAGAAGTTTGGCCAAATCTAGTACACTGCTAGATATGCGAAGGGGGAAAGTGGATGTACCCAAATCTTGGGGAACCACTATAAAACTCTGTGTCTGCTGTGCTTTGCTGTGTATGCTGTGTGATTGCTGTGCAAAAGTAGTTAGAATTCTGTGATATTAGCTGATTGATGGCATTAGAGTTTAAAAAGAAATTGGTCACCTATTCACCCCCCCCCCCTCTAGGTGTTTAGGTACTATATCTTTCAAGTGATATCAAAGCGAGGTTCCTCAAAAAGGACTAACAGTCTAAGGAGATCCTGATTGGCAGATTCAGTGTAAGACAAATTACAGATTCAAGAAAATCAAGAACCATGGGTTCCTCTGAGAATCACAAGGAATTGGGTTCCATGAAATTACCTCTATGCAGGAAAGAGATATTTGGGATCTGGAAGGAAAGGGTACGGCTGTTTATGGAAGCCTCAGACCCTAGGATCTACATCACAGTAAAAGAGGGGCCATATGTGCCCATGAAGATATCAGTTCTAGATGCAAATCAGAGAACCCCAAAGGATTTCTCTGAAATGACTAAGGATGAGATTGTCCTAGCCACCATGGACAAAAGTGCACAAAACATTATAGTGAGTGCCATAGATGATGCAACATTTCAGAATCTTATACACTGTAAGACAGCCAAAGAGATGTGGGACACTCTTATTGTGTATATGGAGGGTTCTGAAGAAGTTAGACAAGATAGAAAATCCTTGCTAAATCAGGAATATGAAAGTTTTAGACAAGGAAAGGGTGATAGCATAACTGAGTGATATAAGAAGTTCTATAGAATAGTGAATGAACTCATGTCTTATGGAAGAGAGTTCAGTAATTATGAACTAAATGACAAGTTCCTAAGGTCCCTAACTAAAGATTGGGACACAAAGATCTGTGCCATTAGAGAAATGGCTAAGTTGGGAGAAATTCCTCCACCTACACTGTTTGGCAAATTGTTGTCATATAAAATACAATTGACAGTGAGGAAAGAGGAGGAGAAATCAACAAGAACTGAACACAAGGAAAGAACTGTAGCTTTCAAGACACAAGCCTCCAGAAAGTGCAGGAATAAGTCATCAACTCCACCTCCAAAGGTAGTTGAATCAGAGTCAGATGAGTCAGCCAGCACAAAAACTGAAAGCAGTGAAAGTGATGAAGACTTTGCTGTCTTCACTAGACATTTTCAGAAATTCTTGAAGAAGAAACAGTGGAGGTCAAGGCCTTCTACTTCACAGGGAAAAGAAGACCTATATCAGAATAAAAAGACCTCAAAGAAGGACAAGAAGAGGACTAAGTCTAGCAAGGCAACTGGATCAAAAATAGTGTGCTATTGCTGCAATAGACAAGGTCATGTTATTGCAGATTGTCCTGAAAAGAAAAGGAGTCTAGTGACAGGAAGAAGACTCATTTCAAAGGCAAGAAAGAAAAGTCTTTTGTTGCCAAGAAGGAGAAGACTCTATCAGATATCTCTTCTTCAGAAACTGAGTCTGATGCTGAGGCATACATAGGGCTGTTTGCTGAAGAAGAAGAAGAAGAATTCATGCAGATCATGGAGTCTATATATGAACAAGAAGACAGTCAATGCCAAGGGCTAATGGCTTTGACAGAGCATGACAAAATCCTGGAGCAGCCAGTACCCAGTAAGGTGAGTCCAAGTGGCCATACCCCAACATGGTACTTGGACAGTGGATGTTCCAGACATATGACTGGAACTAGAGGATTACTAAGGGACTACATTCCAATAAAAGATGGTCCAAAAGTAACCTTTGGTGATTCTGAAAAAGGAATCATCAAAGGGTTTGGTAACATTTCTAGCAACTTGGTTACCATTACTCAAGTGGCTTATGTTAAAGGGTTAAAACACAACCTAATTAGTATAAGTAAATTAAGTGATGTAGGGTATGGCATCTCATTTGTTAAAAATGATTGTCATATCAAGAGGTCAAGTGATCAAGAGATCATTTTGACTGGTTATAGGAAAAGGAATGTCTACTGCCTAGACATTATGGTAGAGAATAATGGTTCTCCAGTTTGTCTTGTAGCTGATGAGACAGTCTCTCATTGTGTCAAATGACACAAGAGGCTAGCCCATCTTAACTACAAGACTATTAGCAAACTCTTTAGCAAAGAGTTAGTGAGGAATGGTCCTCAAGTTAAGTGTGTTAAAGATGGTATTTGTTCAGCTTGTCAAAAGGGGAAGCAGACTAAATCCACCTTTAGAAGCATAGCAAACAAAGATGTTGTGAGGTGTTTATACTTCTTGCATATGGATCTCTTTGGTCCAATGCCAGTTCACAGCTTAGGTAGGAAGGTCTACACCCTTGTAGTTGTAGATGACTACTCAAGGTTTTCCTGGGTGTTCTTCTTATGATAGAAATCTGAAACAGCTAGTGTCTTCCATAGCTTTGTCAAGCAAGTTCAGAATGAACTAAATAGTACAGTGGTCAAGATTAGAAGTGACCATGGTA
Source organism: Platanthera guangdongensis (assembly GCA_039583875.1). Classification (NCBI taxonomy): domain Eukaryota; kingdom Viridiplantae; phylum Streptophyta; class Magnoliopsida; order Asparagales; family Orchidaceae; genus Platanthera; species Platanthera guangdongensis. Next base: position 124,680,525 of record CM077163.1, on the reverse strand, counting down.
CTGAATTTCAGTCTGAAAGCATGACAAAACTATGTGAAGAATTTGGGATATTTCAAGAATTCTCTTCACCTAGAACACCTCAGCAAAATGGCATTGCTGAGAGGAAGAATAGGAACTTGATAGAGGCTGGTAGGACCCTATTAAGTGATACATCACTACCAGAATATTTCTGGGCTGAAGTAGTTAATACTGCATGCCATATTATAAATAGGGCTACCATCACTAAAGGGCTGAACAAGACCCCCTATGAAGTTGTGAAAGGTAGGAAACCAAACCTATCCTACTTCAGGATCTTTGGTTGCAAATGCTTCATACTTAACAATGGAAAGTCTTACTTAACTAAGTTTGCTGCCAAGTCCCAAGAGGGAATTTTTGTTGGGTACAACAATAACAGTAAGGCTTATAGAGTCTACAACTTGACTACACAAGTTGTAGAAGAATCTGTGCATGTAGTTTTTGATGAGACTAAACTTATTAATAATGAGTTGTCTAGTAGTGTATGCAGCCCCACAGGTTTAACAAAGAAGATGGACAAGCTTACAATAGAAGAAGTACCTGCTGCAAGACAGCAAGTAGAAGACAGTAGCTGTTGTCCAGGGGGAGAACTACATGTACCAATTGCTGATGAAGTTCAAGGAATACAGCATGATGGAGATGCTAAAGAGGTTCAACCAGAAGTTAGGATGCCTCCAGCCAACAGGCATCTTAAAGATCATCCAGTAGAGCAGATTATTGGAGATCCAAGACAAGGAGTACAAACCAGGAGCAGAAACATAAATGCAGCAATCTACTCCAGTTTTCTATCTCAAGTTGAACCTAAGAAATTTGAAGAAGCAATACAAGATCCACAATGGACTGAAGCAATGCAAGAAGAGCTTAATCAGTTCAAAAGGTGCAAGGTCTGGGAACTTGTTCCTAAACCTAAAGACCACAATATAATAGGAACCAAGTGGATCTACAGGAATAAGATGGATGAACAAGGGGTCATCATTAAGAATAAAGCAAGACTGGTTGCTAAAGGATATATGCAAGAAGAAGGTATTGACTTTGATCAAACCTTTGCTCCAGTGGCCAGACTGGAAGGCATAAGGATGTTCTTGGCCTATGCAACCTATCAAGGATTCAAGGTTTACCAAATGGATGTCAAGTCAGCATTCCTGAATGGTAATCTTAAGGAAGAAGTCTATGTGGAGCAGCCTTCAGGTTTTGTTGATCCAACTCTACCTCATCATTTCTATAGACTTAGGAAAGCTTTATATGGGTTAAAGCAAGCCCCTAGGGCTTGGTATGAAACCCTATCTAGTTTTCTCATTGAGAACAAGTTCTCAAGGGGGAAAATAGATAAGACTCTATTCCTTAGGGAATCTAGAGGCAAAGTTATACTAGTCCAAATATATGTAGATGACATTATATTTGGGTCTACTGAAAGCAGCCTTTGCAAAAAGTTTGCAAAACTTATGCAAGGTCAATTTGAGATGAGTAGTATGGGAGAGCTGAAGTTTTTCTTGGGTCTCCAAGTTAAACAGACTGAGAGTGGTTTATCCATATGTCAGTACAAGTTCACCCTAGAACTCATAAGAAAGTATGGTATGGATTCATCCAGTACCATGAAGACTCCTATGGGGTCAAGTATGTCTCTCAGCAAGGATGATGCAGGGAAACCTGTAGATGAAACCTTGTATAGAGGGATAGTTGGCTCCCTATTATACTTGACTGCTAGTAGACCAGATATCATGTATGCTACATGTGTCTGTGCAAGGTATCAAGCCTGCCCTAAAGAGTCTCATTTGACAGCAGTCAAAAGAATATTGAGATATCTAAAGGGCACTCCCTATCTAGGCCTCTGGTACCCTAGGAATGGAGATTTTGAACTAACAGGTTATTCAGATGCAGACTTTGCAGGATGCAAAGAAGATAGATAAAGCACTACTGGAACCTGTCAATTCCTAGGTGGGAGACTAATTTCATGTAGTAGAAAAAAGCAAACCAGTGTGGCTATCTCCACTGCAGAGTCAGAGTATGTGGCTGCAGGAGGTTGCTGTGCTCAACTTCTGTGGATACAACATCAGCTAGAGGACTATGGATTTCAGGTAAGTAGAACTCCACTCTTCTGTGATTCTACAAGTGCTATTTCAATAGCTAACAATCCTGTATCCCATAGTAGAACTAAACATATTGAAATTAAATATCATTTTCTTAGGGAGCATGTAGAAAGAGAAGATATTTTATTAGAATATATTAAAACTGATAATCAAGTAGCTGATATGTTTACTAAGCCCCTAGAAGAAGCTAAGTTCAATAGATTTAAAATTGAACTAGGAATGATAAACTTAGAGTAAGTTTACAGAATTGAAATTGGCTAAGTAAAAAGGTGTCGACACATAGACAAGTCTATGTCGACACAGAATAGTTGGTGTCGACACTTCGGGAAAAAGGTGTCGACACATCTAGGAAGTTGGTGTCGACACTTCAGAATGTTAGTGTCGACGCATGCCAAGTAGGTGTCGACACATCCAAAGTGGTGTCGACACTTAGTATTTACTCAGAACTTTCTAAGTAAAGTCTCAACAATGTGTCGAGTTATGTTGTGTCGACACATAACCAAGTGTCGACACATAAAATCTGTTGACTAAACTTGTGTCGACACATATGTGTCGAGACATTATAAGTCAGTGTCGACACTTATTTCCAGTGTCGACACATTTTAAGTTAGCTGTCCCGCCTCTTCATCTTCAAAATCAGAAAGGTATAAATAGGGTTTTGTCTTAGTTTGTCGACACGCTTTCAAAGTTTCAAGACCAAACTTCAGTGTCGACACCTCTCTTCTCTCCAAACAAATTCTACAAACTCTAATGGCACCTAAGCTAGAGGAGAACTTCAACGAAGGATACGAGCTAGTGCGCGGTGCTTTCAATGAAATGCTGATCAAGAAATCCAGGCGGTCGTAACCCTAGTTGCCGATTCTGGGTTAGAATATTTAGTTTCAGAACCTACTAAGATATGGAAGAAAGAGGTACTTGAATTCCTCAATGGAGCAAAGGTGGACGAATCTGGATACAAAATCAAATCCAGAGTTCATGGTGAGAGGGTCAAGGTATCACCAAAAAATCTAAGGAAGATTTTACAGCTTCCAAGAACTCAAGAGGAAGATGAGGTTACTGCTTCAAGGACCAGGGAAGCTCTAACCTACTGTGGACTAGACTCAAATATGAAGATTGGTTCTGTCTTCAATAGAAAGGGCATGAACAATCAAGGCAAATTCATGTCTGAGATTGTTGGAAAAGTACTACTCAGTAAGCCAGGAGGGCATGACAGAGTATCTGCCTCTATGTTCAATATAATGACAAGAATAATCTTCACTTTAAGAACTGATTGGTCAGTTATAGTGTTTGAGAAGATTAAGGAAAGCTTGAAAAAGCCCAACCTGGGTAGAATCATAAGTCTTTACCTTGCTGGAACCATACCAGAGGTAATGCAACAATCTGCTGGAAGCAAAATAAACCATATGAGAAAGATGGATATGAGGTTGTTCTCAAGATGGGACAGGGTGTTGACTAAGGAGCTGCCAACCCCTGAAAAGATAGTTTCTGAGAAAGACACTACTCCAAAGAAGAAAAGGAAAACTGCTCAAGTGGCACAAGAGTCCACTAGTAGTTCTGACAGTGAAGAACAGGTTGTCTTCACTCCAGATGAACATGAGGAAAAGCCTGCTGTAAAGACTCCTGCTCCTCAAGCTGGTGCTGAGATCCAGGGGGAGCTACCTCAAGCTAGCCTCATCCATAAGGATCAAAGCCAGGGGGAGCTTCCAGTTGTAGAAGAACCCTCTACACTGGAAAGTGAACAAGCCACCAACACCATACTAGAGGTACTCACTGACCTAAATACTTTAGAATTTCTTATAGAAGATACTGATTTGTCTGATGATCATCAGCAAACTCAGCAAAATCATCAAGTTCCAGATGCTGTTATAGAAGACACATCTGTTGTTGTTCAAGTGGTTCCTGATCCAGTGGTTGAAGAACCTAGAATGTCTCCTGCACAGTCTCCACAAGAATACACCATGGAAGATTTATTCCTAAATCTGGATCAAGCAGATTTTGACATGGACAAGGCTGCTGCTGACAGAGAGAATGCTGCTGTTGAGGGGGAGCAAGTGCAGATTCTGGAAGAGCCTATAAGGCAAGAAACTGAGAAGGCACAAGATGTGCAAACTGAAAGGCCTCCAAGCCCTAAGGAGAGGGTGGATATATCCATCACCTCTGCCTTAGAAGATGAGGAAGCTGAAAGGGCAAAGAAAAAGAAACTTTATGTCTTCAGGAGAAGAAGCCAGAGTTACAAGAAGGCTCTCCAAACAGTTGCACCACAGCCTATAATTCAACCAGCCCCAGCCATTGATTATAGTGCACTGATGGTGACAATGCAAATCAAGTTGGATGAGCAAAGGCAGGCCATAGAGAAATATGTAGATGAAGGGCAAAAATCACTCCAATTTGATCTGGCCCAGGATATAAAATCAATCAGGTTTGAGATGAATCTCAACAAGAAGGAGATGACTGACTGCTTCCACAAGGGTGGGAATGCAGTAGTCTATCTTGCAACTCTGTAGGAAAAGATAAAGGCACAAGTGGATGACATAGCATTGAAGCAAGGATATGTTCTTGAAAATCAACTAAGGATGAATGATAATTTGACTGCTTCCCATAATGCTATTGTCACTGAATTAAAGAACCATGCTGCTGGACCTTCTACCTCTACTGCTGCTATTAAAACTGAATTTGATAAAGTATTTCAAGAAGAAATCAATGCTGTTAAGACTGCCATTGAAGACTCCCAGAAGACCATATTTGAACAACTTAAAAAGCTCAAACCTTTCTTTAAAGATGGAGTCAGATACTTGGATAATCAAATAAGATTTCAGAAGGATGATGTCAGAGATCACATGGCTAGAGAAGTCATAAAGGGGGAGAGAGTGTTAGTCAAGGCAAGCTCTGACCATGCAAAGTGGATATCAAATTCTATCAGAGCTACACTTGGATATCCTCCTCTGTGTGATGACAATGATGTTGCTGAATCTGGAATTAACCCTGCATATCTAGGAGGTGAGCAACTAGAAGTAGCTCAAGTCATTTATTCTCCTCCAGATTTTGAAATGGTGCATGCTAATGTACAGACTATGTACAGCCCACCTGGGGGCAAGGACAATGTAGTTATTGAAAAGGTTGTTCAGCCTATATCTGAAGCCATGCAAGAGGCATTGCACAAAGAAGAAGAGACAAGATTGTCTAAGAAGAGGTTTAGGGAACAAGCTGAACAGAGACCAGATTTTGAGCAATGGAGCCCTACCTCTAGGAACATTATATTAACTGCCTAGAAAGCTGCCAAAGACAACATTCATGACAGGAACAAATGGTTCTCTGAAGCTGAATGGAGAAAACATGAAACCAGACAGGAGGCAATTGTCCAATATAGAAGGAAGGCAAAGATGGGAAAGCTACCTTCTACTGCTCAGGAGCCTAGCAAGTACTTTCCTAAGCCATACCATTATTTTGAAAGATAGAAGATCAAAGCTGAAGAGCTTAAGAAGAAAGATTTGAAAGGCAAGAAGCCTGCTGATGCTGAAACTGCTGATGCTCCTGTCCAAGCTAAAGTTTAAGCTGGCAAAGGCATAGTGATTAAGGAGCCAGAACAAAAATAGATTTAGATGTTCTTGAAGTCTACTTTGTAATCTTTTGGATGTAAAACATTTTGTGGACTTCTGAAAATGTATAAGACAGATATTAGAACAATATATGATTAATATATTTCATGTGTGTTCTGTGAATATGTCTTTGTCTATTTCTTATTTGTTCTGTGATGATGTATTTGTATACATGTAAAATTGATACATGTTATGTTTACCCTGCTGTACATAATCCTGCTTTACATCATTTTGTAATCTTAATTATGAATGGTGTATATCATTGACTAAGAGTTATGACTTCTCCAAATAGGGGGAGATTGTTGGGTACATTGGTTAAATGTACCTGATTTGAAGAAGCCTCACCCAACTCAATGATATACATCAAAATGTATTTGATGTGTTTTTGAGTTACTTGTGCAGGTTAAGTATTTGCAGGACTGAAGCAAAAAAATTTCTAAGTTCATGTGTCGACACCGAGAGGGAAAGTGTCGACACTTAAGAAGACTTGTGTCGATACCCAGACAAGCAGTGTCGACACTTGGAGTCATTGTGTCGACACCTGGGATGCAGAGTCGACACCAGACACAAAGTGTCGACACAAGGAGTTGTGTCGACACTCAATGAAGAAAGTACAGTAAAGCAGTGTCGACACTTAACAGCAGTGTCGACACCCAGTGAAGCCGTGTCTACACCAGAAAGTGTCGACACTTGGAGCTGTGTCGACACTCAGCAAAAGTCAGCAGAGACTAAGTATAAGTGTCGACACCCAGAACAATGTGTCGACACTCAACAGAAGAGTCAGCACTTAAAGAAAGTGTCGACACAAGACAGTATGTGTCGACACTCAGCTGAAGACTCAACACTTGAAGAAAGTGTCGACAGATGGAGCTGTGTCGACACTTAGCAAAGAACAGAAAGATCAACAAAATATTCTAAGTACAAGTGTCGACACTAAGGGAATGTGTCGACACTCAGCTGAAGTCTCAACAGAAGAATCAAGTGTCGACACAAGGAGCTGTGTCGACACTCAACAAGAATCAACATAGAAGACTATGTGTCGACACCAAGAAGCAGTGTCGACACTTAACAGATTCAACTCAAGAAGTTGTGTCGACACAAAGGACATGTGTCGACACTTAGAAGAATTCAGCAAAAGAAAGAAGATTAAGTACTTGTGTTGACACTCAATTTCAGTATCGACACATGCAGAAGAAACTATGTCGAGTCATAGAATCTACAACACAAGGAGTTGTGTCGACACCTTGTAGACTTGTGTCGACACTTACACAACTTGTGTCGACACTTGGTCTATAAGTGTCGACACTTAAAGACAGAAAGTCTCGACACTATCAGATAGTTAGAGATTTTCAAGAATTGACTGGATGACTTGACAGCTGACGTTCCAGCCGGTCTACAGCACCTGTCAGAGATGTCAGAATTCAGTTATGGACCGGACCAGCCGGTTACCATGAAGAAGGCCTATAAATAGGCTCATACAGTCTACAGAAAATGTTGTTGTTGAAGTTGTTGAAGCAATTCAAAGAAGTGGTTCACATAGTTGTTTCAGTTATTGATCAAGTATCAAATCAAGAAGATCTAGCTGTCCAAGTGCAGATTTAAGAAGTTGGAGAGAGAGGGCTCCATCCAAGAAATCAGCCATTGGAACTAGGCTGAGAAGAATGATTCAGATTCATTCTGGATCTTAAGAAGCAGAGGTCAAGGATCAACTGCAGAAGGAATCAATCTTATTCAGTTCTACTTTCAAGAAGCTTTGAAGAAAGCTAAGTCAGATTGAATCCAGCTGAGTCCTTCCAAGAACTCATCAAGAAACTCACAACCTCCCTCTCTTGTCTTTGGGTTGTTGAGTTAATATTTGTAAATTCATTTTTATCTTGTAGGATCCTTCGGATCTGAGTGATTGTAAGCCTGTAAATATAAAGGCTGAGGGTAGGGCTTGAGAGCCTGAGTGTAGGAGATTGAAATCTCTGAGTGTAGGCCTTGTTGGCTGAGTGTAGGCCTTGTTGGCTGAGTGTAGGCCTTGTTGGCTGAGTGTAGGCCTTTGTGGCTGAGTGTAGGCTTTGTGGAAAAGCTGAGTTGTAAGGCTTTGGGCCTGAGGTGTAGGAACCAGTTTGGGTTCTGAGACAGTGGAGAAGTTTGGCCGAATCTAGTACACTGCTAGATAGGCGAAGGGGGAAAGTGGATGTACCCAAATCTTGGGGAACCACTATAAAACTCTGTGTCTGTTGTGCTGTGCTGTGCTTTGCTGTGTATGCTGTGTGATTGCTGTGCAAAAGTAGTTAGAATTCTGTAATATTAGCTGATTGCTGCCATTAGAGTTTAAAAAGAAATTGGTCACCTATTCACCCCCCCTCTAGGTGTTTAGGTACTATATCTTTCATCCGCCGCGAACTGCCTTTTGAATGTGGAGTTGACTTTGTTTGTTGCAGGTAGAAGGTCTCCACCGGGCTCCATCGAGAGTGGTGAGTTCGTGGTAACGCCGAATACCGGTGGTGACGCGGTCTCTCCTATAGAATCCGCGAGGGATGAGCCGCCCAGCCTGAATATGATTAAAGAGTTAGAGAAGAAATTTGAAGCTGAAATGCAGTGTGTCAAAGCTGAGTTAGAGAAATCAGAGGAGCGTGAGAGAGCGTCCGCTGTGCGTGAGAAAGCGTCCGCGGAACGCGAGAAGGCCCTAAAAGACCAGATCGCCAGCATCTCGCGGGCACTGGAGAGGTCTGAAAGGGAGAAGAAGAGGCTCGTGGATGACGTCCGATTCTACAAAGGCAAGCACTTGGCGTCAGTGCGTGAAGGAAAGGAGAAGCGGACTGCTGAGGTCGCAGAGCAGAGGCCACGAGCGCCAGATCGCGCTGCTCCGGAGATCGCTGCACCGGCAGGTGTCCAACATCCCGCGGATGAGGAGCAGAGGCCGGCGGCGGAGCCGATGGTGCCTCTCAGCCGGATAGATCGGGAGGCTTCTCACATGTACCGGACCATAAATGTCATTCATCATCATCTCTGCCGTGTGTACAGCGAAATTCTCCAGATAAGCGATCAAGCGGCTCATCTATGCAGAGACAGGGCAGAAAGGTCGGCGCGGACCGACAACAGGGACCGCTGAGTCCGCAATCCCTTGAGCTTTTATTTGCTTAATTGTATAATTATTTCGGATAATTGTGCTCCAAGCAGTGCTGTTGTAAAATGAACTCTATTTGATCTGTGCGGACTCAGATTATATATCCGCGAATTATATAGCTTAAAACCTTGTGATGTGGCGAATTGCGCGGACTAATGCTGTGTCCGCTTCTCGATATTTAACCTGCAGGTGGCAATACTGCGAACTAAGCGGATTGAAAATGTATTCGCTCCTTGTGATCTGCTGGGAGGAAAAACGCGATCTGAGCGGACAACAAATCGTGTCGGCCACAACTTTTTGCTTTGAATTTTCATTGGCATGTGAATCTGTGTTTGTATCCGCGTAAATTGTTTGGCTGTTTTAACTTTTTGCGGACTGTGCAGATTGGAATTGCGAGCTCAGCGGCCTGGTCAAAAAGCTGTCAGACTCTTTAGCTATAAATAGGGCCTCCTGCCTTTTCTTATGCAGGAAACAGTTGAACAGAAAGCCTGCGGCCTGCAAAATGGTGTCCGCGCGGACTGATGCTGCTGTCGCCTTTCACTCTGCCGATCATCGAAAATGTACATTGACAGAGGCTGACCTAGACGCCTTTGTCGAAAAGAAGATGGCGGACTCAAACATCCTTGTCCGCCTTCCCGCCCATCAGGAAAGATTGAACTTCTCAACCGCGACCCAGATCGCCATTCCTGTAGATCATTTCGACAGCGGATTCAAGTTTCCGCTTCTATGGGAACTCGCTGCGATCTTCGAGCACTATGGAATGGTGCCTGGCCAGCTCGCGCCAAATACGCTCGCTGCGATCTGCAGCTTTGTTTCTTACTTGCGATCTGAAAAGATTGCTTTCTCAATGAATATCTTCCGAAAGATATTCTCTGTCCGCTCCATCACCGCTTCCGGAGGCCGCCCCTACAAGGGGGTCATATACTTCTACTGCAGGGGAATGAAAGTTGTGGGTCTCCCCAACAAGATCCACAACTGGACCTCTAGGTTCCTGATTTTTGAGGGCGACCTCGGGTTCGCGCACACCTATCCGCAGGTGCGCGCGGACTCCGCCTTCAAAAGCGTGCACCTGGATGATCTAGAGTCCGCGATTGTCGAGTTCCTGGCCAATGCTAGGCTCGATATCGAGCACTATATTCCGCTGCTGGCGAGCTTAGCGGACGTCATGCCCGAGGAGAGTAAGTAGCTTCCGAACTCAGCTTTTGCATCCACTGCGACCTTGGTGTTTAACCCATTTGTTTTTTTGCAGCGACCTTGGTGGTGCCCGCAAACTTGCCGCAGACACCCAGCGGCTTCACTCCTACACAAAAAGAAAAGAAAGAAGCAGTCGTCAGAAAGAGGAAGGAGGAAGGGGATCCCGCAGCGGACTACTCTTCCTCAGAAAGTTTCTCAATGAGCGGGTTTGGCATCATCCAGAAGGACCTCAGGGGGAACCCCATGGTCCATTGGCACAGCAAAAACAAACACGTCCGCCTGTCCACCGCGCTTCCTTCGTGGAAGAGTCCGTGGATATCACGCCACGCCCATATCGCGATCTCCGCGCTTTACGGAAAGCGCAATTTGAGTGACCTCAAGAAGGTGTCCGCCGCCGACCTCCCTCTGCTAGCCTCTCAGGCCTCTGCGAACAGTGCGGTGACAAATCATTATGTTGCCACTCTGGCCAGAGACCTGCTGAGGCAGAATGAACAACTTCAAAAGGATAATGAAGCGCTAAAAGAAAGGAATGTGCGATTGGGAAAAAAGGTCGCTCAGCAAAAAGAAGAACTGGGGGTGAGTTGAATTCGTTGCGGCCTTGATTTTCTATCCGCCGCTATCCGTCTAATTTACTTTTGTTCGCGCAGGTCGCCTATGACTTGGAAAACAGCAACTTCCAGTCCGCCATGCTCCCCTTCGTAAAGGAGACCGTCGAGGTCGCCATTGAGCGACTTGTCCGCGACGGCTTCATAAAGGAGGGAGTGGATGGCGTCCCTTTTTTGGAGATCTTCCCCGAGCTGGCTCCCCAGGTCGCGGCGATGGAGAGGGCCAAAAAAGGCAAAGATATTATTGAAGAAGAAGAAGAAGACGGAGGCCAAGGCGGAGAGCCAAGCGCCAAGGAGACAGCGGACAGCGCTGCCTCAGGCCAGCGAGTAGATGAGCTGTCCGCCGAGTCCGACAACTCTGCATCCTCTTCTGCAACCGGGAGCTCGCATAGCGGGTCCTCAAGTACAGGATCAGACAGCAGCGGGAGCGGCTCGGGGGGCTATTCTCCAAAAGTTGACATCGTTGGTGACAGCCCTGCACCTCCAGAGAAGAAACAAAGGACTGATTGATCAATGTATATATTTTGTTTCATCTGGTTTTTTGTAAAAGTGGCGGACGCAAGATTGCAGTCCGCCGAACATATAGAATGATGTAAACAATTTTTTGATGAAATAGAAAGGATATTTTTTGGCATGTGTGCTTCCTGCAATGCTTTTTTTCCACGCTCACCGCACTGATACTTAGCAGTCCGCACGACACGCTGATAAATCTGAGTTTTTTTTTTTTTTAACTTGCTGATTAGAGACAATTACTGTTCGCCTTTAGAAGAAAAGTAATCGCAGGCGGACTCTGTTTAGCTCCAATTGAAGTCCGCATGATATATCATTTATAATGAATCTTATCAAATTGTAACATATGAAAACCATTCGGCGGACTGAGCGAATACAGAAAACCAATCCGCTCACAATAGAAATGATCTATATAGCTAATGGTTTCAAGAAAACTGTCGGACTGAGCGGATACTGAAAACCAGTCCGCTAAAGATAGAATCTATAAAATTCCAAGGAAACTGGCGGATTGTGCGGGTAGATAAGAGCAGTTTGCCAAGATAAAAATGAACCAGTGATAAAGGAAACCAATCCGCTCATAATACAAGAAATGATTTATAGCTTGCGACCAGGTGGGCAGGTGAGCCGGAGCGGCATACTTTCATCACCGGGTTACATGTTATAAAATCAACCCAAGTCGGCGGACTGAGCGGACACAGAAAACCAATCCGCTCACCATAGAAGAAATGACCTATAGCTTGCGACCAGGTGGGCAGGTGAGCCGGAGCGGCATACTTTCCTCACCGGGCTACAAGCTATAAGGTCAACCCAAACAGGCGGACTGAGCGGACACAAAAAACCAATCCGCTCACCATAGAAGAAATGACCTATAGCTTGCGACCAGGTGGGCAGGTGAGCCGGAGCGGCATACTTTCCTCACCGGGCTACAAGCTATAAGGTCAACCCAAACAGGCGGACTGAGCGGATAGAGAAAACCAGTCCGCACATAATTCCCTGCGAAGAGCAAAATGCTCATTTGGCGGAACGGTTCCCTGCCCTCTTGCCTGGAGTACAGTCTAAGCTGTGGGTCTCCTGCAGGCACTGCTTGAGGGTACCATGGAGTGTTCGAGGGTTACAAGCTAAGATGACCCGCGGGCAGGTGAGCCGGAACGACATACTTTCCTCACGCGATCATCGAAGTTGTAACGATATCCTTATGACGGCATGGTAGAGCTTTTCCCCACCCAGCCCTCCATAATGCAGAGGTGGGGTCAGGTACTTGCCGGGATCCGAAGTCCAGAATCCAACCGCGCTAGAACCTGCAAGCTCCCACTACACGGTGCGAAATCTCCTCGCAACACGTGGTCTTTGTGGTGTTACGCTAATGACAACAGCTCTAGGGGAGGTCTTGCTGAACTCGGCGATGTCTCCTGGTATCAGGGAACCGTTATAGGTATTTGGGAGAGAAAGAAAACACTAGAAAAAGGTGTCAGTATGGATCCTTCGATTAACAAAAAATATATTTGCAAAGCAAACATAAGAAAGAAGAAAGAGAGTTCAGGCGCAGAACCGTTTTTTGAATCTTTCTTAGCGTTTCATCTATTATGATTACATAAACAAAACACTTGAAGAAGCGTTAGCAAGCAGTTTCTATTCATAATAACTCATGAAGAAGATACACAAAGTAGAGAGAGGGAGTTTCAAGAATAGAACCGTTTGAGATCATCCCCGCTCCAGGTGTGAGGTATATCTTCTCCTTCGTATGTCTGCAAGCGGTAAGCGCCGCTCTTTAATGCTTCTTTGACAACAAAAGGGCCGGCCCAATTTGGATTAAGCTTTCCAGTTGAACCAGCTCTTGCAGCAGCATCAATCTTCTTTAGAACGAGATCTCCCACTTGGAAGTGTTTGATCCTCACGTTCTGATCAAAGTAGCGGGCCATCCTTCTTTTGACCTCTTCCTGTCTTATGGCTGCCTGATCTCTGATGGCCTCGACGTGTTCCAAGCTGAACCTCATCTCTTCATTATTTAACTCAAGCCAGTCCTCAACGCCTTCTCTTGCAAGCAGAACTCTGGGTGACGGGACTTCAAACTCAACTGGGATAAGTGCTTCTGAGCCGTGAGAAAGCTTGAATGGAGTCTCCCCAGTTGCGGATGATGGCGTTGTCCTAAGGGACCAGAGAACTGATGGAAGCTGATCAGCCCAGCTGCCCTTGAGGCTCTGCACTTTCCTTTTGAGCAAATTGAGGATCTGCTTGTTGGCTGTTTCTACTTGGCCGTTGCTTCTGGGATGATGAACTGATGCAAACCGCAGCTCTGTTCCGATCTGCCTGCAAAAGTCTATCATCTCTGAGTTATTGAACTGTGGCCCATTATCAGTGATTATAGTCATTGGAATTCCATGTCGGCAGACTATCTCCCCCCAAATGAAGTTTCTGACGACCTGAGTAGTTGTCTTTGCCAATGCCTTGGCTTCGATCCACTTGCTGAAATAGTCGATCATTACGATGATGAAACGCCGCTGACTGCTTGCCATGGGGAAAGGACCGAGGAGGTCCATTCCCCAAACTGCGAAGGGCCATGGAGTTGTAATCGATCTGAGGGACTGAGCTGCTTGGTGCTGAAGTGGAGCAAACATCTGGCACTGAACACACCTTCTGGAGTAGATCTCAGAGTCTCTTTTCATCGTGGGCCAGAAATATCCTTGCCGCAGGATCCGTTTTTCAAGAGTTCTTGCTCCCGAGTGGCTCCCACACTCTCCTGAGTGAACCTCTTTCAAAACAGCGCAAGCTTCTTCTTCTGAAACACACCGGGCCATTGTAGAGAAGAAAGTTTTTCTGTAAAGGGCTCCCGCCACTAGGATGTAATGAGCTGCTTTTATTCTGAACTTTTTCTTATCTCTGACTGTATGATGATAATCTCCTGTTGACAGATAAAGGATGAACGGATCCATCCAAGAGGCACGTTGGTCTACTTGCATCAGATCTCCTTCCATCACTGCCGGGCGGAAGAGCTCGGAAGTTGTCCCTCCTGAAAGCATGCCATGCTTGGAAAGAAAATCGTCCTCCTCATTTTCTGTTCTCGGGATGTGCTCAATAATAAAGCTCTTGAACCTGCCAACTTCTATCTTCACAAGAGCTAGATATTTCTTCAAGATTGGCTCTCTTGTCTCAAAGTTACCGAGGACTTGTGACGCCATCACCAGAGAATCGGTTTTGATGTGAACATGATCGATTCCGAGTTTTCTTGCAATTCTCAAGCCTGCTAGCAAAGATTCATATTCGGCCTGATTATTGGTTACTGGAAAGTAGAATTTGATGGCCTGCTCCAACTTGACTCTGTTTGGATTGATGAGAACCACTCCTGCCCCAGAAGAACTTCTGCCTGAGGCACCATCAACAAAGATGGTCCAAGCCAAAGGTGACCTTTCTGCATGATCAGAACTGGGCTCTGGCATGTCGATTAGAAAATCTGCTAGGACCTGAGCTTTAATGGCCGTCTTGGGCACATAAGAAATTTCAAATTCGCTCAACTCTATTGCCCACTTAGCTAGTCTACCGGAATGTTCAGGTTTTTCCAACACACCCTTAAAAGGCTGGTCAGTGATAACTTGAATTGAATGTGCTTGGAAGTACGGACGAAGTCTGCGAGCTGACATGACCAGTGCCAAGGCTAACTTCTCCAGAATTGGGTACCGTGTTTCAGCACTTTTCAGAATATGGCTAACATAATAAATTGGAAATTGCTTTCTGCTCTCTTCCCGGAGAAGAACGGAGCTGACGGCCTCAAGGCCAACCCCTAGGTACAAGAAAAGAATCTCTCCTGGCCGAGGACTCTGAAGCAGGGGTGCTGAGGTCAATTGCATCTTCAACTGCTCAAAAGCTTTGGAGCATTCTTCCATCCACTCAAACTTGGATGCCCCTCAGAGAGTTTTGAAGAATGGAGCACTCCTATCTCCAACTCGAGAAAGAAATCTTGCAAGGCCCGCCAGCCTCCCCCCTAACTGCTGAACTTCTTTAGGTGAACGAGGGGTTGGCATGTCAAGGATGGCTTTTACTTTATCAGGGTTGGGGGCAAGTCCTTCCGGAGTAAGTAGGTGACCAAGAAACTTCCTCTTACTTGCCCCAAATGTACATTTCAAAGGATTGAGCTTCATTTTATACCTACGCAGAGTAGCGAACGTCTCTGCTAGGTCTCGCAAGTGCAGCGAAAACGATTTACTCTTAATCAAGAGATCGTCTACATACACGTCTAGGTTCCTCCCCTTCTGATGATTAAACACACGGTCCATCATCCATTGGTAGGTTGCACCGACATTCTTAAGCCCAAAGGGCATCACAAGGTAGCAATAACAACCATCATTAGTTATGAATGACGTGTGAGGAACGTCAGGCTTATGCATTCTTATCTGGTGATAACCAGAAAACGCATCTAAAAAACTCATGTAAGAGTACCCTACCGCGGAATCAACTAAAGAATCTATCTGAGGCAAGGGGTAGCAATCTTTAGGGCATGCTTTATTAAGTTTAGTAAAATCTACACACATTCGCCATTTTCCTCCTGGTTTCTTCACCATTACAACATTAGAAATCCAGGTAGGATATTGAATTTCTTTAATAAAATTCGCTTTGAGTAGCTTTGCGACCTCCTCCCTTATTGGTTCAGCAAGCTTTGTAGCCATGTCCCTCTTCTTTTGTTGCACGGGCTTGCAGCCGGGATCAACGTTCAAGTGGTGGCAAGCAACATCAGGATCCACCCCTGGCATGTCCTCTGCTGACCAGGCGAAGACATCCAGGTTGTTCAGCAAGCAGGAAATCAACTCAGCTTTTTGATCTTCAGGTAGCTCCGAGTTGATGGAGAGCTTCCTCTCCTCCCCCTCAGCAATGGGGACTCCTTGCGTCACCTGGGCAGGTTCTAGGTGAGCACCTTCATCAGCAGTGATTTCTGAACTGGAAGAGACTTCTGCAGCTTCTGTTGGAGAAAGGGAAGGGCTGGCTTCAACCACGTTGACAGTACGGACATAGCACTCCCTTGCCCTCCTTGGGTCACTCCTGACTCTGCACATCCTTCCATCGGCAAAGAACTTGATGGCAAGGTGGTAAGTGGAGACCACCGCTTGATACTTGTTTAATAAGGGCCTGCCGAAGATGGCATGGTAGCTGCTGGGGGCGTCAACCACTATGAACTGTATCTGCTTAGTTGCCCCTCCAAGCTTTACGGGCAAGATGACGCTGCCCTCTACTTCCTTTCTCTCTCCCGAGAAACCATAGAGTGTCCCCTCAGTGGAAAGCAGAGGCTTTCCAGTCCTCAGGGCCTCGAAGGTAGACTTGAACAGGAGGTTGACAGAGCTGCCTGTGTCAACAAGAATCCTATCCACTATGAAGTCTCCAAGCACAGCCTTGATCACAACTGCATCGTCAAATGGATTGGCTGTTTGAGATAGATCTTCTGGACCAAAGGTGACGACTTCTCTCGGAGGAGCAACGGAAGAAGAGGCCACCTCTGCCTGGGTGATCCTTGAGATTGACGATTTCCGGGTGGACTCGGTCCCGGCTCCACCATGGATGAAGAAGAGGCGTCCCAGGACCCCTTCATCATCTGCATCGAAGCACTCCACCGGGACGTTGATCGGCCCCAGACGGCCCTCGTCCTCTACATCCACGCATTCTTGGTAGGCCTCAGCTACCTCTTTGCCTTTCGAGGTGGATGGCTTCGAAGTGGAAGGAGAATCCTTCTTGGCCAGGTTGATCTTGCCCTCGGCAAGCAACTTCTCTATCAGCGCACGAAAGGCCTTGCAGTCCTCAGTCAGATGGCCCTCTTCTTTGTGGAACTGGCAATATTGTGCGCTATTTCTCGGCTTCCACATTTTCTGAGGCTCTTGCCTCTTTTCTTCTAATCTCCTTTGCAGGATCTGGATGACTTCGTCAAGGTCCAGATCTGCAGCGTCCTCCACAGGGCTTTCATCAAATTGGATCGGAGCAGGCAAGGCTGCTTGTTGGAGGATGGGTAGAGCTTGCAATGGAACGGCGGGAGTGGCGGCCAACGGCAGTCTCTGCTCACGAAACTGTTGATGGCCTTGGAATGGTTTCTTGTTGCGGAAGTTCCTGCTTCTTTGAGACGGAGGCTGGAAGTCTGGGCGAGGGGGCTTGCCACGGGAAGAAGAAGCGGAGGCATCCCTTCCTTTAGCCTTGGCTGTCAGGGATGAGACGTAAGTCGGATTGGCATTTTCTCCATCTATGAAGCGGTTGACCATGGCGATCAACTCCTGATAAGTCTCGGGTGCCTTGGTCGTTGCTTTAAACTTCAGAGGGCCTTCCCGGAGGCCATGGATCAAGGCGACCTTATAATAATCGGGGTTTACATTCCTGACCCCTTGGATCTCTCTTTGAAAACGATCAACGAATCGCGCCACCGATTCATTATCCCTTTGCTTTATTTCAAATAGGGCAGCTGGCCCATTCTTCCTTTTCCTTGAGGTAGCAAACCTCAGCAGTAACTGGCTACGGAGCTCTGCAAAAGAAGAGATTGTGCCCGAAGGCAGCTTGTAGATCCACTCTATCCCTTGTCCTTCGAGAGTGGTGACCAGCAGTTTACACTTAATTGCATCTGAGAGGCATCTCAAAGCAACTGCCCCCTCAAATTCCTGGAGATGAGAAATTGGATCTGTCGCTCCTGAATAGAAGGGGATGCGAGGCTCCCTGAAGTTGCTCGGGGCCGATTCCCATCGGATTCGGTCGACAAAGGGAGACGGGGTTTCGAACTCTGCGGGGTAGAATGGGCGGACTGGAGCCGGGGAGTCCGCGGGCTCGGCGGACTGGCGGTCAGCAAAATGGAGCTGGCGGGCTGGAGTGCCCCTAGCAGCTTCTCTGAAGAATTCTCTGAAAGCGAACTGCTCCTCCTGAGGACGCAGAGGGGCAGCGGACTGAGCAGGGTTCCGAGGAGTTGCTGACGACTGCCGAAGCGGAGTTCGGCGAGCTGGGGTCTGGCGGACTGGCGAGTCCGCTGGGTCCGCTGCGGCCTGAGGAGAAAGCTGCTGGGCAAGCGCGAGCAAAGCTTGGCTGATTGCGTCGAGACGCTGGTCAGTCTGCTGGCGGGATTGCTCGGCCTCAAGGCGAGCTTGCTCAATCACGTCCCAAAGAGAGTCCTCTGAAGAGCTGGAGCGGTCTGACGAGCGGGCTCTACAGTCTGACATCTTCGCCCGCTGGTTTCAAAACACTACTCGGATCTGAAGGCCGCGTGTTAACTGTTGATGCACGAAAACATAGGGGGGTCAAGCACCACCAGCTAACGGTTCGAACACCGGGGAATAAGGAAGACTGCGAGCAGCGATCTACTAAGTGGATGAGGGCAGGAAGAAAAGCAGGGCCGTGAACCACGACAACAACAGACTTCGCCCGTCGCGACCTGAATGCCTCTCTTGCGACGGGCTTTCCCTTGATTGAAGAAGAATTTGGTTACAAGTGAAAGGAAAAGCTGGACAAGAGCAGAGCGAGGGGGAGTCCACAAGGCACAGGATTCGAGTCCGCAGCCTGCAACAAGTAGGCTCCTGGGTCCGAGTCAGCGTGCCTTGGGTGCACCACCTCCCCCCTATTTATAGGATAGGGGGCCTGCCCAAACGGGCAGGGCTAAAATAACCTGCTGCCCGGGGTACAGGAGAACTGGGCAGCAGTGATGGGAAGCAAAAAGAAAGAACACGCCAGTCCGCACAGGAGGGGCGGACTGGGCTCGCGGACTAGAGCCTCCACTGCTGCTGGGCGCGCCCGCTGGAGGGCGGCGACCTGGGCGGACGAGATATTGCGTCCGCCACTGTAGAACCTGCCTCAAGAGCTGGCGGACTGAGCGGACAGGTCCTTGCGTCCGCTGCTGGGGTACCATCCTTGGTGTTCAATTGGTGACCTTGCCGGACTGGGCGGACTGACAAATCGCGTACGCGCCTGCTGAAAGGGGGGCTTTGGAACCTTGTAGGACGTTGCAGGACTGAGGGGTTAACATGCACTATATAAATAAAAACAAGAAGTGCATTAAGAACAATCTTGGATGTCCCAAACATCATACACATTCTCTACGGGTTGAACATATAATATAAAAAGGGGCCTACTTATGCAACATGTATGCAACACCCGGGTTTCACCCAAGGCACCCTATAGCGTATGCATCTAGCACATCATCACATCATTTGGGTACTCATCGTTTCCCCATTGGCATAATGCCGCAAACAAAAAAGGGAGACACAATTTCCCCCAACGGCACACAAGCCGCCACATGGAACTCTTGCCTAGGCACCACCCGCTCAAGATCTTAGAACCGGGCTTGCTTGCAAGCTCTGACGTCTCTTGTCAGGATTCCTACAACCACAAACTGACCGATTCTAAGAAGCCTTGACGGACCCCACCCGCTCATGGCCTCATTGCCCGGGCTTGCCCCCATGCTTGGCATTCTCATCAGTCTCACAGAAGGGGACTAGTCTCTCCAGGACACTCTCCACACATGACGTGTACGTCACAGGATAGCCAGCCGACCACGGAGACACAGCTATGCCTTGGCACATCACAAACCAAGACAATTCCACCCTAGTCCCTCATTTGTACTGCAGCGTTCCCACGCACCAAGGAAACCATCTACCACCAATGCGGAGCTAACCTTGTCCACCAAAGGAAACCATGTACCGCCATTGAGGAGCTAACCTTGTCCGGTTCCGACTACACGTACTCACTTGAGAAAAAGGTGAAAACATCACCACATCACAAACGACATCTTGCCGCAATGGAATCTCTACGAATCCTTAAAGTTCGTATGCAACATCACCGAGTCGGACTAACGGTCGCGACTACGACTTCACCCACCATGCCTAATCCACTAACGGAGCGGATCTCTAATGCAAAACATGCTGGGGACGGACTCAATCGACCCGGAGGTTTCTCTTGAACCTTGGCGACCCAAACCCCTCTCATTTGAGTGTTTGGTGCCCAAAACTAGAGAAGAAAAATGATGCTAAGACATGCATCCTAAAACCGAGAGGAGAAGTGTCGTTACCTTCCGACTCCTCTTCCTAGCCATGGCAAAATAGCCGGATGAAAACCTTCGCAAAGCTCTAGCCTCCACGGATCTGGACTCGGCTCGCGATTTGGAGCACTGAAGCCTCTCCTACATCCCAAACCCTCCTTCACCTTCTTCCTTGCTCTCCCTTCTCTCTAGAATTTAGTAAGAGAAAGCTTGGAGAAGAATGAGGGTTTCCAACCCTATTCTCGAACTTAACTCCCCAAGAGCAGTCCTGGACCATCAGATCCCAAAATAAGGGAAAAATGGCCACGATCTGTCTGAAAAATAAAACACCTGGGCCGAACACGACCTTGCACACGCCCGTGTCCAGGGCCGTGTCGCCCATTCACCGTCACAAATCGATGCGCCTGGAACAACACACCTGAATCCGACACGCCCGTGTTCGACCTGACATGCCCGTGTCCCGACTGACACGGCCGTGTGGTCGGCCGTGTGCCTCCATCGACACAGCCCCGAAAATAACCCGAGAAGGACACGGCCTGGGACACGCCCGTGTCCCAAGCCGTGTGCGAAGTCTCGACACTCGTCGATAGCCTTTGTGTCGACACCGCGGAAAAACATCGAGCGAAGTTTGTCGACCATGCGGGATATGCCCTGTAACACGCCCGTGTCACAGGCCGTGTGTCCCTGTCTCGACACTCAACACTCGTCGAGTGGACTTCGTCGAGAGAAGTCTCGACACTCGACTGACACGGCCTTGGGCACGCCCGTGTCCTAGGCCGTGTGCCTTGTCTCGACACATCGTCGAACAAAAATGTCGACACCTCGGGCCGGTTGTCGACACGGGCTCGACACGGCCTGAGACACGCCCGTGTCTCAGGCCGTGTGCCCAGTCTCGATACTTTGTCGAGCGAAAAATGTCGACTACGCGGCCAAGTCGTCGAGTCCAGCCTGACACGCCCTGGGACACGCCCGTGTCCCAGGCCGTGTGCCCCCTGCCAGAAACCAAAATTGGCCAGAAAACGCTGGTCGATCCCCTCTCAAATTTTGGGGTGTTACATCCTCCTCCACCTACTGTTGGTGATTCAGGACTTACTTCTCAGAGGTCAACCTCTTATTCTCAAACATACCAAAGGCAACATGGTAGATATTCTTCACATTCTGCAAGCAGCCAGCAGAGGCACTCCTCAAGCAGACAACATCAACATCAACAACCTCAACAACAACTATAACAAGCTCCTGAAAATTAAAAAGCTGATACTCCAAAGAGGCCTGAATCTCCTGCTGTTCCATTTGAGGATCCTGAAACAACTACTACTGCTAGAATGGCCAGGTTCCAAGAACTACTTGGATTATCTATGATCAACAAGGCTAAAGCTGAAGGAAAGGATCCCTCATAATATTCAACTATGTCCAAAATACAGGAAAGAAGAATTAAACAGGTATGCTAAAACAAACAAATTCTTTAATGTAGATGATTATATGCAATTACATCTAGAGGAAAAAGTACCTAGAGCCACTTCTCTCAATATAATTGGTGCTGCTGATATGACAATGTCAAAGAGAGAAGCTGTCAACCCAAACAGAGAAATCATATTCAGACAGCCTTCTAGAAGTTCTGATAAAGGAAACCAGGAAAAGGAAAAGCTGAAGAAAGAGTATTAAACATTCTGCTTAATTTTTTTATACATTCTGAACTCTTATTTTTATTTCACAAAGCTACATTATAAATATCTGCTGCAAGTTTTAAATTTCTCTGTCAGATATATTTTTTCTTTTGCTTTGTGAATATTTTTTTGTTGGTTAGTGACCTCACACAAATAGGGGGAGATTGTTGGATCCCTAATTTGATTTGGGCTAGGTTCACTATCTAGGATAATTGACCCAACATGTATAACCATTATCATGTTTGTATTCTAGAGTTTAGGCTAAGCCCTTTGTAACAACCACACATGGAATAGCCAACAGAAGACTGTAAGACCCCTCCCCTTACCAAGGAGGCTCACGGTCTTATGCCCAGAACCGCCATCTTACGGTGGCACTAACGCACGGGTTAGTCGACACCGCAACACGGCGATTCTGCCAGCTAATACGATCATATAACCTGTAGGCCAATATGAGAAATAGAAGTATAGCAGTAATGTAGAAATAAACTACAACCAGTCCACAGTCACAGTACATATCAAATAACAAAATGAAAGTACATCCAGTCAACAATGAGTACAAAAATATGAAGAGTAATAAGGGCTTATGCCCAGTACATCATATGAATAACTCTCCTCACAAAATTTCAAAACAGCGGAAGTTAATCAACTAATCTCGTCCCACCTGAGGATGTGCTGTAGTAGTAGAAGTAGGTGGTATCAACTCCTCACGCTCTGTCACCTCGTCATGTCGGTGGTGCTGGTGCTCCATCTCCTCGAGCTCCTAAAATAGTTGGTTGCCGACCATTAGTCAAAATACTAAGTCGTTTCCTCCGCACCTCGCCCCGCAACTCCTAGGCACCGTGCGGGAGGACGAAGCGGAGGACTATCAAGGGGTAATAACGGAAGCAGGTGACAAGGAATCTATGCTACCAAGAAGAGTGTAAGCAGTAAATTTACACTAGCAGTTCTATGTGTATAGTACAAAAGTAAAAGCATGTACAGTACAAGTAATTAAAGAACTAAAAGTTAGTGCCGAAAAGTAAAGCAATGCTACCGCTACTCTACCATCACAAAACGCACCTTAACTTATAAAAATGCACATACAAATTTATAAGTTAAGTTTCCAGGAAATTTAACTTATCATATAAAAGAGCTCATACTAATTTATATGATAAGGATCTATGAAGCGTATGACCTAAAATGAATGAATGTTTATGATGCAATTTATGCAACAGGCAAGTGCAAGTAACACACAACGACTTCGTGATCACAGACCTTTAGTTCCCACTTTTTGAGAGCTAGCTTCCCTCTCGGGTACCACTGTTGTGTCCACGACAGCATTGGAGCGGGCGTCTCCACTTCTAGGCAGGTATGCATACTACCAAATTTAGACCCCTCTCATACACCTTTGTACATGTCCTAGGTGCACTCTAGAGTCTGCGTATGTATTTTGCTGACTACCTGTCAGTGTTGTTGGGTCGGGTGTGCGTTATCGGGGATCGTCCTCCAGACCACAGTATAAACAACATACTGGCCCCTCAAACCCTCACACCCGCCTGAGTCACCATACTGCCATCGGTGTGACAATCGGCCCAGTACCGCATGACTCGCCACTAAATTTTTGCAATGCAAGTATTTCATCTCGAGCCTTCAGCTCGCAGGTCCAACCTGTCCTAATGAACTCAAACCCTTCACAGGTGAGCCCGCAACATATATCCCTACAACCCATCGTGGGTGAGAACGCACAATAAAGCCTTTATTCAGAATCCGTCAAACCCGTCATGGGCAAGAATGAATCACAATGTCTTAACCAATTAGACTACTCTTGTCTACGGGTTATTATACTTAGTTATTTAAGCTTAATCCCAGGACTACCCAGGGTATACCCGGTGAAGGGCTCTCGGGGGCACTAGGAACTATGATGAGATTACGCCCAAAGCTCCCTTTCTCAAGGATATTTACTTTAGTTGATGATTACCCATAATTCACCCCCAACTCTCATTGTTGCTCTAGAATAATCCTAATGACTTGAGATATTACTGGGGGAAATCAGCAAGCTTCCGTCGATCTCCGTTTTATCCACTGTCCTTATGATTTGCTATCCACCCCTCGGGATCCAGTAGTGACCTATAGGAGACAACCAGGGCTTATTCATCTAATGCAATTCTCACCTCAATGGTTAAACATATCCCCCGGTGGTCCTAGTAGTTTAGGCTAACTGTGCTAGTCACTACTCATGACCTAATACTACCCCGAAATAGAACTAACAATTCCTTGAGCCACCTTCCCCTAACTATTTATCATAGGATGGTATGGACTAATGAGTTGAGCATATTGATTTTCATAATTTTTTAAGTCATTAAAGCCTCTAATTAAATCATTTAATTAATCCCCTAGGTCATTTAATACATGAAGTATTACAAATTTTTATCCACTGACCTAAGAAAATTTTCTTGAGTTGCATCTTGGTAAAATATTGTTGTCTACCAAAATTAATAATTTTTCTTTGAATATTTCTATTTATTCCTTAATTAATACAAAACTACATAATTGTCATTTTCCAAATGAAGTATAAGGAATACATTACTCAAAATTCTAGGAAAATTACAGACCATATATATTGATAAATTAATACCAAATACAAGATTTCATGGCTCTAGACAGTAATTTAGTTCATCAAACATCAAATGACAAATATTACAAAAATGCCATTATTTTGGATTTTAAATCTATAGAAGCATCCAAAAATACCAAGAAAATTATACAAGGTCATAATCACATAATTAAATCACAAGTAAGTTTTCCATAATATTTCTACTGTAATTTCCATTATTTTTAAATAATTTCCATAAAGGGGCAAAATTGTAAATTCTACATAATTCCAAGTAATATTCATCTAACAGGCCCATAAATTTTTCCAAGGGTTAAATATTACTCTCTTTAGTTCCTAACAAATTTGAGAATTTTAACTCATCATTAACCCAATTTTCAAATTTTCTATCAATAAATGACCTAAGGTTCAAAAATTCCAAATAATGGGATTTTTGATCCCACAAATCCGATTACTTCTGTTGAAGATATATTTCACCCTAATAATCCTCTGACCAAGCTTTCAAAGGCTTTTATTGTTCCAAATGGGCTAAATCCCCATTATTTAGATTTTTGCTAAAGGCACCCCAAGCCTTTATTTACCCTTCACATGCAAGAGGGAATACCCATCATGCAGAGGCCAAAAATGACTAAACGTTTTAACATGGTCCTATAATGAACCCTAGGACATGCCACCAAAATTTGGGGCCATTTAGGGTCAAATTACACCAAATATTTCATTTACTTACTTTTGGGTATTTTAGAAAAACTATATAAAATTTATTCCCAAAAATTCTCATTTTTGGTCAGGGGCTACGTATGCCCTAATCATGCAAGCACCAAAATTTTTGGGTCATTTTGATCAGTGGTTTGGCTTGGGAATCAATTTGAATTTCTGCCCTAGGAAAGGACCAGTCCTAGGAGAACAGCCCTACAGGGAGTTATACTACACTAAATTGGAACTTTAGGATGGCAAATGAAATATAAGACCTACGCCTACATTTTTCATGTTGATGTATAGTCCTGAATGTGCACTTAACAGGCCTAATTTTTGCATGCCAAGTTCTATATAAAGTGTGATAGAAATCAATTGAAATAATATAATACTATAGTTTGATTTGAATAAAATGGACGGCATCCTATCATCGTCCCAGATCAGCAACGACTGAGATTGAGCCTGGCTGGGTCACTTTGTCTGGCCATTTCCGGCCACCTGGGCTGGCGCCACTGCCGGCGATTATTTCCACCACCTCCGTTGAGGTGGGGCTAGCTTTTCCCGGCGGTGAGACGGTTGGAGGCGGCTCCTCCGGCGATCCCGAGCAAGAAGTAAAGCTCGAGAATTTAACTCCATTCTCACATGGCATCGGGCTCGATTGAGCCCGATATCTCCCCTAAACGATCTAGAATCCTAGTACGGGTAGAGGTGAGGTGAAACGAACCTGATTCAGGCCTTGGTGGCGAGTGCAGCGGCGGTTGGCCATGGCCGAGCTGCTCCGGCGATCTCCTACTCAAAACCTTGATTCTCCACAAATTCTCTTACTCCAGGACTCGATCTCCACTCGTTTCCTCTGACTGAAGCTGTTGGTGGGGTTAGTTTTGGCTGTAGTTGGTTGTATATGGAGATATAACCAAGGTGAGCTCGGGCTCAACCTTGGATGCTTCAACCATGGTGCCAAGTGGCCACTATGCAGATAAATTCTTCTGGAATTCCCTTGGCTGGCCGGCAGGCAGGCTTGTGCAGAAGGAATGAGGCCATGTGGCTACCATTCCCTCTTTTCCTCTTCTCACACCTCTTCTCTCTCCTAAAATTCCCACTTTACCCACTATGCATGTATTCTCTCTCTTAATCCAGAGGGGTAGGGGTTTTCCTTGTCCACTTGGGCTGGCCATGGGCCAAGTTTGGTGGGCTTGGCCCAAGGGGAAGTGGCTTGGGCTCATTTTCACTCTTTAGGACAATTTGTTGACTAAGTTGACTTTTGAGTTGACTTGGTCAAGTATGATGAGTGGGCTGACCCCACTTGAAGGTAATGACACCAATGGCACTACCCAACTTGGGTTGGGTAAAGGTGATGCTCTACTTGCGCTAAGTGGGCCTATAGGTATAAGTTTGACCAACTTAGGGCTAAGGTTGACTTTGGTCAACTAGGGTCAAAGGGTTGACCTAGTGACATGCCCTAGGGTCTACTTAGATTATTTTAGGGTTAAGGGCAATGTGGTGGGGTTATGGTGTGGCTAAGGTTCCTATTTAGGCTAGTTTGACCAAGTTTGACTGGGGCCCTATAGTGGGCCCCACATGGCTACAAGCCACTACCTAGGGTCAAACCTAACTAATTTCCCTAACACCCACCCCATGCCCAACCCAATCTAAGTTAAGGGGTCTAGAAGTAACATGAGATGTTACAAATCCTATAAATAAAAAAAATAATTTCATCCCTGAAATTTAAGTTCGTGTCTATGGGGTTCTAATTGCAAGAGTTATAAGAAATTTAAACGCATAAACTAAAATATACCTGAAGTAAATAGCTCCGGGTGTTGCTCCATCATCAGATCCCTTGGCTCCTAAGTGTGCTCCTCCCGTCCATGGTTGGACCACCACACCTTCACGAGATGGACCTTCTTCTTCCGCAACACTCGGACATTTGTATCATCAATCTGGATTGGTTCCAATCTAACGGATCTATATGGCGCTATCGGACCGGCTGTAGTAGTGACGTGCTGCTCTGACCGTAGGTAATCTCTTCGCAAGGAAGAGACATGGAAGATGTCATGTAGGGTACTCAACTCCGGTGGCAGCTGCAGTCGGTAAGCTAAGGGGCTTATCCGCTCCAGGATCAAGAATGGCCCCATGTATCGAGGACTGAGCTTCTTGTGCCTCCGTACCCGAGAGACACCGTGTACCAAACGTATCTTCAAGAAAACTCTGTCTCCAACCTGGAATTCCACCTTCCGGTGCCGAGCATCATAATACTTCGCCTGCCTACTCTGGGCCTCTAGTAGCCGATGCCTGATCAAACAAACCTGAGCCTCCGTATTCTTCATATAATCAGAACCAAGAGTCCTCGTGTCCACATCCTGAACCCAAGACAGAGGCATCCGGCACTTCCTTCCGTACAAAGCCTCGTAAGGCGCCATCCCGATGCTTGCCTGGTGACTGTTATTGTAAGAGAACTCAATCAATGGTAGCAGCTGATGACTAGTTTTAGTCATCGTTTTTGGTATAGTTTAGTTTAAGAAATTCCTAAGATTATTGATACTTTTGCTTACTTTATTCTTGTTATGTTTATTTTCATATTTTATTTGTTTTGTTATGAATATAATATTTTTTAGGTTATGTTATGTTTATGTTATGATCAATTTTATTTTATGTTATGTTATGTTATAATAATTAATGTTTTGATATAAATTATGAGTCTAATTTGTTATATTCTATTTTGTTTTGCAGCCCATACCCGAGCCTTCTTCATTGGTGAAGCCCTCAAGTCATGGTGCAGCCCTCCTTCATTGATCCAAACCATGCAGCCTACATGATGCAGCTCGGCCACTTCAACATGATGCAGCCCTCTTCCACCAAAACAGCCCACATGGTGCAGCCCTTCTTCATTGGTGCAGCCTACATGGAGCAGCCCGACCCTTTCCCTTGAAGCCCACATGATGAATTCAGCCCCTCTTCAAGCTACCCGAGCCCATATAGTGCAGCCCACTTCATCCATGTGTGGCCGACCACTCATTTTCCCCCCTCCCTCATCATTTATTGCAGTCATGCACCTCTCTAAGCACATGGTCGGCCACCCCTCTCTCTCCCCCCCTTTTATTTCTTTTTTTCCTTCATTTAATCCACATCCATCCCCCTCTCTACTTTACATTCTCTCTTATCATCCCCATAAATGAAATGCATTGAATCATCCTCTCCCTCTCCCTTCATTAAATGAAATGCATGCACCTCTCCAAGCACATGGCCGGCCACCCCCCTTGCCTCCTCCTCTTCATTCCCATCTAGAATCTTCCCTCCTCATCTATAAAAGGCACCATGGTCTCATGCTTTAGAAGTTTGATTTTGGAGAGAGCAAGTGGAGAGTACAAGTCAAGAGAGCTTTTGTTGTAATTTTATTTCTTAGTTTACCTTGTTGCAATCTTTTTTCGTTGAAGTAATTTAGTATTGTTTTGTTTAGCATTGTGTACTCTTTCGTTTAGTATCAATAAAATGAAATTTTCTTCTCTTTACATTGTTATTTTCTTTTCCAATATGCGTAGCTAATCTTCTCTTAGACTTCGATCGTGAGGATCCATAAAATGAGATGAGGGTTTCTTTTATTTCATAGTTTTATTTCTGCTTAATTTTACTCGATCCTTCTTTGATTTTTATTTTGTCGACTCCGTATTTCCGGTATACGGTAGTAGGCTTGGGATCTCATATTTGAGTAGCCGAGAGGCTCATGAATGTGAAAGATCACTCAAAGATGGAAGGAGTTGAACGCAACCCTAGAGATAGGATGAGGTAAATCTTCCGGATTGGAGTCAAATCCAATAGTGCGGGTCACCTTGATAATGCGGCTTTAGGCCTTTTTGACTTGAAAGAGATTTCGGTCAAAACGTCTATAAGTCAAGAGATTTAATTCTCTAACGAGATTATTTCCTAATTTCAGATCCGTCACGGTCGAGTATGATTTGCAAATTTAAAACTATGCCTTTTCATCCCTCTCATTTCATTTTATGATGAATCTTCGATTGAATCCTATCTTTTTATTATAAAGTTTTTCGTCTAAAAAATTATCTTTCGTTTTAGTTTAAAAATTCTCAAAACCCATTTTCTTTCGGTAGATAATAGTTCAAGCGTGAGTAGCAGTATTTGACAACCCCGTGTTTAAATACAACTTTGATACTACAATTCGACAGATACACTTGCCTGTTCGGGTTTTAGCCCATCAAGTTTTTGGCGCCGTTGCCGGGGACGCTTTTTCGTCAATATTAGGAAAACGCTTTCGCTATTACTTCTGCAAAAAAATAAAAAAAAATTCCTTTCTCTATTTTCTTCTTCCAGTTTTTTTTTTATTGTTTCCCTTCTTCTCTTTTTCTTTCCTCTTTTTCCTTCTAATTTTCTTAGTGCTTGACCCACACGAATCCGTCGCTACTTGTTGATTTGGACCCAGAAATCGAACGCTCCTTTCGGAGAAACTTACGATTCAGTGGTTCCACTTCTCAAACAGCGGTTGAGGATTCCGACGGTGATTGTAACTTCAACTCCGAAATGGAAGACCCTAACCCAGCATTTTCCCAGCAAAGGACGATGTTCGATTATGCTCAGCCCAACCTGGAGGGTACAGAAACAAGTATTGTTCGACCTGCAATTGTGAACAATAACTTCGAGCTTAAGCCTAGCATCATACAAATGGTGCAGCAATATGTACAGTTCGACGGATTACAAGATGAAGATCCGAACTTGCATATTGCCAATTTTCTTGAAATCTGTGACACCTTCAAAATAAATGGTGTCTCAGACGATGCTATAAGGCTAAGACTCTTCCACTTCTCCTTGAGAACTAAAGCTAAACAGTGGTTGAGTTCTCTTCCAAGAGGATCAATCACTACTTGGAACATTTTAACTGAAAAGTTTCTCTCTCGTTATCCCCCCCCCCCCCCCGCCAAAACTGCTAAGTTAAGAAATGATATAACTTCTTATTCTCAAATTGCTTCTGAGACCATCTATGACACTTGAGAGAGGTTCAAAGAACTTTTGAGAAGTTGCCCTCATCATGCTCTGCCTATATGGTTACATGTTCAGACATTTTATAATGGGCTAAATAAAGAAACTAAGCAAATGATAGATGCCGCTTCCGCTGGTTCTTTGGACCGCAAAACTCCGGAAGCCGCTCTTGAGCTTATCGAGGACATGGAGATGAACACTTATCAGTGGAATTCACCTAGGACTCGCCCATCTAAACCTGCAGGTATCTATGACGTGGACTCGGTTTCGCAACTGGCGTTGCAAGTGGAAATGTTGAACAAGAATATTTCGGAGATGACTGCTTCCTCCGCCGCTAAGGTATATGAAAATGCGAATGCTGCTGCTGCCGAGCAGGTGGATTATCTGGGGAACATACCCAGGCCTGCTCAAAATAATTCTGCCAATAATTTTTCTGCTTTTTCTAATTTTACCGCACCTCCTGGTTTTAATTCTTTTTCGAACTCTTATAATCCTGGATTGCGTAACCATCCAAATTTTTCTTGGAGTAACTCTGCTAATGTTGCACGCCCACCACACGATTTTGCACCACCACCACCACCACAACAAAACCAAAATCTTCAAAAAACCCTCTCTTTGGAAGAAATTTTATCTAGATATATAAGCTCGAACGATGCTACTATTAGAAACTTAACAGGGTCGATGAAAAGTTTAGAAAACCAGGTCGGGCAACTTGCCAAGGCTTTTTCCGAGAGACCACCTCGAACTCTTCCCTCGAACACTGAACCTAACCCAAGGGAGCACGCAAATGCGATTTCTCTTCGGAGCGGTAAGGTTATTAACGAGCCCACCACCAGGGAAGAGCCAAAGGTGATTGTCCCTCCTGTTGTGGAAAAAATTATCGCCACAGAAAATGATAAATCAACTTTTGAAAATGAAAAATCTACTTTAGATAAAGAAAAAGATATTTCTGTTTTTTCTAATTTTGGAAAAGAAAATGATGATGTTCAAAATGATGCTCCAGTTATTATAAAGGAATTTCCGCCACCGCCTTATCCGGCTCGACATAGGAAAGAAAAACTAGATGATCAATACCAATGCTTCTTTGAAATGTTCAAACAAATTCATATTAATTTACCATTTTATGAAGCGATTAGTCAAATACCTAAGTATGCAAAATATCTTAAGGATTTATTAACAAACAAGACGAAATTGGAAAATTTATCGCATGTAACCTTAAATGAAGAATGCTCGGCGGTCGTGAAAAACTCTAATCTTCCTAAAAAGATAAACGATCCGGGTAGTTTTTCAATTCCTTGCATTTTTGGTGATCTGTTTGTTAAACATGCGTTGGCGGATCTAGGAGGGAGCATCAATTTGATGCCCTTTTCTTTATTCAAAAAGCTAGGATTGGGCACTCTTACCCCTACAAGAATGAGTATCCAGTTAGCCGATAGGTCGATCAAATATCTGTTAGGTATTGTTGAGGACATGCTAGTAAAGGTCGACAAATTCATCTTCCCGGTGGATTTTGTCATTCTCGATATTGAAGAGGACTTCGAGGTCCCTCTTATCCTTCGTCGACCCTTCCTAGCCACCTCTCGAGAGATCATCGATGTTAGTAACGAAAAGTTATTTTTGCGTGTGTGAGATGATGAGGTCACATTTTCTATCAATCAATGAAAAACTCTTTAAAAAATGATGATTCATGCTACTTTTTTGATGTTTTAAATGAAGATTCTTCTCTTTCTCTTTCTAACATCTCTTCAAATGAATTTTCCTCCTTTTTTCTGAAATTTCTTCATATGATTTTGAAAACACGGTTATGTCATTACAATCAAATTTTGAAAATGATTCTATCTTTGGTAGGAAAAAGTATGAAGATCTTATTTTTGAAAAAGAAAAGAATTTGAAAAACTCTTATGATTAACTGCCCCATCTTGATTTAAAACCACTCCCTGGTCATCTAAAATATGCCTTTCTTGAAAAAAATTCTAAATTGCCCGCTATAATCTCGGCCTATCTTTCTCAATCCGAAAACGATCAGTTGATCGAAGTACTACAAAAGCTTCGCCGAGCTATAGCATGGCAAATTTCCGACATTTCTGGCATAAGCCCTTCTTTTTATACTCATAAAATATTTTTTGAAAATAATCCTTAGGGTATAGTCCAACCACAACGTCGTCTCAATCCAAATATGAAAGAGGTTGTGAAGGAAGAGGTGCTTAAGTTATTAGATGCGGGGATAATTTATCCGATTTCTGATAGTTAGTGGGAAAGTCCGGTCCAGGTTGTTCATAAGAAGGGTGGGATTACGGTAGTAACAAACGAAAATAACGACTTAATTCCAACTAGGACGATAACGGTGTTAACCCCTCAGTCCGCAACATACTACAAGATTCCAAAGCCCCCCTTTCAGTAGGCGCGGACGCAATTTGTCAGTTCGCCCAGTCCGGCAATATTACCAATTGGACACCAAGGATGGTACCCCAGCAGCGGACGCAAGGACCTGTCCGCTCAGTCCGCCAGCGTTTGGGGTATCAGGTTCTCTACAGCGGCGGACGCAGTGTCTCGTCCGCCCAGGCCGCAGCCCTCCGGCGGGCGCGCCCCGCAGTAGTGGAAGCTCTAGTCCGCGAGCCCAGTCCGCCCCTTCTGCGCGAACTGACGTGTTCTTTCTTTTTGCTTCCCGTCACCGCTGCCCGGTTCTCCTGTACCCCGAGCAGCCGGTTATTTTAGCCCTGCCCGTTTGGGCAGGCCCCCTATCCTATAAATAGGGGAGAGGTGGTGCACCCAAGGCACGCTGACTCGGACCCAGGAGCCTACTTGTTACAGGCTGCGGACTCGAATCCTGTGCCTTTCGGACTCCCCCTCGCTCTACTCTTGTCCAGCTTTTCCTTTCACTTGTAACCAAATTCTTCCTCAATCAAGGGAAAGCCTGTTGCAAGAGAGGCATTCAGGCCGCGACAGGCGAAGTCTGTTGTTGTCGTGGTTCACGGCCCTGCTCTTCTTCCTACCCTTATCCGCTTAGTAAATCCCTACTCGCAGTCTCCCTATTCCTCGGTGATCGAACCGTTATCTGGTGGTGCTCGACCCCCCTCTGTATTTTCGTGCATCAACAGTTAACACGCGACCTTCAGATCCGAGTAGTGTTTTGAAAGCAGCGGACGGAAATGTCAGACAGCAGAGCCCGCTCCTCAGACCGCTCCAGCTCTTCAGAGGACTCTCTTTGGGACGCGATTGAACAAGCTCGCCTTGAGGCCGAGCGGTCCTGCCAGCAGACTGACCAGCGTCTCAACGCAATCAGCCAAGCTCTGCTCGCGCTTGCCCAGCGGCTTGCTCCTCAGGCCGCAGCGGACCCAGCAGACTCGCCAGTCCGCCAGACCCCAGCTCGCCGAACTCCGCTTCGGCAGTCGTCAGCAACTCCTCGGAACCCTGCTCAGTCCGCCGCCCCTCTGCGCCCTCAGGAGGAGCAGTTTGCTTTCAGAGATTTCTTCAGAGAAGCTGCCAGGGGCACTCCAGCCCGCCAGCTCCATTTTGTTGACCGCCAGTCCGCCGAGCCCGCGGACTCCCCGGCTCCAGTCTGCCCATTCTACCCCGCAGAGTTCGAAACCCCGTCTCCCTTTGTCGACCGAATCCGATGGGAATCGGCCCCGAGCAACTTCAGGGAGCCTCGCATCCCATTCTATTCAGGAGGGACTGATCCAGTCTCTCACCTCCAAGCATTTGAGGGGGCAGTTGCTTTGAGATGCCTCTCAGATGCTATCAAGTGCAAATTGCTGGTTACCACTCTCGAAGGACAAGCGAGGGAGTGGTTCTACGAGCTGCCTTCGGGCACAATCTCTTCTTTCGCAGAGCTTCGTAGCCAGTTGTTGCTGAGGTTTGCTACCTCAAGGAAGAGGAAGAATGGGCGAGCTGCCCTATTTGAAATCAAGCAAAGGGATAATAAATCGGTGGCGCGATTTGTTGATCGCTTTCAGAGAGAGATCCAAGGGGTCAGGAATGTAAACCCCGATTATTATAAGGTCGCCTTGATCCATGGCCTCCGGGAAGGCCCTCTGAAGTTCAAAGCAACAACCAAGGCACCTGAGACTTATCAGGAGTTGATCGCCATGGTCAACCGTTTCATAGAAGGAGAAAATGTCAATCCAACTTATGTCTCATCAGTGACAGCTAAGGCTGAAGGAATGGATGCCTCCGCTTCTTCCTCTCGTGGCAAGCCCCCTCGCCCAGACTTTCAGCCTCCGTCTCAAAGAGGCAGGAACTTCCGCAACAAGAAACCTTTCCAAGGCCATCAACAGTTTCGTGAGCAGAGACTGTCATTGGCCGCCACTCCCGCCGTTCCATTGCAAGCTCTTCCCATCCTCCAACAAGCAGCCTTGCCTGCTCCGGACCAATTTGGTGAAAGCCCCATAGAGGACGCTGTAGATCTGGACCTTGACGAAGTCATCCAGATCTTGCAAAGAAGATCAGAAGAAAAGAGGCAAGAGCCTCAGAAAATGTGGAAGCCAAGAAATAACGCACAATATTGCCAGTTCCACAAAGAAAAGGGCCATCTGACTGAGGACTGCAAGGCCCTTCGCGCGCTGATAGAGAAGTTGCTCGCCGAGGGCAAGATTGACCTGGCCAAGAAGGATTCTCCTTCCTCTTCAAAGCCATCCACCTCGAAAGGCAAAGAAGTAGCTGAGGCATACCAAGAATGTGTGGATGTAGAGGACGAAGGCCGTCTGGGGCCGATCAACGTCCCGGTGGAGTGCTTCGATGCAGATGATGAAGGGGTCCTGGGACGCCTCTTCTTCATCCATGGTGGAGCCGAGACCGAGTCCACCCGGAAATCGTCAATTTCAAGGATCACCCAGGCAGAGGTGGCCTCTTCTTCCGTTGCTCCTCCAAGAGAAGTCGTCACCTTTGGTCCAGAAGATCTACCTCAAACAGCCAATCCATTTGATGATGCAGTTGTAATCAAGGCTGTAGTGGGGGACTTCACAGTGGATAGGATTCTTGTTGACACAGGGAGCTCGGTCAACCTCCTGTTCAAGTCTACCTTCGAGGCCCTGAGGACTGGAAAGCCTCTGCTTTCCACTGAGGGGCCACTCTATGGTTTCTCGGGAGAGAGAAAAGAAGTGGAGGGCAGCGTCATCTTGCCCGTGAAGCTTGGAGGGGCAATTAAGCAGATACAGTTCATAGTGGTTGACGCACCCAGCAGCTACCATGCCATCTTCGGCAGGCCCCTGTTAAACAAGTATCAAGCGGTGGTTTCCACTACCACCTTGCCATCAAGTTTTTTGCCGATGGCAGGATGTGCCGGGTCAGGAGTGACCCAAGAAGAGCAAGGGAGTGCTACATCCGCACTGTCAACATAGTTGAAGCCAGCCCTTCCCTTGCTCCAACAGAAGCTGCAGAAGCCTCCCCCAGTTCAGAAACTGCTACTGATGAAGGTGCTCACCTGGAACCTGCCCAGGTAACGCAAGGAGTCCCCGTTGCTGAGGGGGAGGAGAGGAAGCTCTCCATCAACTCGGAGCTACCTGAAGATCAAAAGGCTGAGTTGATTTCCTGTTTGCTGAACAACCTGGATGTCTTCTCCTGGTCAGCAGAGGACATGCCAGGAGTGGATCCTGATGTTGCTTTCCATCACTTGAATGTTGATCCCGGCTGCAAGCCCATACAACAAAAGAAGAGGGACATGACTACAAAGCTTGCTGAGCCGATAAGAGAGGAGGTCTCAAAGCTCCTCAAAGCAAATTTCATCAAAGAAATTCAATATCCTACTTGGATTTCTAATGTTGTAATGGTTAAGAAACCAGGAGGAAAATGATGAATGTGTGTAGATTTTACCAAACTTAATAAAGCATGCCCTAAAGATTGCTACCCCTTGCCTCGGATAGATTCTTTAGTTGATTCCGCGGTAGGGTACTCTTACATGAGTTTTTTAGATGCGTTTTCTGGTTATCACCACATAAGAATGCATAAGCCTGACGTTCCTCACACGTCGTTCATAACTAATGATGGTTGCTATTGCTACCTTGTGATGCCCTTTGGGCTTAAGAATGCTGGTGCAACCTACCAACGGATGATGGACCGTGTGTTTAACCATCAGAAGGGAAGGAACCTAGAAGTGTATGTAGACGATCTCTTGATTAAGAGTAAGTCGTTTTCGCTACACTTGCGAGACCTAGCAGAGACGTTCGCTACTCTGCGTAGGTATAAAACGAAGCTCAATCCTTTGAAATGTACGTTTGGGGCGAGTAAGGGGAAGTTTCTTGGTCATCTCCTTACTCCGGAAGTACTTGCCCCCAATCCTGATAAAGTGAAAGCCATCCTTGATATGCCTACCCCTTGTTCGCCTAAAGAAGTTCAGCAGTTAGGGGGGAGGCTGGCGGGCCTTGCGAGATTTCTCTCTCGGGTTGGAGATAGGAGTGCTCCATTCTTCAAAACTCTCCGAGGAGCCTCCAAGTTTGAGTGGACGGAAGAATGCTCCAAAGCTTTTGAGCAGTTGAAGATGCAACTGACCTCAGCACCCCTGCTTCAGAGTCCTCGGCCAGGAGAACTTCTTTTCTTATACCTAGGGGTTGGCCCCGAGGCCGTCAGCTCCGTTATTCCTTCGGGAAGAGGGCAGAAAGCAATTCCCAATTTACTATGTTAGCCATATTCTGAAGAGTGCTGAGACGCGGTATCCAATTTTGGAGAAGTTAGCCTTGGCGCTAGTCATGTCGGCTCGCAGGCTCCGCCCGTACTTCCAGGCACATTCAATTCAAGTTGTCACCGATCAGCCTTTGAAGGGTGTGTTGGAAAAACCAGAACATTCAGGCAGACTAGCTAAGTGGGCAATAGAGTTTAGCGAATTTGAAATCTCTTATGTGCCCAAGACAGCCGTTAAAGCTCAGGTCCTAGCAGATTTTCTAATCGACATGCCAGAGTCCAGTTCTGATCAGGCAGAAAGGTCACCTTTGGCTTGGACCATCTATGTTGATGGTGCCTCAGGCAGAAGTTCTTCTGGAGCAGGAGTGGTTCTCATCAATCCAAACGGAGTCAAGTTGGAGCAGGCCATCAAATTCTACTTTCCAGTAACAAATAATCAGGCCGAATATGAATCTTTGCTAGCAGGCTTGAGGCTCGCAAGAGAACTAGGAATTGATCATGTTCACATCAAAACCGATTCTCTGGTGATGGCGTCACAAGTCCTCGGTAACTTCGAAACAAGAGAGCCAATCTTGAAGAAATATCTAGCTCTTGTGAAGATAGAGGTCGGCAGGTTCAAGAGCTTTACTATCGAGCACATCCCCAGAACAAAAAATGTGGAGGCCGATTTTCTTTCCAAGCATGGGATGCTCTCAGGAGGGACAACTTCCGAGCTCTTCCGCCCGACAGTGGTGGAAGGAGATCTGATGCAAGTAGACCAACGTGCCTCTTGGATGGACCCGTTCATCCTCTATCTGTCAACGGGAGATTATCATCATACAGTCTGAGATAAGAAAAAGTTCAGAATAAAAGCAGCTCATTACTTCCTAGTGGCGGGAGTCCTCTACAGAAAACTTTCCTCTCTACCATGGCCCGGTGTGTTTCAGAAGAAGAAGCTTTCACTGTTTTGCAAGAGGTTCACACAGGAGAGTGTGGAAGCCACTCGGGAGCAAGAACTCTTAAAAAACGAATCCTGCGGCAAGGATATTTCTGGCCCACTATGAAGAGACTCTGAGATCTATGCCAGAAAGTGTGTTCAGTGCCAGAAGTTTGCTCCACTTTAGCACCAAGCAGCTCAGTCCCTCAGATCGATTGCAACTCCATGGCCCTTCGCAGTTTGGGGAATGGACCTCCTCGGTCCTATTCCCATCGCAAGCAGTCAGCGGCGTTTCATCATCGTAATGATCGACTATTTCAGCAAGTGGATCGAAGCCAGGGCATTGGCAAAGACAAATACTCAGGTCGTCAGAAACTTCATTTGGGGGGAGATTGTCTGCCGACATGGAATTCCAATGGCTATAATCACTGATAATGGCCACAATTCAACAAGTCCGAGATGATAGATTTTTGCAAGCAGATCGGAACAGAGCTGCGGTTTGCATCAGTTCATCATCCCAGAAGCAATGGCCAAGTAGAAGCAGCCAACAAGCAGATCCTCAATTTGCTCAAAAAGAAAGTGCAGAATCTCAAGGGCAGCTGGGCTGATCAGCTTCCATCAGTTCTCTGGTCCCTTAGGACAACGCCATCATCCGCAACTGGGGAGACTCCATTCAAGCTTTCTCATGGCTCAGAGGCACTTTTCCCGGTTGAGTTTGAAGTCCCGTCACCCAGAGTTCTGTTTGCAAGAGAAGGCGTTGAGAACTGGCTTGAGTTGAACAATGAAGAGATGAGGTTCAGCTTGGAACACGTCGAGGCCATCAGAGATCAAGCAACTATAAGACAGGAAGAGGTCAAAAGGAGGATGGCCCGCTACTTTGATCAAAACGTGAGGATCAAACACTTCCAAGTGGGAGATCTCGTTCTAAAGAAGATTGATGTTGCTGCAAGAGCTGGTTCAACTGGAAAGCTTAATCCTAATTGGGCCGGCCCTTTTGTTGTCAAAGAAGCATTAAAGAGCGGCGCTTATCGCTTGCAGACATACGAAGGAGAGGATATACCACACACCTGGAGCGGGGATGATCTCAAACGGTTCTATTCTTGAAATTCCTCTCTACTTTGTGTATCTTCTTCAAGAGTTATTATGAATAGAAACTGCCTGCTAACGCTTCTTCAAGTGTTTTATTTATGTAATCATAACAGATGAAACGCTAAGAAAGATTCAAAAAACGGTTCTGCGCCTGAACTCTCTTTCTTCTTTCTTATGTTTGCTTTGCAAATATTTTTTTTATTAATCGAAGGATCCATACTGACACCTTTTTCTGGTGTTTTCCCTCTCTCCAAAGACCTTTAACGGTTCCCTGATACCAGGAGACATCGCCGAGTTCAGCAAGACCTCCCCTAGAGCTGTTGTCATTAGCGTAACACCATAAAGACCACGTGTTGCGAGGAGATTTCGCACCGTGTAGTGGGAGCTTGCAGGCTCTAGCGCGGTTGGATTCTGGACTTCGGATCCCGACAAGTACCTGACCCCACCTCGGCATTATGGAGGGCTGGGTGGGGTAAAGCTCTACCATGCCGTCATAAGGATATCGTTACAACTTCGATGATCGCGTGAGGAAAGTATGCCATTCCGGCTCACATGCCCGCGGGTCATCTTAGCTTGTAACCCTCGAACACTCCATGGTACCCTCAAGCAGTGCCTGCAGGAGACCCACAGCTTAGACTGTACTCCAGGCAAGAGGGCAGGGTAACCGTTCCACCAAGTGAGCATCTTGCCCTTCGCAGGGAATTATGTGCGGACTGGTTTTCTCTATCCGCTCAGTCCGCTTGTTTGGGTTGATTTTATAGCTTGTAGCCCGGTGAGGAAAGTATGCCGCTCCGGCTCACCTGCCCACCTGGTCGCAAGCTATAGGTCATTTCTTCTATGATGAGCGGATTGGTTTTCTGTGTCCGCTCAGTCCGCCGGCTTGGGTTGATTTTATAGCATGTAACCCGGTGAGGAAAGTATGCCGCTCCGGCTCACCTGCCCACCTGATCGCAAGCTATAAATCATTTCTTTTATTATGAGCGGATTGGTTTTCTTTATCGCCATGGGTCATTTCTATCTTGGCGGACTGGTCTTATCTATCCGCGCAGTCCGCCAGTTTCCTTGGGATTTTATAGATTTTAACTTTGGCGGAGTGGTTTTCTGTATACGCTCAGTCCAATAATTTTCTTGAAACCATTATCTATAATCATTTCTATAATGAGCGGGTTGGTGCTCCGTATTCGCTCAGCCCGCCGAATGGTTCTCATACGTTACAATTTGATAAGTTAATAAAGAGAAATGCAGACTCTACTAGAAAATGAAGTACCACTTGACATTGTTTAAGGCTATTCGCTCAGCCGGCTATTCTTGTCATTTTTAAGGACAAATGTTGAATGGGTTGATAAGTTGGATTCTCTCATCAGCAAAAGTTCGTCATAAATGATGTGTCGTGCGGACTGCAATTGAAACTCAACAGAGTCTGCCTGACAATTTCTTCTTATTCCGACGGACAATAATATTCTTTAATCAGCAAGATAAAAAGCTCAAACTTATCAGCATGACGTGCAGACTGCTAAGTGTCGGTGCGGTGAGCGTGGAAAGAGAACATTGCAGAAAGCACACATGCCAAAAATATCCTTTTTCTATTTCATCAAAAATTGTTTACATCATTCTATATGTTCGGCGGACTGCAATCTTGCGTCCGATACTTTTACAAAAACCAAAAAAGATAAAAATACACTGATCAATCTGTAGTCCTTTGTTTTTTCTCTGGAGGTGCAGGGCTGTCACCAACAATGTCAACTTCTGGAGAGTAGCCCCCGGAGCCGCTTCCGCTGCTATCCGATCCTGTACTCGAGGCGAACCCGCTATGCGAGCTCCCGGTAGCAGAGGAAGATGCAGAAGTGTCGGACTCCGCGGACAGTTCCTCTACTCGCTGGCTTGAGGCAGCGTTGTCCGCTGTTTCCTGGACGCTTGGCTCTTCGCCTTGCCCTCCGTCGCCTTCTTCTTCTTCTTCTTCTTCGCCTTCTTCCTCAATAACATCTTTGCCTTTTTTGGCCCTCTCCATCGCCGCGACCTGCGGAGCCAGCTCAGGGAAGATCTCCAAAAAGGGACGCAATCCACTCCCTCCTTTATGAAGCCGTCGCGGACAAGTCGCTCAATAGCGATCTCGACGGTCTCCTTTACGAAAGGGAGCATGGCGGACTGGAAGTTGTTGTTTTCCAAGTCATAGGCGACCTGCGCAAAACAAAAAGCAAACGTCAGATAGACCGCGGCGGATGGCAAATTAAGGCCGCTGCGAATTCAACTCACCCCCAGCTCCTCTCTTTGCTGTGCAACCCTTTTTCCCAGCCGCACATTCCTTTCCTTTAGCGCTTTATTATCCGTTTGAAGTTGTTCGTTCTGCCTCAACAGGTCTCTGTCCAGAGTGGCAACATATTGGTTTGTCACCGCACTGTTCGCAGAAGCCTGAGAGGCTAGCAGAGGGAGGTCGGCGGCGGGCACCTTCTTGAGGTCGCTCAGGTTGCGCTTTCCGTAAAGCGCGGAGATCGCGATATGGGCGTGGCGTGTTATCCGCGGACTCTTCCACGAAGGAAGCGCGGTGGATAAGCGGACGTTTTTGTTCTTGCTGTGCCAGTGGACCATAGGGTTCCCCCTGAGGTCCTTCTGGCTGATGCCGAAGCCACTCATGGAGAAGCTTTCTGAGGAAGAGTAATCCGCTGCGGGATCCCCTTCCTCCTTCCTCTTTCTGGCGACTGCTTCTTTCTTTTCTTTCTGTGTAGGGACGAAGCCGCTGGGCGTCTGCGGCAAGTTAGCGGGCACCGCCAAGGTCGCTGCAAAAACAAATGGGTTAAACACCAAGGTCGCGGCGGATGCAAAAGCTGAGTTCGGAAGCTACTTACTCTCTTCGGGCATGACGTCCGCTAAGCTCGCCAGCAGCGGAATATAATGCTCGATGTCGAGCCTAGCGTTGGCCAAGAACTCGACAATGGCGGACTCTAGATCATCCAGTTGCACACTTTTGAAGGCGGAGTCCGCGCGCACCTGCGGATAGGTGTGCGCGAACCCTAGGTCGCCCTCAAAAATCAGGAACCTAGAGGTCCAGTTGTGGATCTTGTTGGGAAGGCCCACAACCTTCATTCCCCTGCAGTAGAAGTATATGACCCCCTTGTAGGGGTGGCCTCCGGAAGCGGTGATAGAGCGGACAGAGAATATCTTACGGAAGATATTCATTGAGAAAGCAATC
Source organism: Platanthera guangdongensis (assembly GCA_039583875.1). Taxonomy (NCBI): domain Eukaryota; kingdom Viridiplantae; phylum Streptophyta; class Magnoliopsida; order Asparagales; family Orchidaceae; genus Platanthera; species Platanthera guangdongensis. The sequence goes on along the minus strand of CM077163.1, from coordinate 124,638,683 downwards.
TTTTCAGATCGCAAGTAAGAGAAAAAGATGCAGATCGCAGCGAGTGTATTCGGCGCAAGCTGGCCAGGCACCATTCCATAGTGCTCGAAGATCGCAGCAAGTTCCCATAGAAGCGGAAACTTGAATCCGCTATCAAAATGGTCCACTGGAATGGCGATCTGGGTCGCGGTTGAGAAGTTCAATCTTTCTTGATGGGCGGGAAGGCGGACGAGGATGTTCGAGTTCGCCATCTTCTTTTCGACAAAGGCGTCCAGGTCATCCTCTGTCAACGTGCATTTCCGGTGGTCCGCGGAATGGAAGGCGACAGCAGCATCAGTCCGGGCGGACACCATTTTGCAGGCCGCAGGGTTCCTTGTACTTCAGTTGTTTCCTGCATAAGAGAAAGCAGAAGACCCTATTTATAGCTAAAGAGTCTGACAACTTTTTGACCAGGCCGCAGAGCTCGCAATTCCAATCCGCACAGTCCGCAAAAAGTTAAGACAGCCAAACAATAACGCGGATACAAACACAGATTCACATGCCAAGGAAAATTCAAAGCAAACAGTTGTGGCCGACACGATTTGTTGTCCGCTCAGATCGCGCTTTTTCTCCCAGGTCACAAGGAGCGGAAACATTTCCAATCCGCTTAGTTCGCAGTATTTCCCACCTGCAGGTTAAATATCGAGAAGCAGACACAGCATTAATCCGCGCAATTCGCCACATCACAAGGATTAAGGTACATAATTTGCGGATATATAATCTGAGTCCGCACATATCAAATAGAGTTCATTTTACAACACAGCATTGCTTGAAGCACAATTATCCAAATAATTATACAATTAAGCAAATAAAGGCTCAAGGCATTGCGAACTCAGCGGTCCCTGTTGTCGGTCCGCGCCGGCCTTTCTGCCCTGTCTCTGCATAGATGAGCCGCTTGATCGCTTATCTGGAGAATTTCGCTGTACACACGACAGAGATGATGATGAATAACATTTATGGTCTGGTGCATGTGAGCAGCCTCCCGATCTACCCGGCTGAGAGGCACCATCGGCTCCGCCACCGGCCTCTGCTCCTCATCCGCGGGCTGTTGGACACCTGCCGGTGCAGCGATCTCCGGAGCAGCGCGATCTGGCGCTCGCGGCCTATGCTCAGCGACCTCAGCAGTCCGCTTCTCCTTTCCTTCACGCACTGACGCCAAGTGCTTGCCCTTGTAGAATCGGACGTCATCCGCGAGCCTCTTCTTCTCCCTTTCAGACCTCTCCAGTGCCCGCGAGATGCTGGCGATTTGGTCTTTTAGGGCCTTCTCGCGTTCAGCGGACGCTTTCTCACGCGCCGCGAATGCCCTCTCGCGCTCCTCTGCTTTCTCTAACTCAGCTTTGACACACTATATTTCAGCTTCAAATTTCTTCTCTAACTCTTTAATCATATTCAGGCTGCGCGGCTCATCCCCCGCGGATTCCACGTGCAAGACCGCGTCAGCACCAGTAATTGGTGTGACCACGAACTCACCACTCTCGATGGAGCCCGGTGGCGACCTTCTACCTGCAATAAACAAAGTCAACTCCACATTCAAAGGCAGCTCGCAGCGGACGCAAAGAAAGGATGAAAGATCACTTTTAGACATAGCAGCAGTGAGTTGCCGACTATCGAAGATGATTGGCCGCCTTGCCCGCTCTGGGTCAAAGGCACTTAACCGCTTCCTCCATTCACGATGAACCTTCGCTCTCTTCTCAGCAGCCACACTTGTTGAGACCACAATATCGTCTGTCTCGGTGATGATTCTGATTGGTCTTGACGTCCGCGACGGCAACCTATAAAGCCACTTATGCTGAAAGTATTTAGGCGCTGGTTGAAGTTTACCTGACCACAACAGCTCCGCAGCAATCCGCAGATCCTCAGCGGCTTTATCCGCCGAGGCCTGCTTCGAGGCCGCCCCCACCGCAGCAACATGAGCAACAATTTGTTTATTTTGCTCCTCTATCTTCTCCTTCAGTCTCTCTCTCTCCTCTTCCTCCGCAGCAGACAAGGGAGGGAGTTCGTCACCCTTATTTCCAGTAGTCTCCGCCTCAGATTGCTGCAGTACAACCAGCAAGGATTCGTTGATTAAATCAAGTTGATCGACGTCTATGGAATCAATTATCTCACCGTGGATAGACTGAACGTTGAGAGGGAATTATCTCCCTGGATTTGGGCCTCCGGAGTAACCAGATCGCTGTCTGGAACTTCTTTGTCGTGCGGCCTGTATTGTAAGTCCGCATCCCCAGTCTGCTTGGAGACGTTTTTCTCCTTCATTGCGCGCAGCTTCTTCTCAACCCGCTCGGCGACGGTCGCACCGTCCCTCTTCCTCTTCTTCCTCTTAGCAATCTTCTCAGCAGAATCCGCGGCGGACCCCCCTAAATCGGGCTGGTTTTCGCGGACAGGTTCAGGATTCGCAGCAGTCAAAGCCGTTGAGGGCGCATCGTCCTCTTCCTCAGTCCGCCTATCATCTTCATCCAGGTTAACAATAGGCACCTGGGCATTGGGAGAAGATACGTCAGCCCCAAGGTGTTCGCCAGCAGTGTCCGCCGAGGTTGCGGTTTTCTGAGAAGGGGCGGAGTCCGACAAGGTCACCATCTTCTCACTTCTCAGTGGTTTGGCATCGACTGTAGCATCCCCGCGAGCGGATACATCGGCATGGCGGACAACTTTCTCTGCAGGCTTCTGGCTCTGGGAACTCTCTCCTGTGTGGCGGACAGGATCTTTTCTTGTCGACCTCTTTACAATCTTCTTGGTCTTCATAGGCGTCGACAGTGCGGGATCGCCCTTTGCAGTGAGACTAGAGAAGAAAGCTCCAAGCCTAGCCATGCCGGACTGGAAAGTAGAGACCGCAAGTGGTGAGTAGAGCCCCGTGTCGATCGAGATTCTCAACAGTTCCAGGCCCTCCAGCGATATTTATAGCGTTGGCGGCGTTTTCGAGGCTTGCGGACTCGGCGGTTAAGAAAACATTTTCGAAGTTTTCTGGAAACTTAAAAATGTGCGGGGATTATGTTAACCCCTCAGTCCGCAACATACTACAAGATTCCAAAGCCCCCCTTTCAGCAAGCGCAGACGCAATTTGTCTGTCTGCCCAGTCCGGCAATATTACCAATTGGACACCAAGGATGGTACCCCAGCAGCGGACGCAAGGACCTGTCCGCTCAGTCCGCCAGCGTTTGGGGTATCAGGTTCTCTACAGCGGCGGACGCAGTGTCTCGTCCGCCCAGGCCGCCGCCCTCCGGCGGTCGCACCCCGCATCAGTGCAAGCTCTAGTCCGCGAGCCCAGTCTGCCCCTTCTGCGCGGACTGGCGTGTTCTTTCTTTTTGCTTCCCGTCACCGCTGCCCGGTTCTCATGTACCCCGGGCAGCCGATTATTTTAGCCCTGCCCGTTTGGGCAGGCCCCCTACCCTATAAATATGGGGAGGTGGTGCACCCAAGGCACGCTGACTCGGACCCAGGAGCCTACTTGTTACAGGCTGCGGACTCGAATACTGTGCCTTGCGGACTCCCCCTCGCTCTGCTCTTGTCTAGCTTTTCCTTTCACTTGTAACCAAATTCTTCCTCAATCAAGGGAAAGCCCGTCGTAAGAGAGGCATTCAGGCCGCAACGGGCGAAGTCTGTTGTTGCCGTGGTTCACGGCCCTGCTCTTCTTCCTGCCCTTATCCGCTTAGTAAATACCTACTCGCAGTCTCCCTATTCCCCGGTGATCGAACCGTTATCTGGTCGTGCTCGACCCCCCACTGTATTTTCGTGCATCAACAAACGGGATGGAGGATGTGCATCGATTACCGTAAGCTAAACGATGCCACTCGAAAAGATCACTTCCCCCTCCCCTTTATCGATCAAATTTTAGAACGTTTATCTGGGCACAGTTTTTATTGCTTCCTCGACGGTCTCTCGGGGTATTTTCAAATCCCTATCGCACCCGAGGACCAAGAGAAGACAACATTCACTTGCCCCTTCGGGACTTTTGCTTATCGTAGAATGCCTTTCGGGTTATGCAACGCACCCGCTACCTTTCAGCGGTGTATGCTTGCAATTTTTGATAAATACGTAGAAAATATTATGGAAGTATTTATGGATGATTTTTCTGTTTTTGGCGACTCCATTGATTTATGTTTAGAAAATTTGGAAAAAGTTTTACAACGCTGTGAAGAAACCAACTTAGTTTTAAATTGGGAGAAGTGCCACTTTATGGTGCGTGAAGGCTTAGTCCTTGGCCATAAGATTTCCGCTAAGGGAATTGAAGTGGATAAGACAAAAATTGATGTAATTGAAAAGTTACCACCGCCTACAAATATTAAAGCGATTAGACGTTTTTTAGGGCACGCGGGTTTTTATCGACGATTCATTAAAAACTTTTCAAAAATTACTAAGCCTCTCACCCACCTTCTCGAAAAAGAAACTCCTTTCATTTTTGATGAATCTTGTCTCGATGCATTTGAATTAATTAAATCCAAGCTTATAAATGCTCCTATTATGATCGCCCCAGTTTGGGATTTACCATTCAAAATAATGGGTGATGCGAGTAGTCATGCGGTAGGTGCGGTTCTAGGACAACGAATTGCTAAGAACTTTCATCCGATTTTTTATGCTAGTAAAACTCTAACTTCTGCTCAAGAAAATTACACCACGACGGAGAAAGAACTTTTAGCTGTTATTTTTGCTTTTGATAAATTCCGACTGTACGTTACTCTTGCGAAAGTTATTGTTTTCACGGATCATTCCGCTTTGAAGTACCTCCTTTCTAAACCGGATGCCAAGCCGCGTCTTATTCGCTGGATCATCTTACTTTAAGAATTTGACTTGGAGATTCGGGATAAGAAAGGAGCGGAAAACCTAGCGGCTGATCATCTCTCTCGTCTTGAAAATCCCGAACTCGATAGTTTAAATGAAAATTTTATTAATGAATCTTTTCCGGATGAACGTCTTTTAAGCATTTCTTCTTCTACCCCCTGGTTTGCCGATCTGGCGAATTATCTTGTGGCTCGGGCCCTTCCAAAAGAATACTCTTCTCACCAAAAGAAGAAATTCTTTTCGGAGTTGAAGTATTATTTTTGGGAGGACCCCTTTTTATTTCGCATTTGTGCGGATCAGGTGGTTAGAAGATGTGTTTCGCGGGAAGAAGGTCAACAAATTTTAAAACATGTTCATGAAGGTCCGACTGACGGGCACTTTCAAGCAAACCGCACCGCACACAAAGTACTTAGTGCTGGCTTCTATTGGCCAAGCATATTTAAAGATGCACAAATCTTTGTGGGCGGGTGCGATCGATGCCAGCGGACTGGAAACAACTCTAATAAAAATGAAATGGAGCAACATTATTTTCTCGCATGCGAAGTTTTTAATTTGTGGGGCATAGACTTTGTCGGCCCATTTCCCTCAAGTTTCGGAAATAAATACATTTTAGTCGCCGTAGATTACGTCTCTAGGTGGGCGGAGGCCCAAGCTTTACCAAGTAATGACGCTCGCGTAGTCATAAATTTCTTAAAAAAATTATTTTCTCATTTTGGCTTTCCTCGCGCGATCATTAGTGATAGGGGGAGCCACTTTTGTAATGCCCAACTAGCTAAGGTTTTAACTAAATATGGCGTTACGCATAAATTATCCACCGCTTATCAACCCCAAACTAACGGTCAGGTCGAGGTAGTCAATCGAGAACTAAAGAGAATTTTGGAAAAGACCATTTCTACTTCTCGTAAAGATTGGTACTTAAAATTAGACGATGCTCTTTGGGCCTATCAGACAGCATACAAGACCGCCATCGGTTATACTCCTTTCCGATTGCTCTATGGAAAATCGTGTCATCTTCCGGTAGAAGTAGAACACCGAGCGTATTGGGAGATAAAATTTTTTAATTTCAATCCGCACTAAGTCGGCGAGCATAGGAAAAATCAATTGAATGCACTCGATGAATGGAGAGCGTACGCTTACGAAAATAACAAGCTATATATAGAATGCACGAAACTTTATCACGATAAGAACCTGCGCCACCCTAAAACGTTAAACCAGGTGATCAGGTTCTTCTTTTTAATTCGCGTTTACGTCTCTTCCCTGGAAAACTGAAATCTCGTTGGTCTGGAGCTTTTACGGTCAAACAGGTTTTTCCTTATGGCACTGTGCTACTCTCGCACCCGGATAAGGGTGATTTTAAAGTAAATGGACATCGCTTAAAGTTATATTTTTCAAATGATTATGTATCTCCTGCTGCGGAATAACTTTTATTTATATCGTAATGTTTTCTTTCTTGGAACTTTCTTTTATGTTGGACATTTCGTTTTATTCTAAGACTTTTCTTAATATTATTCGAACTTTAAATTATTGTAATAAAGAACACTCTTGGGCACCTGACCACGGACTCTATTTTTTTCTGCTTTTATTTTGCTCTTCCTTCTGGAGGCCAACCAAGCAAGTTCGTGACCGCCGCTCCAACGTTGCTGATATAAAGATGGATCAAGTCCAACCTGCTAACGATCAAGTGCACTAAAAAGCAAGCATGGGGGAACGACATCCGCCTTCATGTCACAAACCCGGGGAAGTCCTGTTTTTTTTATTTCTTTTACTTTCTGCATTTTCTCTCCTTCTCAGTCTCCTTCTCGTTTTTCTTTTTGTTTCTTTCATTGAGGACAATGAAAAATATAAGCTTGGGGGAGGGTTTAGTTAGTTTTTCTTTTTCCTTTTTCTTTCAAAGCTCCAAAAAAAAATCTTTTGCTTTCTTAAAATCAAAATCTAAAAAAAATAGTATAGTTTTGTTAAGCTTCTTTAGTATTGCTTTTATTTTAGCCTTATCCAAAATCTCAAAAAAACTAAAAAAAAAACAAAATCTATAAAACAAAAATAAAAAAAATGCTAAAATCTATTTGAAAAACAAAATCTAAAATTATTTTCTATCTTTATTTTTATGTTTCTTCTAGTGATGTGTAGGCCCGTGCATTTCCTTAGTTCTATTTAGATCTCTTTGAAACAGTTTTCTAAATTTATCAGTTTAACATAACTTCTTTTTACTAGTTTCTTTTTCTTAAATATAGGCATCCGATTTCTACGTTATAAGTTAGCAATTTGTAGTTATGTATTTTTATTCGGTTAGTTGCTTACGAATGGTTGCTAGGTAATGTTATCTCTTTTTTCATTTGTGGGGTAATACTTTTTGGTGTCTAGAACTTGTCCCTAGCTACTCTCAAAGCATGTGCGTCGTTTTTACGTACTTTAGAAATTATTTAAGCCACCATTTGACTCTTTTGAGCTTTTCTTGCCAACCAAACAAAATTTACCATTGCAAAACAATTTTAGGCCTTTTCCATGTTTCTTTGTTTTTAGCTCCACCTTTCATTTCATTATTTCACCAAAGCCAAAATCCCTTTCTTATTTTCAAACTAAACCTTGAGCTTAAATATTAATTTTGTGAATGATTATATCTTTGAAATGAAAAGTAAAATTTATAGCTTATATTTGGAGCTTTCCTTAAAAGGTACAAAAAAAGAGTTATTATCAAAAGTATCATCAAAATGAAATGAACAAAAAAAGAGTAGTTTATTTTTGGCCAATATTATGAAAAGAAAAGAAAAAAATACATGGCCTTATGTTTGTGTTAGCTTGAATTGAAGTACATATCATTCCTCTTCATGTGTTTAAGTTTATTTTTTTAAGCTCAACCTTTATTTAGTGTTTAAGCCCTCATGTTTATCCTTATTTTCATTTCCTAATCATTTACCTAAGCCAAGTTTTAACGCCTACTAGAAGTCCTATTAATCTTTTGAACGTAAATTCGCGTAGTGGAGAAAGTGTGAACGGACAAGCCTATGACCACCATCATTGATGGATTTCTTTGGAGGTTATCTTGAGGTGTCTTAGGGATAATTGTTATTCTAGCAACCTAGTAGTTCGTTAATGCGCCGATTATTTAAAATTTCTACCCTTGTTTCTCTTATTTTCATTAATTTTGGATGCCTTGTTTTAAGATTTAGAAATGTGTAAATCTTCTTTATGTTCTAATGATATTTTTAGGTCTCTACTTTCAAGTTTTCTATTGTGCACTTCTCGCCCCACTAGTTGCTAGCATAGGAATTAGGATAGTTTAATTTTTCATGTTTTGTTTTTCTTAATTATGAAATCTAAAGTTGCTTTGTTTACTTTTTTTCCTAGTTTTCAATTCTATTTGCTTGAGGGCAAGCAAATACTCTAGCATGGGGGAATTTGATGACTACTTTTAGTCATTGTTTTTGGTATAGTTTAAGTTAAGAAATTCCTAAGATTATTGGTATTTTTGCTTACTTTATTCTTGTTATGTTTATTTTCATATTTTATTTGTTTTGTTATGAGTATAATATTTTTTGGGTTATATTAAGTTTATGTCATGATCAGTTTTATTTTATGTTATGTTATGTTATAATAATTATTGTTTTGATATAAATTATGTGTCTAATTTGTTATATTCTATTTTGTTTTGCAGCCCATACCCGAGCCTTCTTCATTGGTTAAGCCCTCAAGTCATGGTGCAGCCCTCCTTCATTGATCCAAACCATGCAGCCTATATGATGCAGCCCTGCCACTTCAACATGATGCAGCCCTCTTCCACCAAAACAGCCCACATGGTGCAGCCCTTCTTCATTGGTGCAACCTACATGGAGCAGCCCGACCCTTTCCCTTGAAGCCCACATGATGAATTCAGCCCCTCTTCAAGCTACCCGAGCCCATGTAGTGTAGCCCAATTCATCCATGTGTGGTCGACCACTCATTTTCCCCCCTCCCTCATCATTTATTGCATTCATGCACCTCTCCAAGCACATGGCCGGCCACCCCTCTCTCTCCACCTCTTTTATTTCTTTTTTTCCTTCATTTTATCCACATCCATCCCCCTCTCTACTTTACATTCTCTCTTATCATCCCCATAAATGAAATGCATTGAATCATCCTCTCCCTCTACCTTCATTAAATGAAATGCATGCACCTCTCCAAGCATATGGCCGGCCACCCCCCTTGCCTCCTCCTCTTCATTCCCATCTAGAATCTTCCCTCCTCATCTATAAAAGGCATTGTTGATGCACGAAAACACAGAGGGGTCAAGCACCACCAGCTAACGATTCGAACACCGGGGAATAAGGAAGACTGCGAGTAGCGATCTACTAAGCGGATGAGGGCTGGAAGAAAAGCAGGGCCGTGAACCACGACAACAACAGACTTCGCCCGTCGCGGCATGAATGCCTCTCTTGCGACGGGCTTTCCCTTGATTGAAGAAGAATTGGGTTACAAGTGAAAGGAAAAGGTTAACAAGAGCAGCGCGAGGGAGAGTCCGCAAGGCACAGGATTCGAGTCCGCAACCAGTAACAAGTAGGCTCCTGGGTCCGAGTCAGCGTGCCTTGGGTGCACCACCTCCCCCTATTTATAGGATAGGGGGCCTGCCCAAACGGGCAGGGCTAAAATAACCGGCTGCCCGGGGTACAGGAGAACCGGGCAGCGGTGACGGGAAGCAAAAAGAAAGAACACGCTAGTCCGCGCAGAAGGGGCGGACTGGGCTCGCGGAATAGAGCCTCCACTGCTGCTGGGCGCGCCCGCTGGAGGGCGGCGGCCTGGGCGGACGAGACATTGCGTCCGCCGCTGTAGAACCTGATACCTCAAGCGCTGCGGACTGAGCGGACAGGTACTTGCGTCCGCTGCTGGGGTACCATGGTCCAATTGGGGACCCTGCCGGATCGGGCGGACTGACAAATCGCGTCCGCGCCTGCTGAAAGGGGGGCTTTGGAATCTTGTAGTATGTTGCGGACTGAGGGGTTAACATAATCCCCGCACATTTTTAAGTTTCCAGAAAACTTCGAAAATGTTTTCTTAACCGCCGAGTCCGCACGCCTCGAAAATGCCGACAACGCTATAAATATCGCTGGAGGGCCTGGAACTGTTGAGAATCTCGATCGATATGGGGCGCTACTCACCACTTGCGGTCTCCACTTTCCAGTCCGGCATGGCAAGGCTTGGAGCTTTCTTCTCTAGTCTCACTGCAAAGGGGGACCCAGCACTGGCAACGCCTATGAGGACCAAGAAGATAGTAAAGAGGTCGACAAGAAAAGATCATGTCCGCCCCACAGGAGAGAGTTCCTAGAGCCAGAAGCCTGCGGAGAAAGAAGTCCGCCACGCCGACATATCTGCTCGCGATGATGCCGCAGTCGACGCCGAACCATTTAGAAGTGAGAAGACGGTGACACTGTCGGACTCTGCCCCTTCTCAAAAAACTGCAATGTCGGCGGAAACCACTGGCGAACACATTGAGGCTGACATATCTTCCCCCAATGCCCAGGTGCCTATCGTTAACTTGGATGAAGAAGACAGGCGGACTGAGGAAGAGGATGATGCGCCCTCAAAGGCATTGACTGCTGTGAACCCAGAGCCTGTCCGCGAAAACCAGCCCGACCTAGGGGGGTCCGCCGCGGATTCTGCTGAGAAGACTGCTAAAAGGAAGAAGAGGAAGAGAGACGGGGCGACCGTCGCCGAGCGGGTGGAGAAGAAACTGCGCGCAATGAAGGAGAAGAACGTCTCCAAGCGGACTGGGGATGCGGAGTTACAACACAGGCCGCGCGACAAAGAAGTTCAAGACAGCGACCTGGTTACTCCGGAGGCCCAAATCCAGGGAGATAATTCCCTTTCAACGGTCAGTCTATCCACGGATGAGATAATAGATTCCATAGACGTCGATCGACTTGATTTAATCAACGAATCCTTGCTGGTTGTACTGCAGCAATCTGAGGCGGAGACTTTTGGAAATAAAGGTGACGAACTCCCTTCCTTGTCCGCTGCGGAGGAAGAGGAAAGAGAGAGACTGAAGGAGAAGATAGAGGAGCAAAAGAAACAAATTGTTGCTCAAGTTGCTGCAGTAGGGGCGGCCTCGAAGCAGGTCGCGGCGGATAAAGCCGCTGAGGATCTGTGGATTGCTGCGGAGCTGATGCGGTCAGGTAAACTTCAACCGGCGCCTAAATATTTTCAGCGTAAGTGGCTTTACAGGTCGCCGCCGCGGACGTCAAGACCAATCAGAATCATCACCGAGACGGACGATATTGTGGTTTCAACAAGTGCGGCTGCTGAGAATAGAGCGAAGGTCCATCGCGAATGGAAGAAGCGGTTAAGTGCCTTTGACCCAGAGCGGGCAAGGCGGCCAATCATCTTCGATAGTCGGCAACTCGCTGCTGCTATGTCTAAAAGTGATCTTTCATCCTTTCTTTGCGTCCGCCGCAAACAGTCTTTGAATGTGGAGTTGACTTTGTTTGTTGCAGGTAGAAAGTCACCGTCGGGCTCCATCGAGAGTGGTGAGTTCGTGGTAACGCCGAATACCGGTGGTGACGCGGTCTCGCCTATAGAATCCGCGAGGGATGAGACGCCCAGCCTGAATATGATTAAAGAGTTAGAGAAGAAATTTGAAGCTGAAATGCAGTGTGTCAAAGCTGAGTTAGAGAAAGCAGAGGAGCGCGAGAGGGCGTCCGCGGCGCGTGAGAAAGCGTCCGCGGAACGCGAGAAGGCCCTAAAAGACCAGATCGCCAGCATCTCGCGGGCGCTGGAGAGGTCAGAAAGGGAGAAGAAGAGGCTCGCGGATGACGTCCGATTCTACAAGGGCAAGCACTTGGCGTCAGTGCGTGAAGGAAAGGAGAAGCGGACTGCTGAGGTCGCTAAACAGAGGCCGCGAGCGCCAGATCGCGCTGCTCCGGAGATCGCCGCACCGGCAGGTGTCCAACAGCCCGCGGATGAGGAGCCGAGGCCGGCGGCGGAGCCAATGGTGCCTCTCAGCCGGATAGATCGGGAGGCTGCTCACATGCACCGGACCATAAATGTCATTCATCATCATCTCTGCCGTGTGTACAGTGAAATTCTCCAGATAAGCGATCAAGCGGCTATCTATGCAGAGACAGGGCAGAAAGGCCGGCGCGGACCGACAACAGGGACCGCTGAGTCCGCAATGCCTTGAGCTTTTATTTGCTTAATTGTATAATTATTTGGGATAATTGTGCTCCAAGCAGTGCTGTTGTAAAATGAACTCTATTTGATATGTGCGGACTCAGATTATATATCCGCTAATTATATAGCTTAATCCTTGTGATGTGGCGAATTGCGCGGACTAATGCTGTGTCCGCTTCTCGATATTTAACCTGCAGGTGGCAATACTGCTTTGAATTTTCCTTGGCATGTGAATCTGTGCTTGCATCCGCGTTATCATTTGGCTGTTTTTTACTTTTTGCGGACTGTGCGGATTGGAACTGCGAGCTCATGCGGCCTGATCAAAAAGGTGTCAGACTTTTTAGCTATAAATAGGGCCTTTTGCTTCCTCTTATGCAGGAAACAGCTGAAGTACAAGGAATCCTGCGGCCTGCAAAATGGTGTCCGCGCGGACTGATGCTGCTGTCGCCTTCCATTCTGCGGACCACAGGAAATGCACATTGACAGAGGCCGACCTGGTCGCCTTTGTCGAAAAGAAGATGGCGAACTCGAACATCCTTGTCCGCCTTCCCGCCCATCAGGAAAGATTGAACTTCTCAACTGCGACCCAGATCGCCATTCCTGTTGACCATTTCGACAGCGGATTCAAGTTTCCGCTTTTATGGGAACTCGCTGCGATCTTCGAGCACTATGGCATGGTGCCTGGCCAGCTCGCGCCAAATACACTCGCTGCGATCTGCAGCTTTGTCTCTTACTTGCGATCTGAAAAGATTGCTTTCTTAATGAATATCTTCCGAAAGATATTCTCTGTTCGCTCTATCACCGCTTCCGGAGGCCGCCCCTACAAGGGGGTCATATACTTCTACTGCAGGGGAATGAAGGTTGTGGGCCTTCCCAACAAAATCCACAACTGGACCTCTAGATTCCTGATTTTTGAGGGCGATCTCGGGTTCGCGCACACCTATCCGCAGGTGCGCGCGGACTCCGCCTTCAAAAGCGTGCAACTGGATGATCTAGAGTCCGCCATCGTCGAGTTCCTGGCCAATGCTAGGCTCGACATCGAGCACTATATTCCGCTGCTGGCGAGCTTAGCGGACGTCATGCCTGAAGAGAGTAAGTAGCTCCCGGACTCTGCTTTTGCATCCGCCGCGACCTTGGTATTTAATCCATTCGTTTTTGCAGCGACCTTAGCGGTACCCGCTAACTTGCCGCAGACGCCCAGCGGCTTCGTCCCTACACAGAAAGAAAAGAAAGAAGCAGTCGCCAAAAAGAGGAAGGAGGAAGGGGATCCCGCAGCGGACTACTCTTCCTCAAAAAGTTTCTTAATGAGTGGGTTCGGCATCAGCCAGAAGGACCTCAGGGGGAACCATATGGTCCACTGGCACAGCAAGAATAAAAACATCCGCCTATCCACCGCGCTTCCTTCGTGGAAGAGTCCGCGGATAACACGTCATGCTCATGTCGCAATCTCAGCGCTTTACGGAAAGCGCAACCTGAGCGACCTCAAGAAGGTGTCCGCCGCCGACCTCACTCTGCTTGCCTCTCAGGTTTCTGCGAACAGCGCGGTGACAAACCACTATGTCGCCACTCTGGCCAGAGACCTGTTGAGGCAGAACGAACAACTTCAAAAGGATAATAAAGCGCTAAAGGAAAGGAACGTGCGGCTGGGAAAAAGGGTTGCTCAGCAAAGAGAGGAGCTGGGGGTGAGTTGAATTCACAGCGGCCTTAATTTGCCATCCGCCGCGGTCTGTCTGACATTTGCTTTCTCTTTTGAGCAGGTCGCCTATGACTTGGAAAACAACAACTTCCAGTCCGCCATGCTCCCTTTCGTAAAGGAGACCGTCGAGGTCGCTATTGAGCGACTTGTCCGCGACGGCTTCATAAAGGAAGGAGTGGCTGGCGTCCCTTTTTTGGAAATCTTCCCTGAGTTGGCTCCGCAGGTCGCTGAGATGGAGAGGGCTAACAAAGGCAAAGATATTATTCAGGAAGAAGGCGAAGAAGAAGAAGAAGAAGAAGACGGAGACAGAGGGCCAGGCGAAGAGCCAAGCGTCAAGGAGACAGCGGACAACGCTGCTTCAAGCCAGTGGGTAGAGGAGCTGTCCGCGGAGTCCGACTCTTTTGCATCTTCTTCTGCTACCGGGAGCTCGCATAGCGGGTCCGCCTCGAGTACAGGATCAGACAGCAGCGGGAGCGGCTCCGGGGGCTACTCTCCAGAACTTGACATTGTTGGTGACAACCCTGCACCTCCAGAGAAGAAGCAAAGGAACATATAGAATGATGTATTTTATCTTTTTTGGTTTTTGTAAAAAGTGGCGGACGCAAGATTGCTGTCCGCCGAACATATAGAATGTAAACAATTTTTGATGAAATAGAAAAAGGATATTTTTGGCATGTGTGCTTTCTGCAATATTATGTTTCCACGGTCACCGCACCAACACTTCGCAATCCGCACGTCATGCTGATAAGTTTGAGCTTTTATCTTGCTGATTAAAGAATATTATTGTCCGTAATAAGAAATTGCCAGGCGGACTCTGTTGAGTTTTAATTGCAGTCCGCACAATACGTCATTTATAACGAACTTGTGCTGATGAGAGAATCCAACTCATTAACCCATTCAACATTCGCCTTTAAAAATGACAAGAATAGCCGGCTGATAACAAAGCCAGGTGGTACTTCATTGAGTTCTAGTAGAGTCCGCATTTCTCTTTATTAATCAAATTATAACATGAAAATCATTCTGCGGACTGAGCGGATACAGAAAACCACTCTGCCAAAGAGAATCTATAAAACCCCAAGGAAATTGGTGGACTGTGCGGATAGATAAGACTAGTGCGCCAAGATAGAATCCATAAAATCCGAAGGAAACTGGCGGACTGTACGGATAGATAAGACTAGTCCGCCAAGATAGAAATGACCCATTGCAATAAAGAAAACCAATCCGCTCATAATACAAGAAATGATTTATAGCTTGCGACCAGGTGGGCAGGTGAGCCAGAGCGGCATACTTTCCTCACTGGGCTGCATGCTATAGAATCAATCCGAGCTGGCGGACTGAGCGGACACAGAAAACCAATCCGCTCTCAATAGGAGAAATGACCTATAGCTCGCGACCAGGTGGGCAGGTGAGCAGGAGCGGCATACTTTCCTCACCGGGCTACAAGCTATAAGGTCAACCCAAACAGGCGGACTGAGCGGATAGAGAATACCAGTCCGCACATAACAGAAATGATCTATAGCTTGCGACCAGGTGGGCAGGTGAGCCGGAGCGGCATACTTTCCTCACCGGGCTACAAGCTATAGGATCAACCCAAATAGGCGGACTGAGCGGATAGAGAAAGCCAGTCCGCACATAATTCCCTGCGAAGAGCAAAATGCTCATTTGGCGTAACGGTTCTCTGCCCTCTTGCCTGGAGTACAGCCTAAGCTGTAGGTCTCCTGCAGGCACTGCTTGAGGGTACCATGGAGTGTTCGAGGGTTACAAGCTAAGATGACCAGCGGGCAGGTGAGCCGGAACGACATACTTTCCTCACGCGATCATCGAAGTTGTAACGATATCCTTATGACGGCATGGTAGAGCTTTTCCCCACCCAGACGTCCATAATGCAGAGGTGGGGTCAGGTACTTGCCGGGATCCGAAGTCCAGAATCCAACCGCGCTAGAGCCTGCAAGCTCCCACTACACATTGCGAAATCTCCTCGCAACACGTGGTCTTTGTGGTGTTACGCTAATGACAACAGCTCTAGGGGAGGTCTTGCTGAACTCGGCGATGTCTCCTGGTATCAGGGAACCGTTATAGGTCTTTGGGAGAGAAAGGAAACACTAGAAAAAGGTGTCAGTATGGATCCTTCGATTAATAAAAAATATATTTGCAAAGCAAACATAAGAAAGAAGAAAGAGAGTTCAGGCACAGAACCATTTTTTGAATCTTTCTTAGCGTTTCATCTGTTATGATTACATAAACAAAACACTTGAAGAAGCGTTAGCAGGCAGTTTCTATTCATAATAACTCTTGAAGAAGATACACAAAGTAGAGAGAGGGAGTTTCAAGAATAGAACCGTTTGAGATCATCCCTGCTCCAGGTGTGTGGTATATCCTCTCCTTCATATGTTTGCAAGCGGTAAGCGCCGCTCTTTAATGCTTCTTTGACAACAAAAGGGCCGGCCCAATTTTGGTTAAGCTTTCCAGTTGAACCAGCTCTTGCAGCAGCATCAATCTTCTTTAGAACGAGATCTCCCACTTGGAAGTGTTTGATCCTCACGTTCTGATCAAAGTAGCGGGCCATCCTTCTTTTGACCTCTTCCTGTCTTATGGCTGACTGATCTCTGATGGCCTCGACGTGTTCCAAGCTGAACCTCATCTCTTCATTATATAACTCAAGCCAGTCCTCAACGCCTTCTCTCGCAAGCAGAACTCTGGGTGACGGGACTTAAAACTCAACTGGTATAAGTGCTTCTGAGCCATGAGAGAGCTTGAATGGAGTCTCGCCAGTTGCGGATGATGGCGTTGTCCTAAGGGACCAGAGAACTGATGGAAGCTGATCAGCCCAGCTGCCCTTGAGATTCTGTACTTTCTTCTTGAGCAAATTGAGGATCTGCTTGTTGGCTGCTTCTACTTGGCCGTTACTTCTGGGATGATGAACTGATGCAAATCGCAGCTCTGTTCCGATCTGCTTGCAAAAATCTATCATCTCGGAGTTGTTGAACTGTGGCCCATTATCAGTGATTATAGCCATTGGAATTCCATGTCGGCAGACAATCTCTCCCCAAATGAAGTTTCTGACGACCTGAGTGGTTGTCTTTGCCAATGCCTTGGCTTCGATCCACTTGCTGAAATAGTCGATCATTACGGTGATGAAACGCTGCTGACTGCTTGCCATGGGAAAAGGACCAAGGAGGTCCATTCCCCAAACTGCGAAGGGCCAAGGAGTTACAATCGATCTGAGGGACTGAGCTGCTTGGTGTTGAAGTGGAGCAAACTTCTGGCACTGAACACACCTTCTGGCGCAAATCTCAGAGTCTCTCTTCATAGTGGGCCAGAAATATCCTTGCCGCAGGATTCGTTTTTCAAGAGTTCTTGCTCCCGAGTGGCTTCCACACTCTTCGGAATGAATCTCTTGCAAAACAGTGAAAGCTTCTTCTTTTGAAACACACCGGGCCATGGTAGAGAGGAAAGTTTTTCTGTAGAGGACTCCCTCCACTAGGATGTAATGAGCTGCTTTTATTCTGAACTTTTTCTTATCTCTGACTGTATTATGATAATCTCCTGTTGACAGATAAAGGATGAACGGATCCATCCAAGAGGCACGTTGGTCTACTTGCATCAGATCTCCTTCCATCACTGCTGGGCGGAAGAGCTCGGAAGTTGTCCCTCCTGAAAGCATCCCGTGCTTGGAAAGAAAATCGGCCTCCTCATTTTCTGTTCTCGGGATGTGCTCAATAGTATAGCTCTTGAACCTGCCAAATTCTATCTTCATAAGAGCTAGATATTTCTTCAAGATTGGCTCTCTTGTCTCGAAGTTACCAAGGACTTGTGACGCCATTACTAGAGAATCGGTTTTGATGTGAACATGATCGATTCCGAGTTCTCTTGCAAGCCTCAAGCCTGCTAGCAAAGATTCATATTCAGCCTGATTATTGGTTACTGGAAAGTAGAATTTGATGGCCTGCTCCAATTTGACTCTGTTTGGATTGATGAGAAGCACTCCTACTCCAGAAGATCTTCTGCCTGAGGCACCATCAACATAGATGGTCCAAGCCAAAGGTGACCTTTCTGTCTGATCAGAACTGGACTCTGGCATGTCGATTAGAAAATCTGCTAGGACCTGAGTGTTGAAGTTGGAGACCGGGCGGTCTGTCTTGGCGGGTTGGAGACCGCGCGGTCTGGCGGTTTGACTCGGCGACTTGTAAACCGGGCGGTCTAGCAATCTTCACAGGCGACCTCTCTGCATCTCTTATTGTATGCCGTGCGATTAGTCCTTCTGTCTAACCGCGCGGCCTGTGCGGTTTACTTTGTACAGTCTGCTTAGCTTGTAAATTTTAGTCCCACATCTCTTATTTGTATTCTCTCTTCTCTCCTCCATTCTATATAAGGGAGGGCATACCTTTGTAATAGTTATCATTTTTGGATAATAATAAAATTTCGATTATTCAAAAGTTTATTCGGCTTGTTCTCTTCTTTTCGCTTCTTTTCTCTACTTTCTAACATGGTATCAGAGGACACGGTCTTTTCCTCCTGATTCTGTGCGCTCTCTGTTGTTCGCGGCTTGTCTTCCGCGTTCTGCGGCTTGTTCGCGGCTTGCCTTCTCCTCTGTCCGCGCGGCTTGTTTCTATCCGCGCGGCTTGTTTATGTCCGCTGCCTGTTTGCGCGGCTTGCTCTTCTTGTTTCTCTTCTCCTACTGCTCTTTGTCGCAGCGACCTGTTTCCGTGTCGCCGCGCTCCTTGCTCTTTCCTGCCGCTCCGACTTCCTAGTCGCTGCGGTCTGTCTCTGTCCGCGTGTGTTGTCTTTGCACTCGCGGTTTGCTGCTGTGATCTGCCTGACCGTGCGGGTTGTTCTTTCTTACCCGCATCTTGGTCGCGGTCACCTGCTCTTCTCCTCTCTTCTGTTCGCTCGGCCTTTTCAGTCCGCGCGACCTCTTCCCCGCTGTGCCCTTGACCGCATTCTCGCAACTGCTGTGATCTGCCTGACCGTGCGGGTTGTCCCTTTCTTACCCGCATCTTGGTCGCGGTCACCTGCTCTTCTCCTCTCTTCTGTTCGCTCGGCCCTTTGCAGTCCGCGCGACTTCTTCCCCGCTGTGCCTTGATCTGAATCCTAGCCGCTCGTGTTCACGCGGCTTCTTCCCTTTTGTTCCCGCCGCGGTATCACGCGGATTCTTCCTTGTTTGAGCGGCCTCTCCGCCTCTTCGCTCTTAGCCGCTTCTCTTGTTAGTCGCCGCGACCTCCTGGTTTAGTCGCGCGGCTTGTGCTCTGCACCTTGGTCGTGGCCCTTCGTGCCGCTGGTGTGCTGTCACCGAGACCGCTGCAGTTTCTTCTTCCTCCCTTCATGGCTTTCGCCTCGGTTGTCACGTCTTCTGGTCGTGCACACGTTGTTACTCAGGGCAAATGGCTGATCGACACTGGTGCTACGAATCATATGACCGGCCATCTCCCGTGTTTCTCTCTCCTAGAAAAACATGCTCGCTTGCCCCCAGTTACTCTCGCTGACGGCTCTTCATCATCAGTTCATGGCACAGGGATAGTTCATGTCACCCCGTCTCTTCACTTGGCGGATACTCTATACGTGCCCCAGTTCCCGTGCAACTTATTATCTGTTACATCTCTTTGCAAGCAATTACAGTGTTCCGTCACATTTACTTCTACTTCTTGCTCTTTTCAGGATCCGGACTCCCAACGGACGATTGCTACTGGGACTGAGAGTGGCGGCTTATACTTCCTAGACAACATTTCTGCTTTTTCCACCTTCTCCTCCACCTCCACAGATCTTCTCCAATGGCATCTCCGCCTTGGTCATGCTCCTCCTCGTCTTCTTCGGCAACTTCTGCCTCACCTTCCTCCTCAAAGTCCTCCGCTCCACTGTGAGGCCTGTCAGCTTGGCAAGCATCACCGCTCCTCCTTCCCTCCAAAGCACGTTCGTAGCTCTACCCGTCCGTTTGATCTTATCCACTCCGACATCTGGGGTCCTTCTCCTACTCTTACCATTGGTCGGGGTAGTTCCTATTTTGTCACGTTCATTGATGATTTCTCTCGCTGTACGTGGGTGTATCTGTTAAAAGATCGCTCCGAATTATTCTCTGTATGGACATCCTTCTATCTCATGATCAAAACTCAGTTTGATGTTTCTATCAAAGTTTTTCGGTCTGATAATGCCGCAGAATATCTCAGTCGTGACTTCTCTACATTCTGCATGCAAAATGGGATTCTTCATCAAACTAGTTGTGTCTATTCTTCACAACAAAATGGTGTAGCCGAACGCAAAAACCGACACCTGCTCGATGTCGCTCGCACCTTGATGACCCAGATGCATGTTCCTCGCTCCTATTGGGGCTATGCTGTTCTCCTTGCCTGCTACCTCATCAATCGCATTCCCTCCACGGTTCTCCATGGCCAAACCCCGTTCTCCATTTTGTATCCGGGCAAGGAGCCGTTTCCTCTCCCTCTCCAAATCTTTGGATGCACTGCCTTTGTGCATGCCCCATCTGCCACCCGTGATAAGCTCTCCCCTCGCTCCACCAAATGTGTCTTTCTGGGGTATTCCACCACTCAGAAAGGCTACTGTTGCTTTGATCCCGTCCTTCGTAAGCAGTTCGTCTCTGCTGACGTCACCTTCTTCGAGAATACCTCCTACTTCTCGGATGCCTCTTCTCCTCTTCTCCCAGCTTCTGATTCTCCTGCCGTTCCCTTCGTTCCCTCGTCTCCTCCTACACTCTCCACCACTACACCGTCTCCACCCCCTCCTCTTCCTCCACCTCTCTCTCTCCCTTCCCCACCACCCTCTCCCTCCTCTCCGCTGCCGTCGCTCTCTTCTCCCGGGCCAGCTTTCTCTACCACGGATGCTCCGGATGCCGCGGGCCCGGCTGACCTGGATCTTCCTATAGCTCTTCGCAAAGGGGTACGGACGTGCACCTTACACCCCCTTGCTGCTGTTGTTTCCTATGATCGTCTTACTCCTTCTCGCAGGGCCTTTGCACTGGCTCTCTCTGCCACTGCCACACCCCGCTCCTATCAGGAGGCCCTTGCTATTCCTCACTGGAAGATGGCCATGGATGAGGAAATGGCGACCCTCACTGAGCGGGGTACCTGGACTCTTGTTCCTCCTCCCTTTGGCACTGATGTTGTTGGCTGTCGCTGGGTCTTTGTGGTCAAATTTAGCCCAGACGGCACTGTGGATCGGTATAAGGCTCGCCTTGTGGCTAAGGGCTTTACTCAGACCTATGAGGTTGATTACTTTGACACCTTCTCCCCTGTAGCTCGTCTCAGCACAATCCGGGTTCTTCTCTCTGTGGCCGTCAATCGGGATTGGCCAATTTCTCAGCTGGACGTCAAGAATGCCTTCCTTTATGGTGATCTTCACGAGGCCGTTTACATGGAGCAACCTCCTGGGTATGTTGCTCAGGGGGAGACACGAGTATGCCGGCTGCAGAAGGCAATTTATGGCCTCAAGCAGAGTCCTCGAGCTTGGTTTGACAAGTTCAGCGGTATTGTGGCGGCTGTTGGTTTTGTGCGAAGCTCTGCTGATCACTCTCTCTTTATTCGCAAAACTCCTTCTGGGCTGGTTGTTCTTGCTGTATACGTCGATGATATTCTTCTCACTGGCGATGACCAGGAAGGGGTAGCCCTGACAAAGCGACATCTTCGCCAACATCTGATCACTAAAGATATGGGCTCTCCAAAGTACTTTCTGGGGATCGAACTCTCTCGGAAGCCCGACTCCTTAGTTCTCTCTCAGCGTAAGTATGCCCTTGATCTTTTAAAAGAGGCAGGATTGACTGGAGCTAAACCTGCCCGATGTCCCATGGCTATTGAGGAGGACAAAACCTGGACAGATGATTCGCCTCTTCTTTCAGATAGTTCGCGGTACAGGCGTCTGGTTGGTAAGCTCATATATCTCACAGTGACCAGACCCGACATTTCTTATGCTGTGGGCAAGGTGAGTCAATTCATGCAAGCGCCCAGGGAATGTCATCTTCAGTCCGCCTTGCGGATCTTGGAATATGTCAAAGCAGCGCCTGGGAAAGGATTACTGTTTCAGAAGAATGGTCATCTGAGGATTGAAGCCTACTCAGATGCAAGTTATGCTGATGACAAAGGGGATCGCAAGTCTACCTCAGGTTTTTGCACCTTTGTTGGGGGAAATCTGGTGAGCTGGAAGAGTAAAAAGCAGTCTGTTGTCTCCAGGTCCAGTGCAGAAGCTGAGTATCGCAGTATGGCGTCAACCACTTGTGAGTTGAAATGGTTGCGGGCTCTCATGCTAGATTTAGGAGAGGTGTACAACCATCCTCTACCTATGTTCTGTGATAACAAGGCCGCCATATACATCTCCAAAAATCCGGTATTCCATGAAAGAACAAAGCACATTGAGGTTGACTGCCATTTCATTCGTGAAGAGATTTTAAAAGAACAGATTTGCACTCCGTTTGTCACATCTGATAAAGAGCTAGCTGACATCTTCACCAAGCCAGTCTCCGCCTCGTTTCTGCATGTTTGCGACAAGCTGGGCATGATTGATATATATGCTCCAGCTTCAGGGGGAGTGTTGAAGTTGGAGACCGGGCGGTCTGTCTTGGCGGGTTGGAGACCGCGCGGTCTGGCGTTTTGACTCGGCGACTTGTAAACCGGGCGGTCTAGCAATCTTCACATGCGACCTCTCTGCATCTCTTATTGTATGCCGTGCGGTTAGTCCTTCTGTCTAACCGCGCGGCCTGTGCGGTTTACTTTGTACAGTCCGCTTAGCTTGTAAATTTTAGTCCCACATCTCTTATTTGTATTCTCTCTTCTCTCCTCCATTCTATATAAGGGAGGGCATACCTTTGTAATAGTTATCATTTTTGGATAATAATAAAATTTCGATTATTCAAAAGTTTATTCGGCTTGTTCTCTTCTTTTCGCTTCTTTTCTCTACTTTCTAACACTGAGCTTTAATGGCTGTCTTGGGCACATAAGAGATTTCTAATTCGCTCAACTCTATTGCCCACTTGGCTAGTCTGCCAGAATGTTCTGGTTTTTCCAACACACCCTTCAAAGGCTGATCAGTGACGACTTGAATTGAATGTGCCTGGAAGTACGAACGAAGCCTGCGAGCTGACATGACTAGCGCCAAGGCTAACTTCTCCAGAATTGGGTACCGTGTCTCAGCACTTTTCAGAATATGGCTAACATAATAAATTGGAAATTGCTTTCTGCTCTCTTCCCGGAGAAGAACGGAGCTGACGGCCTTAGGGCCAACCCCTAGGTACAAGAAAAGAATCTCTCCTGTCCGAGGACTCTGAAGCAGGGGTGCTGAGGTCAATTGCATCTTCAACTGCTCAAAGGCTTTGGAGCATTCTTCCGTCCACTCAAACTTGGAGGCTCCTCGGAGAGTTTTGAAGAATGGAGCACTCCTGTCTCCAACCCGGGAGAGAAATCTCGCAAGGCCCGCTAGCCTCCCCCCTATCAGGGTTGGGGGCAAGTCCTTCCGGAGTAAGGAGATGACCAAGAAATTTCCCCTTACTTGCCCCAAACGTACATTTCAAAGGATTGAGCTTCATTCTATACCTACGCAGAGTAGCGAACGTCTCTGCTAGGTCTCGCAAGTGCAGCGAAAACGATTTACTCTTAATCAAGAGATCGTCTACATACACTTCTAGGTTCCTCCCCTTCTGATGGTTAAACACACGGTCCATCATCCGTTGGTAGGTTGCACCGGCATTCTTAAGCCCAAAGGGCATCACAAGGTAGCAATAGCAACCATAATTAGTTATGAATGACGTGTGAGGAACGTCAGGCTTATGCATTCTTATCTGGTGATAACCAGAAAACGCATCTAAAAAACTCATATAAGAGTACCCTACCGCGGAATCAACTAAAGAATCTATCCGAGGCAAGGGGTAGCAATCTTTAGGGCATGCTTTATTAAGTTTAGTAAAATCTACACACATTCGTCATTTTCCTCCTGGTTTCTTAACCATTACAACATTAGAAATCCAGGTAGGATATTGAATTTCTTTAATAAAATTCGCTTTGAGGAGCTTTGCGACCTCCTCCCTTATTGGTTCAGCAAGCTTTGTAGCCATGTCCCTCTTCTTTTGTTGCACGGGCTTGCAGCCGGGATCAACATTCAAGTGGTGGCAAGCAACATCAGGGTCCACCCCTGGCATATCCTCTGCTGACCAGGCGAAGACATCCAGGTTGTTCAGCAAACAGGAAATCAACTCAGCCTTTTGATCTTCAGGTAGTTCCGAGTTGATGGAGAGCTTCCTCTCCTCCCCCTCAGCAATGGGGACTCCTTGCGTCGCCTGGACAGGTTCCAGGTGAGCACCTTCATCAGCAGCGATTTCTGAACTGGAAGAGACTTCTGCAGCTTCTGCTGGAGCAAGGGAAGGGCTGGCTTCAACCATGTTAACAGTACGGACATAGCACTCCCTTGCCCTCCTTGGGTCACTCCGGACCCGGCACATCCTTCCATCGGCAAAGAACTTGATGGCAAGGTGGTAAGTGGAAACCACCGCTTGATACTTGTTCAACAGGGGCCTGCCGAAGATGGCATGGTAGCTGCTGGGGGCGTCAACCACTATGAACTGTATCTGCTTAGTCGACCCTCCGAGCTTCACGGGTAGGATGACGCTGCCCTCTACTTCCTTTCTCTCTCCCGAGAAACCATAGAGTGGTCCCTCAGTGGAAAGCAGAGGCTTTCCAGTCCTCAGGGCCTCAAAGGTAGACTTGAACAGGAGGTTGACTGAACTCCCTGTGTCAACAAGAATTCTATCGACCGTGAAGTCTCCAAGCACAGCCTTGATTACAACTGCATCATCAAATGGATTGGCTGTTTGAGGTAGATCTTCTGGACCAAAGGTGACGACTTCTCTTCGAGGAGCAACGGAAGAAGAGGCCACCTCTGCCTGGGTGATCCTTGAAATTGAAGATTTCCGGGTGGACTCGGTCCCGGCTCCACCATGGATGAAGAAGAGGCGTCCCAGGACCCCTTCATCATCTGCATCGAAGCACTCCACCGGGACGTTGATCGGCCCCAGACGGCCCTCATCCTCTACATCCACGCATTCTTGGTAGGCCTCAGCTACCTCTTTGCCTTTCTAGGTGGATGGCTTCGAAGAGGAAGGAGAATCCTTCTTTGCCAGGTCAATCTTGCCCTCTGCAAGCAACTTCTCTATCAGTGCGCGAAGGGCCTTGCAGTTCTCAGTCAGATGGCCCTTTTCTTTGTGGAACTGGCAATATTATGTGTTATTTCTTGGCTTCCACATTTTCTGAGGCTCTTTCCTCTTTTCTTCTGATCCCCTTTGCAGGATCTGGATGACTTCGTCAAGGTCCAGATCTGCAGCATCCTCCATGGGGCTTTCATCAAATTGGATCGGAGCAGGCAAGGCTGCTTGTTGGAGGATGGGTAGAGCTTGCAATGGAACGACGGGAGTGGTGGCCATCGGCAGTCTCTGCTCATGAAACTGTTGATGGCCTTGGAAAGGTTTCTTGTTGCGGAAGTTTCTGCCTCTCTGAGACGGAGGCTGGAAGTCTGGGCGAGGGGGCTTGCCACGAGAGGAAGAAGCGGAGGCATCCCTTCCTTCAGCCTTAGCTGTCAGGGATGAGACATAGGTCGGATTGGAATTTTCTCCTTCTATGAAGCGGTTGACCATGGCGATCAACTCCTGATAAGTCTCAGGTGCCTTTGTTGTTGCTTTAAACTTCAGAGGGCCCTCCCGGAGGCCATGGATCAAGGCGACCTTATAATAATCGGGGTTTACACTCCTGACCCCTTGGATCTCTCTTTGAAAGCGGTCAACGAATCGCGCCACCGATTCATTATCCCTTTGCTTTATTTCAAACAGGGCAGCTGGCCCATTCTTCCTCTTCCTTGAGGTAGCAAACCTCAGCAGTAACTGGCTACGGAGCTCTGCAAAAGAAGAGATTGTGCCCGAAGGTAGCTCGTAGAACCACTCTCTCGCTTGTCCTTCGAGAGTGGTGACCAGCAGTTTACACTTAATTGTATCTGAGAGGCATCTCAAAGCAACTGCCCCCTCAAATGCCTGGAGATGAGAAACTGGATCTGTCGCTCCTGAATAGAAGGGGATGCGAGGCTCCCTGAAGTTGCTTGGGGCCGATTCCCATCGTATTCGGTCGACAAAGGGAGACGGGGTCTCGAACTCTGCGGGGTAGAATGGGCGGACTGGAGCCGGGGAGTCCGCGGGCTCGGCGGACTGGCGGTCAGCAAAATGGAGCTGGCGGGCTGGAGTGCCCCTGGCAGCTTCTCTGAAGAATTCTCTGAAAGCAAACTGTTCCTCTTGAGGGCGCAGAGGGGCAGCGGACTGAGCAGGGTTCCGGGGAGTTGCTGACGACTGCCGAAGCGGAGTTCGGCGAGCTGGGGTCTGGCGGACTGGCGAGTCCGCTGGGTCCGCTGCGGCCTGAGGAGCAAGCCGCTGGGCAAGCGCGAGCAGAGCTTGGCTGATTGCATCGAGACGCTGGTCATTCTGCTGGCGAGATTGCTCGGCCTCAAGGCGAGCTTGCTCAATCGCGTCCCAAAGAGAGTCCTCTGAAGAGCTGGAGCGGTCTGAGGAGCGGGCTCTGCGGTCTGACATCTTCGTCCGCTGATTTCAAAACACTACTCGGATCTGAAGGTCGCGTGTTAACTGTTGATGCATGAAAACACAGAGGGGTCAAGCACCACCAGCTAACGGTTCGAACACCGGAGAATAAGGAAGACTAGGAGTAGCGATCTACTAAGTGGATGAAGGCTGGAAGAAAAGCAGGGCCGTGAACCACGACAACAACAGACTTCGCCTGTCGTGGCCTGAATGCCTCTCTTGCGACGGGCTTTCCCTTGATTGAAGAAGAATTGGGTTACAAGTGAAAGGAAAAGGTTAACAAGAGCAGAGCGAGGGGGAGTCCGCAAGGCATAGGATTCGAGTCCGCAGCCTGTAACAAGTAGGCTCCTGGGTCTGAGTCAGCGTGCCTTGGGTGCACCACCTCCCCCCTATTTATAGGATAGGGGGCCTGCCCAAACGGGCAGGGCTAAAATAACCGGCTGCCTGGGGTACAGGAGAACCGGGCAGCGGTGACGGGAAGCAAAAAGAAAGAACACGCCAGTCCGCGCAGAAGGGGCGGACTGGGCTCGCAGACTAGAGCCTCCACTGCTGCTGGGCGCGCCCGCTGGAGGGCGGCGGCCTGGGCAGACGAGACATTGCGTCCGCCGCTGTAGAACCTGATACCTCAAGCGCTGGCGGACTGAGCGGACAGGTACTTGCGTCCGTTGCTGGGGTACCATGGTCCAATTGGGGACCTTGCCGGATCGGGCGGACTGACAAATCGCGTCCGCGCCTGCTGAAAGGGGGGGGGGATTTGGAATCTTGTAGTATGCTGCGGACTGAAGGGTTAACAGGCACCATGGTCTCATGATTTAGAAGTTAGATTTTGGAGAGAGCAAGTGGAGAGTACAAGTCAAGAGAGCATTTGTTGTAATTTTATTTCTTAGTTTACCTTGTTACAATCTTTTTTCGTTGAAGTAATTTAGTATTGTTTTGTTTAGCATTGTGTACTCTTTCGTTTAGTATCAATAAAATTAAATTTTCTTCTCTTTACATTGTTATTTCCTTTTCCAATATGCGTAGCTAATCTTCTCTTAGCCTTCGATCGTGAGGATCCATAAAATGAGATGAGGGTTTCTTTTATTTCATAGTTTTATTTTTGCTTAATTTTACTCGATCCTTCTTTGATTTTTATTTTGTCGACACCGTATTTCCGGTATACGGTAGTAGGCTTGGGATCTCATATTTGAGTAGCCGAGAGGCTCATGAATGTGAAAGATCACTCAAAGAAGGAAGGAGTTGAACGCAACCCTAGAGATAGGATGACGTAAATCTTCCGGATTGGAGTCAAATCCAATAGTGCGGGTCACCTCGATAATGCGGCTTTAGGCCTTTTTGACTTGAAAGAGATTTCGGTCAAAACGACTGTAAGTCAGGGGATTTAATTCTCTAGCGAGATTATTTCTCTAATTTCGGATCCATCACGGTCGAGTATGATTTGCAAATTTAAAACTATGCCTTTTCATCCCTCTCATTTCATTTTATGGTGAATCTTCGATCGAATGCTAGCTTTTTATTATAAAGTTTTCGTCTAAAAAATTATCTTTCATTTTAGTTTAAAAATTCTCAAAACCCATTTTATTTCGGTAGGATAATAGTTGAAGCGTGAGTAGCAGTATTTGACAACCCCGTGTTTAAATACGACCTTGATACTACAATTCGACAGGTACACTTACCTGTTCGGGTTTTTGCCCATTAGCAGCCTCTCCCAAGGCTTCCCTATATCAAATATACATAGATGAAATAGATCCTCCATGGTTCGGATAGTCCGCTCGGTCTGGCCGTCGGTCTGCGGACGGAAGGCGGTGCTAAAAGTGAGCCGAGAACCCAAGTAAGCATGCACAGCCCTTCATTCCCTCGATGTGAACCGGCCATCACGGTCCGAGACGATCGTTCTAGGGATGCCATGGTACCTGACAAACTGCTCCACAAACAATCTCACCAGAACAGCAACTGGAGCATCCTTCCTGACTGGAATAAACTACGCTACCTTGGTCAGCCTATCGACTATGACCCATATGGAATCGTGCCCATAGGGGGAGCGAGGCAGTCCGTGCACAAAATCCATTGTAATGTCCTCGAACTTCCACTCTGGAACGGGCAGTGGCTGTAATAAACCTCCCGGGCTCTTGCATTCCGCCTTCACACGCTGGCATGTCTCACAATGTGTCACAAAGTGGGTGACCTCCCTCTTCATCCCAGGCCAGTACATAGTCTTCCATAAATCTTCCCACATTTTGGTGATGCCAGGATGCACTGAATATCTGGAGCAGTGTGCTTCTCTAAGTATATCATCCCGGATACCGTCCCCTGCTGGTATATAAACGCGTCCAAGGAATCGAAGGAGATCATCCTGCAGCGTGTAATCCTCAACCTTGCCCCTTTCTAGGGCACTGAAAATCGGCTCTAATGCAGCATCGAGCCACTGATGCACCACAATGCGCTCCCGAATATCATTTTCCCTGATCAAGGAGTTTAGATATTCCCGGTATACTGCTGGCTCATCCTCTGAAACCATGGTGATATGCTTATCATCCATCATCTGCATCAATCCCATATACATCACCTAGGGCTCCAGTCCAGTAGTGTCGGCTCTCCTGCTCAACGCATCTGCCACAATATTCGCTTTCCCCGAGTGATAGTGTAATTTGTAATCATAATCGCAAAGAAATTCCAGCCGTCTCCTTTGTCGAAGGTTCAGATCTTTCTGCGTGTTGACGTATTTGAGGTTCTTGTGATCCGAGTAGATATCACAGTGAACCCAATGCAAGTAGTGTCTCCATATCTTCAGTGCGAATACGACCGCCCCGAGCTCCAAGTCATGCACCGGGTAGTTATGCTCATGCTTCTTCAATTGTCACGAAGCATAACAAATAACATGTCTGTGCTGCATCAGTACAACACCCATCCCCTGATAAGAGTCATCCGTGTAGATCTGAAATCCCTCATTCCCAGATGGGAGTGCAAGGATAGGGGATGACGTGAGTCGGCCCTTCAACCCCTGAAAGTCTCTCTCGCATTGCTCTGTCCAAGCAAACTCTACATCCTTCCTTGTCAAGGACATGAGGGGGAGTGCTATGCTCGAGAAACCCTGCACGAACTTACAAAAATAACCTGCTAATCTCAAGAAGCTGCGAATGTCTAATGCTGTCTTCGGCCATGGCCAATCTCTCACAGCCTCTATCTTGGCTGGATCCACCGCCAATCCAGCACCACTGATTGTATGCCCCAAGAAGGCCACCTCATGTAGCCAAAACTGGCACTTAGAAAACTTCGCATACATCTGGGACTCCCTCAGCCTCTGCAAAACCTGTGCCAAATGCTCTGTGTGCTCCTCCTGAGTCCGGGAATAGATCAAAATATCGTCGATAAATACAATGACGAAGCGGTCCAATTAGGGCTCGAATACACGGTTCATTAGACACATGAATGCGGAAGGGGCATTCGTGAACCTAAAAAGCATCACCGAGAAGAGTATTTACAAAAAGAATATTTACAAAAAATATTTACAAAGATATTTACAAAATGAAACTAAATATTTTTGGAATTTTTGTTTTATAATTTTTTGGGATTTTTATTTTTTTAATTTTTTGGAATTTTTGTAATAAAAAGAAAGGAAAAGAAAAAAATTGGATTTTTCATTTTAAAGTTTTTTTGTTTGTTTTTTTCGTTTTGAAATGCAGAAAAGTTGAAGTGCAGAAAGTAAAGCACGAAAATACTCTCATACTTAAATCCAACATTGTCCCCAATGTTGTAACGTAAGTATGCAGAACAAACAAGAAATGCAATATGTACAAAGAAAATAAAGAGAGGGGGGGGGGGGTAGAAGCTTCCCTGAAACGCATTCGGGGAGGCCGATCAGAAACCCTGCTTTTATTAGAAAAAGCAGGAAAAATAATAAGAAAAGAGCGAAAAAGATAAGCGAGGTGTGCCTCCCAGGAGCGCTTTGTTTATAGTCTTGTAGCTTGACTATTTTGGCGGGGTTATAAATCGAGAAGGGTTAGGTTTCGTAATGCTCGATCACTGGGTCGCCCTCTATGTATAACTTTAGCCGATGACCGTTTACTTTAAACGAACCTCTTTCCGGGTGGGAGACAAGTACGGTCCCATATGGAAAAAATTCTTAACTATGAAGGGACCGGACCATCTAGATTTTAGTTTTCCGGGAAAAAGCTTAAGACGTGAATTATAAAGAAGGACAAGATCGCTTGGAGAAAAAAATTTTGGGGACTTTATTTTTCGATCGTGATATAACTTAGAACGCTCCTTATAGAACTTATTGCTCTCGTAAGCGTTCGCACGCCATTCATCGAGCTCATTTAGTTGCAGTTTTCTATTCTGAGCGGCTAAGTTGGAGTCGAGGTTTAAGAGTTTTAAAGCCCAAAGAGCGCGATGCTCTAGTTCTACGGGTAAATGACACGCTTTGCTATAGACTAACTGGAATGTCATAAAACCAATTGCAATTTTGTAGGCCGTCCGATATGTCCACAACGCATCGTCGAGTTTAACAGACCAATCTTTCCTATTTAGTGAAACAGTTTTCTATAATATTCGCTTAATCTCTCGATTGACTACCTCTACTTGGCCACTAGTTTGCGTGTGGTAGGGGGTGGCGAGTTTGTGCATGACTCCGTATTTAGCTAATGACTTAGCCATAAGAACGTTATAGAAATACGTTCCCCTATCACTAACAATTGCACGAGGCATGCCGAAGCGAGAAAATAGTTTTTTAAGAAATGTAATGACGACTCGCACATCGTTGGTGGGGAGAGCTTGCGCTTCCGCGCACCTCGATACGTAGTCGACCGCCACTAAAATATAAATATTTTTGAAAGAGCGAGGTAGGGGGCCAACAAAATCTATGCCCCATAAATCGAAGACTTTGCATTTTAAAAACATGTTTTGGGGCATCTCGTCACGACGAGAGATGTTACCCGACCGCTGACAGCTACCGCATGCGCGCACAAAAGTGTGCGCGTCTTTGAAGAGAGTGGGCCAAAAGTAGCCCGCCTCTAGCGCCTTCCGAGCGGTCCGGTTGGCTTGATAATGCCCACCGGTAGGATCCTCATATTAGTGCTTAAGAATTTGCAAGCACTCCACACCCGCAACGCATCTTCGGACCGCTTGGTCCGCGCAGATACAAAAAAGAAATGGGTCCTCCCAAAAGAAATTTTTCAAGTCAGAAATGAATTTCTTCTTTTGCTGACTTGAAAACTCTTTAGGAAGCACCCGCGCTACAAGGTAATTTGCAAAATTTGCGAACCAATGCGAAGATGACGAAGAATTATTAATGGCTAGGAGGCGTTCCTCGGGGAATCTGTCAATTATTTCAGATTCGACGAGCGCTTCCGCACCCGAATTTTCTAAGCGAGAGAGGTGGTCTGCCGCTAGATTTTTCGCGCCCCTCTTATCTCGGATCTCCAAATCAAACTTTTGTAGGAGGAGAATCTTTCGAAGAAGGCCGGGCTTCACATCATTTTTAGCTAATAAATATTTAAGAGCGGAGTGATCGGTAAATACGATAACTTTAGATAGCGTTATATACGAGCGAAACTTATCAAAAGCAAAGACGACAGCTAAGAGTTCCTTTTCCTTCGTCGTGTAATTTACTTGTGCGGAAGTGAGCGTCTTGCTAGCGTAATAAATTGGATGAAAATGTTTTTCTATGCGTTGGTCAAGAACGGCACCAAAGGCAATATCACTAGCGTCGCACATAATTTCAAACGGAAGGGACCAATTAGGGGCCACTAAAATTGGAGAGGAGATAAGTTTTTGTTTTATTAAATTAAAGGCGGACTCGCATTCACTACTAAAGATGAAACGTGATGTAACGCCCCGAAAATTGTATTTGAGTCGGTCGCGTCAAAAGGGATTTTTGGTGCCTGTATAGGGGTACACGGCCTAGGACACGGGTGTGTCCAAGGTTGTGTCTGGCTGGTTTTTTGGCCGTTTTCATCCCGAGAATTACACGGCCAGGAACACGGCTGAATAACACGGGCGTGTCATTGGACACGGGCGTGTGCCTACCCGTGTCACTACCCGTATTTAGTTGGGTCGTGTCGGTTTTTGTGGCGGTTATGCGTGACACGCCCTCGGTCACGGGCATGTCGAGGAACCCGACACGGGCGTGTCAGGTGAGACACTGGCGTGTCTTTGCCCGTGTGTCTTTCCTCTGTTCGATGATCGTTCCTGGAGCGAGGCGCACGGCCTGGGACACGGCCGTGTGCCAAGCCGTTTTAGGCCCAGGTCTGGAGATTTTTGAATGGATTTGAGCCGTTCGTTTTCTTTAAATAAGATCCAACGGCCCAGATGGTTTCCTGCTCTGTTAAGGCCGGGAATAGGGGAGTTAATCCTTCATTTCTCTCCAACCATTCTCTCTCTCAAGGAGTTGGAAAGAGGAGGAAGAAGGAAGGGTTTTCCGGCCGCCGGCGGAGCATCGGAGCACCATTTTGAGATCAGAGAGCGGATCCGTGGAGGAAAGTTCGTTACGAAGAGTTCTGTCCATGTAGTTTTTCCATGGCGCCAAAGCGGACTACAAGGGTAACGATTCTCTACTTGAGCATGTGAAGCTCTTTCTTTCTTCATAGGGAATCCCGCTCCCGCGAGTGTGTGGTGAGTGCGTAGTGTTCCTTGGGGTTGATGTGAATAGTACCCCTTGTGTTGCATATAGAGCCCGGAATCGTAAGTACAGGCATTGGCATTGTGTGTGAAGCCTACCCGGACATGTATTGTCTGGATCGCTGATGTTGCATTTGATATGTTTTGCCGGAGAAGACTCCGTGCTTTGGGTTTTTCGGGTTTCTACGCGGTACATTGCAGCAGGGATCCTTGGAGGTTAGCTTCAAGGCGCACCCGGAAAACTGAGCGGAAACGTGTTCTGGTAACTTGGCGGTCTGGGAACCGGCCTTGATCATAACTGAGTTATGAGATTGTTTGGAAAGCTATGGGATCCGAGAGAAGCATGGCCGACGCGTAGGACTTAAATTGTATATGCGTCGTGAACAACGGGCAAGTGGAATTGGACATAGGCTATGTGGTTCGTTGCGAGAGACCCGAAGACGGGGACTGGCCATTGGCATAGTCGGGAGCCTTAGACGGTGGTCAGAAAGGCTAAATGCTCACATGTTGTTGCCATCCTGGGGGTGGTGGTGAAGACGCTGTAATGACAGGATTCACCATTAATGTGCCCTAAGTGCACGTGGTGTTTGGCCGTGCGAGCCTACACCTGTGGCGAAATATATAGTTGCACTTTATTGTTTAGCTGGGATAATGTTATGCAGGGAAAGAGCACTGCCGTCCCGACCTAGGGGCGGGGTCATTATAATTTAGCCGGCTTTTGGCTGACCGTTGCTTTGTTTGTCACCGTGCGGTGGAATGTGCTTGCAGGTTTTGCGGAGCCGAGTGCCAAATAGCGGGCTGGAGCCCATGTTACTGTGCTGGGCCTAGAAGGCCGTAAAGAATAGTTGTACTTTACTTTTGTCATGTGTGGCCGGCATGCGAGTCGATGTATGAAAAACACTATTTATTAAGTGAACTATTGTAAGGCCATAAGGCCATGTACCTTTCAGTGTATTTTGGGTTTCATTACAGTAGTATGGTTGTGCACATTCATGTTTTATGGATTTAAGTTTTGGGTTCTTTCAACTTTAAAAGCTTCCGCTAGAATGCTCTGTGTAGGACGAGTAGTCTTAATTGGATAGTTTGTATATTCTTATGTAACCCTTCCAACTGTCTGCGGTATATGGCGTCGGGTTCCAGCTGGACCTTCTGTTATATGCCATGCGACGGATGGGGGTGTTACAATTTGGTATCAGATTTCTGGTTACGGTCAGGCTTGAATGAATTCGTGGGCGAATTCTTTTAAGTGGTGGTGAGCACTTGTGTGCGTCATCGTTATAACATCAAAAAGAACCCATGAATGTCCACTTAGGAATGAAAAATACACTTGTTTTGAGGAACCTGCGTGTTCCTATGGTTGCTTTTTTGCAATTTTGTTTAGTCACTTATTGGTATTTTGTACGACTATAGGTGACCGGGAGTGGCGCAGAGCCGACAGAACGTCTGGTTTCTGAGGATTATAGTGCACCCAGCGACGTGCTTGAGACCCCTACATCGTTTGAATCCATAAGAAGGATTGTTGAAGTGGTGCTCGTTGTAACTAGTGCACAACAGGGAAGCAATGTGCAACCTTTTGTCCCTGTGATGACTTCAATGTCGGGTGGTGTGTTGGATCAAAGGACTTTAAGAAGGCCAGCAGGCCAGCAGTTGATCATGTCCTTAGTGCAAGGTACGCACTCAGTAGATGAGTATTTGCAGGCGTTTCTTTTGATAAGCGGCTACCCAAGCTTTGAATTGGAGAACGAACAGTCTATAGTTGATAGATTCTATAATGGGCTGCATGGTGAGCTATGAATCCTACTGCTAGGACCAAAACTATTGGGATTCCGAGCCTTGGTGGAGTCGGCTAGATCTTTGGAAGTAGATATGGGGAAATTTCACCAGATACCAGTGAGTAGGGTATCAAACCCTGCAAGTCCTATGAGGGGTGCATCTCGTAGAACGCTGAAGCAAAGGGTAGATCATCGACTAGCAAGGTTACTTTCAACTGTCATACTTGTGGCAAGAAAGGGCACTTTTTCCAAGCTTGTCGAGATGGTGCTCAGAAGACTAAGGAATCTACGTCAGGAGCGGTTGAGGACTCTAGTGCCAAGAAAACAGAGTTCAAAATGTCGGCTACCTCAAAGTCTAGATATCGTAGGTGGTATAAGAAGGCTAGGACTTCGGGTCCAGCCCCCCCCCCCCTTTTGGTGCTTCAAGGGAAACTACAGGCCGAACCTCGGGTGCTTGTTATAACTATGGGAAGACGGGGCATTTTTCTCGTGAGTGTTGGAGCGGACGTGCAAAGTCTGAGAGGAAGTCTGAAGTGTACAGCCGGGGCCAGTAGGAGGCCAGGAAGCTCGCTGTCGTGGTGACAGGTACGGTTTAAAGTTATAGCAGTTAACTGTAAATACATGTCGTCCTTGTGCATGTTAGATTAGAACTAGTTGTGTTGAGATTTGTCCTGACTCTCGTTCATTTGGTGAGAGCACCGTTCGTTTAGGGGGGCTTCGCGTCCCTGTTTACCCAAAGGAATTGTATTGCTTGTCGGAGTACATCTTCCGATGGCAAAAGATATAATGGATGTGTTGTTGACTAGTAGTGCTCAATGCACGCGGATAGGGTCTGCGTAATGAAGATTCGGATTGGAGACCAGGGTTTTGATTTGTGAGCGTTGATTCTACCGTTAGTGGAGTTCGACGTAATATTCGGTATGGATTGGCTCTCAGAGCAGGGTGCATGTATTGATTGCAACCGTAAGGAAGTTAAGTTCGGTCAAAACACTGATCGGGAGACGACTTTCGCGGGCATGAAGGGGTCGGGTAAGATCTTGATGTCGGCAATTTAGGTGATCAATGCAGCTCAGTCTGGGGCAGAGTTGTTTATCACATTAGTGCAGACTTCGATGCCTAATCCAAGTCTTGACAGTATACCAGTTGTGTCTAAGTATCTCGATGTGTTCCCAGATGATCTCCCAGGAGCCCCTCCTCAGCGGGAGATTGATTTTACCATTGAGCTTATACTGGGTGCCAAACCGATGTCACGCTCTCCATATCGGATAGCGCCGCGAGAGATGGCAGAATTGAAGGTGCAACTGCAAGAGTTACTAGAGCAAGGTTATGTGCATCCAAGTTCGTCGCCATGGAGCGCACCAGTTCTGTTTGTTAAGAAGAAAGATGGGAGCTTGCGGCTTTGTATCGACTACCGGGAATTGAATAAGCTTACGGAAAAGAATAAGTATCTGATTCTGATGATTGGCGAACTATTTGATCAGTTGGTTGGGTCAACGGTGTATTCGAAGTTGGACCTGAAATCCGGTTACTACCAGTTGAGGATATATAAGGGAGAGCGACATCCCAAAGACACCATTCAGTACGCAGTTTGGGCATTACGAGTTCACGGTCATGCCGTTTGGTTTGACTAATGCGCCATCCGTATTTATGGATCTGATGAACAGGATGTTCAGAGAGTACCTGGATCGTTTCGTGATAGTATTTATTGATGATATCCTGGTATACTCGCAGTGTGAAGAGGATCACTACAATCATCTACACATGGTGTTGGAGACGTTGAGAAGGAATCAGTTGTATGCTAAGTTCCCAAGTGTGAATTCTGGTTATCCTCGATAGCGTTCCTTGGTCTTGTTGTTAGTGGAGAAGGGATAGCTGTGGATCCGACGAAGATAGTGGCGATACGAGAGTGGCCTGCTTTGACTACAGTGGCAGAGGTCCGGAGTTTTCTGGGGCTTGCTGGCTACTACAGGCGCTTCGTAGAGAACTTCTCATGGATAACGCTACCACTCACGACGTTGACTAGGAAGGATCAGAAGTTTGCGTGGTCTCCAGAGTGCGAACAGGCTTTTGAGGAGTTGAAGAGGCGGTTGACCACAGCGCCCATTTTATGTTCGCCAAGTGGAACCGAAGTGAGATCTATAGTGATGCTTCGGGTAGTGGTTTGGGCTGTGTTCTGTTACAGCATGGGAGAGTGATAGCCTATGGTTCACGACAATTGAAGGCTCGCGAGGGAAATTATCCGGTTCACGACATAGAGTTAGCGGCCGTGATATTTGCTCTGAAGCTTTGGAGGCACTACCAGTACGGTGTGAAGGTCGATATTTATACCGATCATAAGAGCTTGAAGTACCTGTTGGACCAAAAGGATCTGAATATAAGGTAGCGGAGGTGGATGGAGTTCTTGGGGGACTACACCTTCAAAATACATTATGTGCCTGGGAAGGGTAATGCAGTGGCGGATGCGTTGAGTCGCAGGACTCCGGTGCAGGCCAACTTGTTATCAGTACATGATGAGAGATTGATCCATGAGTTGGAGGCTTTGGAGATATCTTGCGTCGACAAGCAGTCTAGTGCTGAGGCAAAACTGTTTTGGACAGAGGTGCAGTGTGACCTAGCGAATAGAGTTCGGCGGGCTTTAGTCCAGGATAAGAGCATGAAGCAGATCTTTGATGAATCTTTGGATGGGTCAAATTCCCAGTTTGTTATTGAAGATGGTTTGCTAAGGAAGGACGGTCGCCTATGCGTTCCTAGTGCGGATAATCTTCGGTAGGAGTTGATGTATGAGGCTCATCATACAAAGTACTCAATCCACTCGGGGAGCACGAAGATGTATAGAGACATGAAGAAATTATTCTGGTAGCCAAGATTGAAGAAGGATGTAGAACTTTATGTGGCCAAGTGTCATACTTGTGCATTGGTGAAGGCTGAATGGTAGAATCCCGGAGGTTTCTTGAAATCCCTACCTATCCCAGAATGGAAATTCGATGACATATCTATGGATTTTGTGCATGGTTTTCCGAAGTCGTAGAAGGGAAACGACGCCATTTGGTTGGTCGTAGATAGGTTGACAAAGGTGTCACACTTTATCCTGGTCAGGAAGATCCGGTGGAAAAGTTAGCCAAACTCTATGTGGAGAATATTGTTCGATTGCATGGTGTGCCCCGCATTATTGTTAGTTACCGAGATGGACGCTTTACGTCGAAGCATTGGAGGTTGGTGCATAGTATGTTGGGAACTAAGCTGAGTTTCAGCACAACCTTTCATCCACAGATGGATGGTCAGATCGAGAGGGTCAACAGGACTATGGAGGATATGCTTCGCATGTGCATCCTAAATTTCGGAAAGTATTGGGAGGATCACCTGTACATGGTGGAGTTTGCGTATAACAACAGCTTTCAGGCAAGTATTGGAATGGATCCTTTCGAGGCCTTGTACGGGAGGAAGTGTCGTACGCCGTTGTCTTGGTTGGAGACAGGCGAATCGAAGTTATATAAACATCAAGCTGTGGAAGACGCCACTTCAATGGTGCGTACAATTCAGGAAAGGTTGAAGATCGCCCAGGATAGACAATCAAAGTACTATAACGCCAAGCATAGGAACGTGGAGTTCAATGTTGGCGACATGGTGTATCTAAAAATCAAGCCGTTCAAGGGTCTATCGCGGGTTCGACGCTTGAAGAAGTTGAGTCTGAGATACCTTGGACCCTTTGAAATCCTGGAGCGTGTTGGCGAGGCGGCGTATAGATTGAAGCTGTCGGCAGAATTGAGTGGGCTGCATGACGTGTTCCACGTATCAGTGTTGCATAAGGCGGTGCAAGAGCCTTCACAGATCATTGCGGATAATCAAGTACCAGTTGATTATGAGTTGACCACAAGGGTCAAGCCAGTACGTATTGAAGATGTTGCAGCCAAGCGACTCCGCAACAAGGATATCCGTATGGTTAAAGTTCGATGGGATAATTGCGGATGTGAGAAGCTTTCTTGGAAGCGAGAGCAAGCTATGTTGGAGGAATACCCTGAGTTATTCAACTCAGGTATTATTTAGATTTGTGAACCTTTACTTAATTTCGGGACGAAATTCCTTAAGTGGGGGAGATTTGTAACGCCCCGAAAATTGTATTTGAGTCGGTCGCGTCAAAAGGGATTTTTGGCGCCTATATAGGGGTACACGGCCTAGGACACGGGCGTGTCCAAGGCTGTGTCTGGCTGGTGTTTTGGTCGTTTTCACCCCGAGAAGTACACGGCTAGGAACACAGCTGAATGGCACGGGCGTGTCATTGGACACGGGCGTGTCCCTACCTGTGTCAGTACCCGTGTTCAGTTGGGTCATGTCGGTTTGCGTAGCAGTTATGCGTGACACGCCCCCGATCACGGGTGTGTCGAGGAACCCGACACGGGCATGTCAGGTGAGACATGGGCGTGTCTTTGCCCGTGTGTCTTTCCTCCGTTCGACGATCGTGCCTTGAGCGAGGCACACGGCCTGGGACACAGCCGTGTGCCAAGCCGTGTTTGGCCCAGGTCTGGAGATTTTTGAACAGATCTGAGCCGTTTGTTTTCTTTAAATAAGATCCAACGGCCCATATGGTTTCCTGCTCTGTTAAGGTCGGGAATAGGGGAGTTAATCCTTCATTTCTCTCCAACCATTCTCTCTCTCAAGGAGTTGGAAAGAGGAGGAAGAAGGAGGGGTTTTCCAGCCGCCGGCATAGCATCGGAGCACCATTTTGAGATCAGAGAGCAGATCCATGGAGGAAAGTTCGTTACGAAGAGTTCTATATGTGTAGTTTTTCCATGGCGCCAAAGCGGACTACAAGGGTAACGATTCTCTACTTGAGCATGTGAAGATCTTTCTTTCTGCATAGGGAATCCCGCTCCAGCGAGTGTGCAGTGAGTGCGTGGTGTTTCTTGGGGTTGATGTGAATAGTCCCCCTTGTGTTGCATATAGAGTCCGGAATCATAAGTACAGGCATAGGCATTGTGTGTGAAGCCTACCCGGACATGTATTTTATGGATCAGTGATGTTCCATTTGATATGATTTGCCGGAGAAGACTCCGTGCTTTGGGTTTTTCGGGTTTCTACGCGGTAGATTGCAGCAGGGATCCTTGAAGGTTAGCTTCAAGGCGCACCCGGAAAACTGAGCGGTAATGTGTTCTGATAACTTGGCGGTCTGGGAACCAGCCTTGATCATAACTGGGTTATGAGATTATTTGGAAAACTTTGGGATCCGAGAGAAGCTTGGCCCGCACGTTGGACTTAAATTGTATATGCGGCATGAGCAACGGGCAAGTGGAATTGGACCTAGGCTATGTGGTTCGGTGCGAGAGACCCGAAGACGGGGATTGGCCATTGGCATAGTCGGGAGCCTTAGACGGTGGTCAGAAAGGCTAAATGCTCAAATGTTGTTGCCATCCTGGGGGTGGTGTTGAAGACGCTGTAATGACATGATTCACTGTTAATGTGCCCTGAGTGCACGAGGTGTTTGGCCGTGCGAGCCTACACCTGTGGCGAAATATATAGTTGCACTTTATTGTTTAGCTGGGCTAATGTTATGCAGGGAAAGAGCACCACCGTCCCGACCTAGGGGCGGGGTCGTTATAATTTGGTCGGCTTTTGGCTGACCGTTGCTTTGTTTGCCACCGTGCGGTGGAATGTGCTTGTAGGTGCTGCGGAGCCAAGTGCCAAATAGCGGGCAGGAGCCCATGTTGCTGTGCTGGCCCTAGAAGGCCGTAAAGAATAGTTGTACTTTACTTTTGTCATGTGTGGCCGGCCTGCGAGCCGATGTATGGAAAATACTATTTATTAAGTGAACTATTGTAAGGCCATAAGGCCATGTACCTTTCAGTGTATTTTGGGTTTCATTCTAGTAGTGTGGTTGTGGACATTCATGTTTATTGGATTTAAGTTTTGGGTTCTTTCAACTTTAAAAGCTTCTGCTAGAATGCTCTGTGTAGGATGAGTAGTCTTAATTGGATAGTTTGTATATTCTTAGGTAACCCTTCCTACTATCTGTGGTATATGGCGTCGGGTTCTAGCTGGACCTTCTATTATATGTCATGCAACAGATGGGGGTGTTACACGTGATTCCTTTTCCAAGAGGTGAGTTAGTGGCTTTGTTATTTTTGAAAAATCTTGAAAAAAACGTCGGTAAAAGCCCGCATGGCATAAGAAACTCCTAATAGATTTTACGTTTGTTGGTTGCGGAAGTTTTCTATGATTTCTATCTTGACCTAATCCACCTCCATCCCCTTAGACAAAATCATATGGCCGAGGACCAAACCTCCTTGAACCATAAAGTTGCATTTTTCCCAATTTAAAACAAGGCTTGTGTCCTCGCACCGTTGGAGGACAAGATCTAGATTGTGAAGTCAATCGGGAAAAGAGCATCCGAGAACAGAAAAGCCATCCATAAAGACTTCCATAATGTCTTTTACTAGCTCTCCAAATATCGCTAGCATACATCTTTGGAATGTAGCCGACACATTGCAGAGTCCAAATGACATTCTTCGGTATGCGAAGGTGCCAAACGGGCAAGTAAAAGTTGTTTTATCTTGACCATCGGGGGAAATGGGGATTTGGAAAAACCCCGATAAACCATCAAGAAAACAATAATATGGATGACTGGATAAACTCACTAAAATCTGGTCCAGAAACGGTAGTGAGAAATGGTCCTTGCGGGTAACATCATTAAGCTTTCTATAATCGATGCACACTCGCCAACCCGTAACAGTACGAGTTGGAGCGAGCTCGTTATGCTCATTCGCCACTACGGTTAGACCGTCCTTCTTGGGCACGACATGCACGGGACTAACCCATGCACTGTTCGAAATAGGGTAGATAATCCCCGCATCTAATAGCTTAATAATCTCGACTTTAATGACGTCTTTCATGTTTGGGTTAAGACGACATTGCAGCTCAATCGTTTTGCGGCAATTATCGTTAAGAAATATCTTATGGGTGTAAAAGGTGGGGTTAATCCCCTTTAAGTCAGCGATTTGCCACGCAATTGCGTGGCGATGTTTAAGTAAAACTTCCAATAAGTCGGAAGTCTCTGAATTACTCAAGTCCGAAGAAATTATAATGGGAAGCGTATCGCCTTTTCCCAAAAAAGCGTATTAGAGTGATGCGGGTAAGGGTTTGAGGTCTAGGATGTGCGGTTCTTCTAGGGAGGTTTCAATTCCTATGTATTTCTTACCAATTGGTTCGAAAGGCAAGTCTATAGAGGTATCCACATCGTAGTTAAAAATTTTGAGCGCATAAATATCGTCATTTAAAAATACGGACTCGAAAATAGGAGAAGAACAATCTCCAAAAAAGGTATCTAAAGAATAGCAGAAATCGTCGCTCCATGACAAATTGTCCATCGAGGGATTAATAGAGAAAGTAACTTGATCATCTCCTACTCAGAGGAGAAGACTACCATTACTAACATCTATTAGTGTGCGGGAGGTGGCGAGAAAAGGGCGACCGAGTATTATTGGTACCTCAGCGTCCTCCTCGATGTCTAAGATGACGAAGTCTACCGGAAATGTAAACTTGTCTACTCGGACAAGGACGTCCTCCACTACCCCGATACGGAACTTAATCGAGCGATCCGCTAATTGTATGCGCATATTCGTAGGACTAGAAGTACCCAAACCTAAACGTTGAAAGAGAAAGAACGACATCAGATTAATGCTAGCCCCCAAATCAACTAAGGCGTATTTTACTAATACATTGCCAAAAAGGCACGGGATGGAAAACCGTCCCGGGTCGTTTTGTTTTGTGGGCAATTTATTAGTAAGGGCCGCCGAGCAGACAGCATTGAGAGATACATGGAAAATATCCTCTAATTTACGTTTATTAGAAAGTAATTCTTTTTAAATTTTCGCATATTTGGGCATTTGCGAGATAGACTCGCAAAAAGGAACATTAATATGAATTTGTTTTAATAATAAAATAAATTTTTCATATTGTGCATCCTTACGCTCGTTATCTAATTTATGCGTATATGATGTAACACCACCTATCCGTCGCATAACATATAGCAATAGGTCCGGTCGGGGCCCGACGCCATATACCACAGACAGACCGGGTGGTTACTCAATGGAAACCATCCAAGCAATCATAACGTCCTACACAGAGCATTCTAGCGGAAGCAGTTTATAAGTTGAGATTAAAAAACCAGCACAAGTATGAATGTCCACTAATACACCAAATAGGAATGTAGTACATATACAAGTACTGGCCTTAAGGCGTTACAAATGGTTTACTTCAAATTATATGTTTTACAAATCATGGCACGCAGGCCGGTCATACATGAATAAAAGCAAGTAAACACTTCAATTAGCCCTTCAAGGGCCGGCTTCGCAATTTGGGCTTTAGCCCGCTATTGACTTCTTGGTCCAGCAGCACCTGCAAGCAACAAACCAACGCACGTTGGCAAACAAAAGCAACGGTCAGCAATGCTGACCGAATTATAACGATCGCGCCCGCAATTCGGGGCGGCGATGCTCCTTCCCTGCACTTATTAGCATAACCAAGCAGTGTATAAATATACATTTCATCACAGGCGTAGGCTCACACGGCCACACACCCCGTGCACTCAGGGCACATTCTCGGTGAACACGGTGAAAGCCCGCCGACTCACCACCATCCCCGGGACGGCCCAACAATGAGCAATTTGTCTTCCCGGCATGGGTCACGGTAATTAAAACCATAGACCGCCGAAGACCCTCATCTATGCCAACGGCTCTAATCCGAACAACATAGAACGGGTACAGTTCCATCTAACCCGTGCTCACATCGCAGCGGTAATTTAAACCATATGCGCAAGTCAAACTTCTCCCGAGTCCCGTTACCATCACAAAATCACATAATCCGGTTATGTTCAAGTTGGCTCACAGGCCTCCAAGTTGATAAGATCACGCATCTGCCAAGTTTTCCGGGTGTAACTTTGGGTAATCCCCAAGGCTCCCTGTTGCAATCTACCACATAGAAAAACTCAAAAACAAACATTCGCACGGAGTCTTCTCCGGCATTTATGCAATGCAACATCACCGATCCAGACCAACTTGTCTGGGTAGGCTTCAGACATCATGTCTATGTCCGTTCTCGATTACGGACTCTACACAACGGGGACTTTACATATCTACGTGAAGGAATGCCTCCAACTCACCGTAAACTCGCGAGAGCGGGCTTCCTCTACAAAGAAGGAGAGCTTCACATGCTCAAGTAGAGAATCGTTACCCTAGCGTTCTTCCTTGGCGCCATGGAAATGTAAGTGGATGAAAAGCACCACACTCTCTTTGCCTCCGTAGATCCGAAGTCGGTTCACGATTTGGAGCTCCGAAGCTCCTCCAAAGACCGGATCTATGCTTCTTCTTCCTCCTTTGCTCTCCTCTCTCTCTAGATTTAGAAAGGGAACCAATCAAGTGAAATGAGGGTTTCAAAGGCCCAATCCCGGGTATATTCCAGTAGGAACAACCCCCAACCGTCGGATCCCAAAATAAGGAGACGAATGGCTACGATTCGTAGCTGAAAAGTAAAACCTGGGACGAACACGGCCTTTGACAAGCCCGTGTCCAGTGCCGTGTCCCCCATTCGCCGTCAAAATCGACGCGTCTGGAATAACACACGGGCATCCGACACGCCCGTGTTCGACCTGACATGCTCGTGTTCCAACTAATACAGCCGTGTGGTCTGCCGTGTGCCTTCATCGACACTGCTCCGAAAACAACCCGAGACTCACACGGGTCCTGGACACGCCCGTGTCCTATTTGACACGCACGTGTCAAACCCGAACACGCCTGGGCTTCAGGCCGTGTTCACAGTCTCGACACTTCGTCAAGCAAAGTTCGTCGACCACACGACACGGCCTTGGACACGTCTG
This sequence comes from Platanthera guangdongensis, assembly GCA_039583875.1. NCBI lineage: Eukaryota > Viridiplantae > Streptophyta > Magnoliopsida > Asparagales > Orchidaceae > Platanthera > Platanthera guangdongensis. Next base: position 124,594,239 of record CM077163.1, on the reverse strand, counting down.
TGTTCTAGGACGTGTGCCTTCTCTCGACACATCGTCGAGCGAAAATCGTCGACTTCACTGGCCGATCATCGACACGGGCTCGACACGCCCTGAGACACGCCCGTGTCTCAGGCCGTGTTCCCTGCTCGACGATCGTCGACTACAAATTTCGTCGACCTTACGACAAAATCGTCGACTCGAGCCTGACACGCCCGGGGACACGCCCGTGTCCCAGGCCGTGTGCCCCCTGCCAGATTCCAGATTTGGCCCAAAACGCCTCCCATCGCTCTTTTGAGTTTCGGAGCGTTACAACACTCCCCCTCTTAAAATAATTTCGTCCTCAAAATTTCATAAAGGAAAGACAAGTACCAAAATTAAATTGTACCTGAGAGGAACAACTCCGGATACTCGTCAAGCATAGTCTGGTCTCGTTCCCAAGAGAGCTCCTCTCGACCGCAATTGTCCCATCGGACCTTGACCATGCTGATCTCTTAATTGCGTAGCCGCTTGACCTCCGAGTCCTCAATCCGCACGGTCTTGACTTTTGTCGTCAACCCACTATCCACCGGCACTTGATAAACATCGATCACTTGCGAAGGTTATTGCACTGCCTTCCGTAGCACCGATATATGGAATACATCATGTAAACCACTAAGCTCACTGAAAGCTTCAACCGATATGCTGCTTCACCAACCCGCTCCAGAATCTCAAACGGCCCAAGGTACCTCGGGCTTAGCTTTTTCAATCGCCGCACTCGCTAGACACCCTTGAACGGCTTGATCTTTAAGTACACCCAGTCGTCCACAGCGAACTCCACGTTCCTGTGGTTAGCATTATAGTACTACGCTTGTCGGTCCTGAGAGATTAGCAACCTTTCTTGAATGGTACAAACCAAAGATGTAGCATCTTCCACCCCTTGGCGCTTGTACAACTTTGACTCACCCGTTTCTAACCAAGACAACAGCGTGCGACATTTTCTACCATATAGGGCCTCGAAGGGCGCCATTTGAATACTCGCCTGGTAGCTATTGTTGTACGCACATTCCAGCAAATAAAGATGGTCTTCCCATTGCTTTCTAAAGTCCAAGACACACATGCGGAGCATGTCTTCCATAGTACTATTGACCCTCTCGGTCTGCCCATCCGTTTGCGGATGGAGGGCTGTGCTGAATTTTAACTTTGTTCCCAACATTTGCTGCACTAGCCTCCAATCATTGGACGTGAACCGCCCATCTCGGTCACTCACGATGCTGCGGGGCACACCGTGAAGCCGTACTATATTATCCACATATAGTTTTGCCAACTTTTCCACCGGATCATCCTTTTTATGCGGAATAAAATGCGACACCTTCGTTAGCCGATCTACGACCACCCAGATGGAGTTGTTCCCCTTTTGCGACCTTAGCAACCCGTGCACAAAGTCCATAGAGATGTCGTCGAATTTCCACTACGGAATAGGCAAGGACTTCAGAAATCCTCCCGGCTTTTGGTATTCCGCCTTCACCAAGGCACAAGTTTGGCACTTTGCCACGTAGAGTGCCACATCCTTCTTCAAACCAGGCCACCAAAACAGTTTCTTAACGTCGCGAGACATCTTTGTGCTCCCCGTGTGAATTGAGTACTTAGTATGGTGTGCCTCGTACAAAAAGTCCACCCGCAAATTGCCCACACTTGGGATGCAGAGACGACCGTCTTACCAAAGCAATCCGTCCTCCACAACGAATTGGGAATTTGACCCATCCAGAGCCTCTACCATGAACTGCTTCATATGGACATCCATATCCAAAGCCTGTCGAATCCGATCAGCCAGGTCATATTGGACTTCAGTCCAATTCAATACTGCTTCAGCACTTGATTGCTTATCAACATAAACAATCTCCAACACCTCGTCATGGATTCACACCCAATTGGCTTGAGCTGGGGCCCGACGACTCAACGCATCCGCAACCGCATTGCCCTTACCAGGCACGTAGTGGATCTTGAATGTATAGTCCCCCAGGAACTCCATCCATCTACGCTGCCGCATATTCAGATCTTTCTGATCAATCAAATACTTCAGGCTCTTGTGATCGGTGTAGATATCAATCTTCACACCGTACAAATAATGCCTCCACATCTTCAAGGAGAAAATCACGGCCGCTAACTCCAAGTCATGGACCGGATTATTCCTCTAGTGCACTTTCAGCTGTCTCGAGCCATAAGCTATCACACTTCCATGTTGCAGTAGCACGCAACCCAAACCGCTGCCCGAAGCATCGCTATAAATCTCATAACCTTCGGTCCCACTCGGCAAACTCAGCACAGGAGCCTTGGTCAACCGGCATTTCAACTCCTCAAACGCTCACGCGCACTCTGGCGTCCAAACGAACTTCTGCTCCTTCCTCATCAAAGTAGTGAGAGGTAACGCTATCCGCGAGAAGTTCTCTACGAAGCAGAATAGCCGACAAGCCCCAAAAAGCTCCGGACTTCCGTTATCGTAGAAAGCTCCGGACTTCCGTTATCGTAGAAAGCTCAGGCCACTCCCGTATCGCAGCAATCTTCGCCGGATCCACTGCAATACCTTCTCCACTCACTATATGACTGAGGAACGCCACCGATGATAACCAAAACTCGCACTTCGAGAACTTGACATACAATTGATTCCTCCTTAGCGTCTCAAAAACCAAATGAAGATGCCTGAAGTGACCTTCCTCACTCTGCTAGTACACCAAAATATCGTCGATGAAGACGATCACAAAATGGTCCAAGTACTCCCTGAAGGTCCTGTTCATCAAATCCATGAACACTGACGGTGCATTAGTCAGCCCAAACAGCATGACCGTAAACTCGTAATGCCCGTATCTCGTACTAAACGCTATCTTCGGGATATCACTCTCCCTTATTCGCAGCTGATAGTACCTGGACTTGAGGTCCAACTTTGAATACACCGTCGAACCGACCAACTGATCAAAAAGATCATCGATCCGGGGGATCGGGTACTTGTTCTTTTCCGTCAACTTGTTGAGCTCCCGATAATCAATACATAGCCTCAATTTTCCGTCCTTCTTCTTAACAAAGAGGACCGACGCGCTCCAAGGCGAAGAACTTGGGCGCACATACCCTTGCTCCAACAACTCTTGCAGTTGAACCTTCAGCTCCGCCATTTCCTTAGGCGCTAGCCGATATGGAGATCGTGACACAGGCTTTGCACCTAACACTAACTCAATCGTGAAATCTATCTCCCGTTGAGGCGGGGCTCCAGGAAGATCTCTAGGGAACACATCAGGGTACTCCAATACCTCTGAAATACTATCCAACGCGGGCTTCGGCTTTGCAACCTCCATTAGTGTAAAGAACAGCTCTGCACCAGCACGAACCGCCTTCACCACCTGAAGAGCAGACATCAACGTCTTGCTCGACCCTTTTAAGCCCGTAAAAGTCATCTCACGACTTGCTCCCAACTTGACTTCCTTGCGACCACAATCAATATAGGTTTGCTGCTCCGAGAGCTAGTCCATGCCAAATATAACGTCAAACTCCACCAACGGAAGCAACGACGCTTGCAGATCGAACTCCTGATTCCCAATGTGAATCTTAACACCGCAGATTTTATCCGCGCGCATTGAACACCCATTGGGCAACAATAAATCCAACTTATCCTTCGCCATCAAAAAAGGGACTCCGATGCGTGATATAAATCCTTCGGACAAGAAGGAGTGTGAAGCTCCCGTATCGAAGAGTGCTTTTGCCGGATTTTCACAAATCAACACAAATCCTAAACAAGCAGTGGTAAGGTAACAAACACATAACAAGTATTTAAAAGATTAACTTGCTATAAATTTAAATTTTACCTGTCACCACATCCGCCTGTTTGATGGCCTCCTGTTGGCCAAAATTGTACACCCTCGATTGGGCCGGAGCATAATGGGACACGGTTGACTCCACCGCCTTGCCCTTCTCTTCATAAGTCACTCCCGGCTTCATTTCGGACTTGGGACGTCCGCTCCAACAGTCACAGGAAAAGTGTCCCGGCTTCCGACAAGTAAAACACGCACCCGGGGTCCGACCCGTGGTCGCCCCAGAAGCACACGAAGAGGGAGCTGGACCCGAAGTCCTATGCTTCTTGAAGAATCTTTGATAGCCGGACTTTGAAGTAGTCGGCACTTTGAACCCAGACTTCATATCACCAACGCTCTTCTTCGCTTGAACATTCTTCATGTCCTTCTCCAAGGACCGGGCCGTGTTGACCAGGGTCAAGAAACCCTGCGTCATCAGCCTCGAGAGTAGTAACCTCAACTCATCTCTCAACCCTTCGTAGAATCGATTCGTCTTGCGCTCCTCATCCGTGATGGTGGAGCTAGCATATCGACTTAAACGAGTAAACTCGTGGAGATATTCATCCACGCTACTGTCTCCTTGAACTAACTTCAGGAACTCGTTCTCCAACACTATCCTCTGCGCCAAAGGGAGGTATCTAGCCAAGAATAGTCTCGAGAACTCCTCCATCGAGACATCAACAAGTTGCCTACCTCTCAATAGATGCGGCTCCAATCCTTCCCACCACAATCTCGCTTCACTGTCCAGAAGGAACGTAGCAATGGTGGTCATTTGCCACTCCTCCGTCTCTGTTGCTGTCATGACTCTCTTCACCCTGGAGAGCTAGTCTTCAGCTTGAGATGGGGTTCCCAACCCTGAGAATACCGGAGGATTAAATCTCATGAAATGCTTGAGCTGTCTCTCGGTTACCCTCCTTGGCACCAACGGCTCCACTAATACCTGCTCCACTCTTCTCTGCTCAGCCGCTTGCAGCGGTACCTGCTCCATCGCAGGAGCGGGCTGCTGCATTTGCCTTGCAGGCTGCGCATTCATCATGGCAAGCACTTCTTAGGCCACCAATCGTATGGTCTCATCTGATGGAGGTGTTGTAGGAGCTTCATTAGGTGCACTGCTAGCCTCAGAAACTCGACGTTCCGACGCCCCAGCAACACTTCTAGTCACCTATAGTGGTACAAAACACTATTAAGCGACCAAATAAAATTGCAAACAACAATTATAGGAACACACAGGCTCCCCAAACACGTGTATTTTCATTCCTAAGTGGACATTCATGGGTTCTTTTACTGTTATAACGATGACGCACACACATGTGCTAACCCCCCTTAAAAAGAATTCGCCCACAAATTCATTTTAAGCCTGACTGAAACCAGTCCTCTGATACCAAATTGTAACACCCCCTATCCGTCGTATAGCATATAGCAGTAGGTCCGGCCGGGGCCAGACGCCATATACAACAGATAGACCGTATGGTTACTCAATGGAAACCATCCAACCAATCATAACGTCATACACATAGCATTCTAGCGTAAGCAGTTTATAAGTTGAGATTAAAAGAACCCAGCACAAGCATGAATGTCCACTAATACACCAAATAGGAATGTAGTACATACACAAGTACTGGCCTTAAGGCCTTACAAATGGTTTACTTCAAATTACATGTTTTACAAACCACGACACGCAGGCCGGTCATACATGAATAAAAGCAAGTAAACACTTCAATTAGGCCTTCAAGGGCTGGCTTCGCAATTTGGGTTTTAGCCCGCTATTGACCGCTTGGTCCAGCAGCACCTGCAAGCAACAAACCACCGCACGGTGGCAAACAAAAGCAATGGTCAGCAATGCTGACCAAATTATAACGATCCCGCCCCCAATTCGGGGCGGCGATGCTCCTTCCCTGCACTTATTAGCATAACCAAGCAGTTTATAAATATACATTTCATCACAGGCGTAGGCTCACACGACCACACACCCCGTGCACTCAGCGCACATTCTCGGTGAACACGGTCAAAGCCCGCCGACTCACCACCGTCCCCGGGATGGCCCAACAATGAGCAATTTGTCTTCCCGGCATGGGTCACGGTATTTAAAACCATAGACTGCCGAAGACCCTCATCTATGCCAACGGCTCTAATCCGAACGACATAGAATGGGTACAGTTACATCTAACCCGTTCTCACATCGCAGCGGTAATTTAAACCATATGCGCAGGTCAAACTTCTCCCGAGTCCCGTTTCCATCACAAAATCACATAACCCGTTTATGTTTAAGTTGGATCACAGGCCCCCAAGTTGGCAAGATCACGCATCTGCCCAGTTTTCCGGGTGCACCTTTGGGTTAATCACCAAGGCTCCCTGTTGCAATCTACCACGTAGAAAAACTCGAAAACAAACATTCGCACGGAGTCTTCTCCGGCATTTATGCAATGCAACATCACCGATCCAGACCAACTTGTCCGGGTAGGCTTTACAAATCATGCCTATGTCCGTTCTCGATTACGGACTCTACATAACGGGGACTTTACATATCTACCCGAAGGAATGCCTACAGCTCACTGCAAACTCGCTAGAGCGGGCTTCCTATACAAAGGAGAGCTTCACATGCTCAAGTAGACAATCATTACCCTAGCGTTCTTCCTTGACGCCATGGAAATGTAAGCGGATGAAAAGCACCGCACTCTCTTTGCCTCCGTAGATCCGAAGTCGGTTCGCGATTTGGAGCTCCGAAGCTTCTCCAAAGACCGGATCTAAGCTTCTTCTTCCTCCTTTGCTCTCCTCTCTCTCTAGACTTCAGAAAGGGAACCACTCAAGTGAAATGAGGGTTTCAAAGGCCCAATCCCGGGTATATCCCAGTAGGAACAACCCCCAACCGTCGGATCCCAAAATAAGGGAACAAATGGCTACGATTCGTAGCTAAAAAGTAACCTATGTCGAACACGTCCTGTGATACGCCCGTGTCCAGGGCCGTATCCCCCATTCGCCGTCAAAATCGACGCATTTTGAACAACACACGGGCATCCGACACGCCCGTGTTCGACCTGACACGCCCGTGTTCCAACTGACATGGCCGTGTGGCCTGCTGTGTGCCTCCATCAACACATCCCCGAAAATAACCCGAGAATCACACGGGTCCTAGACACGCACGTGTCGTATTTGAAACTCCCGTGTCAAACCCGAACACGCCTGGGCTCTAGGTCGTGTTCACGTTCTCGACACTTCGTTGAGCGAAGTTCGTCGACCACACGACACGGCCTTGGACACGCCCGTGTCCTAGGCCGTGTGCCTTGTCTCGACACATCGTCGAGCGAAAATCGTCGACTTCCCTGGCCGATCGTCGACACGGGATCGACACGCCCTGAGATACGCCCATATCTCAGGCTGTGTTCCCTGCTCGACGATCGTCGACTCCAAATTTCGTCGACCTCGCGGCCAAATCGTCGACTCGAGCCTGACATGCTCTGGGACACGCCCGTGTCCCAGGCCGTGTGCCCCCTACCAGATTCCAGATTTGGCCCAAAATGCCTCCCGTCGCTCTTTTGAGTTTCAGGCCGTTACATATGGTAAGGCCTTGTTTAAAAAAAAAATTCATTTAAAATTGGTAAAGGCTGCGTAAACGAAGAAGAGGGAAGAGGGGTCTGAGGTGAAATATGTACCTATGGATCGATTCGTTTTGGATCGATCACCTACTTTCCGCTATGGAGGGTTATAGCGTTAGCATTCTCCTGCGGATTGAGCTCCGTATTTCCCGGCAGTGCCCCGAGCACGCGCTCGGACATCATCCTCGCCAGCTATCCAACCTATTATTCAAATGTTTTTAGCGATCCGGTGATGTTCCGGATATTTGATTCGTTGGACGCTATATATTTATAAAAATTCTCCTCCATCGGGGACAGTTTGGAAGAGGGGGAGGAGGCAGAAATCCGGGCGCATAAGAAATAGGGGGACGCGGAGCATTGTTCGGTTTGCTCCAAGAAAAATTGGGGTGATTCCTCCAACCTGGATTATAGTTATTACTATAAGGGTTATTGTTGGGGTGAAGGAAGGATGACCCACATTTCCCACGAAGTCCACGAACTCTTCAGCCATGCAGACGTTAGGGGGGATAAAACAAGGCGGAGTGGAGGAGGCAGCAGACAACTCCGCCACCTAGTTTGTTAACCTTTCAACTTGAAGGGTTAAAAAAGCAGTGGCATCCACTTCAGAAAGGCTGGCCGCCGGCTTTGGGCGTCCCCGCGGGACGTTCCATTGATTGACATTCATAGCCATCTCTTCGAATAAAGCCTGGGCGGCCTCGGGGGTTTTGTTGTTAAGGGTACCCCCAGCAGCCGCGTCAATCATTTGACGCGTCTGAAAGTTCAGGCCGTTATAAAAAATTTGTACCTGCAACCACGTTGGCAGCGCGTGGTGCGGCCACCGGCGGAGGAACTCCATAAACCGTTCCCAAGTCTCATAAAGAGACTCGGGTTTGTTTTGCACAAACGAAGAAATGTCCGCCCGCAACTTTGCAGTTTTTGCGGGCGGAAAGTACTTCATCAGGAACCGCTCCGTCAACTCAGCCCACGTGGTGATACATCCTCACGAGAGGGAATTCAACCACGCCTTGGCTTTGGACTTAATGGAAAAAGGAAATAAGCGCAAGCGAATGGTGTCATCAGTGACGCCATTAATTTTGAAGGTGTCGCATATTTCCAAAAAGTTGGACAAGTGGACATTTGGGTCCTCATCCGGCAGTCCATCGAACTGCACGACGTTTTGGACCATTTGAATGACACTTGATTATATTTCAGAATTATTATTCGTCATCGTAGGGCGAATAATACTAGACCCAGTGTCGTCCAAATTCGGCCGGGCGTAATAAGACATTGTTCGCTCGGTGGCCCCATTCGGATTAGGGTCGGCCATTACTACGACAGAGGGTTCGACGATAGATTCTTCGGGGTCTAAAGAAGGAATTCGGCATTGAGATCGAATACGCGCAAGGGAGCATTCGATCTCAGGGTCGAAGTCAAAATCTTCAGACTCGGAGGGTTGTCCATGGGTCATACACCCTAAATAAAAAATAAAAAAAACGAAAGAAACTTTTTTTGGTTTTTGTTTGTTTTTTTTAGAAAAAAAGTAAAAGTAATAGACTCCAGAATTCGGAATAAAAATTCAAAAGAGATCTCCGACAACGACGCCAAAAACTTGATGACCCGCAAACAGACTCTTATGTGGGTGGTTGGTTCGATGAGTCGTTCGCTGCGGGCTTGCTAAGATAGGCAAGTGCACCTATCACAAGTAGTACTCAATATTCGGGAGAATACCGAGGTCGTATTGTTCTCGGGGTCGGGTTGATTATTCTTACTCCACCAGGAGGACTATTATTTTACTGAAAGTAAGGCGGAGATTTTAATTAACAAAGACGAAATAAATAAAAGAGCGAAAAATGATTTAGAAATATTGGATGAAGGGTTAACGCTCGGCACCGAATCGAATTAATACTAAAATGACTTTTAATAATTATTGAACTTAGATTTCAAATTAATAAAAGGCAACTTGGCCGTGGAGGATCCAAAGATGTGAGCGCACTTATCTCTAGGAATATTTCTCACCTGAACGCTAAGACTATTCGACCGAACGTTAGTACGACGAAGGATTTCTCTTAACACCTGCTTTACGCTAAGAACCCCGCTATTGGGTGGGGAACCCAATCCGGAAGAATTACGCTTATCCTCTCTCGAGGGTATGCACGCAACTCTCTTTACCCATGGGTGATCTGTCCATACGCATGGCCTCTCGGCTAGCTAGCGTATGGATAACAGAAATAGGGCCCACACATCGATTTATAGTCATACGCGTCGTTAACCCGGGGTCAGCCTTAAGTCTTAAAATTAAAGTGAAAATTAAGAACTTTAATTATTTCAAATCATTTTTTAATGTCCCAATGCTCTTCGATGCCGAGGCTAATAACGATTAGCCACACATTGTTATGGGGACGGCTTTATAATTTGATGAGGCGCGAGTTCGTAACTAAACGCTAAAGGATTATAAGAAGAATACATGAAAATAACAAACATTTATAAAACAGAAAAGTTAGCTAAAAAGAGAACTCACACAGACTTCAAATTATAAATAAACAGAAAAAACTAAGTTACAAAAAAAAAGAAAATTTACAAGTCCTACTCAAACGAGTAGGCAGGAAATAAGGGCGCGCCATTTAACTCTTAACGAGTAGCTGGATAAAGAAACGAAGAGAGAAAAAGAAAATTACAAGTCCTACTCAAACGAGTAGGCGGAAAATAAAAGCACGTCATTTTACTGTTAACGAGTGGGCGGAAATAAATTCGCACACGCACACACTCTACACGAATTAAAAGAAAGCAATAAAACTATCTCCTACACACAACGCACTCTACATAATTGAAGAAAGCGATAAAAATTAAGCGTGAAAATTTATCTCCTACACACACGCACTCTACGTAATTGAAGAAAGCATTAAAAGAAAGCATTAAAATTTATCTCCTACACACACACTCTCTTCATAATTAAAGAAAGCATTAAAAATTATACTCATACACTCACACACACACATCATGAAAATTAAAAAGGACAAAATGAAAACCTAACTCATACACTCACACACACAAACTAAAAACAAAATGAAAGTTACCTAAAAATTAAAACTACTTTTTTATACTTGGATTTTAACTAAAACTCATAAAAAGAACAAATTAAAAAGAAAGAGAACAAAAGTTTTTCAAAACAAGTCAAAAAGTAAAGCCTTTCAAAAATTATAATAACAACTTTTTCATTTTTAGGTTTTCATAAAAATGATTAAAAAGTGAAAAGAAATTGAAAAGTACAAAAAAGTTTTACAATCCTAAAATAAAGCTAAGTAAAAAAAACAAAATCACTTTTAAAATCTCTTTTACAAATACATAAGAATGAAAACATTAAGCTCTAAGAAAAGGACATGGTGAAAAAGAGAAAACCTTAGCATACCACATTTAATTTGGGAATAAAAACCTAATATGGAGACAAACCAAAAAAAGGAAAGCATAAGAACTAAACAAATTAAACTCATACACACACACACACACACACACACACACACACACACACACACACACACACACATTTCATAAAGGAGAAGAACAAAGAAATACAAAGGGATAAAATGAGAAAGAGATGAGCTACCCAAATAAACTTTCATGTCATGGAAAGAGAGAAAAGGAAACATTTTTTTATTATCAAATTGAAACTATTACAAATCTAAAGCTAAAGCAAAAAACAAACATAAAATAAATGGGGGGAGAAATATCATTACATAGCACTTGAATCCACAAGGGCAGCCCACAAAACACACAAAATTGGCTCAAAAAGGCGAACCCTTGGCCCTTACAGAAATGGGCAATTTATAGGAAAAAATCCAAGTACACGCCCTCTGACACGGGCGTGTAGGGGGGGGGGGGGGGGCGTGTCAGTACTATTTGCGATGTGATCCGGCGATTTGACGGGCAAGTTGACTTGCGGCTGAACACGAGGATGTCACGTCCTTGGCACGGGCGTGACTCTGGGCGTGTCGGGGAGGTGGAACTGGTGCGGGTTGCACAAAAAGTCGCGGGTGCAGGTCTTGTCGGCCAAGTGGAGGAGCCACACCCTAGTTCACGGACGTGACTCTGGGCGTGTCGGCTTGGTCTACGATCGTCGAGCAAAATTCGTCGAGCTTGAGTGTCACGGGCTGGGGTCACGGGGCGTGTCGGGTGACACGGGCGTGACCCCGGGCATGTCAAACTTTTCTTATCAAATTGTTCTGATTCCACGGGAAATGAAGTGTCACGTCCTGGTCACGGGCGTGACCCAAAGTACACGGGCGTGTCAGGTCATTTTTTTGACTTCTTCCTGAAAAATTTCAGAAAAACAAAATTAAGCTAAGTTAGGTAAATATTTACAAAAAGAAACATATTTATAAAAAAAACTAACTAAAAAAAGCAAACTAAACTAAAATATCATAATAAAAACATAGAAAAATGCGTATAATTATAACTTATCAAAGGGGCATTCGTGAGCACAAAAGGCATCACCGTGAACTCGTATAACTCGTATCGTGAGCTGAAAGCCGTCTTCGGGATGTCTTCCTCTCGGATGCGCAGCTGATAGTAACCGGATCTAAAATCCAGCTTAGAGAACCAGAAGGCCCTCTGAAGCTGATCAAATAGCTCGTCTATCCGAGGCAGTGGATAGGTATTCCGGACCGTCAACCGGTTCAGTTCCCTGTAATCTACGCACAGCCGCAATGATTCGTCTTTCTTCTTCAAAAAAGGAACTGGTGCTCCCCATAACGATGAGCTCGTCCACTCAAATCTTGATACCACAAGCTCCTAAAGCTGAGTCCTAAATTCTGCCAACTCTCTGGGAGCCATCCTGTAAGGTGCCCGGGCCACTGGCCTCGCCCCCAACACCAACTAAATCTTGAAATCCAAGTCCCGAGCTGGTGGTAGTCCGGGCAATTTCTCCGGGAATACATCGGAGAAATCACGAACCACTGGTATATCAGCTATAGAACTCTCTGCTGCCACCATCTCGAAGCAGATAAGGTACACCTCTTCCCCCTGCTCATAGGCCTTGACAGCATGTACAGAAGATAATGAAAGATGGGGGATAGGTCGGATACCTTCAATAGTGACATAGGAGTCTCCATGCCTGAGTGTGATCCTCTTCGCGGGGCAGTCGATCTGGGCATGGTTCCAATGAAGCCAGGTCATGCCCAAAATCAAATCAAAGTCTGGCAATCTCAAGACCACCGCCGGAGCTTCGAATGCCTTGCCTCCTATCTCGGCCTCCATGTTGCAGCAATTCGTGGTCCGTAGCTCCGACCCATCAGGAAGACGCACCCTCATATCTATTCCATGGAATCTCTCCACACCCTCTAGTCCTTCAACAAAAGTGTCTGACACGAATGAGTGCGAAGCACCCATGTCAAATAGGGTATGAGCAGGCTTGCCGCTGATCATAACTATGCTTGAGATTTATTTGAGTGAAAATGGAGGTTATTTCTATGGTTTTCATGGCACTACTAAGGTTGAAATTTCTAAATTAGAATAATTTAAGTACCTGTAATCACTTCCTCTGGGTTCCTTTATTCCATGAGGTCCAATACATACATCTGCTCCTGGTTACGTCCTCGGCCGTGATATCCCCGGCCTCGGCCTCGACCTCGTCCTCGGCCTCGGCCTTGACCCTGCTGTACTGGAGGGGCCACTGGAGGTGGAGGAGGAGGAGGTGGACGGAACTGATGCGGACACTCCGATCTAAAATGCCCGGGCTGGTGGCATCCATAACAAACTACCGACCGGTGGCCACGGTCATCATGCCTCCTCGGAACATGCACCTGTAGAGGTGGGGGAGCTAACACTGTAGGTGGCCCATGCTACTGCCTGAAGTTGGGACGAAGACGTCCCCCACCCCTCTTATATCCAATGACTCTGCCTCGCTGGGATCCCCTGCTACTCTCCCCGGGTGATGACCCGTCAAGCGGCCTCTTTCCTCTATTCTGTACCATCAGCTAGTCTGCCTCCAGCTTTTTGGCAATCTCGATGATCTAGGCTGATGTGCCGTGAGAAATGAACAATAGGGCCTACCTCAAGTCTTCTCTAAGGCCCCAGTAGAATCTCTTGGCATAACTCCTATCGTCTATATCATGTATCCCTGCAAACCTGACAAGGTGTGAAAACTCCCTCTGCTATTCAATCACTGATCTACTCCCCTACCTGAGGTTCAGAAACCTCTCTTCCAGTGCATCTCTGTCTGTGGTGGATACGAAGTGATCCAAGAATACTTCGCCGAACTCCCCCCAAGATATGTCCGTCAGCTCCCAGGAAGCATAAGTGGACTCTCGCACAGACTTCCACCATCTTTTTGCATGAGCATCTAATGCAGAGGTGGCTAGAGGAACTGCCTGGCTGACTGGGTAGCTGATGCCTGCCAATATCTCATGTATGGCGTCCAACCATTCCTCAGTATTCACAGCATCCTCTGTCCCATGGTACATCGGCGGGGATAGGCTCTTGAAGGCACTCAACCAGCTTGACCCCGGATTTGGCTGCGGAGATGGGACCTGCTGGGCTTTGAAGGATTACAGGATAGCCGTCAAAGTTTGCCCCATCTCTGTCTGTAGAAAGGGCATGGCAGCCGGAGGGGGAGGAACCGCATTCTGCGGCGCAACGACCTGTGGAGGTTGCATAAAGGTAAGGTTAAAACAGAACTGGCCTAACTCATTATATTTAATGGACTGTTTTATGTGATGTTTTACACATGGGCACACCATTGCTTCCGCTGCATAGTTTGTCCACAAACTAATTCTCGAGCGGGGTGGTCCATTGTTGTGGACTTCTTTCTCATATAATCGTTCGTTCAAGTGATACCAGTTTGTAAGACCCCTCCCCTTACCAAGGATGCTCCCGGTCTTATGCCAGAACCATCGTCTTATGGTGGCACTAACGCACGGGTTAGTTGACACCGCAACACGCCGATTCTGTCGGCTAATACGATCATATAACCTATAGGCCAATATGAGAAATAGAAGTATAGCTGTAATGTAGAAATAAACTACAACCAGTCCACAGTCACAGTACATATCAAATAACAAAATGAAAGTACATCCAGTCCACAATGAGTACAAAAATATGAAGAGTAATAAGGGCTTATGCCCAGTACATCATATGAATAACTCTCCTCACAAAACATCAAAACAGCGGAAGCTAATCAACAAATCTTGTCCCACCTGAGGATGTGCTGTAGTAGTAGAAGTAGGTGGTATCAATTCCTCCCGCCCTGTCACCTCGTCCTGCCGATGGTGCTGGTGCTCCATCTCCTCGAGCTCCTAAAAATAGTTGGTCGCCGACCATTAGTCAAAAGACTATGTCATTTCCTCCGCACCTCGCCCCACAACTCTTAGGCACCGTGCGGGAGGACGAAGCGGAGGACTATCAGGGGGTAACAAAAGGAAGTTGGTGACAAGGAATCTATGCTACCAAGTTAGAGTGTAAGCAGTAAATCTACACTAGTAGTTCTATGTATATAGTACAAAAGTAAGAGCATGTACAGTACATGTAATTAAAGAACTGAAAGTAAGAGCAGAAAAGTAAAGCTATGCTACCGCTACTCTACCATCACAAAACGTACCTTAACTTATAAAAATGCCCATACAAATTTATAAGTTAAGGTTTCTAGGAAATTTAACTTATCATATAAAAGAGCCTATACTAATTTATATGATAAGGATCTATGAAGCTTATGACATAAAATGAATGAATGTTTATGATGCAAATTATGCAACAGGCAAGTGCAACTCACACACAACGACTCCGTGATCACAGACCTTTAGTTCTCACTTTTTGAGAGCTAACTTCACTCTCGGGTACCACCGTTGTGGCTACGGCAGCAGCAGAGCGGGCGTCTCCACCTCTAGGAAGGTATGCACACTACCAATCCTAGACCCCTCTCATACGCCTCTATACACGTCCTAGGTGCACTCTAGAGTCTGCGTACATATTTTCCTGACAACCTGTCAGTCTTGTTGGGTCGGGTGTGCGTTATCGGGGATCTTCCCCCAAACAGCAGTATAAACAACCTATTGGCCCCTCAAACCCTCACACCCGCCTGAGTCACCGTACTACCATCGGTGTGACGATCGGCCCAGTACCGTATGACTCGCCAATAAATTTATGCACATGCAAGTATTACATCTCGAGCCTTCAGCACACAGGACCAACCTGTCCTGATTCCCTCAAATCCTTCACGGGTGGGCCCGCAACATATATCCCACCAACCCATCGCGGGTGAGAACGCACAATAGTGCCTTTATTCAAAATCCCTCAAGCCCATCACGGGCGAGAATGAACCATAATGTCTTAACCTATTAGACTACTCTTGTCTACGGGTTATTATACTTAGTGATTTAAGGTTAATCCCAGGACTGCCCAGGGTATACCCGGTGAAGGGCTCTCGGGGGCACTAGGAACTACGATGGGATTACGCCCAAAGCTCCCTTTCTCAAGGATATTTACTTTAGTTGATGACTACCCATAATTCACCACCAGCTCTCGTTGTTGCCTTGGAACAATCCTAATGACTTAAGATATTACCGGGGAAATTGGCGGTCTTCCGTCGATCTCCGTTTTATCCACTGTCCTTATGGTTTGCACTCCACCCCTCGTGATCCAGTAGTGACCTATAGGAGACCACCAGGGCTTATTCCTCTAATGCAATTCTCACCTCAATGGTGTAACGCCCCGAAACTCAAAAGTGCGACGGGAGGCATTTTGGGCCAAATCTGGAATCTGGCAGGGGGCACACGGCCTGGGACACGGGCGTGTCCCAGGGCGTGTCAGGCTCCAGTCGACGATTTGGCTGCGATGTCTACGAAATTTGGAGTCGACGATCATCGAGCAGGGAACACGGCCTGAGACACGGGCGTGTCTCAGGGTGTGTCGAGCCCATGTCGACGATCAGCTAGGGAAGTCGATGATTTTCGCTCGACGATGTGTCGAGACAAGGCACATGGCCTAGGACACGGGCTTGGCCAAGGCCGTGTCGGGTGGTCGACGAACTTCGCTCGACGAAGTGTCGAGACCGTGAACACGGCCTGGAGCCCAGGCGTGTTCGGGTGTGATACGGGTGTGGACACGGGTGTGTCCAAGACCCGTGTGAGTCTCGGGTTATTTTTGGGGCTGTGTCGATGGAGGCACACGGCCGCCCACAAGGCCGTGTTAGTTGGAACACGGGCGTGTCAGGTCGAACACGGGCATGTCGGATGCCCGTGTGCTGTTCCAGACGCGTCGATTTTGACGGCGATGGGGGACATGGCCCTGGACACGGGCGTGTCGCAGGCCGTGTTCGGCCCAGTTTTAGCATTTTAGATCTGGATCGTGGCCGTTCGTTTCTTTAATTTTGGATCCAACGGCTGGGGGTTGTTCCTGATCGGATATACACGGGATTGGACCCTTGAAACCCTCATTTCTTTTGAGTGGTTCTCTTTCTAAGTCAAGAGAGAGAGGAGAGCAAAGGAGGAAGAAGAAGTTAGATCCGGCCATTGGAGGAGCTTCGAAGCTCCAAATCGCGAGCTGACTTCGGATCTACGGAGGCAAAGAGAGTGCGGTGCTTTTCATCCGCTTACATTTCCATGGCCCGAGGAAGAACGCTAGGGTAACGATTATCTTCATGAGCATGTGAAGCTCTCCTTCTTTGCATAGGAAGCCTGCTCTCGCGAGTTTGCGGTGAGTTGGAGGCGTTCCTTCGGGTAGATATGTAAAGTCCCCGTTGTTTAGAGTCTTTATATGAGAACGGACATAGGCATGATGTGTGAAGCCTACCCGGACATGTTGGTTTCGGATCGGTGATGTTGCATTGCATAAATTCCGGAGAAGACTCCGTGCGATTATTTGTTTTTCGGGTTTTCTACGTGGTAGATTACAACAGGGAGCCTTGGGGATTAACCCAAAGGTGCACCCGGAAAACTGGGCAGATGCGTGGTTCTGCCAAACTTGTGGGCCCATAACCCACAGGTCCGAGGATTGAAATCTCGCTCTGATACAAAATTGTAACACCCCCTATCCGTCGCATAACATATAGCAGTAGGTCCGGCCGGGGCCCGACGTCATATACCACAGACAGACCGGGTGGTTACTCAATGGAAACCATCCAACCAATCCAACGTCCTACACAGAGTATTCTAGCGGAAGCAGTTGTATCAGACTACTGGTTTCGGTCGGGCATAAAATGAATTCGTGGACGAATTCTTTTTAAGGGGTGGTGAGCACATGTGTGTGTGTCATCGTTATAACAACAAAAGAACCCATGAATGTCCACTTAGAAATGAAAATACACGTGTTTGGGGAACCTGCGTGTTCCTATAATTGTTGTTTGCAATTCTTTTTGGTCGCTTAATTGTGTTTTGTACCACTATAGATGACCAAAAGCGGTGTTGGGCCGCCAGAATGTCCGGTTTCTGTGGAGTATAGTGCACCCGGTGAGGTGTTTGAGACCCCTCCTTCGTATGAAATCGTTAGAAGGATCGTTGAAGCGGTGTTCGCTGTGACGGGTGCACTGCATGGAAGAAATATACAACCCTGCATCCCTATTGTGGCTTCAACGCCGGTTGGTGTGATGGAGCAGATGACTGTTGTTAGATCATCTGGGCAGCAGCTGAATATGCATTTAGTGCAGGGAGCGCACATAGTTGAGGAATATTTGCAAGCATTTCTTATGATATGCCGCTACCCATGCTTTGAGTTGGATAATGAGCAAGCTACAGTCGATAGATTTTATAATGGCCTGCACGACGAGTTACGAGTTCTACTGCTAGGACCAAAGTTATTGGGATTCCGAGCCTTGGTAGAATCAGCTAGATGTTTGGAGGCAGATTTGAGGAAGACTCTCCCGATGCCAGTGACTATGGTATCGAACTATGCAAGCCCCATAAGAGTTGCATCCGGTGGAATGCTGGAGAAAGGGGCTACGACATCGACTAGAAAAGCTACTTACACATGTTTTACTTGTGGAACGAAAGGCCATTTTGCCCGAGAATGTCGGAATGGTGCTCAGAAGGCTAAGAAAGCTATGTCAGGAGTAGTCGAGGACTTTAGTGCAAAGGAGACGACATTCAAAATGCCGAACACCTCAAAGTATGGTTATCGTAGGTGGTATAAGCAGGCTAGGACTTCGGGTCCAGCCCCCTCTGCTGGAGCTTCTAGGGTGACTACGGGTCGAACCCCGGGCGCATGTTTCACTTGTGGAAAACCGGGGCACTTTGCCCGAGACTGCTGGAGCAGATGTCCCAAGTCTGAGAAGAAGCATGCTGTCGTGATGACAGGTATGGTTTAAAGTTATAGCAGTTTAGCCTTGAATACTTGTCGCCCTTGTGCATGTTAGAACTACTTGTGCTAAGCTTTGTTCTGATTTTTCGTTTATTCGACGAGAGCACCGTTCGTGTAAATGAAGCTTCACATTCCTTTATTTAGGAATTATTTTACGCGTCAGAGTACCTCTTTCGTTGGTAAAAGACAAATTGGATGCTCTATGGTCCAATGGCGCTCAATGCGCGCGGGTAGTATCTGTTGCGTTTAGGTGTGGTCGGGGAGCCAAGACTTTGACTTCCAAGTATCATTACTACCGCTAGGGTAGCTCGACATGATGTTTGGCATGGACTGGCTCTCGGAGCAGCAAGCCTATATTGATTGCGGTCGCAAGGAAGTCAAGCTGGGAGCAAGTCGTGAGACGACTTTTACGGGCTTGAAGGGGGTCGAGCAAGACGTTGATGTCTGCTCTTCAGGTGGTGAAGGCAGTTCGTGCCAGTGCAGAACTGTTCTTTACGCTAGTGGAGGTTACAAAGCCGAAGCCCGTGTTGGATAGTATATCAGTGGTATCGGAGCACCCTGATGTGTTCCCTAGAGATCTCCCTGGAGCCCCGCCTCAAAGGGAGATAGATTTTACGATAGAGCTCGTAACAGGTGCAAAGCCTGTGTCACGCTCTCCATATCATCTAGCGCCTAAGGAAATGGCGGAGCTGAAGGTTCAACTGCAAGAGTTGTTGGAGCAAGGGTATGTACGTCCAAGTTCGTCGCCTTAGAGCGCGCCAGTCCTCTTTGTTAAGAAGAAGGACGGAAGCTTGAGGCTATGTATTGATTATCAGGAGCTCAACAATTTGACGGATAAGAACAAGTACCCGATCCCCTGGATCGATGATCTTTTTGGATCAGTTGGTCGGGTCGACGGTGTACTCGAAGTTGGATCTCAAGTCCGGGTACTATCAGCTGCGAATAAGGGAGAGTGATATCCCTAAGACAACATTCAGTACAAGATACGAGCATTATGAGTTTACGGTCATGCCGTTTGGGCTGACGAATGCGTTGTCGGTGCTCATGGATTTGATGAACATGACGTTCAGGGAGTACTTGGACCATTTTGTGATTGTCTTCATCGACGACATTTTGGTGTGCTCGCAGAGTGAGGAAGATCACTTCAAGGAACTTCATTCGGTTTTGGAGACGTTAAGGAGGAATCAATTGTATGCCAAGTTCTCGAAGTGCAAGTTTTGGTTATCCTCAGTGGCGTTCCTCGGTCATATAGTGAGTGGAGAAGGTATTGCAGTGGATCCGGCGAAAATTGTTGCGATACGGGAGTGGCCTGAGCTTTCTACGATAGCGGAAGTCCAGAGCTTTCTGGGGCTTGCCGGCTATTATATAGATGCTTCATAGAGAACTTCTCGCGGATTGCGTTACCTCTCACTACTTTGACGAGGAAGGAGCAGAAGTTTGTTTGGACGGCGGAGTGCGCGCGAGCTTTTGAGGAGTTGCAATGTCGGTTGACCACGGCGCCTGTGCTGAGTTCACCGTGTGGGACCAAAGGTTATGAGATTTATAGTGATGCTTCAGGAAGCGGTTTGGGTTGTGTGTTGTTACAACATGGAAGCATTATAACATATGGCTCGAGACAGCTGAAGGTGCACGAGAGGAACTATCTGGTCCATGACTTGGAGTTAGCGGACGTGATTTTTGCCTTGAAGCTGTGGAGACATTATTTGTACGGTGTGAAAATTGATATCTACACCGATCTTAAGAGTCTGAAGTATTTGATTGATCAAAAAGATCTGAATATGCAACAGTGTAGATGGATAGTGTTGATGCACGAAAACACAAGGGGGGTCGAGCACAACCAGCTAACTGTTCGAACACAGGGGAATAGGGAGACTGCGAGTAGCGATCTACTAAGCGGATGAGAGCTGGAAGAAGAGCAGGGTCGTGAACCACGGCAACAACAGACTTCGCCCGTCGCGGCCTGAATGCCTCTCTTGCGACGGGCTTTCCCTTGATTGAAGAAGGATATAGTTACAAGTGAAAGGAAAAGACTGAGGGAAGCAGAGCAAGGGGGAGTCCGCAAGGCACAGGATTCGAGTCCACAGCCTGTAACAAGTAGGCTCCTGGGTCCGAGTCAGCGTGCCTTGAGTGCACCACCTCCCCCCCTATTTATAGGACAGGGGGCCTGCCCAAACGGGCAGGGCTAAAATAACCGGCTGCCAGGGGTACAGGAGAACCGGGCAGTGGTGACGGGAAGCAAAAAGAAAGAACACGCCAGTCCGCACAGAAGTGGCGGACTGGACTCGCGAGCTGGAGCTTCCACTGCTGCTGGGCGCGCCCACTGGATGGCGGCGGCCTGGGCGGACGAGATACTGCGTCCGCCGCTGGAGAACCTGTTACCCAAAGCGCCGGCGGACTGAGCAGACAGGTCCTTGCGTCCGCTGCTGGAGTATCACCCTTGGCGCCCGACTGGTGACAATGCCGGACTGGGCGGACGGACAAATCCTGTCCGCGCTTGCTGAATGGGGGGCTTTGGAATCTTGCAGTATGTTGCGGACTGAGGGGTTAACATAATCCCTGCACATTTTTAAGTTTCCAGAAAACTTTGAAAATGTTCTCTTAACCGCCGAGTCCGCAAACCTCGAAAACGCCGCCAACGCTATAAATATCGCTGGAGGGTCTAGATCTGCTGAGAATCTCGATCGACACGGGGTGCTATTCACCACTTGCGGTCTCCACCTTCCAGTCCGGCATGGCTAGGCTTCGAGCTTTCTTATCTAGCGTTACTGCAAAAGGCGACCTGGAGCATACAACACCTATGAAGACCAAAAAGATTGTAAAGAGGTCGACAAGAAAAGATCCTGTCCGCTCCACAGGAGAGAGCTCCCAGAGCCGAAGCCTGCAGAGGAAGCAGTCCGTCATGTCGATGTGTCTGCTTGCAAGTATGCCGTAGTCGACGCCGAACCATTGAGGAGTGAGATGATGGCAACCTTGTCGGACTCCGCCCCTTCTCAGAAAACCGCAACCTCGGCGGACACTGCTGGCGAACACATGGAGACTGACATATCTTCCCCCAATGCCTCGGTGCAAATCGTTGACTTGGACGAAGAAGATCGGCGGACTGAGGTAGAGGACGACGCGCCCTTAAAGGCATTGTCTGCTGTGAATCCTGAACCTGTCCGCGCTGACCAGCCCGATTTAGGGGGGTCCGCCGCGGATGCTGCTGAGAAGACCGCCAAGAGGAAGAAGAGGAAGAGAGACGGAGCGACCGTCGCCGAGCGGGTTGAGAAGAAGCTTCGCGCAATGAAGGAGAAGAACGCCTCTAAGCGGACTGGGGAGCGGATTTACAACACAGGCCGCGCGACAAAGAAGTTCCAGACGGCGATCTGGTTACTCCGGAGGCCCAAATCTAGGGAGAGAATTCCCTCTCAACGGTCAGTCTTTCCACGGATGAGATATTTGATTCCATAGACGTCGATCAACTTGACTTAATCCAGGATTCCTTGCTGGTTGTACTGCAGCAGAATGAGGCGGAGAATACTGGAGATAAGGGTGACGAACTCCCTTCCTTGTCCGCTGCGGAGGAAGAGGAGAGGGAGAAGCTGAAGGAGAAGATAGAGGAGCAAAAGAAACAAATCGTTGCTCATCTTGCTGCGGTCGGGGCAGCCTCGCAGCAGGCCGCGGCGGACAAAGCCGCTGAGGATCTGCGGATTGCTGCGGAGCTGATGCGGTCAGGTAAACTTCAGCCGGCGCCCAAATACTTTCAGCGCAAGTGGCTTTACAGGTCGCCGCCGCGGACGTCAAGACCGATCAAAATTATCACCAAGACGGACGATATCGTGGTCTCAACAAGTGCGGCTGCCGAGAGAAGAGCAAGGGTTCACCGCGAATGGAAAAAGCGGTTAAGCGCCTGAAAGATATGATACCTAAACACCTAGAGGGGGGGAGGGTGAATAGGTGACCTAATCCTTTTCTAACTTTGTTGGCAGCCACTTAGTTAAATCACAGAGTTCTAACTACTTTTTCACAGCAAACAGCAATAACAAAACATACACAGCACAGCACACAGTGTTTTATAGTGGTTCCCCAAGATATGGGTACATCCACTTTCCCCCTTCGCCTATCTAGCAGTGTACTAGATTCGGCCAAACTTCTCCACTGTCTCAGAACCCAAATTGGTTCCTACCTCAGGCCCAAAGCCTTACAACTCAGCTTTATCCCAAAGCCTACACTCAGCCAATCAAGGCCTACACTCAGCCAATCCAAGGCCTACACTCAGCCAACAAGGCCTACACTCAGAGATCTCTATCTCCTACACTCAGGCAAACAAGCCCTACCCTCAGCCTTTATAAATATAGGCTTACAATCACTCAGATCCAATGGATCCTACAAGTTAAAAAGATATTACAAATTATAACTCTACAACTCAGAATTAAAGGAGGGGAGTTGAGAGATTCTCGATGAGTTCTTGGAAGAACTCAGCTGGATTCACCCTGACTTAGCTTTCTTCAAAGCTTCTTGAGTAGAACTGAATAAGGCTGAATCCTCTGGAGTTGTTCCTTGACCTCTGCCACTTAAGACTCAGAATTGAATCTGAATCCTTCTTCTCAGCCTAGTTCCAGAGGCTGATTTCTTGGATAGATCCCTCTCTCTCCAACTTCTTAGATCTGCACTTGGACTGCAAGATCTTCTTGTATTGATACTCTGTGTACCACTTTTCTGATTACTTGAATAATCTGTACCACTTGTTAATCACTTGATCAACTCTTTCAACAACCACACCAACAACCGTTTCTGTAAACTGTGGATGCCTATTTATAGGCCTTCTTCATGGTAACCGGCTGGTCCGGTTCATAACTGACTTCTGACATCTCTGACAGTTGCTGTAGACCGGCTGGATCAGCAGCTGTCATGTCAACCAGTCACTTCTTGAAAATCTCTAACAGTCAGTAAGTGTCGAGACTTTCTGTCTTTAAGGGTCGACACTTATAGTCCAAGTGTCGACACATGTTGTGTAAGTGTCGACACAAGTCTACAAGGTGTCGACACATTTCCTTGTATGTCTCGACACAGATTCTTCTGCATGTGTCGACACTGAAATTAAGTGTCGACACAAGTACTTGTTCTTCTAGCTTTTGCTGAATTCTTCTATGTGTTGACACATCTCCTTTGTGTCGACACAACTTCTTGTGTTGAATCTGTCAAGTGTCGACACTGCTTCTTGGTGTCGACACATAGTCTTCTATGTTGAATCTTGCTGAGTGTCGACACAGCTCCTTGTGTCGACACACCTTCTTGTTGTTGAGACTTCAGCTGAGTGTCGACTCATTCCCATAGTGTCGACACTTGTACTTAGAATAATTTGTTGTTCTTTCTGTTCTTTGCTAAGTGTCGACACATTCCATGTGTCGACACTTCCTTCAAGTGTTGAGTCTTCAGCTGTGTGTCGACACATTGTTCTGAGTGTCGACACACAGTTCAAATGTTGACTCTTCTGTTGAGTGTCGACACATTGTGTTGAGTGTCGACACATGTACTTAGACTCTGCAGACTTTTGCTGAGTGTCGACACAGCTCCAAGTGTCGACACTTTCTGGTGTAGACACAGCTTCACTGGGTGTCGACACAGCTCCTTGTGTCGACACTTTCTGTCTGCACTTTTCTTCACTGAATGTCGACACAGCTCTAAGTGTCGACACTTTCTGTCTGGTGTTGACTCTGCATCCCAGGTGTAGACACAATGACTCCAAGTGTCGACACATCTTGTCTGGGTGTCGACACATGTCTTCTTAAGTGTCGACACTTTCCCTCTAGGTGTCGACACATGGACTTAGAAACTTTTTGCTTCAGTCCAGTACTTTCTTAACCTGCACAAGTAACTCAAACATACATCAAATACATTATGATGCATATCATTGAGTTGGGTGAGGCTTCTTCAAATCAGGTACATTTGACCAATGTACCCAACAATCTCCCCCTATTTGGAGAAGTCATAACCCTTAGTCAATGATATACACCATCCATAATTAAAATTACAAAATGATGTACAGCAGATTATATTCAGCAGGGTAAACATAAACATGTAGAAATACACACATGTATACACATTCATCATTACAGAACAATCAAGAAATAGACACATTTACAGAACAATCATGAAATATATTTATCATATATTGTTCTAACATTTTTCTTATACATCTTCAATGTTTTACAAAAATGTTTTACAGTAAAAAGGATTGCAACATAAACTTCAAGTAAAATCCTAATCTATTTCTGATCAGGTTCCTTGATAACAATTCCCTTTCCAGCTTGGACTTGAGCTTTGACAGGGGCTTCAACAGTTGCAGCATCAGCTGGCTTCTTTCCTTTTAAGTCCTTCTTCTTCAGCTCTTCTGCTTTGATTTTCTGTCTCTCAAAATAGTGGTATGGCTTGGGGAAGTACTTGCTAGGCTCCACAGCAGTAGGAGGTAGCTTTCCCATCTTAGCCTTCCTTCTGAATTGTACTATAGCCTCCTGCCTGATCTCATGCTTTCTCCATTCTGCCTCAGAGAACCATTTGTTCCTGTCATTCATGTTGTCTTTGGCAGCTTTCCAGGCAGTTAGAATTATATTCCTAGAGGTAGGGCTCCATTGTTCAAAATCTGGCTTTTGTTCTGCTTGTTCCCTAAACCTCTTTTTAGACAGCCTAGTCTCTTCTTCTTTGTTCATAGCCTCTTGCAGAGCTTCAGAAATAGGTTGAACAACCTTTTCAATATGAACATTGGCCTTGCCCTCAGTTGGGCTATACATTGTGCTGACATTTGCTTGAACCATGTCAAAATCGGGAGGTGGATATATCACTTGAGCTACTTCTTGTTGCTCACCTCCAAGATATGCAGATTGTATTCCTGATTCAGCCACATTATCATCATCACAAAGTGGAGGATAGCCCAGTGTAGCTCTGATGGAGTTAGATATCCATTTGGCATGGTCAGAGCTAGCTTTGACTAATACTCTCTCCCCCTTTATGACTTCTCTGGCCATATGGTCTCTGACATCATCCTTTTGAAACCTTATCTGACTATCCAAATACCTGATTCCCTCTTTAAAGTAAGGTCTGAGCTTAGTGAGCTGTTCAGAGATGGCCTTCTGGGAATCTTGAATTGCAGTCTTGACAGCAGTAATCTCAGCTTGAAATACCTTATCAAAGTCAGCTGTAGCAGCAGCAGTAGATGTTGAAGGTTCAGCAGTCTTATTCTTCAACTCAGTGACTATAGCATTATGGGAGGCAGTCAAATTATCATTCATTCTTAACTGATTCTCCAGCACATATCCTTGCTTTAATGCTATATCATCTACCTGAGCCTTGATCTTCTCTTGGTGAGTTGCCAAATAGACCACTGCATTCCCACCCTTGTGGAAGCAGTCAGTCATTTCCTTCTTGTTCAGATTCATCTCAAACCTTATAGATTTGATATCTTGTGCAAGATCAAACTGTAGGGACTTGTGCCCTTCATCCACATAAGCCTCTATTGCCTTCCTTTGCTCATCCAACTTGATCTGCATGGCAATCATCAAAGCACTATAATCAACTGTTGGAGCTTGTTGAATTATAGGCTGTGGGGCAATGGATTGCAAGGCTTTCTTGTAACTCTGAATTCTTCTTTTAAAAATATAGAGTTTCTTCTTCTTGGCCCTAGCACTCTCCTCATCCTCAGAGGCAAAAGTGCTGGCAATATCAACCCTGTCCTTAGGGCTTTGAGGTTTGTCAGCTGGCACAGCAGTTGCCTTTTCAGTTTCCATCCTAATAGGCTCTTTCAGAACTTCCATGTGCTCCCCCTCAGCAGCAGCACTCTTATCTTCAGCAGCATCAATTTCTTTGTCAAAATCTGCCTGATCCAGATTTAGAAACAAATCTTCCATTGTATATTCATGAGGGGATGGAGCTGGAGATAGTCTTTGCTCTTCAACCACTGACTCAGGTACCACTTCTTATTCAGCAGATTTGTCTTCTAAAACAACATCTGGAACTTGACTGTCTAGCTGAGTTTGCTCTTGGATAATGATGGTGGCTTGCTCACTGTCCAGAGTAGATGGTTCTTCTACTACTGGAAGCTCCCCCTGGCAGTGATCCCTATGGATGGGGCTAGCTTGAGGCAGCTCCCCCTGGATCTCAGCTACATCTTGAGCAGCAGGGGTCTTTACTACTGTCTCTTCCTCTTGCTCATCAGGTGTGAACACCACCTGTTCTTCACTCTCAGAACTGCTTGAGGATTCTTGTGCCACAACAGCAGTTTTCCTTTTCTTCCTGGGAGGAGTGACTGTCTCTGTAACTGGCTTCTCAGGGGTAGGCATGTCCTTTGACAACACCCTTTCCCATCTAGAAAAGATCCTTTGATCCATCTTCCTCATGTGATTGATCTTACTTCCAGCAGCAGAGCTCATTACCTCTGGTATGGGGTAGCTAGGTAGAGACTGATAATCATGCCCAGGTTGGGCTTTTTCAGACTTTCCTTTATTTTCTCATAAACTATCATAGACCAATCTGTTCTTAGGGTGAATATTATTCTGGTCATGACATTGAACATGGAGGCTGACACCCTGTCATGCCCTCCTGGCTTACTGAGGATAACCTTTCCCACAATCTCTGACATGAACTTTCCTTGGTTGTTCATGCCTTTCCTATTAAACACAAAACCTATCTTTAGTTTGGGATCAAGTCCACACCAAACTAAAGCTTCCCTAATCTTGGAGGCAGTTACTTCTTCTTCATCTTGAGTCTTAGGTAGCTGGAGTACCTTCTTCAGACTTTTTGGTGAAATCTTGACCTTGGATCCATGAACTCTGGATTTGATTCTGTATCCAGATTCATCGACTGCAGCTCCAGTAAGGAATTCTAGCACTTCCTTCTTCCAAATCTTTGTTGGTTCTGAAACCAAGTATTCAAGTCCAGAATTGGCGACTAGGGTTATCACCGATTTGATTTCTTGATCTGCGTCGTCGAACGCGCCGCGCACTAGCTCATAGCCCTCGTTCACGTTCTCCTCAAGCTTAGGAGCCATTAGGGTTTGGAGAATTAGTCTTGAGAAAAGAGAGGTGTCGACACAGGAGTTGTGGTCTCGAAACTCTGAAAGCGTGTCGACAAACAAAGACAGAACCCTATTTATACCTTTCTGATTTTGAAGATGAACAGGCGGGACAGCTAGCTAAACATGTGTCGACACTGGCAATAAGGGTCGACACTGACTTATAATGTCTCGACACACATGTGTCGACACAAGTTTAGTCAACAGATATTATGTGTCGACACTTGGTTATGTGTTGACACAACATAACTCGACACATCGTCGAGACTTTACTTAGAAAATTCTGAGTAAAACATAAGTGTCGACACCATATTGGATGTGTCGACACCTACTTGACATGTGTCGACACTAACATTCTGAAGTGTCGACACCACATTCCTAGATGTGTCGACACCTTTTTCCTGAAGTGTCGACACCACTATTCTGTGTCGACATAGACTTGTCTATGTGTCGACACCTTTTTACTTAGCCAATTTTCTATTCTGTAAACTTAGTATAAGTTTATCATACCTAGTTCAATTTTGAATCTATTGAACTTAGCTTCTTCTAATGGCTTAGTAAACATATCAGCTACTTGTTCATCTGTTTTAACATATTCAAGTGAAATATCTTCTCTTTCTACATATTCTCTAAGAAAGTGATATTTAATCTCAATATGTTTAGTTCTACTATGAGATACATGGTTATTAGCTATTGAAATAGCACTTGTAGAATCATAGTAAAGTGGAGTTCTACTTACCTGAAATCCATAGTCCTCTAGCTGATGTTGAATCCACAGAAGTTGAGCACAGCAACTTCCTGCAGCTACATACTCTGACTCAGCTGTGGAGATAGCCACACTGGTTTGCTTCTTGCTGCTCCATGAAATTAGTCTCCCACCTAGGAATTGACAGGTTCCAGTAGTACTCTTTATATCTTCTTTGCATCCTGCAAAGTCTGCATCTGAATAACCTGTTAGATCAAAATCTCCATTCCTAGGGTACCAGAGGCCTAGATAGGGAGTGCCCTTTAGATATCTCAAAATTCTCTTGACTGCAGTCAAGTGAGACTCTTTAGGGCAGTCTTGATACCTTGCACAAACACATGTAGCATACATGATGTCTGGTCTACTAGCAGTCAAGTATAATAGGGAGCCAACTATCCCTCTATACAAGGTTTCATCTACAGGTTTCCCTGTATCATCCTTGCTAAGAGACATACTTGACCCCATAGGAGTCTTCATGGTACTGGATGAATCCATACCATACTTCCTTATGAGTTCTAGGGTGAACTTGGACTGACATATGGATAAACTATTTTCAGTCTGTTTAACTTGGAGACCCAAGAAAAACTTCAGCTCTCCCATACTACTCATCTCAAACTGACTTTGCATAAGCTTTGCAAACTTTCTGCAAAGGCTATTTTCAGTAGACCCAAATATAATGTCATCTACATATATTTGGACAAGTATGACTTTGCCTCTAGATTCCCTAAGGAATAGAGTCTTATCTATTCTCCCCCTTGAGAACTTGTTCACAATGAGGAAACTAGATAGGGTTTCATACCAAGCTCTAGGGGCTTGCTTTAACCCATATAATGCTTTCCTAAGTCTATAGACATGATGAGGTAGAGTTGGATCAACAAAATCTGAAGGCTGCTCCACATAGACTTCTTCTTTCAAATTACCATTTAGGAATGCTGACTTGACATCCATTTGGTATACCTTGAATCCTTGATAGGTTGCATAGGCCAAGAACATTCTTATGGCTTCCAGTCTGGCTACTGGAGCAAAGGTTTGATCAAAATCAATACCTTCTTCTTGCCTATATCCTTTAGCAATCAGTCTAGCTTTATTCTTAATGATGACACCTTGTTCATCCATCTTATTCCTGTAGATCCACTTAACTCCTATTACATTGTGGTCTTTAGGTTTAGGAACAAGTTCCCAAACCTTGCACCTCTTGAACTGATTAAGCTCTTCTTGCATTGCTTCAGTCCATTGTGGATCCATTATTGCTTCTTCAAATCTTTTAGGTTCAATTTGAGACAAAAAGCTGGAATAGATTACAGCATTCATGTTTCTACTCCTGGTTTGTACTCCTTGTCTTGGATCTCCAATAATCAGCTCTACTGGATGATCTCTAAGATGCCTGTGGGCTGGAGGCATCCTCACTTCAGGTTGAACCACTTCAGCATCTGCATCATGCTGTATTCCTTGGATTTCTTCAGCAATTGGCACATGTGGTTCTCCCCTTGGACAGCAGCTACTCTCCTCTCCATGCTGTCTTGCAGCAGGCACTTCTTCTATAGTCAGCTTGTCCATTGTCTTTGTCAAACCTGTGGGGCTGCATACATTGCTAGACAACTCATTATTAATAAGTTTAGTCTCATCAAAAACTACATGCACTGATTCTTCTACAACTTGTGAAGTCAAGTTGTAAACTCTATAAGCCTTACTATTATTGCTGTACCCAACAAAAATTCCCTCTTGGGACTTGGCAGCAAACTTAGTTAAGTAAGACTTCCCATTGTTAAGTATGTAGCATTTACAATCAAAGATCCTAAAATAGGATAGGTTTGGTTTCCTGCCTTTCACTACTTCATAGGGGGTCTTGTTTAGCCCATTAGTGATGGTAGCCCTATTTATAACATGGCATGCAGTGTTAACTGCTTCAGCCCAGAAATACTCAGGCAGTGATGTATCACTTAGTAGGGTTCTACCAGCTTCTATCAAGGTCCTATTTTTCCTCTCAGCAATGCCATTTTGCTGAGGTGTTCTAGGTGAAGAGAATTCTTGAAATATCCCAAAGTCTTCACATAGTTTTGTCATGCTTTCAGATTGAAACTCAGTACCATGGTCACTTCTAATTTTGACCACAGTACTATTAAGTTCATTCTGAATTTGCTTGATAAAGCTGTAGAAGACACTAGGTGTTTCAGATTTCTGTCTTAAGAAGAACACCCAGGAAAACCTTGAGTAGTCATCTACAACTACAAGAGTATAGACCTTCCTACCTAAGCTGTGAACTGGCATTGGACCAAAGAGATCCAAATGCAAGAGGTACAAACACCTCACAGCATCTTTGTTATCTATGCTTCTAAAAGTGGATTTAGTCTGCTTGCCTTTTTGACAAGCAGAGCAAATGCCATCTTTAACACACTTAACTTGAGGACCATTCCTCACTAACTCTTTACTAAAGAGTTTGCTAATTATCTTGTAGTTAAGATGGGTCAGCCTCTTGTGCCATTTGACACAATGAGAGACTGTCTCATCAGCTACAAGACAAACTGGAGAACCATTGTTCTCAATCATAATGTCTAGGCAGTAGACATTTCTCTTCCTATAACCTGTCAAGATGATCTCTTGATCACTTGACCTCTTGATATGACAACCATTTTTAACAAATGAGATGTCATACCCTACATCACTTAATTGACTTATACTTATTAGGTTGTGTTTCAACCCTTTAACATAAGCCACTTCAGTAATGGTAACTAAGTTTGAAGAAATGTTACCAAACCCTTTGATGATTCCTTTTTCAGAACCACCAAAGGTCACTTTAGGACCATTTTTGATTGGAATGTAGTCCTTCAGTAGTCCCCTAGTTCCAGTCATATGTCTGGAACATCCACTGTCCAAGTACCATGTAGGGGTATGGCCACTTGGACTCACCTGCAAAACAGATTAATGGACCTTAGAACCCAAAGCAATCTTGGGTCCTTGGTACTTGTTAGTCTGTAACTTGACAAAGCTACCTACTGACTTTCCACCAGGTGGCTTGCTACTCACCTTGGCACTGGCATTGTGCCAACAGTCCACTGCAAAGTGGCCAACCTTGCCACAACACCAGCATTCAAACTTGTTGTACCTTTGCTTAGGTACAACCTTTGCTGTTTTATCTACAACAAACCTGTTGAATGTTGGGGCTTTGCCCTTGGACTTAAACTTGGACTGCTCAGTCCCTGCAGGTCTAACAAAGCTCAGTCCAGCCTTGCCTTTATCATGAACAAATTCATCAATTAAAGGTAGCACTGATTTAGGTTTTGAAAACCTAGCAACAAGCTCTCTTTCTTTCTGAAGATTGATCTCCAGTCTCTTAATTTGATCATTCTTATAGGTGATAGTTCCCATCTGAATCACAGTAATGTGTTTCAGCCTGGCTACCTCATTCAGTTTTTGATCAAATTGTTTCTCAAAATCTGTTGCAACAGCCTTGAGATCAGCAATCTCCTTTGCCTGACTTTTGGCTAGGGTCTTGCTTTTCTTGTAGGCTTGCAACAGCACCTTATATTCATCTATAAGCTGATGAATATCTTCCTCAGACTCAGATACATTCTCATCACTTGATGAAGAAGAATCTGATTCTGAACTAGAAAAAGAATCTGAATTTAAACTTGAACTTTGTACCTGACTGGGTCCTGGCTGCTCCAGGATTTTGGCACTGTCTGTCAAAGCCATTAGCCCTTGGCAATAACTGTCTTCTTGTTCATAAATTGACTCCAAGATCTCCATGAATTCTTCCTCTTCTTCTTCTGCATACAGCCCTATGTAGGCTTCAGCCTCAAACTCAGTTTCTGAAGAAGATATATCTGATAGAGTCTTCTCCTTCTTAGCAACAAAAGACTTTTCTTTCTTCCCTTTGAAGTGAGTCTTTTTCCTGTCACCAGATTCCTTTCTCTTCTCTGGACAATCTGCAATAACATGGCCCTGTCTATTGCAGCAATAGCAAACAATCTTTGAACCAGTTGCCTTGCTTGATTTTGTCCTTCTCTTGTCATTCTTTGAAGATCTCTTTTTCTGATAAGAGTCTTCCTTTCCTTGTGATGTAGAAGGCCTTGACTTCCACTGTTTCTTTTTCAAAAACTTCTGAAAGTGTCTGGTGAAAGCAGCAAAGTCTTCATCACTTTCACTGCTCTTAGACTTTGTGCTGACAGACTCTTCAGACTCTGATTCAACTACCTCTAGAGGTGGAGTTGAAGACTTATTCCTGCACTTTCTGGGAACTTCAGTCTTGAAAGCAACAGTTCTTTCTTTGTGCTCAGTCCTTGTAGATTTCTCCTCCTCTTTTCTCACTGTTAACTGCATTTCATAAGACAATAGCTTGCCAAACAGTGTGGGAGGTGGAATTTCCCCCAACTTAGCCATTTCTCTTATGGCACAGATCTTGGTGTCCCAATCTTTGGTTAGGGACCTTAAGAACTTGTCATTTAGTTCATAGTTAGTGAACTCTCTTCCATAAGACATGAGTTCATTAACTATTCTGTAAAATTTCTTATAGCACTCAGTGATGCTATCACCCTTTCCTTGCCTAAAGCTTTCATATTCCTGATTTAGCAAGGACTTCCTATCTTGCCTAACTTCTTCAGAACCTTCCATATAGACAATGAGAGTATCCCACATCTCTTTTGCTGTCTTATAGTGAATTAAGTTCTGAAAAGTGGCATCATCAATGGCACTCACTATTATGTTTTGTGCCCTCTTGTCCATGGTGGCCAGGACAATTTCATCCTTAGTCATCTCAGAGAAATCCTTTGGAGTTCTCTGATTTGCATCCAATACTGAAATCTTCATTGGCACATAAGGCCCTTCCTTTACTGTGATGTATATTCTAGGGTCAGAGGCTTCCATAAATAGCCTTACACTCTCTTTCCAAATCCCAAAGATCTTCTTTCTGCATATGGGTAATTTCATGGAACCCAATTCCTTGTGATTCTCATAAGAACCCATGTTTCTTGATGTTCTTGATTTTCTTGAAACTGTGTAATACCTTACTCTGAATCTGCCAAACAGGATTTCCTCAGGCTGTTAGTCCTTGTTTTGAGTAACCTGCCTCTGATACCACTTGAAAGATATGGTACCTAAACACCTAGAGGGGGGGGGGGTGAATAGGTGACCTAATCCTTTTCTAACTTTGTT
Source organism: Platanthera guangdongensis (assembly GCA_039583875.1). Taxonomy (NCBI): domain Eukaryota; kingdom Viridiplantae; phylum Streptophyta; class Magnoliopsida; order Asparagales; family Orchidaceae; genus Platanthera; species Platanthera guangdongensis. The sequence goes on along the minus strand of CM077163.1, from coordinate 124,560,651 downwards.
GGCAGCCACTTAGTTAAATCACAGAGTTCTAACTACTTTTGCACAGCAAACAGCAATAACAAAACATACACAGCACAGCACACAGTGTTTTATAGTGGTTCCCCAAGATATGGGTACATCCACTTTCCCCCTTCGCCTATCTAGCAGTGTACTAGATTCGGCCAAACTTCTCCACTGTCTCAGAACCCAAATTGGTTCCTACCTCAGGCCCAAAGCCTTACAACTCAGCTTTATCCCAAAGCCTACACTCAGCCAATCAAGGCCTACACTCAGCCAATCCAAGGCCTACACTCAGCCAACAATGCCTACACTCAGAGATCTCTATCTCCTACACTCAGGCAAACAAGCCCTACACTCAGCCTTTATAAATATAAGCTTACAATCACTCAGATCCAATGGATCCTACAAGTTAAAAAGATATTACAAATTATAACTCTACAACTCAGAATTAAAGGAGGGGAGTTGAGAGATTCTCGATGAGTTTTTGGAAGAACTCAGCTGGATTCACCCTGACTTAGCTTTCTTCAAAGCTTCTTGAGTAGAACTGAATAAGGCTGAATCCTCTGGAGTTGTTCTTTGACCTCTGCCACTTAAGACTCAGAATTGAATCTGAATCCTTCTTCTCAGCCTAGTTCCAGAGGCTGATTTCTTGGATGGAGCCCTCTCTCTCCAACTTCTTAGATCTGCACTTGGACTGCAAGATCTTCTTGTATTGATACTCTATGTACCACTTTTCTGATTACTTGAATAATCTGTACCACTTGTTAATCACTTGATCAACTCTTTCAACAACCACACCAACAACCGTTTCTGTAAACTGTGGATGCCTATTTATAGGCCTTCTTCATGGTAACCGGCTGGTCCGGTTCATAACTGACTTCTGACATCTCTGACAGTTGCTGTAGACCGGCTGGATCGGCAGCTGTCATGTCAACCAGTCACTTCTTGAAAATCTCTAACAGTCAGTAAGTGTCGAGACTTTCTGTCTTTAAGTGTCGACACTTATAGTCCAAGTGTCGACACATGTTGTGTAAGTGTCGACACAAGTCTACAAGGTGTCGACACATTTCCTTGTATGTCTCGACACAGATTCTTCTGCATGTGTCGACACTGAAATTAAGTGTCGACACAAGTACTTGTTCTTCTAGCTTTTGCTGAATTCTTCTATGTGTTGACACATCTCCTTTGTGTCGACACAACTTCTTGTGTTGAATCTGTCAAGTGTCGACACTGCTTCTTGGTGTTGACACATAGTCTTCTATGTTGAATCTTGCTGAGTGTCGACACAGCTCCTTGTGTCGACACACCTTCTTGTTGTTGAGACTTCAGCTGAGTGTCGACTCATTCCCATAGTGTCGACACTTGTACTTAGAATAATTTGTTGTTCTTTCTGTTCTTTGCTAAGTGTCGACACATTCCATGTGTCGACACTTCCTTCAAGTGTTGAGTCTTCAGCTGTGTGTCGACACATTGTTCTGAGTGTCGACACACAGTTCAAATGTTGACTCTTCTGTTGAGTGTCGACACATTGTGTTGAGTGTCGACACATGTACTTAGACTCTGCAGACTTTTGCTGAGTGTCGACACAGCTCCAAGTGTCGACACTTTCTGGTGTAGACACAGCTTCACTGGGTGTCGACACAGCTCCTTGTGTCGACACTTTCTGTCTGCACTTTTCTTCACTGAATGTCGACACAGCTCTAAGTGTCGACACTTTCTGTCTGGTGTCGACTCTGCATCCCAGGTGTAGACACAATGACTCCAAGTGTCGACACATCTTGTCTGGGTGTCGACACATGTCTTCTTAAGTGTCGACACTTTCCCTCTAGGTGTCGACACATGGACTTAGAAACTTTTTGCTTCAGTCCAGTACTTTCTTAACCTGCACAAGTAACTCAAACATACATCAAATACATTATGATGCATATCATTGAGTTGGGTGAGGCTTCTTCAAATCAGGTACATTTGACCAATGTACCCAACAACGCCTTTGACCCGGAGCGGGCAAGGCGGCCAATCATCTTCGATAGTCGGAAACTCGCTGCCGCTATATCTAAAAGTGATCTTTTATCCTTTCTTTTAGTCCGCCGCGAACTGCCTTTGAATGCGAAGTTGACTTTATTTGTTGCAGGTAGAAAGTCGCTGCCGGGCTCCATCGAGAGTGGCGAGATTGTGGTCACACCCAACACTGGTGCCGACGCGGTCTCACACGTGGAGTCCGCAGAAGATGAGCCGCCCAGCCTGAGTAGGATAAAAGAGTTAGAGAAGAAATTTGAAGCTGAAATGCAATGTGTCAAAGCAGAGTTAGAGAAAGCGGCGGAGCGCGAGAGGGCGTCCGCGGCGCGCGAGAAAGCGTCTGCGGAACGCGAGAAGGCCCTTAAAGACCAGGTCGCCAGCATCTCGCGGGCGCTGGAGAGGTCTGAAAGGGAAAAGAAAAGGCTCGCGGATGACGTTCGATACTACAGAGGCAAGCACTTGGCGTCGGCTCGTGAAGGAAAGGAGAAGCGGACTGCTGAGGTCGCTGAGCAGAGGCCGCGGGCGTCAGATTGCGTTCCTCCTGAGATCGCGGCATCGGCAGGTGGTGTCCCACACGCTGCGGATGAGGAGCCGAGGCCGGCAGCGGAGCCAATGGTGCCTCTCAGCCGGGTAGACCGGGAAGCCGCCCACATGCACCGGACCATCAATGTCATCCACCACCACCTCTGTCGTGTATATAGTGAAATTCTTCAGATAAGCGATCAGGCGGCTCATCTATGCCGGGATAGGACGGAGAAGCCTATGCGAACGGAAAATAGGGACCGCTGAGTCCGCGGTGCTTCTGATTTTTTATGTTCTTGTATAATCGTCTGTATAATTGCGCTGCGAACAATGCTGTGTGATGTGTTTGATTGAACTTTTATTGCGATCTATACGGACTCAGACTATAAATCCGCAATTTTATGTTGCTTAATCCTTGGCTTGATCTGTGGCGGACTGTGCGGACTAGCACTGTGTCCGCTTCTTGTTAACCTGGTGGGAAAATACGCGACCTGGGCGGATAGGAAACTGCGCCGGCCACAACTTGGCTCTGAATTTCCCTTGGAATGTTAATTTGCCTTTGTATCCGCGTTATTTGTTTGGCTGCTTTTTAATTCTTTGCGGTCTGTGCGGATTGAATATGCGACCTTCGCGGACTGACCAAAAAGCTGTCAGAATCTTTATCTATAAATACTGCCTTCTGCTTTCTCTATGTAGGAAATTGCTGAAGTAAACAGAATACTGCGGCCTACAACATGGTGTCCGCGCGCACTGATGCTGCAGTCGCCTTCCATTCTGCCGATCACCGAAAATGTACTTTGACGGAGGCTGACCTGGCTGCCTTCGTTGAAAAGAAGATGGCGGACTCAAACATACTTGTCCGCCTACCCGCCCATCAGGAAAGGTTGAATTTTTCGACGGCGACCCAGATCGCCATTCCCGTTGATCATTTCGATAGCGGATTCAGGTTCCCGCTCCTATGGGAGCTTGCTGCAATCTTTGAGCACTATGGGATGGTCCCTGGCCAGCTCGCGCCGAATACCCTTGCCGCGATCTGCAGCTACATCTCTTATCTGCGATCTGAAAAGATTGCTTTCTCAATGAACATCTTCCGCAAAATATTCTCCGTCCGCTCCATAACTGCCTCCGGAGGTCGCCCCTACAAGGGAGTAATCTACTTCTACTGTAGGGGGATGAAGGTAGTGGGTCTTCCAAACAAGATCCACAACTGGACCTCAAGGTTCCTAATTTTTGAGGGCGACCTTGGGTTCGCGCACACGTATCCGCAGGTGCGCGCGGACTCCATCTTTAAAAATGTGCAGCTGGACGACCTGGAGTCTGCAATCGTCGAGTTCTTAGCGAACGCCAGGCTTGATATCGAATACTACCTTCCGCTGCTGGCGAGCCTAGCGGATGTTATGCCTGAGGACAGTAAGTAGTTTAGCGGACTCAGCTTTTGTATCCGCCGCGACCATGTCGTTAACTCTGGTTCTCTTTTTGCAGCGACCTTGGCGGTGCCCGCCAACTTGCCGCAGACACCCAGCGGCTTCACTCCTACACAAAGGGAGAAGAAGGAAGCAGTTGCAAAAAAGAGGAAGGAGGAAGGGGATCCCGCAGCGGACTACTCTTCCTCCAAACGTTTCTCCATGACCGGCTTCGGTATCAGCCAGAGGGACCTTAGGGGGAACCCTATGGTCCACTGGCATAGCAAGAAAAAGCATGTCCGCCTATCCACCGCGCTTCCTTCGTGGAGGAGTCCGCGAATAACACGCCACGCTCATATTGCGCTCTCCACTCTTTACGGAAAGCGCAACTTGAGCGACCTCAAGAAGGTGTCCGCCGCCGACCTCCCTTTGCTGGCCTCCCAGGCTTCTGCGAACAGCGCGGTAATAAACCACTACGTCGCTACTTTGGCCAGGGACCTGCTGAGGCAGAATGAACAACTTCAGAAGGATAACAAGGTGCTAAGGGAAAGGAACGCGCGGCTGGGAGAGAGGAATGCTCGGCAAAGAGAGGAGCTGGGGGTGAGTTGAATTTGCCGCGGTCTTAAATTTCTATCCGCCGCGATCTGTCTGATGTTTGTAATTTTGTTTTTCGCAGGTCGCCTACGACTTGGAGAACAATAAATTCCAGGCCGCCACGCTCCCTTTTGTGATGGAGACTGTCGAGGTCGCTGTTGAGCGACTTGCCCGCGATGGCCTCATGAAGGAGGGAGTGGTCGGCGTCCCTTTTCTGGAGATCTTCCCTGAGCTGGCCCCTCAGGTCGCAGCGATGGAGAGAGCTAGAAAAGGAAAGGATGTTATTGAGGAAGGTGAAGATAAGGAAGAAGAAGACGACGAAGAAGAAGAAGAAAAAGAAGACGGAGGCTCGCAGGGCGAAGAGCAAGGCGCCAGGGAAAATGCGGACGATGCTGCATCGAGCCGACGAGGAGAGGAGCTGTCCGCCGAGTCCGACACCTCTGCATCTTCCTCTGCTACTGGGAGCTCGCATAGCTGGTCCGCCACTAGTACAGGATCAGGTAGCAGCGGGAGCGACTCGGGGGGCTATTCTCCAGAAGTCGACATCATCGGTGACAGCCCTGCACCTCCCGAGAAAAAAAGAGGACTGATTGATCAATGTATATATATATATATATATATATATATATATATATATATATATATATATATATATATATATATATATATATATATATATATATATATATATATATATATATATATATATATATATATATATATATATATATATATGTTTTTTTGTAAAAGTGGCGGACGCAAGATTGCAGTCCGCCGAACATATAGAACGATGTAAACAATTTTTTGATGAAATAGAAAAGGATATTTATTAGGCATGTGTGCTTCCTGCAATGCTCTTTTTTCCACGCTCACCGCACCGATACTTAGCAGTCCGCACGATGCGTTGATTAATCACAGCATAAAGAAGAATTTTGTCAGGCGGACCCTGTTGAGTTTAAGTTACGGTCCGCTCATCACATCATTTAACGAATCTTGCTGATTTAAGAACTAGACAGGTACTCATTCAGTATCCGCCTCAGAGAACAGCCAGTTGATAATAATGCCAGGGGTACTTGAGTTATAGTTGTAGTCCGCAAGCCAGACCGCACATAATATAAAAGCACATTGATTATTAACTTGTCAAATAATGCGAGAATCATTCTGCGGACTGAGTGGATACAGAAAATCAATCCGCTCATGATAGAAGTGATCAAACTTATATAATATGAAAATCATTCTGCGAACTGAGCCGATATAGAAGACCAATCCGCTTATAACAGGAATATAAACTTGAATGTACTATCCTGCGGACTGAGCGGATACAGAAAACCAATCCGCTCATAATAGAAATGATCTATAGCTTGCGACTAGGTGGGCAGGTGAGCCTGAGCGGCATACTTTCCTCACCGGGCTTCAAGCTATAAGATCAACCCAAGTAGGCGGACGGATCGGATAGAGAAAACCAGTCCGCCAAAGATAACCAGCTTGCAATCCCAAGGAAACTTCCAAACTGTGCGGATAACGAATCCAGTCCGCTCAAGATAGAAATGATCTATAGCTTGCGACCAGGTGGGCAGGTGAGCCGGAGCGGCATACTTTCCTCACCGGGCTACAAGCTATAAGATCAACACAAATAGGCGGACTCTGCGGACAGAGAAAACCAGTCCGCTAAAAATAGAAATGACCTATAACTCGCGACCAGGTGGGCAGGTGAGCCTGAGCGGCATACTTTCCTCACCGGGCTACAAGCTATAGAATCAACCCAAATAGGCGGACTCTACGGACAGAGAAAACCAGTCCACAGATAATTCCCTGCGAAGAGCAAGATGCTAACTTGGCGGAACGGTTCCCTGCCCTCTTGCCTGGAGTACAGTCTAAGCTGTGGGTCTCCTGCAGGCACTGCTTGAGGGTACCATGGAGTGTTCGAGAGTTACAAGCTAAGATGACCCGCGGGCAGGTGAGCCGGAACGGCATACTTTCCTCATGTGATCATCGAAGTTGTAACAATATCCCTAAAGCGGCGTGGTAGAGCTTTACACGCACCTTGCCCTCCATAATGCAAAGGTGGGGTCAGGTACCTACCGGGATCCGAAGCCCAGAATCCAACCGCGCTAGAGCCTGCAAGCTCCCACTACACGGTGCGAAATCTCCCCGCAACACGTGGTCTTCGTGGTGTTACGCTAATGACAACGGCTCTAGGGGAGGTCTAGCTGAACTCGGCGATGTCTCCTGGTATCAGGGAACCGTTATAGGTCTTTGGGAGAGAGAGAAAACACTAGAAAAAATGTCAGTATGGATTCTTTGATTAAGAAAATGCATTTGCAAAGGAAGCATAAGAAAGAAAAAGGGAGTTCGGGTGTAGAACCGTTTTTGAAATCTCTCTTAGCGCCTTATCTGTTATGATTACAACAAAACACTCGAAGAAGTGTTAGCAAGCAGTTTCTATTCATAACAATTTTTGAAGAGGATACACAAAGTAGAAGAAGGAGGTTTAAGAATAGAACCGCTTGAGATCATCCCCGCTCCAGGTGTGCGGTATATCCTCTCCTTCGTATGTCTGCAAGCGATAAGCGCCGCTTTTTAATGCTTCTTTGACGACAAAAGGGCCGGCCCAATTTGGATTAAGCTTTCCAACTGAACCAGTTCGTGCAGCAGTATCAACCTTCTTTAAAACTAGATCTCCAACTTGGAAGTGTTTGATCCTTACATTCTGATCGAAGTAACGGGCCATCCTCCTTTTGACCTCTTCCTGCCTTATGGCTGCTTGATCTCTGACCTCCTCGATGTGTTCCAAGCTGAACCTCATCTCCTCATTATTCAACTCAGCCCAATCATCAACACCTTCTCTTGCAAGCAGCACTCTGGGTGACGGGACTTCAAACTCAATCGGGATGAGTGCCTCTGAGCCATGAGAGAGTTTGAATGGAGTCTCCCCGGTTGCGGATGATGGCGTTGTCCTAAGGGACCAGAGGACTGATGGGAGCTGATCAGCCCAACTGCCCTTGAGATTCTGCACTTTCTTTTTGAGCAAGTTGAGGATCTGCTTGTTGGCAGCTTTCACCTGGCCATTGCTTCTGGGATGATGAACTGATGCAAAACGCAGCTCTGTTCCGATCTGCCTGCAAAAATTTATCATCTCTGAGTTGTTGAATTGTGGCCCATTGTCAGTGATTATTGCCATTGGTATCCCGTGCCGGCAGACAATTTCTCCCCAAATGAAGTTCTTGACGATCTGAGTAGTTGTCTTAGCCAATGCCTTGGCTTCGATCCACTTGCTGAAGTAGTTGATCATTACGATGATAAAACGTCGTTGCCCGCTTGCCAAGGGAAAAGGACCAATGAGATCCATTACCCAAACCGCAAAGGGCCAAGGAGTTGCAATCGACCTGAGGGACTGAGCTGCTTGGTGCTGAAGTGGAGCAAACTTTTGGCATTGAACACACCTTCTGGCGCAGATCTCCGAGTCTTTCTTCATTGTGGGCCAGAAATACCCTTGCCGCAGGACTCACTTTTCAAGAGTTCTTGCTCCAGAGTGGCTTCCACACTCTCCTGAATGAACTTCTTGCAGAATGGTGTGAGCTTCTTCTTCTGAAACACACCGGGCCATGGTTGAGAGGAAGGTCTTTCTATAAAGGATTCCCGCCACTAGAAAGTAGTGAGCTGCTTTTATTCTGAACTTTTTCTTGTCTCTAACTGTATGATGATAATTTCCTGTTGACAGATATAGGATGAATGGGTCCATCCAAGAGGCGCATTGATCTACTTGCATCAAATCTCCTTCCACCACTGCCGGGCGGAAGAGCTCGGAAGTTGTGCCTCCTGAAGGCATCCCATGCTTAGAGAGAAAATCGGCCTCCTCATTCTCTGTTCTGGGGATATGTTCGATAGTGAAGCTTTTAAACCTGCCGACCTCTATTTTCACAAGAGTTAGGTATTTTTTCAAGACGGGCTCCCTTGCTTCGAAGTTGCCGAGGACTTGCGACGCCATTACCAGAGAATCGGTTTTGATGTGAACATGATCGATTCCTAATTCCCTTGCGAGCCTCAAGCCTCCTAGCAGAGATTCATATTCGGCCTGGTTGTTGGTTACTGGAAAGTAAAACTTGATGGCCTGCTCCAATTTGACTCCGTTTGGATTGATGAGAACCACTCCTGCTCCAGAAGAACTTCTGCCTGAGGCACCATCAACATAGATGGTCCAAGCCAAAGGTGACCTTTCTGCTTGATCAGAACTGGACTCTGGCATGTCGATCAGAAAATCTGCTAGGACTTGAGCTTTAATGGCTGTCTTGGGCACATAAGAAATTTCAAATTCACTTAGCTCTATCGCCCACTTAGCTAGTCTGCCGGAATGCTCGGGCTTTTCCAACACACCCTTCAAAGGTTGATCGGTGATGACTTGAATTGAATGTGCTTGGAAGTACGGGCGAAGCCTGCGAGCTGACATGACCAGTGCCAAGGCTAACTTCTCCAGGATCGGATACCGCGTCTCTGCACTCTTCAGAATATGGCTGACATAGTAGATTGGGAATTGCTTTCTGCCTTCTTCCCGAAGAAGAACGGAGCTGACGGCCTCAGGGCCAACCCCTAGGTACAAGAAAAGAACCTCTCCTGGGCGGGGACTCTGAAGCAGAGGCGATGAGGTAAGCTGCATCTTTAACTGTTCAAAAGCCTGGGAGAACTCTTCTGTCCACTCAAACTTGGAAGCACGTCGGAGGGTCTTAAAGAAGGGGGCACTCCTATCTCCAACCCGAGAAAGAAATCTTGCAAGACCTGCTAGCCTTCCCCCTAACTGCTGAACTTCCTTCGGTGAACGAGGGGTAGGCATTTCAAGAATAGCTTTCACCTTGTCAGGATTGGGGGCAAGTCCCTCCGGAGTAAGGAGATGACCAAGAAACTTCCCCTTACTCGCTCCAAAAGTACACTTCAAAGGATTGAGTTTCATCTTGTATCTACGCAGAGTAGCGAACGTCTCTGCTAGATCTAGCAAGTGCAGCGAAAATGATTTACTCTTAATCAAGAGATCGTCTACATACACTTCTAGGTTTCTCCCTTTCTGATGGTTAAACACACGGTCCATCATCCGTTGATAGGTTGCGCCAGCATTCTTAAGCCCAAAGGGCATCACAAGGTAGCAATAACATCCATCGTTAGTAATGAACGACGTGTGAGGAACGTCGGGCTTATGCATTCTTATCTGATGATAACCAGAAAACGCATCTAAAAAACTCATATAAGAGTACCCTACCGCGGAATCAACTAAAGAATCTATCCGAGGCAAGGGGTAGCAATCTTTAGGACATGCTTTATTAAGTTTTGTAAAGTCTACACATATTCGCCACTTTCCCCCTGGTTTTTTAACCATTACAACATTTGAAATCCAGGTGGGATATTGCACTTCTTTAATAAAATTTGCCTTGAGGAGCTTCGCAACCTCCTCCCTTATTGGTTCTGCAAGCTTTGTTGCCACGTCCCTCTTCTTCTGCTGGATAGGCTTGCAGCCGGGATCAACATTCAGGTGGTGGCAAGCAACATCAGGATCCACCCCCGGCATGTCTTCTGCTGACCAGGCAAAGACATCCAGGTTCTTTAGCAGGCAGGAAATCAACTCAGCCTTTTGATCTTCAGGTAGCTCCGAGTTGATGGAGAGTTTCCTCTCCTCCCCTTCAGCAATGGGGACTCCTTGCGTCACCTGGGCAGGTTCCAGGTGAGCACCTTCATCAGCAGCAACTTTTGAACTGGGAGAGGCTTCTGCAGCTTCTGTTGGAGCAAGGGAAGGGCTGGCTTCAACCATGTTGACAGTGCGGACGTAGCACTCCCTTGCTCTTCTTGGGTCACTCCGAACCCGGCACATCCTCCCATCGGCGAAGAACTTGATGGCGAGGTGGTAAGTGGAAATCACTGCTTGGTACTTGTTCAGCAGGGGCCTGCCGAAGATGGCATGGTAGCTACTGGGGGCGTCGACCACTATGAACTGTATCTGCTTTGTTGCCCCTCCAAGCTTCACTGGCACGGTGACGCTGCCCTCCCCTTCTTTCCTCTCTCCTGAGAAACCATAGAGTGGCCCCTCAGTGGAAAGCAGAGGTTTTCCGGTCCTCAGGGCCTCAAAAGTAGACTTAAAGAGGAGGTTGACCGAGCTTCCTGTGTCGACCAGAATCCTATCCACTGTGAAGTCTCCAAGCATAGCCTTGATTACAACTGCATCATCAAATGGATTGGCTGTTTGAGGCAGATCTTCTGGGCCAAAGGTGACCACTTCTCTTGGGGGAGCAACGGAAGAAGAGGCCACCTCCGCCTGGGTGACCCTTGAAATTGATGACTTCCGGGTGGACTCGGTCCCTGCTCCACCGTGGATGAAGAAGAGGCGCCCCAGAATTCCTTCATCGTCTGCATCGAAGCACTCTACCGGGACGTTGATTGGCCCCAGACGGCCTTCATCCTCCACATCCACACACTCCTGGTAAGCCTCAGCTACCTCTTTGCCTTTTGAGGTGTATGGTTTCGAAGAGGAAGGAGAATCCTTCTTGGCCAGGTCAATTTTGCCCTCGGCAAGCAACTTCTCTATCAGCGCGCGAAGGACCTTGCATTCTTTAGTCAGATGACCCTTTTCCTTGTGGAACTGGCAGTATTGTAAATTATTCCTCGGCTTCCACATCTTCTGAGGCTCTTTCCTCTTCTCTTCTGATCTCCTTTGCAGGATCTGGATGACTTCGTCAAGGTCCAGATCTGCAGGGTCCTTCATGGGACTTTCATCATATTGGCACGGGGCAGGCAAGGCTGCCTGCTGGAGGATGGGAAGAGCTTGAAAAGGAACGGCGGGAGTGGTGGCCAACGGCAGTCTCTGCTCGTGAAACTGTTGATGGCCTTGGAATGGTTTTTTGTTGCGGAAGTTCCTGCCTCTTTGAGACGGAGGCTGGAAGTCTGGACGAGGGGGCCTACCGTGAGAGGAAGAAGCAGAGGCATCCCTTCCTTCAGCCTTGGCTGTCAGGGATGAAACATAGGTCGGATTGGCATTTTCCCCTTCTATGAAACGGTTGACCATGGCGATCAACTCCTGATAAGTCTCGGGTGCCTTGGTCGTTGCTTTAAACTTCAGAGGGCCTTCCCGGAGGCCGTGGATCAAGGCAACTTTGTAATAGTCGGGGTTCACATTCCTCACCCCCTGAATCTCTCTTTGAAAGCAATCAACGAATCGTGCCACCGATTCGTTATCCCTCTGCTTGATCTCAAATAGGGCAGCTGGCCCATTCTTCCTCTTCCTTGAGGTAGCAAACCTCAGCAGTAACTGGCTACGAAGCTCCGCAAAAGAAGAGATAGTGCCCGAAGGCAGCTCGTAGAACCATTCTCTCGCTTGCCCTTCGAGAGTGGTAACCAGCAACTTACACTTAATCGCATCTGAGAGGCATCTCAAAGCAACTGCCCCCTCAAATGCCTGGAGGTGAGAAACGGGATCTGTCGCTCCTGTATAGAATGGGATGCGAGGCTCCCTGAAGTTGCTCAGAGCTGATTCCCATCGAATTCGGTCAACAAAGGGAGACGGGGTGTCAAACTCTGCAGGATAGAAAGGGCGGACTGGAGCCGAGGAGTCCGCGGGCTCGGCGGACTGGCGATCAGCAAAGTGAAGTTGGCGGGCAGGAGTGCCCCTAGCAGCTTCTCTGAAGAACTCTCTGAAAGCAAACTCTTCCTCTTGAGGGCGCAGAGGGGCTGCGGTCTGAGCAGGGTTCCGAGGAGTTTCTGGCGACTGCCGAAGCGGAGTTCGGCGAGCTGGGGTCTGGCGGACTGGCGAGTTCGCTGGGTCCGCTGCGGCCTGAGGAGCAAGCCGCTGGGCCAGCGCGAGCAGAGCTTGGCTGATTGTGTCAAGACGCTGGTCGGTCTGCCGGCGAGACTGCTCGGCCTCAAGGCGAGCTTGTTCAATCGCGTCCCAAAGGGAGTCTTCTGAAGAGCTGGAGCGGTCTGAAGAGCGGGCTCTGCGGTCTGACATCTTGCGTCCGCTGATTTCAAAACACTACTCGGATCTGAAGGTCGCGTGTTAACTGTTGATGCACGAAAACACAAGGGGGGTCGAGCACAAAAAGCTAACTGTTCGAACACAGGGGAATAGGGAGACTGCGAGTAGCGATCTACTAAGCGGATGAGAGCTGGAAGAAGAGCAGGGCCGTGAACCACGACAACAACAGACTTCGCCCGTCGCGGCCTGAATGCCTCTCTTGCGACGGGCTTTCCCTTGATTGAAGAAGGATATAGTTACAAGTGAAAGGAAAAGACTGAGGGAAGCAGAGCAAGGGGGAGTCCGCAAGGCACAGGATTCGAGTCCGCAGCCTGTAACAAGTAGGCTCCTGGGTCCGAGTCAGCGTGCCTTGAGTGCACCACCTCCCCCCTATTTATAGGACAGGGGGCCTGCCCAAACGGGCAGGGCTAAAATAACCGGCTGCCCGGGGTACAGGAGAACCGGGCAGCGGTGACGGGAAGCAAAAAGAAAGAACACGCCAGTCCATACAGAAGTGGCAGACTGGGCTCGCGAGCTGGAGCTTACACTGCTGCTGGGTGCGCCCACTAGAGGGCGGCGGCCTGGGCGGACGAGATACTGCGTCCGCCGCTGGAGAACCTGTTACCCAAAGCGCCGGCGGACTGAGCGGACAGGTCCTTGTGTCCGCTGCTGGAGTATCACCCTTGGCGCCCGACTGGTGACAATGCCGGACTGGGCGGACGGACAAATCCTGTCCGCGCCTGCTGAATGGGGGGCTTTGGAATCTTGCAGTATGTTGCGGACTGAGGGGTTAACAGATGGAGTTCCTGGGGGACTATACATTCAAGATCCACTACGTGCATGGTAAAGGTAATGCGGTTGCGGATGCGTTGAGTCGCCGAGCCCCAGCTCAAGCCAATTGGCTGTCGATCCATGACGAGCGGTTGGTTCGGTAGTTGGAGGCATTGGAGATTGTTTGTGTAGATAAGCAAGCAAGTGCTGAAGCAGTACTGAATTGGACTGAAATTCAATATGACCTGGCTGATCGGATTCAACATGCATTGGATTTGGATGACCACATACAACAGTTCATGGTAGAGGCTCTGGATGGGTCAAATTCCCAATTCGTTGTGGAGGACGGATTGCTTTGGAAAGACGGTCGTCTATGCGTCCCAAGTGTGGGCAATTTGCGGGTGGAATTGTTGTACGAGGCACATCATACCAAGTACTCGATTCACCCGGGGAGCACGAAGATGTACCGCGATGTAAAGAAACTGTTTTGGTGGCCGTGTTTGAAGAAGGATGTGGTACTCTATGTGGCGAAGTGCCAAACTTGTGCCTTGGTGAAGGCGGAGTGCCAAAAGCCGGGAGGATTTCTGAAGTCCTTGTCTATTCCAGAGTGGAAATTCGATGACATCTCTATGGACTTTATGCACGGGTTGCCAAGGTCGCAAAAGGGGAACGACGCTATTTGGGTGGTCGTAGATCGGCTAACGAAGGTGTCACATTTCATTCCGCATAGGAAGGATGATCCGGTGGAGAAGTTGGCAAAACTATATGTGGATAATATAGTACGGCTTCACGGTGTGTCCCGTAGCATCGTGAGTGACCGAGATGGGCGGTTCACATCCAATGATTGAAGGCTAGTGCAGCAAATGTTGGGAACAAAATTAAAATTCAGCACAGCCTTTCATCCGCAAACGGATGGGCAGACCGAGAGGGTCAATAGAACTATGGAAGACATGCTCCGCAAGTGTGTCTTGGACTTTGGAAAGCAATGGGAAGACCATCTTTATTTGGTGGAATTTGCATAAAATAATAGCTGCCAGGCGAGTATTCAAATGGCGCCCTTCGAGGCCCTTTATGGTAGAAAATGTCGCACGCCGTTGTCCTGGTTGGAAACGGGTGAGTCAAAGTTGTATAAACTACAAAATCCGCCTAAAATCTGCTCCTAATTTTTTTAAGCTCCTGGCTCTATGTGGAATTTATAGCAATTTTTCTGGAGAGTCACACACCTAGGTTACGCCTGTTACTAGGGGGCGTGGTAGTGATGGGAGGTTAAAACTCCAAAAATTATTTAGGACACGCGGCGCCCCGGGCGGTTTATTTAGAAAGTTCGGATTTGGTTTTATTTAGGAAGACGAGGAGCGCGGATTTATTATTTGGATATAAAACAGTTGAAATCGAGTTTTAACGAAAGGATACAAGTGCACCTATCGCGTGTAGTACATGATATTCCGGTGAGGAATATTGGGGCCGTATTGTTCTCAGGGTCGGGTTGATTATTTCTACTCTTCCCTGGAGGGGACTATTATTTTACAGAAAATTATCTTGTCGTGATATTATTTATATATATAAAAGAGCAGAAAATAAAAGCATTAAAGATGGAGCCGATGAATAACTTAGCACAACTGTATCTAAAAGAATTTGAACCAAAATAAACTTTTAATAAAAGAGATCCTAAATTTCAAATTAATTAAGGCGGAGACTTGGCGATGGAGGTTCTACAAACATGAGCTCACCAATCTCTAGGACTATCGCTCACCTAAACATTAAGACTATTTGACCGAGCTCTCATCTGACGAAGGATTTCTCTTAATGCCCGCATTATGCTAAGAACCCTGCTATTGGGTGGGGAACCCAATCCGGTAGAATTCCGCGCCTCCTCTCTCGAGGGTTAGTGCAGAACTCCATTTAACAAGGGGTGATCGGTCCATACGCATGGCCTCTCGGCTAGCTAGCGTATGGACTACGGAAATAGAGCCCACACATTGATATGTGGTTCTACGCGTCGTAAAACCGGGGCAATCCTTAAGTAATTTAATTAATTAGAAAAACAGAACCTCGCCGAACGGTAGAAGTTACCGACGAGCGGTAACTGTGAATTAATTGGACAGAGCTCTTGGGAAGTTATCGCCTCACGCTAGTCATATCACGCGCGCTAGCGCAAGGAATTAATTTGGCTTGGCTCTCGAGAAACAACCTACCGCCAGACGACAGTAGTTACCGCTCTGCGCTAGCCGCTTGAAGAATATCTTTCGACGAACGCCATACAGGACCTTTCGATAAATTCCCAAAAGCCTTTCTCGAGAAACGACCTACTGCTAGGCGCTAGCAGTACCGCATCGCGGTAGCTATTCGACGAATGCTGAGATGCCACTCGACGACTCGACATGACTGCTCCGATTCATCGTGCTCCATATTACCGTGCGGCGGTAGCAGTAACCGCACGGCGCTAGTAATGATTAAATGACAAATATTCATTTTAAATGGCATTCCATATTTGGACGATAGCTGGCACAACAAGCGCGCGAACCTACCGCCGGGCGCTAGTCTTACCGCCGGCGGTAGTATATTTTTATGGAGAATTATAAAATGCCGCCTTGGTTTCTGTGCCTGATATCAGAAGAAAAAAAGGAAGGGAGTTCGTGAATTCTAGCATTCAGCCGCTCCTCCTTGCTCTTTGTTCAACAAGTCTCCGTCGAAGGAGAAGACAGTTATCTCCCTCTCACTCGTGATCAAAAAACTCCGACGATCCAAGATCTACATCGAATATGAATAGCCGACCGGTTGCCATCAATTGGAGATCTCAAGCACCGGCCGAGTATTGTTCTACGGAGAAGTCTTCAAGATGGAGAACTTCATCCTTTTAAATATTTACATCTCATATTCCTGTAATTTTTTTGTCTTTTCTAAATCTTGTGGAGAGGAAAATCGATCTGTAAGGGTCGTTGGAATCCGGGTAGGACTCCGTGGGAAATAGTCCTGGGGATAAGGACGTCTAGATCAGGATGATCTAGCGGGGCTCTAAGACCCTTCCTTGTGTGGACGTGAAGAGCTAACTCGAAGACTTTTCTTTGGAATGAAAAGGTGAGAACCAACCGGTCCGTGGAGCGGGTTGGTATAGAAACCAAAAGATTATTTCTACTCATCGCCTCGATCTCCGGCGTCACAGAGTTCACCTTTTTTGTACTAATCTAGAAATATTGTTTTTTTGAAATTATGCAATGAAATCTTTTATTTCTGTGTTGATAATTTTTGGATGTGTGTTGTGACTACATAGAGAGTTTATGTGTTAGTCGGGGTGGACTTAGATCTGCTCAGGGAAATGAGTTCATAGACTTACCACCGCGCATTAGCTATCTAATGACCCGTAGTAGCTTCTAGAACTCGAATTCCTGGAAAGAAATATTTTTAAATTCTTCTTAATGCTCCAAAGCTTATTCACCCCACCCCTCACCCCCATCTAAGGTTGGCCACATGTTCCAACAAGTGGTATCAGAGCCAGGTTAATTCAAAAATCGCCAACTCTGTTCACGCATTTAATGAGGGACAAGGTGTAAGTAGACCTCCACTGTTTATGGGAAGTGACTATAGTCATTGGAGAACACACATGAGAATCTTTCTGATGACATAAAGAATGGACGTATTGGCCCTGATAGAGACAAAGTACACTGCTCCCACTACCACAGCTGGTGATAAAGTCTTAGATAAACCAAATGATAAGTGGGATGACGCAGACAAGCTGAAATGTACGAATAATGCCAAGGCTATGAACTCGTTATTTTGCGTCTTGGACAAAACTGAATTCAATAGGATATGTAACTGCTAGACTACTTATGATATATGGCGTCTTCTTGACTCACTCATGAAGGTACCTTGCAGGTGAAGGAGTTGAAGCTGTTCTGGCTTGAATCTGAATATGAATAGTTCCAGATGGAGATCAACGAGGATGTGGACAGCATGTTTTATAAAGATCGTCAATGCCTCAAGATCTCTTGAAAGAACTTTCTAAATGGTGACCTAGTGAGGAAGATCCTGCGATCTCTGCCTCCTCGCTTCAACCCGAAGGTGACAACTATTGTTGAGTCTCATGAGATTAACACCCTGGAGATAGAGAGCCTCATCGACAATCTGAAGAGACACTAACTTGAATTGAAGATTCAAGTAGAGGAATATCCCAGGGAAGGAAAGAAGAAGGGACTGACATTGAAGGCCTCAGAGTAGAGAGAAACTGTAAAAGAGTCCGAGGAAGATGAAGAGGAGAGCCTCTACGTTCGGGAATTCTAAAAGTTCATGAAGAATCCCAAGAATCAAGGACAATTCAAGAAATTTATGAAGAGAGGAGCTGGAGAAGGCAAAAGGTGGAACAAGCCATCGAAAGATATGGAAAGCAATGATGAGAAGTCACAGCCGGAGTTCTATCACTGCCACAAGCATGGGCAGCTAAATATGGAATGCCCAAGACTCCAGAAGAAGGAAAAAGAAAAGGAGAGCAGGAACAAAGGGAAGAAGAAGGTGCTGAAGGCGCTCACCTAGGATGAGGATGGCTGTGATGAATCAAGCACCACAGACTCTAGAAGTGAAGAGGAGGCAAATTTATGTCTCATGGGGAAGGATCAAGAAGAATCTGACGATGAGTCTAGTGTCCAGAGCGATACTGAGGTAACTCCACCTACTTATACTGAACTTCTTGAAATTTATGCAAATCTAGTTGATAAATTAGAAAGTGTTATCTCTGAGAAAAAGAGCTTGAGAGGTGAAAACAAGGAAATCAAAAAGGAGTTGGAAGAATTAAAAAGTGAAGTTATTAGAACTGGCAAAGAGAAGATCGAATGTCTAGAGTGTTCTCACTCGATGACAGTGATCGAGGAACTAAAGGCAAGTCTCTCCAAGACAACATTGAGAACAACTAGTCTCATCAATGAAAAGAATGTCTTGGAGAAAAGACTTCAAATGTCTCTAGTCAAGATATTGGAGGGAAAAAAGCAATTTTCCAATCGATGTGTAATGTTGGTTACTGAGAACACCACACTGAAGGCGAGGATTCATGATCTCAACTATGCTGTCCAAAAATTCGGAATAGGCCAAAAATCTTCGGATATGCTTTTTGGAGCGCAGTGTCATGGATCTGGGATGTTTTTATTAGGATATGTGAGTCCAACATCACCAACGAGCGGGAATCACTATCACTCCAAGCCTAAATCCAACGTAAATATATCTAAAGATATTGTTAAGAATTTTTGAAGGCTATCCCCATCATCAAGCAAGAGCTATAGCAAACCGATAAAGATAGTGTCTACTGCTTACATTGTTTGTGCAAACTATCATAAGTTTGGTCACACTTCTGGCTCCTGCCTGAGGAAAGGCGCTGAAAAGAATTTGTAAGTCTGGCTGCCAAAGTCTTCTACCTATCATATGGGTGGGACAACTTGGGTAACCAGATCTTTACCCTCATCTTCTTTTTAGGTCTGTTGGTAGGCTAAGGACATAAGTAATGTGTGGTACTTGGACTCTGGTTGCTCCAAGCACATGACGGGAGATAAAGACAAGTTCCTTAGAGTGGAGAAGAAGTAGGGTGTCATGGTGACCTTTGGGGACAACAACAAAGTATGGATACTTGGAAGCGACACTATAGATAATATGGCATTCTCGATTTCAATTGTGTTATATGTGGATGGACTTAAGCATAATCTCATCTTTATTAGCCAACTGTGTGATAAAGGTCTAAATGTCTTATTTGAGTCATCTACAAACAATTTCAAGATTATTGATGCCAAAACTTCAAGTGTATTACTTGTAGCTCACATAAATCATAATGTGTACACTGTTAGTTTTGATGATATTTTTGCATCTAATTTGAAATGCCTAGTTACTAATAATGAGGAATTAGACCTTTGACATAGGAGACTAGGACATACTGGTAGCAAGCTTATTGTAAAATTATCGGAAAAAACTTGTTAGGGGACTTCCCGATCTAAGAGGTAGTTTAAATGTCTTATGTGGTCTGTGTCAAAAGGGTAAATTTGTTAAAACATCTTTCAAAAACAAAACTTAAGTTTCCATATCTAGACCACTCGAACTCATTCACATGGAGTTGTTTGGACTTCTAAGTACGTGTTATCTAGGTGGAAAACAATACACCTTCGTTATCATATATGATTATTCACGTTATTGTTGAACGGTATTACTAGTAAATAAATCTGACACCTTTAGCGAATTCTCCAATCTCTGCACGCTACTTCAAAATGAGATTGAGCTAAAGATAAAACGTATTAGATCAGATCTTGGAGGGGAGTTTGAGAATGAGGACTTCTCAAACTTGTGTGACACTTTAGGGATTAAGCACAAATTCTCTGCCCCTCGCACTCCACAACAGAACGGGATTGTAGAAAGGAAGAATCGCAATCTCCAAGAATTAGCCCGCACTATGCTCACCGAGTTCGGCTTACCACGATCTTTTTGGGCTGAAGCGATTAACACGACAAGCTACATTGTTGTAACTCTAGTTTTGATTTGGGTAAGGAACACTATTAGGAATCTTAGATTGACCCACCATGTATAGTCATGGGTCATAGGACCTCTTTCCAGGACAGGTCATTCAGAAGGACTCTCCAGCATTGCAAAAAAGAATTCCAAGAAATGCAGTTAAGACAAAGGCAGAAACTCAGATCGACGATCGTCGAACGCAGTTCGACAAACGGCGATCTCCGGTCGATGAATTTTGAGTTGCTTCTCTGAACTCAGGTCCACGATCTCTAGACTCAAGCAAGGCTGTGTCGAGACCATCACAGCAACTTTGTCTACACTCAACAGTTCTCTGAGCTCGACGAACTACAAACTTCGGTCGATGAATGCAGGCAAGATATTCAGCTCGACGAATATAGCTGAGTTCGATGAATGTCGAACTCAGGTCAACGATTGATGCACTCGACGAAAGTTCAGGTCGACGATTGATGCACTCGACAAAAGTTCAGGTCGACGATTTCTGAGCAATCAGTAACAGTTGGCAGAAGTAATTGAGGAATAATTACAATCAATATTCTCAGTGAAAATAACCGTTCAAACGGACAGTTACAGTTGGATTAATTATTAATCAATTCCCAATGCATCTCCACTCTCGGGAATGTTTCTCTTCCGCCATCAAGGCCAAGGATTTTGAATGTCTGAATATATACAGAGAAAGAGAACAAGAAAAAGATAGAGACACAAGATACAGAGAGAAAGAAGAACAGTAATAAACACAAACGGCAATATCACTACAGCAATTAGCAGTCCTAAATCAGAGGAGACAGAGATCATAAGAAGAAGAAGAACATCCAATCACTATCAAGGGTCTTCTTCTTCCTCATTACTACAGGACAACTCAAGGACAATAAACCTCTTATCAGTCAGAAGTTCCTGAAGATTTCTCTGGTCCAGGCCTGAAGATTGAAGGCCTATCACCCTGTAGCAGAGCTCCAGTTATCTATGAACCTTTCTACATCTCAGGGGGAGCAAATCTGCTAACATCAATATCCACATAGTCTTCTTAGTTGCTTTGAGAAAGAGAAGGTTTCCATCACTCTCTCACCACCTCCTGTATAAAGGGTTGTCATCTCCCTTCAAAAGTGATTCCTGGTTGCAAGTCTCCTTATCAAAAGACTTGAGTTGGTTTTTGGGGACCTGATCAAAAACCCATTGGTGGCAGTCACCTGATCAAAAACCTGAGTGGATTCCTACCAGGGTGGTAGAAGAGTGGACTACCTAGATTTGGGGAACCACTATAAATTTCCTTGTGTCTTCTGCGTTGCTTGATCTGCCTCTTTGTTTATTTTGTGTTGTGACTCAATTCTAGTATTTTGTTAAGATCTATCCTCTTTCAATTGGTATCAAAGCGAGGTTGGTTAAAATACCATACCTTAGTTGGTTGTATTGGTTGTATAGGGTAACACCTGAACCAAAAAATCCTTTGATAGATCTTAAATATCTTTAGTTTTATCATGACACAAATTACAGATTTTTCAAGCACCAGACTGCCCATGTGCAATCTAGATATGCTTGCACTATGGAAGACAAGAATTAGATTTTATATGGACTCCTTTGATGAAAACATCTTTCAATCTATTTTGTCAGGACTCATTTTACTACCTGCAGCCTCAGATGCCCAGAAAAAGATGAAGATTGCTGATGCACATACAATGAACATTCTGGCCCAATCAATGCCTGATGATATTTTTGAAGAACTTGTTGAATGTTCTTCTGTAAAAGAGATGTGGGACTCCCTCACAGCTTTGGCTGCTGGATCAGCTAAAGAAAAAATAATTGAAGCTGAATCCTGGAGTGATAAAGAAGAAGCAAGAGCAAGCGAATTTTGCCTAATGACAATAGATGCTTCTCGCAGCAGATATGCTGAAGAATCTGAAGAACCAGAGTGTGAATCAGAAGAAGAAGATCTGGTGATCTTTACCCTTGACCTTTCATCAGGTATAAATCTTCAGAAAATCTTAGTTCAAAGTAAGTCATCGAACGGAGATCGACGAAATCAATCCTATTCGTTGAACTCAAATCGACGATCTCTGAACAAAGATTTTGATTTCAATTGTTCAGGAATCTATAATCGACAAAATCAATACTATTCGTCGAATAGAGATCGACGAAAATGGATCACAAAAAACAATTATTATCATTCTGTGAACAGAGATCAACGATCTCAATATCATTCGTCGAACTCAGATCGACGAAAATATTTTTCGTCGAACTCAGAATTTCAAAACAGAATTTTTTATTCTTTTATTTCCGATTATTTTAAAAGAGAACCAGGACCCAAGGTTGTTTGGGTCCAGAACTCCTAACATCTCCTTGCAGGAAAAGATTTCAGTCCAGCAAATTTATAGGATATCAGTGGCTGTTGGATTTGGTCAAGGAAATGCAAATAGGGGGAGATTATTTGTTTTACCACAGAGGAATAAAGGCTATGCAAATAGGGGAGATGCCTATAAATGAAGCTGCAGAAATTCTAGCAGCAGCAACAACAACAGATTATAAAGCTGCAGATTTGGGCAAGGATCAACAACAACAACAACAACAAATTATCTTGATCCAGATTTAGGGAGATTGTATTTAATTGCTTTGTATTTTATTTTGTTTTGAATGTAAATAGTGTCCCCACCCAAATAGGGGGAGATTGTTGGAACCATAGTTTTGATTTGGGTAAGAAACACTATTAGGACTCTTAGATTGACCCATCATGTATAGTCATGGGTCATAGGACCTCTTTCCAGGACAGGTCATTCAGAAGGACTCTCCAGCATTGCAGAAAAGAAGTCCAAGAAATGCAGTTAAGATAAAGGCAGAAACTCAGATCGACGATCGTCGAACGCAGTTCGACAAACGGCGATCTTCGGTCGACGAATTCTGAGGTGCTTCTTTGAACTCAGGTCGACGATCTCTAGACTGAAGCAAGGCTGTGTCGACACCATCACAGCAACTGTGTCGACACTCAATAGTTCTCTGAGCTCGACGAACTACAAGCTCCGGTCGACGAATGCAGACAAGATATTCAGCTCGACGAATCTAGCTGAGTTCGACGAATGTCAAACTCAGGTCGACGATTGATGCACTCGACGAAAGTTCAGGTCGACGATTGATGCACTCGACGAAAGTTCAGGTTGACGATTTCTGAGCAATCAGTAACAGTTGGCAGAAGTAATTGAGGAATAATTACAGTCAATATTCTCAGTGAAAATTGCCGTTCAAATGCACAGTTACAGTTGGATTAATTATAAATCAATTCCCAATGCATCTCCACTCTCGGTAATGTTTCTCTTCCGTCATCAAGGCCAAGGATTTTGAATGTCTGAATATATACAGAGAAAGAGAACATGAAAAATATAGAGACACAAGATATAGAGAAAAAGAAGAACATTAATAAACACAAAGGGCAATATCACTACAACAATTAGCAGCCCTAGAACAGAGGATACAGAGATCATAAGAAGAAGAAGAACATCCAATCAATATCAAGAGTCTTCTTCTTCCTCATTACTACAGGACAACTTCAAGGACAACAAACCTCTTATCAGTCAGAAGTTCCTGAAGATTTCTCTTGTCCAGGCCTGAAGATTGAAGGCCTATTACCCTGTAGCAGAGCTCCAGTTTTCCCTGAACCTTTCTACATCTCAGGGGGAACAAATCTGCTAACATCAATATCCACATAGTCTTCACAGTTGCTTTGAGAAAGAGAAGATTTCCATCACTCTCTCACCACCTCCTGTTTAAAGGGTTGTCATCTACCTTCAAAAGTGATTCCTGGTTGCAAGTCTCCTTATCAAAAGACTTGAGTTGGTTTTTGGGGACCTGATCAAAAACCCATTGGTGGCAGTCACCTGATCAAAAACCTGAGTGGATTCCTACCATGTGGTAGAAGAGTGGACTACCCAGATTTGGGGAACCACTATAAATTTCCTTGTGTCTTCTGTGTTGCTTGATCTGCCTCTTTGTTTATTTTGTTTGTTATTTTATGCTATGACTCAACTCTAGTATTTTGTTAAGATCTATCCTCTTTCATACATGATGGACCGAGTCAAGCTTCGTTCACTTTTAAAGCGAAGTCCATATGAACTGTATTTCGAAAATAAACCCTCCGTTTCAAATTTTAGGGTCTTTGATTGCCCATGCTACATTCTAAACACTAAAGATCATCTAGGAAAATTTGATGAAAAATCTGATCCAGGAATATTCTTAGGATACTTGAGCAAGAGTCGGCTCATGTGCATATCAATGAAAATTCCCCATCTAATGGGCCCAAGACGAGTGAAGAGGATGTTGAAGATAGTGTGCCAATAGGGGATGAGGGTGAGGAGAGAATCGTGGAGAGTGAAACTCAAATTCTTGAACAACGATATAGGCCTCCTAGTAACTTGACTTTTTCAAAGCAACATCCTCGTGATTTAGTCATAGGAGAGCCATCACATGGAGTTAGAACTCGGTCCGCACTCCTTGACTCATTCTTAAACTTGTGTTTCCTATCTGATATTGGACCCAAGAATGTTTCAGAAGCCTTAAAAGATGAATCATGGTTCTTGGCGATGAATGAGGAGCTGAGCCAATTTTAGCGAAGTAAAGTGTGGGTTTTAGTGGAACGTCTGGATAACCATCCAGTCATAGGCTTAAAATGGTCGTTCAAAAATAAACTTGACGGTGAGTCTAGGATAATGAGAAATAAAGCTAGATTGGTAGCTCAAGGGTATTCTCAGATAGAGGGTGTGGATTTTGAGGAGTCATTTGCCCTGGTTGCTCGTCTTCAGTCCATTCGTATGTTTTTGGCATTTGCAAGTTACAAGCAAATTAGATTGTACCAAATGGATTTCAAGTGTGCTTTCTTAAATGGATATATTAAAGAAGAGGTATATATCGAGCAACCTCCCGGTTTCATGAATGATGCCTACCCACACCACTTATACAAGTTACTGAAGGCCCTATATGGATTGAAGCAGGCACCCCGTGCCTGGTATGATAGGCTCACTACTTTTCTCTTAGATTATGGCTTTAGGATGGGTAGTGCGGACACAACCTTATTTGTAAAGACCAAGAATCCCGATCTAATTATCTTATAAATCTATGTGGATAATATCATTTTTGGGGCCACGAATGAAAAGATGTGTGAAGAAATTGTCACCTTAATGAAATTCGAAATTGGAATGAGCCTAGTAGGAGAACTAACATACTTCCTAGGATTTCAGATTTCTCAATACAAAGACGGGATTTGCATAATTCAATCAAAATATGTCAAAGATATGCTTGTGCGTTTTGGGTATGAGAATTTGAAATAAGTCAAAACTCCTATGAGTGCTTCTCTTAAATTGGGAAAAGATGAAAGTGGCATTTCCATCGACCAGACCGTATTTAGATGTATGATAGGGTCATTTCTATATTTGAGTGCCTCTAGGCCCGATATCACATTCGCGGTGTCTCTTTGCGCTAGATATCATTCCGACCCTAAGGAGTCACACTTAAAAGCCATAAAGCACATTTTTAGGTATCTGATTGACACACAAAACCTTGGACTTTGGTACACACATACCACTTATTTTACACTTCACAGGTATTCCGACTCGGATTATGCCGGATGCTCACTTGATCGCAAGAGCACAAGTGGTACATGTCACTTTCTGGGGCCTGCATTAGTTTCCTGGTCATGTAGAAAACAGAACTCTGTTGCATTTTCAACCGCTGAGGCCGAATATATTGCCTTAGGAAGTTGTTGCGCACAAGCACTATGGATCTCTCAAACATTATGAAAGAAATTGTACCTAATCGCCTAGAGGGGGGGGGTGAATAAGTGACTTAATCTTTTTAAAACTTTTTAGGCAGATTGCAGATTATATCACAGCTTTATAACTAATTCTACACAACAGTCAATCAGCAATCACAGCAATCAATCAAGCACACAGTGAACACACAAATTTATAGTTGTTCCCCAGGGTTTGGGTACATCCACTTTCCCCCTTCTCCTATCTAGTAGTGTACTAGATTCGGCCAAACTCCTCCACTATCTCAGATCCTCAGATCTTACACTCAAAACCTCAAACAGGTTCCTACAGCTCAGGCCCAAGGCCTTACAACTCAGTCTTCTTCAAAGACCTATACTCAGCTTCTTCACAAAGCCTACACTCAGCCACAAGGCCTACACTCAGCCACAACAGGCCTACACTTAGAGAAATAGATCTCCTACACTCAGGCACACAGGCCCTACCACTCAGCTTTTATAATTACAGACTTACAACTCAGATCCCTAAGGATCCTACAAGAAATATAGAATAAAAAGAATATTCCTACAACTCAGAGAAAAGAGAGAAGAGTTGATAGGTTCTTGATGAGTTCTTGGAAGAACTTTGCTGAGAACAATCTCACTTGGCTTTTCTTCAAAGCTTCTTGAATGTAGAACACAATAGGATTGATTCTCTACAGCTGATCTTCAATCACTACAACTTAAGATTCAGAACTAGGTCTGAACCCTTCTTCACAGCCTGGTTCCAACGGCTGTCTTCTTGGATGAAGCTCTCTCTCTCCAACTACTTAGATCTTCACTTGATTCTTCAATGAATAGCTAGATCTTCTTTTCTTTTTCAATCACTTGATCTTCTATTTCTGTAGACTGTATAAGCCTATATATAGGCCTTCTTCATGGTGACCGGCTGGTCCGGTTCCTAACTGATTTCAGACAACTCTGACAGGTGCAGTAGACCGGCTGGAATAGCAGCTGTCAAGTCATTCAGTCAGTTCTTAAAATATCTGTAACTGTCTGAAAGTGTCGAGACAGTCTGTCTTTAAGTGTCGACACTTATAGACCAAGTGTCGACACAAGTAGACTAAGTATCGACACTAGCCTTCAAGGTGTCGACACAACTTCTTGTGTTGTAGAATTTATATCTCGACACAGCTTCTTCAATATGTATCGACACTGATATTGAGTGTAGACACAACTCTTTGTTCTTCAGTACTTTGTTGAATTCTTGTAAGTGTCAACACAACTCCTTTGTGTCGACACATCTTCTTGTGTTGAACTTGTTCAGTGTCGACGCATCTTCTTGGTGTCGACACATGCCTTCTGTGTTGATACTTGCTGAGTGTCGACACAGCTCCTTGTGTCAACACATTCTTCTTCTGTTGAGACTTTGGCTGAGTGTCGACACATCTTTTTTGTGTCGACACTTGTACTTAGAATTTTTGGTTGAACTATGCTGAGTGTCGACACAGTCTCGTAGTATCGACACTTTCTTCATGTGTTGAGTATTCTGCTGAGTGTCGACACATTCTTTATTATGTCGACACTTATACTTAGACTCTGCTGACTTTTGCTGAGTGTCGACACAGCCTCCAAGTGTCGACACTTTCTGATGTAGACACAATTCCTCTGGGTGTCGACACTGCTTCTAAGTGTCGACACTTCTTCACTGGACTTTTCTTCATTGAGTGTCGACACAGCCTTCATGTGTCGACACTTTCTGTCTGGTGTCGACTCTGCATCCCGGGTGTCGACACAATCACTCCGAGTGTCGACACTGCTTGTCTGGGTAACGATTCTCTACTTGAGCATGTGAAACTCTTTCTTTCCGCATGGGGAATCCCGCTCCCGCAAGTGTGCGGTGAGTGTGTGGTGTTCCTTGGGGTTGATGTGAATAGTCCCCCTTGTGTTGTATATAGAGTCCGGAATCATAAGTATGGGCATATGCATTGTGTGTGAAGCCTATCCGGACGTGTATTGTCTGGATCAGTGATGTTGCATTTGATATGTTTTGTCGGAGAAGACTCCGTGCTTTGGGTTTTTCGGGTTTCTATGCGGTAGATTGCAGCAGGGATCCTTGGAGGTTAGCTTCAAGGCACACCCGGAAAACTGAGCGGAAACGTGTTCTTCTAACTTGGCGGTCTGGCAACCGGCCTTGATCATAACTGGGTTATGAGATTATTTGGAAAATTTTGGGATCCGAGAGAAGCTTGGCCCGCACGTAGGACTTAAATTGTATATGCGGCGTGAGCAACGGGCAAGTGGAATTGTACCTAGGCTATGTGGAACGGTGCGAGAATCTGAAAAGGGCACTGGCCGTTGGCATAGTCGGGAGCCTTAGACTAGACAGGGTCAAAAATGCTAAAATGCTCACTTGGTTGCCATCTTTGGGATGGTGGTGAAGACACTGATATGTCAGGATTCACCGTTAATGCGCCCTGAGTACACGGGGTGTTTGGCCGTGCGAGCCTACACCTGTGGCATAGTATAATTGCGCTTTATTATTTTATTGGGCTAATATTATGTAGGGAAAGATCACGGTCATCCCGAGTTAGGGGCGGGGTCATTATAATTTGGTTGGTTTTGGCTGACCGTTGCTTTGTTTGCCACCGTGCGGTGGAATGTGCTTGCAGGTGCTGCGGAGCCGAGTACCAAATAGCGGGCTGGAGCCCATGTCGCTGTGCTGGCCCTAGAAGGCCAAAGCGAATAGTTGTACTTTACTTTTGTCACGTTTGGCCGGACTGCGAGTCGATGTATGGAAAACACTATTTATTAAGTGAACTATTGTAAGGCCATAAGGCCATGTTTCCTTTTCAGTGTATTTGGTTTTCATTCCAGTGTTGTGGTTGTGGACATTCATGAATAATGGATTTAAGTTTTGGGTTCTTTCAACTTTAAAAGCTTCCGCTAGAATGCTCTGTGTTTGGACGAGTAGTCTTAATTGGATAGTTTGAATATTCTTATGTAACCCTTTCGACTGTCTGTGGTATATGGCGTCGGGTTCCAGCTGAACCTTCTGTTATATGCCAAGCGACGGATGGGGGTGTTACATCCTTCTTCAGTCGTGGCCACCAGAACAATTTCTTCACATTGCGGGACATCTTCGTGTTCTCTGGATGAATCGTGTACTTGGTATTATTTGCCTCGTACAACAATTCCACCCGCAAAGTGCCCACATTTGGGACGCACAGACGACCGTCTTTCCAAAGCAATCCGTCCACAACCTTATATTGGGAATTTGACCCATCCAGAGCCTCAACCATGAGCTGCTTCATGCTGCTATCCACATCCAAAGCCTACCGAATCCGATCAGCCAGGTCATACTGAACTTTCATCCAGTTCAATAGCGCTTCAGCACTCGACTGTTTGTCTATGCAAGAGATCTCCAACGCCTCCAACTCCCGAACCAACTGCTCGTCATGGACCGAGACCCAATTGTCTTGAGCCGGGGTCCGGTGACCCAACGTGACTGCAACTGCATTTCCTTTACCCGGCACGTAGTGGATCTTGAATGTGTAGTCCCCCAGGAACTCCATCCATCTACGCTGCCGCAAGTTCAGATCTTTCTGATCCAACAAAAATTACAGGCTCTAATGGTCGGTATAGATATCGACCCTTACCCCATACAAGTAGTGCCTCCACAGCTTCAAGGTAAAAATCACGACTGCTAACTCCAAGTCATAGACCGGATAATTCCTCTCGTGTACTTTCTGCTGTCTTGAGCCATACGCTATAACGCTTCCATGTTGTAGTAGCACGCAACCCAAACCACTGTCTGAAGCATTATTGAAAATTTCAAAGCCTTCGGTCCCACTCGACGAACTCAGCACAGGCACCGTAGTCAACCGACACTTCAACTCCTCAAAAGCTCGCATGCACACCGACGTCCAAACGAACTTCTGCTCCTTCCTCGTCAAAGTAGTGAGAGATAACGCTATCCGCAAGAAAACTCCGGAGTTCCGCTACCATAGAAGCACAGGCAACTCTCGTATCGCAACAATCTTCGCCGGATCCACCGCAATGCCCTCTCCACTTACTATATTACCAAGGAACGCCACTGAGAACAACCAAAACTCGTATTTTGAGAACTTGGCGTACAATTGATTCCTCCTCAGCGTCTCCAAAACCAAGTGAAGATGCTTGAAGTGATCTTCCTCACTCTGCGAGTACACTAAAATTTCATCGATGAAGACGATCACAAAATGGTCCAAGTACTCCCTGAAAGTCATGTTCATCAAATCCCTGAACACTGATGGCGCATTCGTTAGCCCAAACGGCATGACCGTAAACTTGTAATGTTTGTATCTCGTACTGAACGCTGTCATAAGGATATCACTCTCCCTTGTTCTCAGCTGATGGTAACCGGACTTAAGATCCAACTTAGAATACACCGTCGACCCGACTAACTGATCAAATAGATCATCATTCCTTGGGATCGGGTACTTGTTCTTTTCCGTTAGCTTGTTCAGCTTCCGATAATCAATACAGAGTCTCAAGCTCTCGTTCTTTTTCTTAACAAAGAGGACATGTGCGCTCCAAGACAACGAACTCGGACGCACATAACCTTGCTCCAATAACTCTTATAGTTGAACCTTTAGCTCTGCCATTTCCTTAGGTCCTAGCCGATACGGAGAGTGTGACACAGGTTTCGAACCTAGCACTAGCTCAATCATGAAATCTATCTCCCGTTGAGGCGGGGCTCCAGGAATATCAGTAGGGAACACATTAGGGTACTCAACTACCACTGAAATACTATCCATCGTAGGCTTAGGCTTTGCAAACTCCACTAGTGTAAAGAACAGCTCTGCACCAGCACGAACCGCCTTCACCACCTGAAGAGCAGACATCAACGACTTGCTCGACCCTTTCAAGCCCGTGAAAGTCGTCTCACGACCTGTTCCTAGCTTAACTTCCTTGTGACCGCAGTTAATATAAGCTTGCTGCTCCGAGAGCCAGTCCATGCCAAATATTACGTAGAACTCCACCAGTGGTTGTAGCGACGCTAGCAAATGGAACTCCTGACTCCCAATAAGAATCTTAACGCCACAGATTCTCTCCGCGTGCATCGAACACTCATTGGGCAACAACACATCCAGTTTGTCCTTTTCCACCGAAGAAGGTACTCCGATGCACGATATGAATTCTTCGGACAAAAAGGAGTGTGAATCTCCCGCATCAAAGAGTGCTCTCGCCAGATTATCACAAATCAAAACAAATCTTAAACAAGCAGTGGTAAGGTAACACGCGCATAACAAGTATTTAAAATTTAACTTGCCATAAATTAAATCGTACATGTCACCACATTCACTGGTTTGATGGCTTCATGTTGGCCAAGATTATAAACTCTCAGTTGAGCCGGAGCGTAATGGGACGTGGTTGACACTACCGCCTTGCCCTTCTCTTCATAAGTTGCTCCCGGCTTCCTCTCATACTTGAGACGTCTTCTCCAGTAGTCTCGGGCAAAGTGCCCCGGCTTTCCACAAGTAAAACATGCACCTGGGGTCTGACCCGTAGTCGCCCCAGAAGCACCGGAAGAAGGAGCTGGACCTGAAGTCCTAGCTTCTTAAAGAACTTACGGTACCCATACTTTGAGGTAGTCGGCACCTTGAACTCAGACTTCTTATCACAAAAGCTTTTCTTTGCTTGTACATTCTTCAAGTCCATCTCCAAAGACCGGGCCGTGTTGACCACGGTCAAGAAGCCCTGTGTCATCGGCCCTGAGAGTAGTAGCCTCAAGTCATCTCTCAGACCTTCATAGAAATGGTTCGTCTTATGCTCCTCATCTGCGAATGTGGAGCTAACATACCAACCCAACCGAGTAAACTCGTGGAGATACTCATCCACGCTACTCTCTCCTTGCACCAACCTTTGGAACTCATTCTCCAAAACTATCCTCTGCATCGAAGGAAGGTACCTTGCCAAGAATAGTCCCGAAAACTATTCCATTGGGACGTCCGTGAGTTGTCTCCCCCTCAAGTTATGGAGTTCCAAACCTTCCCACCACAACCTAGCATCACCATCCAGAAGGAACATAACTATATTGGTCATCTGCCACTACTCCGTTTCAGTAGCTGTCAGGACTCTCTTCACTCGGGAGAGCTAGTCTTCAGCTTGAGATGGGGTTCCCAACCCCGAGAACACAGGAGGATTAAAGCTCATAATGTGCTTGAGCTGCCTTTCATTTGCTTGCCTCGGCACCAAAGGCTCCACTACTACCTGCTCCACTCTTCTCGGTTCAACCCTTTACAGTGGTACCAACTCCATCGCAGGAGCGGGCTACTGCATTTGTCGTGCAGGCTGCGCATTGATCATGGAAAAAACCACTTCGGCAACTAATCGTATGGTTTCAGCCGAGGGAGGTGTTGCAGGAACATCATTTGGTGCACTACTAGCCTCAGAAACTTGGAGTTCTGATTTCCCAGCACCGCTTCTGGTCACCTATAGTTATACAAAACACCGTTAAGCGACCATACAAAATTGCAAAAAACAATTATAGGAACACGCAGGTTCCTCAAACACGTGTATTGTCATTCCTAAGTGGACATTCATGGTTTATTTTGATGTTATAACGATGACGGACACACAGGTGCTCACCACCCCTTAAAAAGAATTCGTCCACGAATTCATTTTAAGTCTGGCCGAAATCAGTAGTCTGATACCAAATTGTAACACCCCCTATCCGTCGCATAGCGTATAGCAGTAGGTCCGGCTAGGGCCCGACGCCATATACCACAGACAGACCGGGAGGTTACTCAATGGAAACCATCCAACCAATTTCCAACGTCCTACACAGCGTCATTCTAGCGGAAGTAAATTAAAGTTACAAGTTAAAGAACCCAACCAAACATGAATGTCCACTACTCAAAAACCCAATAGGAATGAAGTACAATACACAAGTACGATGGCCTTAAGGCCTTACATTTGTTTACTCAAATAATATGTTTTCCAAACCTCGGCATGCAGGCCGATCATATATGAATAAAACAAGTAAACACTCAATTTAGGCCTTTGAGGGCCGGCTCTGCAACCTTTGCTTTAGCCCGCTATTTAGCACTCGGCTCCGCAGCACCTGCAAGAAACAATCCACTGCACGGTTGCAAACAAAGGCAACAGTCAACTATGCTGACCAAATTATAATGATCCCACCCCCAACTCGGGGCGGCGATGCTCCTTCCCAGCACTTTGTTAGCATAATCCAGCAGTATAGTGTAATAACACAACAACACAGGCATAGGAACTCATGGCCACACACCCCATGCACTAAGGACACATTCTCGATGAACCGATCAACATCACGTCAGTTCAAGCCATAGACGCCTCGGTCTCACCACCGCCACAAGGACGGCCAAATCCCGTGAGCATTTAGGTCCTCTGGGACGATGTCACGTCAATTTAAGGCATAGACAACCCTAGACCTCATATCTATGCCAATGGCAAGTTCCACGTAGCTTTAGGTCGCTTGTACCGAACGACATAGACCGGGCACTGTTTCGCTATACCCGTTGCTCACACTATAACGTCAATTTAAGCCATATGCGCGGATTAGCTCCCCGAGTCCCAAATCGTTACATACAACATATAACCCAGTTATGTTCAGGTTGGCTCCCAGGCCACCAAGTTGGTAGAGTCTCTCATCTGCCCAGTTTTTCGGGTGCACCTTGGAGTTAATCCTCTAGGCTCCGTGTTGTAATCTACCGCATAGATAACCCGACAAACAATCATTTGTATGGAGTATTCTCCGGCCATTCAAGCAATGCAACATCACCGATCCAGACCAACTTGTACGGGTAGGCTTTGTTGAAATTTGTGAAGTGGAAGTGGTTGACGGGACAGGCAGGGCGGCCTGGGCAGACAGCGTTGGCGGACTAGGCGGACTGGGCGGACTGTTGTGTGCGGCCTGGGGGAAAGTCTAGTGGAAGCCAACTGTTCTTCTAAGCGGGTTATATGCAAGTAGTTCGCGGACTATGCGGCCTGGTATCTGCGGATAAGGTGCTGGCTGGTTGGTTTAGCAAAGGAGCGGCATAGCGGATAGAGGCTTGCGGACTGGTGTATTGCACAGTGGCCGCGTTGCAAGCTTGTGCTGATTGGTGTTTTGGCTCATGTTCGCGGGAAGCTTGCGGACTAGTGTGTCCGTGGTATGGGCTGTTGTGGACTGGGCTTAGAGCTTGGCTGAGGCCTTGTCGAGCTCTTGTGTTACAGCAGGTGTTTGCTGTGGAGGTCGGGCGGACTGGTGTGTGGAGTCCGGGAGATGGTTGCTGCGTTGGGCAGGTGTGCGAGTAGCCTGCGGACTGCTGGCGGTCTGTGTGCTAGGGTTTTTGGCGGACGGGAGTTTATGTCCGCCATGCTCGCATTGGCCTTTGATGGTTTTAGACTTGGTCACACTCTATACCAAGACCATGGTGTCCGCAGTATCCGCCAAGTCCGTTGTTGATCGGGCGGACTTACTTTTTGCCTTTGGTCGTGGACTTGTGGCGGATTGAGGCTTAAGTCTTGCGGACTGCCTCGGGTTTGTGTGGATAGCCATTGAAGGGGGTTGCTGTCCTGCAGTGGTCGGAGGCTTTGCGGGCTGGTGCCTTGTCCGCATAGCTTAGGCGGACTAAAGTGGGTTAGCCAATGTTGCCTTGCTCCTAGAGGTTTTCCATGGTATCCGGCTAAGTCCTTGCGGGCTCGGCGGACGGTGTTTTGCTATCGCGCGGGCTGGCGCGGTGTCGCTATCTCTTGGGCAGTGACCACACTCCTCACCTCGCCTATAAATAGGACCCCCCTGGCACATCTAAAATAACTTGAGTGAACAGTAAGTTGGGTTGGGCAATGAGCTGCGGTCTCAGTTTGTCTGTCTGCACGGATTGATTCAAGGCCGACGGTTTGCTGTGTGCAGGTCGCGCGGGTAGTTTCAAGGAGCCAGGAGTTTGGCTTTGACTTTGGTCAAGTACTTGGAAGTTGTGCGGTCTCTGCGGATTCAGCAGGAGGTCGCTCTGCGGCTTGTCAACTCTGTTTCAACTTTGCCAGCTTCAATAACCTGTCCGCCGGCTTCAGGCGGGTAAGCGGTGTGTTCCTCAGTTTAGCTTTAGCAGGAGACGAATAACGGTGTGTCCGCGCGGCCTCGCGGCTTCGGCGGACTCCGTGGCTATTCGGCGGATTGCAGCTTAAGTTCGGGCGCTCTCAGCGGACTCGGTGACCTCGACGACCTCGGCGGTCTCGGCGGACTCCGGTGCTGTCCGCTCGGCATGTTTTTTTGGTGCTTTCTGTTTACAGCTGTTTATACTAGCAAAATCATGTCTCGCTATGTATACCTCGTTTTGTAAAAAAGTGAATGTATAAAAGATCTGCTTGTGCTTCCATTGTTTGTTGGGATTAGCCTTGTTCCTTGGTTTTCCGCTGGTTCAACGTGAGAACTGGGTAGTGCCGAAGATATTAATTTGGCGTTTGGGCTACCTTGCTGACCACGCTGAGAAAATTTAACAGGCTTCAAACATCATGCCTATATCCATTCTCGATTACGGACTCTACATGTACACAACGGGAACTATTCATGTCTACCCGAAGGAACGCCTCAACTCACCGCAAACTCGTGATAGCGAGCTTCCTATGCAAAGGAAACGAGAGCTTCACATGATCAAGTAGAGAATCGTTACCCTAGCATTTTTCCTTGGCGCCATGGAAATGTATGCGAATGGAAAGCACCGCAATCTCCTTGCCTCCGTAGATCCGAAGTTGGCTCCCAATTTGGAGCTCCGAAACTCCGCCGGTATCCGGATCTAGCCTCCTTTCTTCTTCCTTGCTCTCCCTTCTCTCTAGACTTTTAGAAAGAGACTAAGTGAAAGAAGTGAGGGATTTGAAACCCTATTCCCGGGTATATCCTAGTAGGAACACCCCCAGCCGTTAGATCCCAAAATAAGGAAACAGGTGTTGCAATGGAAGGGAGCTTTGCAAGGGGTCTTGGCATTGAACTCTTAACGCCAACTAACTTCAAGAAGTGGAAGTCGTGCATGAAGAGTTATCTTCATGGCGAGGAGTTGTGGGAAGTCTTCGGTGGTGACGACAGACAGGAAGTGACTGCTGCGTTCTGTACTGCTGAGCAGGTTAGGCTCTGGAGGAAAACCAATGCTAAGGCGGAGTTTATCCTCAAGAGGGTCGTGTCTTCAAAACTGTTTTATCACATCGTTGGATGTGAGTTGTCTGCTGATATTTGGACAACCATTGATGAGTTGTTCAATAGGAAGAATGTGGCCCGGCTTCAGTTTCTGGAGAATGAGTTGGCCAGGGCAACTCAGGGAGACCTTTCCATCTCGAAGTACTTCTTAAAGATGAGGAGCTTGTATGCTGAGCTGTCGACACTGGATACCGATGAGCCTATCTCTGAGGCTAAGATGAAAAGGCACATAATCTGCGGCTTGCGGAAGGAGTATGTGGCCTTTGTGAAATCTGTTCAAGGGTGGGCTACTCAACCGTCTTTGCTGGAGCTGGAGAATCTGCTTGCATCGCAGGAGAGCTTGGCAAGGCAGATGGCTGGAGTTAATCTTAATCAGGAAGGAAGCGAAGCTCTCTTCTCAGGCAAGAAGAAAGGATGGGAAGGGATGAAGAAGAAGGTGCAGACCACTGGTGAGAAGGAGACTTCAACTTCATATCAGTCGGAGAGGAGCAATGCTCCTAAGGACTGGAAGAAGAATTTGAAGTGCTACCGGTGTCATGAGCGATGGCACTTCAAGCGGGACTACAAGGTCAAACTGCAGCCTGAGCATGCTGCGGGAAAGGAGGAAGCTTGCTTAAGAAGTGAAGAAGCAGAATGGGGCGGAGCCTTTATGACGGGCACTTGTGTCCGGGCCTTGTCTGCTGAGGACTTCAACGGAGAGTGGGTCATGGACTCCGGGTGTGGTCATCACCTCACCCGAGACAAGTCGAAGTTCACCTCCATGCAGGCATACTCAGGTAATGAAGCTGTTATCACTGCTGATAATATTGTTTATGCAGTAGAGAAAGAGGGGGTTGTATCTTTGGGTAGTGATCATGGGCCACTCACGTTAAGGAGTGTGTATCACATACTGGGCATGAGGAAAAACCTCTTCTCGGTGACCAATGCGGTGGACGATGGTTATCAAGTTCTATTTGGGCCAACAGACGTGAGGTTCCTTCGCAACGTATCAGCGGTGAAGGCTGATGTTTCTCATGTTGAGAGGAGGGTGAAGAACTTGTTTATTCTTGCCACCAATTCTTATGTTGATTGTATGAGGGCCAATGATAGCGCTGCTATCTGGCATGAGAGGCTGGCGCATATAGGCATGGACAAGCTGAAGTCGATGGCTAGTAGAAGTTTGGTGAAGGGGTTGCCTAAGTTGTCCTCCTTTGGTGACGGGCATGTTTGCGCGGGCTATCAATACGGTAAGGCACATCGCCTTCCGTTCGATAAATCACAAACAAGGAGCAAGAAACCATTAGAGTGCATTCATGGCGACCTAATGAGACCAACGGTTACTGCCAGCCTTGGTGGAAGCAGATACATGCTTGTCTTGGTTGATGACTACTCAAGGTATACTTGGGTGTACTTCTTAAAGGAGAAGTCGGAAGCCTTTCGTTTGTTTGTGGAGTTTAAGGAGTTGGTAGAAGGCCGGATTGGCTTGCAGATTAAGAAGCTTATAACTGATAACGGGGCTGAGTTTGTTTCCTCCGAGTTTTCTAACTTCTGTAGGAAGCACGAGATCCAACGAGAGCTTACTTATGCTCACACTCCACAACAAAATGGGGTAGTGGAGCGGAAGATCCGTCATCTAACGGAGACCTGCAAATGCTGGCTTCATGCGAAAGATATCCCAAGTTCTTTTTGGGCGGAGGGGATGTCTTGTGCTGCTTATGTCATCAACCGGATGCCACTCAGCCCTATCAACATGAAGACTCCTATTGAGCTGTTGTTGAAGGAGAAGCCGAGCATGGGACACCTTCGGGTGTTCGGTTCAACTTGCTACGTGCATGTCCCGGATGCTTCACGGACTAAGCTGGATGGAAAGGCAAGGAAGCTGGTCTTTGTTGGCTACGATGAGCGGAAGAAGGGATGGAAATGCATGGACCCTGTGACGAAGAAGTTTGTGGTGTCAAGAGACGTTGTCTTTGACGAGCTGACATCGTATGGAGGTGGCTCGGTTGAGCTAACCGGAAGTAGAAAAGTTGATCAAGCACCAGTGGTGGCTATTGAAGGCTTGGAAGAGGAGCTTGCTGTTTCACCAGTAGCTCCTGTTGCTTCTAACTCCGAGGCTGAGCCTTCTGGCTCAGGAAGCAGGGGCAGCACTGCTCAATGCTTTCCCCAGGTAGGAGTTGAGCCCAAAGAAGCAACGGAAGCAGTGAGCAAGGAGCCGACCCTTCGGAGATCGAAGAGGGTTGTTAAGCCACCGACTCGGTACTGTGATGGGAATGCAGTGATCTTTGTCTCCTGCTTCTTTGCAGGTCCTCTGGATGAGCGAGAGCCTGAAAACTTCAACGAGGCCACTGGAGTTAAGGAGTGGGAAGATGCCATGAAGGAAGAGATTGATGCTCTGAAGAAGAATAAAACCTGGGACCTTGTGCCCAAGGTTGATGGCATTACTCCGGTTACTTGCAAGTGGGTGTATAAGTTGAAGAAGAAGGTTGATGGGAGCATTGATAGGTTCAAGGCTCACCTGATCGCTAGAGGATTCTCACAACAGTATGGAGAAGACTATGAGGAGACATTCAGTCCAGTTGCGAAGATGACTTCAGTTAGAGTGGTGATCGACTTGGCTGCTAGCAAGGGATGGAGGTTGTGGCAACTCGATGTGAAGAATGCCTTTCTTTACGGAGAGATTGACAAGGACATCTTCATGGATCAGCCACTTGGTTTTGTCTCTGAAAAGAATCCGGACTATGTCTGCAAACTCAGGAAGGCTCTCTATGGGTTGAAGCAAGCTCCTAGAGCTTGGTTTGGGAAGATTGCAGAGTACTTGCAATTCTGTGGATACCTTGCTTACAACTCGGATTCAAGCTTGTTCATCAAGATGAAGGGGGAGCTACAAGTATTTGTCCTGTTGTATTTGGATGACATGATCATCACAGGAAATTCGGAGGGGGAAGTAGCAAGGCTCAGGGCTGAGCTTGCTATACGCTTCGAGATGAAAGACTTGGGAGAGCTTCAATACTTTCTCGGTCGTGAAGTGGAGAGGAAGGAGTGCGGGATTCTCATTTGCTAGAAAGGGTATGCAGATCGCATTGTGAAGCGGTTCGGCATGGGCGAAGGGAAGAAGTGCTCTATTCCACTGGAACTTGGGCTGAAACTTCGACGAGATGAGGGAAGGGTTCTTCCTGATCCCTTGGTATTCAGGGCTCTTGTTGGGAGCTTGATTTACCTGACGATTACAAGGCCGGACATTGCTTATGCTGTTGGCTGAGTAAGTCGGTTTATGGCTGAACCAAGGAAATCTCATCTAGTGGCAGTGAAGGATATTCTAAAGTATGTCAAGGCGACTTCTGACATGGGACTCCTCTATGGAAGGGACACGGAGTTTGCTTTGCTTGGGTACACGGATGCTGACTATGGCGGTGATTCGGATGATCGGAGGTCTACTTCAGGTTATGTGTTCACTTGCGGTTCAGCTAGCATCTCGTGGTGTAGTAAGAAGCAGGACTCGGTGTCAGTCTCAACTATAGAGGCAGAGTATAAGGC
This sequence comes from Platanthera guangdongensis, assembly GCA_039583875.1. Taxonomy (NCBI): domain Eukaryota; kingdom Viridiplantae; phylum Streptophyta; class Magnoliopsida; order Asparagales; family Orchidaceae; genus Platanthera; species Platanthera guangdongensis. The sequence goes on along the minus strand of CM077163.1, from coordinate 124,521,436 downwards.
TTCGGCCATGGCTGCTCGGGAAGCCATCTGGTTGAGGAGGCTTATAGAGGATGTTCATGAAGACGTGCAAGGGCCAACTTTACTCCGGGGTGACAATGAGAGTGCTCTCAAACTGGTTAACAATCCAGTGTGTCACGCCAGGACCAAGCATATAGAGATTGATCACCACTTCATCAGGGAGAAGGTGTTGGAGGGGTCTCTGCTGGTCGGGCATGTTCGGAGTGAAGATAATCTTGCTGACATCTTCACGAAGCCACTGTCGAAGGGGCCTTTTAAGCGCTTGCGCGGCTTGCTGGGCTTGGTCACCACTTCCCACTTCAAGGGGGAGTGTTGAAATTTGTGAAGTGGAAGTGGTTGACGGGACAGGACGGGCGGCCTGGGCGGACAGCGTTGGTGGACTAGGCACACTGGGCGGACTGTTGTGTGCGGCCTGGTGGAAAGTCTAGTGGAAGCCGGCTGTTCTTCTGAGCGGGTTATATGGAAGTAGTCTGCGGACTATGCGGCCTGGTATCTGCGGATAAGGTGCTGGCTGGTTGGTTTAGCCAAGGAGCGGCCTAAGCGGATAGAAGCTTGCGGACTGGTGCATTGCTCAGTGGCTGCGTTGCAAGCTTGTGCTGATTGGCGTTTTGGCTCATGTCCGCGGGAAGCTTACGGACTGGTGTGTCCGCGGAATGGGCTATTGCGGACTGGGCTTAGAGCTAGGCTGAGGCCTTGTCGAGCTCTGGTGTTACAACAGGTGTTTGGTGTGGAGGTCGTTGGCGGACTGGTGTGTGGAGTCTGGGAGATGGCTGCTGCGTTGGGCAGGTTTCCGAGTAGCCTACGGACTACAGGCGGTCTGTGTGCTAGGGTGTTTGGCGGATGGGAGTTTATGTCTGCCATGCTCGCATTGGACTTTGATGGTTTTGGACTTGGTCACACTCTATGCCAAGACCATGGTGTCCGCAGTATCCGCCAAGTCCGCTGTTGACCGGGCGGACTTGCTTTCTGCCTTTGGTCGTGGACTTGTGGCGGATTGAGGCTTGAGTCTTGCAGACTGCCTCGGGTTTGTGCAAACAACCATTGAAGGGGGTTGCTGTCCTGCAGTGTTCGGAGGCTTTGTGGGTTGGTGCCCTGTCCGCATACCTTAGGCGGACTGAAGTGGGTTCGCTAATGTTGTCTTGCTCCTGGCAGTTTTCCTTAGTATCCGGCTAAGTCCTTGCGGACTCGGCAGACGGTGTTTTGCTATCGTGCGGGCTGGGGCGGTGTCGCTATCTCTTGGGCGGTGACCACACTCCTCACCTCGCCTATAAATACGACCCCCTGGCACATATATAGTAACTTGAGTCAATAGTAAGTTGGGTTGGGCAAGGAGCTGCGGTCTCAGTTTGTCTGTCCGCGCGGATTTATTCAAGGCTGACGGTTTGCTGTGTGCAGGTCGCGCGGGTAGCTTCAAGGAGCCAGGAGTTTGGCTTTGACTTCGGTCAAGTACTTGGAAGTTGTGCGGTCTCTGCGGATTCAGCAGGAGGTCGCTCTGCGACTTGTCAACTCTGTTTCCACTTTGCCAGCTTCAATAACCTATCTGCCAGCTTCAGGCGGGTATGCGGTGTGTTCCTCAGTTCAGCTTTAGCAGGAGACGAATAACGGTGTGTCCACGCGGCCTCGCGGCTTCGGCTGACTCCGTGGCTATTCGGCGGATTGCAGCTTAAGTTCGGGCGCTCTCAGCGGACTCGGCGACCTCGACGATCTCGGCGGTCTCGTCGGACTCCGGTGCTATCCGCTCGGCTTGTTTTTTGGTGCTTTCTGTTTACAGCTGTTTATACTAGCGAAATCATGTCTCGCTATGTATACCTCGTTTTGTAAAGAAGTGAATGTATAAAAGATCTGTTTGTGCTTCCATTGTTTGTTGGGATTAGCCTTGTTCCTTGGTTTTCCGCTGGTTCAACGTGAGATCTGGTTAGTGCCGAAGATATTAATTTGGCGTTTAGGCTACCTTGCTGACCACGCTGAGAAAATTTAACAGGCTTCACACATCATGCCTATATCCGTTCTCGATTACGGACTCTACATGTACACAACGGGAACTATTCATGTCTACCCGAAGGAACGCCTCAACTCACCGCAAACTCGCGAGAGCGAGTTTCCTATGCAAAGGAAACGAGAGCTTCACATGATCAAGTAGAGAATCATTACCCTAGCATTTTTCCTTGGCGCCATGGAAATGTATGCGAATGGAAAGCACCGCAATCTCCTTGCCTCCGTAGATCCGAAGTTGGCTCCCGATTTGGAGCTCCGAAACTCCGCCGGTATCCGGATCTAGCCTCCTTTCTTCTTCCTTGCTCTCCCTTCTCTCTAGACTTTTAGAAAGAGACTAAGTGAAAGAAGTGAGGGATTTGAAACCCTATTCCCGGGTATATCCTAGTAGGAACACCCCCAGCCGTCGGATCCCAAAATAAGGAAACGAACGGCCACGATCCGGAGCTGAAATGCAAAATCTGGGCCAAACACATCCTGCGACATGCCCGTGTCCAGGGTCGTGTCCCCCATTTGCCGTCGAAACCGACGCGTCCCGAAATTCATACGGGCACCGGACATGCCCGTGTTAGAACTGACACGCCTGTGTCATCCAGTACACGCCCGTGTTCCCGGGCGTGTTCCTCCATCGATACTGGACCAACACCCACCCGAGACACACACGGGTCTTGGACACGCCCGTTTCCTATTTGACACGCCCGTGTCATACCCGAACACGCTTGGGCTCCAGGCAGTGTTCACTGTCTCAACACTATGTCGAGCACAGTTCATCGACCACCTGACACGGCCTTGGACACGCCCGTATCCTAGGCCATGTTCCCTGTCTCGACACTTCGTCGAGCGAAAATCATCGACTTCCTGGGTAGATCGTCGATACGAGCTCGACAGGCCCTGGGACACGCCCGTATCTCAGGCCGTGTTCGATGCTCGACGATCGTTGACTCCAAAATTCATCGACCACTCGGCCAAATCGTCTACCCAAACACGACACGCCCTGGGACACGCTAGTGTACCAGGCCGTGTGCCCCCTGCCAAATTCCAAACTTGGCTCAAAATGCCTCCCGTCCCTCTTTTGAGTTTCGGTGCATTACACGGAGGCCTAGAATTGGTAGTGTGGATACTCGCCTAGTTGTGGAGATTCCCGCTCCACTGTCACCGCCTGGTCACGACGGTTGATTCCTGAGAGGTTAGCTACCTGCTCAAAAAGTGGAAACTACAAGTCTGTGTTGACATATAAGTTGCATGTGCATGATCATGGGTGAGTCATTACATTGCATTCATATCATTACATTGCATTGCATACTCAAGATTCTCATCGTATAAGTTTGTATGGGCACTCTTATACGATGAGTTACTTTACTGTTGAGCCGATCCTTAACTTATAAGTTTGTATGGGCATTCTTATAAGTTAAGTTATTTTCCTGTTGTAGTTCTATATGTTTAGGAGGATTGATATAGCTTGAGTAGAATTGCTGAAATAGAATGCTGATAATATTGTTTTACAATACTTCTATTTGCTCTCATGACATGTAACTTACTCCACTTGCTTGTACATCTGTTTATATAAATATGTTGTACCCTTGTTCCTTTCTCCTCCCGGTGCCGAGGAGTGGCCGGGGAGCGGATGTGAAAACCACTTAGTCTTTTTGACTAATGGTTGCTACGTCTACGTTTTTAGGAGGAAACCCCGCAGTCAGAGCAGTCGCAGATTTTCTAGCAGACAGCCAGGCCAGGACGACAGGGCCTAAAGGGACGGTGTTGTCCCAACCATCAGTCACCGAAGTGAGTTTGAGTGACTTTTGATGTAGCCCTGTTGGGCAAGTTTTACCCGTACTGTGATATTTTAAAAGCTTGTTGTAGCTTCTTTTCTTGATGTACTTTTGGACTATTTTACTTATGTGTGGATTGACTTCTACTTTATATTCTTGGTTGGGTTGGCATTGGATGATATTGTTTATGTCTGACGGGATAGGCGTCTTGTGGTGCAGACCAACACGTGCGTTGGTGCCACCGCAAGGCGGCTATTCTGGGCATAAGACTCCCCTCGGCCGTGTCTTGTGTTCCGGGAGGGGGGACTTACATAAGTGGCTTGACACGTCTCACCCTAATAGTGGACCGCCAATCATTGCCTTAAATAGGTATCTTGAAACGTGCTAGACATAAAAAATAATCGGCATCTCGTCGAATGTCGTCGAGTGCACTCAATGCACTCGACTCCTATTGACTATATAATATTCTTGTCCTAAGTTAGAGTTGATTGAACCCCATAGTGGGTCCTATGTGAATCCACCCTAACCCTTAGATCAAACCTAGTTTAGCCCCATTCATCCACCACATGTCCTACCCTAATCTTTGTTAAGGGGTCTAATTGTTTGAGGGATTTTACAAAGCTGGGGTTGAATACGAGCAAAGAAACTACTTTCTCTGGTTTGAAGGAAATGAGCAAGACACTGATGTCTGCTCTTCAATTATTTAAAGCAGTTCCTGAGGGTGCAGAGCCATTCTTCAATCCTTTAGAGGCAAAGAGGCTGAAGCTTTACTTGGCCAGTATTCTTGTGGTGTCGGAGTTTGCCGACATCTTCCCCAAAAATTTCCTTAGAGCCCCAACTCAGAGAGAGATCGAGTTCACCATTAAGTTGGTTCCTGGTGCCAAGCTGGTGTCACGGTCTCCTTACCGTTTATCACTGAGTGAGATGGTGGAATTGAAGGCGCAACTTCAAGAATTGATAGAGCAAGGGTTTGTGCGACTATGTTTGCAACCTTGGAGCGCTCCGGTCCTCTTCGTGAAAAATAACGATGGAAGTCTGCTGATGTGTCCGATATTTATAGGGTTTTTCGGACTCATCTGGGCTGGTTTTCTCTTTTGTGTACTGCATTTCAACCAGATATCGGTTATTTTTGCATCATTCGTTCTTGGACCATTTTGTGCAATGTTTTGGTCCGTGGGTGTGCAATTGCACATTCTATTTTGGGGGTATGCACATGGTGCTCCCCATGGCTTTTTCCTGGTGTTTTCTTAGCTTTTCTTTTGTTGCTGGGAGCTTGTGCTCCAGTTGATTTTGTTGTGCAGGTGGTGTGTTTTCCCCTTAGGAAGGAATTCTTTCTTAAGGAAAATGCACGGTCACGCGTTTCTTTCACGCACGGTTTGTGTGGAATCGTTCATTTTAGTCAGCTGGAGGAAGGTCGAGCCGATCTCACCGAAGTTCATTGACCTGAGTTCGACGATCCTCAGGCACGGTTGACGTACGGTTTCTTCGAAACCGTGCGTGAAGGAAACGCACGGATTTCCTGTAGCTTCCTAGTTTATTTTGTTCTGTGGTTAATCATGCAAGTTGTTCACGCACGGGCAGCTGCGCCCGTGCACGAGTAAAACACACGGTTTTCCTGTGTGTCCCTGCTTTCTAGCACTCTGTCGCTACCCATGTGATGTCCTTCATGCACGGGCAGAACTGCCTGTGTGCTAAGGAAAACGCACGGGTCAACGCATCTCCTTCCTCGTGTTTATCCTGAAAGTTAATATCGAACAGTTTGCGCACGGCCGTGCGCCAAACCGTGTGTGACCAATTTTTTTGACGTTTATGTTTAAGTTGTAGATTTCCTTTTTTCCAAGGATCCAGCTCCGCTTGATGGCAACGGCCACCACGACGGACAACTGGGTGAAGATGACAACGTCCATGGCGGTGTTGCTGTGGCAGAATATGACGACGATGCTCCTCCAACAAAAGACTTGCGGCGCCGTAGCGGGCACGTCTACAATCTTTGCCCACGCAACAGAAATTAAGAGTTAAATTTATTTTTGGTCTGCATTTATCTTTTATATGTGGTATTTGAAACTATGTTGTTTTCTATCATTTCATTTCGGAACAATATTTTATTTTGGGCTGCTAATAGCCACATGTTTGTAAACCTTATATAAGGCCAAATTTTCATTTGTTATGAGATTATTATTGAGAATAAAAGAAAAATTGCTTGCCTAACCCTAATCTTCCTTCCCTCCTCCTCTTGGCCGCCGCCCCCTCAAGGCTCCATCTCAAGGAGTTCGGCCGCCCCTCTCCCTCTTTGTTTGGCCGCCCCTTCTACTCCTCGCTCCCTCTAGCAACCCCTCGTTCTCTCACCTCTCTCCCTTTCTCCACCGAAATCATATTCCCCCATTGTCATTTTCGGCCACCTTTGAGGAAAAAAGGATCAAGTGCAATGAAGAACCAAGGTCTTTGGAGTAATCATCCACGGTGTGAAAGCGAAGGAGACGAGCAAGATCTTCATCCGTGGTGCGTTTCCCGTGGGTCCAAAGGAAGAGCGGTCATCTTGGTGGATCCAAACATCTCGGATCTACACTTCCAAGCGGGGTAACGAAAATTCCTACACAAGAGAATTTCCCTCTTGATTAGTTCTTTTGGTGGACGACTTTTGCGTGATCTTCTCGAATCATTAATTTTTGCGGTGTTTCTAATAGTAGATCTGGATTTTCATTTGGTTTTTCCGAAAGATCTAACCAGAGGATTGGCGCTCCTCGCTTTTGTTTTGTTGGGATAGATCCTACCACTTTTGAATCGTGTTTTATTTTTGGGTGGATCTACTTTGGTACAACTCCAAGCTCGACCGGAATCAATATTACTCCATTTAGCCGGAATGGATTTTGGCATATAGCCATTCTCCGTTCCACTTGCGGATCGGCTACCCGTATGTTAGCGCGAACGATAAATAAAATTAATTGTGGTCGCTGCATTTCGTTTGTGTGCGGGTTAGGGAGCGTTAATGTTGTAAAGGTCGTAGTTCACGCCCTCCGTGTAGGATCCCTAAGGCTTAGCCTACATCAAATTTGGTATCAAAGCGAGATTTGTGTTGATTTCTCAATCGACACCGTCCTTATGCGTCCGGTCTTAGGACGACGACCCACACTTGGTCGTGCACGTTTCATAGACACAAAATCTGAAAAATTTTTTCCACCATTTGGTCTGCATATAACAAAAGTCAAAAAAAATTTCTACAAAAAAAATTGCCAAAAAAATCTGACTTTTCTACTTTTTTTTCTAAGAATAAAAGTCAAAAAAAATATTTTTATTCTCCAAGTCATTAAGCGTATAAAAATCCTGATTTATAAAATTCTTGTCCAAACAGTCTCTTATCTAGGTGAGGCACCCTGTATCTGTGTTGTTCATGCGCACGAGGCTTGGCACGGAGTATCCTCCATCAACATCACACATGGCCGACCATCATGATGATGGTGAGCCCGCTCCTACAACAATTGCGGTGCTTAGGGAAGAGTTTAACACCAGTTTCGATGCACTCACTCAGTTAATACAAGGGTTGGCTGTAAATCAGGCGGCGCCTCGAAATCCCGGCTTTGGGATAAATCGACCGGGGCAGCCACCCCATCCCGCCAACCAACGAGAAGAGCGACAAAATCACTCTCGTGATCCGGATTATGAGTACGCACCCCGAGCCACTTATGAGTTCGACTTAACTAGGGTCGTTAAACTGGAATCACCATCCTACGATGGCATGGGTGAACCCCAACGTTTTCTAAACTGGATCATGGATATTGAGTGCTATTTTGAGTGGCACAACCTGACGGATGTTGAGAAGGTACGAGTAGCACGAATGAAACTTCTGGGTAGAGCCAAAATGTTCTGATTGAACGAAGAGAGGCATCTAGGCACCGTGAATGGAGTACCCCCAATTGGGTGGGCTGCCATGAAGGCACTCCTGCATGACCAATATGTCCCGGCATATCACCGAACCCAAATGTTCGACGAGCTAGCCACCCTTCGTCAAGGGGGCCAATCGGTAGCGGAGTACATGGGACAACTCAAGGATATGATTGTGCGTTGTGATATTCGAGAAATGCCCGAGGTCACACTATCTCGTTTCCGTAAGGGACTTAATGCGGACATCCAAGGCAAGCTTTTGCGTTATGGTCACACGGACCTTAACACAACATTCAATGCGGCATTGGATATAGAAAAGCACAATGCCTACAAGTCCAAGGGTCCAGCATTCCAGAAAGGAAAATCCATCTTAGGACCCCCACCTTCGTCATCCATGCGAGACAAAGGAAAGTTCTGATCGACTGATTCAAGTTCCATAGTAATTACCGCTAGGAACAATAAAATCCCCAATGGTGAGAGAGTTCCAATAGGACGAGTTAATAAGACTAATGCTTCCTGTTATTCGTGCGGAATTCAAGGACACTACTCTAGTGAGTGCCCTACAAAGAGTAAGCCACTGGCACTATTAGAGTCCACGTCTGAGCCTGCCGAGCTCATCTATGAAGCTGGCGGTGAATCAGATGCCGAGCTGAGTGATATCGAAGATGAGTCTTATATGATGGTTATGAGGTGTATCTTGGCCACACCACGTGCACTGGATGAGCACAATCGGACGAACATATTTTCTTTGAATTTTAAATGTGGTGAAAAGTGGTGCAAGTTAATAATAGACAGCGGAAGTTGCATGAATGTCATTTCAGAAAACGCCGTCACTCGTATGCACCTAGTCCCCGAACCACACCCCCAGCCATATAAAATAGCGTGGGTGAACAAAACGTCTATCGCGGTTTCTAATCGTTGTTTAGTGCCACTAACGTTGAAGAGCTATGTCGATAAAGTGTGGTGCAATGTCATCCCCATGGATGTATGTCATGTACTTCTAGGGCGCCCGTGGCTCTATGATTATGACATGACCAATTTCGGGCGAGCCAACACTTACGAGTTCAAGTATAATGGTAAGACCGTTGTACTGAAACCCACACCACCCAAGGATCCTTCAGTTTCCCCCAAGGACACCATTGTGCCTGCGGAAAGAAAAAATATAAGTTTGATAAGTAAAAAGGAGTTGGAACGCGAGACCTTCTTGGACGGCGTCCTGTATGCGTTAGTATGCCTACAGGCTAAGGAAGAATCGCCCATTTTAGTGAATATACCGTTATCTCTACGCACTATATTGGAAGAATATAAAGACGTCTATCCGGAGGACTTGCCATCTAAGTTGCCACCCATGAGAGATATTCAGCATGAGATAGATTTCGTCCCAGGCTCTTCATTGCCCAACCATCCACATTATCGGCTCAACCCCTCCACACATGAGGAGCTACAAGCTTTAATTTCGGATTTGCTAGCAAAGGGTTTTATCCGCTATAGTAAGAGCCCATGCACCGTACCGGCCCTCTTGGTTCCAAAGAAAGATAAGTCTTGGGGATTGTGTGTAGACTACCGGGCCATAAATAAAATTACGGTCAAATATAGGTTCCCAATTCTCCGTTTGGACGACTTATTAGATATGCTATCGGGCGCCGCCATGTTTTCAAAATTGGATCTCAAAAGTGGTAATCATCAAATACGGATACGGGAAGGAGATGAATGGAAGACGGCTTTTAAATATAAGGATGTGCTCTACGAGTGGTTGGTGCTTGGGAAAGGGCTCACTAACGGACCGAGTACTTTCTCTCGATTGATGACCCAAGTTCTTAAGCCATATATGGGTAAATTCGTAGTCGTATACCTTGATGATATCTTAGTATTCAGCCGTTCACAAAAGGATCATGACACACATCTAAAGACAATCCTATCAACCTTCCGCCAAGAAAAGCTATATATAAATCTAAAAAAATGCTCCTTTGGTGTGACATCCGTAGAGTTTCTCGGCTACATAGTGAGTTCCGAAGGCATTCATGTTGACCCAAAGAAGGTCCAAGTGATTAAAGAATGGCCTGAACCAACAAATATTCGGGAAGTTAGGAGTTTTCACGGCTTGGCCACATTTTATCGAAGGTTCATCCAAAACTTTAGTAGTATCATGGCACCGATCACCGAATGCATGAAGAAAGGAGAATTTCATTGGTCTAAAGCGGCCACTCGCGCGTTTCAAATGATTAAGGACCGGATGTCTGAAGCCCCATTATTACGCTTGCCGAATTTTAGTAAAGTGTTTGAATTATCATACGACGCATCGGGAATAGGGATCAGAGGAGTCTTAAGTCAAGATGGACATCCGATAGGATATTTTAGCGAAAAACTTGCCGGGCCAAAGTTAAATTATTCCAATTATGATCGTGAGTTCTATGTCGTGATCCGTTGTCTCCAACATTGGCGACACTATCTTATCTCAAAGGAATTTGTAATCTTGTCCGGTCATGAGGCATTAAGATTTGTAAACTCCCAAAGTAAGATCATCCCTCGGCACGCCAAATGGGTCTCATATCTTCAAGAGTATACATTCATTATCAAGCACCTCAAGGGTACGTTAAATCGTGTGGCGGACGCCCTTAGTCGCGTCACTCTATTACTATCTACCATGGAGGTATCGGTCATAGGATTTGAAAGAATCAAAGATGAGTATATACAGTGTCCGGATTTTAAGGAGATATATTTCGCCTCTCAGGACAATTCCCCTTCCACTATTTCGGCGTACTACATCCGTGATGGGTACCTATTTAAGCATACACAACTATGCATTCCCCGCTCTTCGCTACGCCATTTTATTGTATGGGAGTTACATAGTGGAGGACTAGGAGGACATTTCGGTCGCGATAAAATGATCACACTTGTAGAGGATAAATTCTTTTGGCCGGGTCTCAAGCCAATGGTCAATAAAATCGTCGGGAGCTGTCGCGTTTGTCAATTAGCCAAGGGTAACACGACCAATGCCGGCCTTTACACACCCCTTCCGATTCTGTCTGCCCCATGGGTGGATGTTAGTATGGACTTCATTTTGGGCCTTCCACCGACATTTAGGCGTCACGATTCCATCTTGGTCGTAGTGGACCGATTCTCAAAAATGGCTTATTTTATCGCTTGTCATAGCACCAACGATGCTTCACACATCGCTAAGTTGTATTTTAAGGAGGTCGTGGCACATCGGGGTGTCCCCAAAACCATCGTGACCGATAGAGATGTTAAGTTTACTAGCTACTTTTGGAAAACACTTTGGAAGCTGTTGGGCACTCGACTTCTGTTTTCGTCGGCCTATCATCCACAAACGGATGGGCAAACGGAAGTTGTTAACCGAAGTTTGGGTGGATTACTTCGTTGCTTAGTAGGTGATCATAAGGGTACATGGGACCTTATTCTTCCTCACGCTCAACTAGCCTACAATAATTCTTAGAATAGGTCCACCGGGTTATCGCCAAATGAGATAGTGCATGGATATAAGGCGCCCGTGTCCTCTTGACTTGATTCCGTTACCACCATCATTTATATCAAGTCAATTTGCACAGGACTTCGCCTCGCACGTTAACACTCACCATGATCACATAGGCAAGACGTTAGCTAAACAATATGCTATTTATCAATCGAATGCTAACATACATAAGCGAGCAGTCCCCTTCAATATTGGCGATTTGGTAATGGTACGTCTTATCCCTGAACGGATGCCTTCGGGCACCATAAAAAAATTAGCGAATAGGAGAGCCGGTCCTTTTCGGGTCTTGAAGAAGCTAGGTGAAAATGCATATTTATTACAGTTACCTGCTGATTGGGGAATCTCCCCTGTTTTTAACATTTCGGATTTAACGCTCTATGTCGCTCCACCACCTGAACTGTCAGTCTCTCTGTTTCATATTTCCACTATACCGTCTAAAGGGGTGGGGGTGAAAATATTTCTGGACCGCTCTCCCTTTCGGATCATTCGGGAGGTACGTTGCATATTGATGATGCAACTTGTTTTTCTTCTGCGCCTAACGCTTTTCCAAGGTTCCCCCGGACCGATTTCTTGCCTGACAAGATTTTGCAGGATGCGGTGTTTTCTACTCCTGACGACGACGTTCATAGGTTTTTGGTCAGATGGCGAGGTCGTCCAGCTTCGGACGACTCTTGGGTTTCTTCGGCAGAGCTGGCTCTTCTTGATGCAGATCTCCTCCACCGTTACCGTCCAGCCCATTCATCGGCGATGAGTCCTTTTAAGAGCGGGAGGATTGATGGCGACGGCCACCACGACGGCCAACTGGGTGAAGATGACGACGTCCATGGCGGTGTTGTCGTGGCAGAAGATGACGACGATGCTCCTCCAACAAAAGACTTGCGGCACCGTAGCGGGCACGGCTACAATCTTCGCCCACGCAACAGAAATTAAGAGTTAAATTTATTTTTGGTCTGCATTTATCTTTTATATGTGGTATTTGAAACTATGTTGTTTTCTAACATTTCATTTCGGAACAATATTTTATTTTGAGCTGCTAATAGCCACATGTTTGTAAGCCTTATATAAGGCCAAGTTTCATTTGTTATGAGATTATTATTGAGAATCAAAGAAAAATTGCTTGCCTAACCCTAATCTTCCTTCCCACCTCCTCTTGGCCGTCTCCCCCTCAAGGATCCATCTTAAGGAGTTCGGCCGCCCCTCTCCCTCTTTGTTTGGCCGCCCCTTCTACTCCTCGCTCCCTCTAGCAACCCCTCATTCTCCCACCTCTCTACCTTTCTCCACCGAAATCATATTCCCCCTTTGTCATTTTCGGCCACCTTGGAGGAAAAAGGATCAAGTGCAAGGAAGAACCAAGGTCTTTGGAGTAATCATCCACGGCGTGAAAGCGAAGGAGACGAGCAAGATCTTCATCCGTGGTGCGTTTCCCGTGGGTCCAAAGGAGGTGCGGTCATCTTGGTGGATCCAAACATCTCGGATCTACACTTTCGAGCGGGGTAACGAAAATTCCTACATAAGAGAATTTCCCTCTTGATTAGTTCTTTTGGTGGACGACTTTTGCGTGATCTTCTCGAATCGTTAATTTTCACGGTGTTTCTAATAGTAGATCTCGATTTTCATTTGGTTTTTCCGAAAGATCTAACGAGAGGATTGGCTCTCCTCGCTTTTGTTTTGTTGGGATAGATCCTACCACTTTTGAATCGTGTTTTATTTTTGGGTGGATCTATTTTGGTACAACTCCAAGCTCGACCGAAATCAATATTATTCCATTTAGCCGGAAAGGATTTTGGCCTATAGCCATTCTCCGTTCCACTTGCGGATCGGCTACCCATATGTTAGCGCGAACGATAAATAAAATTAATTGTGGTCGCTGCATTTCGTTTGTGTGCGGGTTAGGGAGCGTTAACGTTGTAAAGGTCGTAGTTCACGCCCTCCGTGTAGGATCCCTAAGGCTTAACCTACATCACCGCTCCCCCGCCATTTCCGCTCCTCTGAGCAGGAAAGCTCAACTCCAACCGCAATTTTCTCTCTCCTACTTGGAGAGTTGATTCGTCCACCGTTTCTCCTCAGAAAGCTTGCAATAGTTGCATCTCCGGCCACCTTCATCTTCTCCGAACTCCAAGCTACCATCCGAGCTCTTTGTTGCTGCACTTGCGGAGTTCTTCGGTCAGAATTGTCCAAACGATCATTCACGAAGAAGACGGGATATTCAAAGAGAGTGACAGCCCTTCTTGGTTCCCGGACGTCATCAGAAGACCAAGCCCGGACAAGGATTTACAACCCTTGAATCCGGTCGTGAATCTCGGAAAGCCTTCACCTGCTCGGTTGTATTCCTCCACCTCTTCTTATGGTTACTTCATTCAGAACTTGTGATAGTGGGATTGTTGCTTGATAATAATGTTTTGCTTAAGGTTTCAGCATGTCTTTATGTTGTTATGTCTTAATCATTGCTTGTGTTGTTAAGCTTCAATTTTTCCTGGGCTTGTTGTGATTGTGCGTTCTAGCGATTGCTAGAAGCATGCCTTGTGAAGAGGTGATTGCGACCCTCGCTGTTTCGTGCATCATCCATACTACTCTCCGTAGTAATCCAAAACTAAACCCCCTTTTGTTACGTTCTCGCTTGCAATCATTTTTCCAATAGCAAAACAACACTCCCTCCTTGCATTCCTCGAGAGATCGATATCCGGGGATTAAACTCCTCACTTTTTTCACTCGATAGCGATCAGTACACTTGCCAAGAGTACATCAAGTTTTGGCGTCGTTGTCGTGGAGTGCAACCGTTGTGTGCATTTTTTTGTTGGAAGATTTTGCAAGTGTTTAACGCTTTGATAGATTTTTCTTGTTGTATGAAAGATCCTAACCCTGGTAATAGGGGTGAAAATTTGGGTGCTGATCTTGAGACCGCAAGAGCGAGGAGAGCTCGCGTGCATTCAGCTACTGCTGAAGGTAGAATGGAAGACTTGGGCCAAGTAGGAAATGACCAAGGTGATAGAGTTGTTGAGGGTCAGGAGGTGGTCCAACCTCGCGCTAGGGCGATGCGCGATTTCACGGCCCTGACTACGGGAAGTGTTTATCCAGGCTTCAGACCAGCCATTGCCAACAACCATTTGAGATAAATCTTGCGATTCTGAACATGATCAGAAATAATACGCAGTATTCTGGTTTGCCGAGTGAGGACCCGCAGCTCCATCTGGCGGAGTTCCCAGATATTTGCGGCACCTTCCGATATGTTGGAATTTCTGATGAGGTAGTTAAGCTGAAGCTCTTCCCATTTTTGCTGAGGGACAGGGGTAAGACCTGGCTTCACACAATTGCCCCTGGGACCGCTACCACATGGGAGGCTCTGTCCTCTAAGTTTTTGGCGAAATTCCACCCAGTGGACAAAATTGTGAATGCCCGAAGGGAAATTGCTACGTTCCGGCAGCTGGACAAGAGACGTTGTCAGAGGCGTGGGAGAATTTTGCTGACCTGCAGCATTGTTGTCCCCAACACGGCTGCGAGCCATGGAATCTTGTAGAAATATTCAATTTTGGTGTCGAGCCGAACTACCGGGCTATGATCGACGCAGCCGCCGGCGACACAATTATGAACCTTCCTCCTGAAGAGGCTTTGTGGCTTCTTCGAGACACGACATCCCATAGCACATACTAGACTGCGGGAAGAAATGCCCCTAGGGGGCGAAAAATCTACTTGATGTTAATGAGGTGATGCAGTAAGCCAAAGCAAGCCACCCTACGATGGATGGAAGAAGCATACTAACCAAATCAACTACTCCTCCAGCTCCGGTTGGGGGCATATCATGTCAGGGATGTGGAAATCCTGGACACCATGCTTTTGAATCCCCAGTTGAAGAGTCATTTGCTGAACTGGCATGTATAACCTTTGATGAAAGTGTTAATTTTATAAATAGTCAAAACCACGCTACACCCTATAATAATGCATATAACCCAAACACGAGAAATCATCCGAATTTCTCGTGGAATCAAAATGCCCCAGGTCAAAGATGGCAGGGAGGCCAGCATCAATTTGTTGCTCAATCCTCCAATAGCCAACCGCGACCGCCATAGTTGGGTTATAATCAGAGCGGGCAATGGGCACGTAGGAGTGCTCTAGAAGAAATGATCGAAAAGTTTGTTGAGATGGCCCAATCTAACATCCTACTCAAACTGCTCCAATGAGGAACTTAGATACACCGCTGGGGCAACTTACCCATATGTTCTCCGATCGTACTCGCGGCGCGCTCCCAAGCGACATGGAAAAGAATCCCCGTGAGCAAGGCAAGAGTGCTGGGGAGGCGGAGGAGTGCAGTATTAATGAAGTGGCTATCAAGTGTGAGATTAATGAAATTGAGACGGTAGCCCTTTGTGATTCAGGTTCGTCGTACAACATTCTTGCTCTGCAAGATGTTGAGAAGCTTAATTTAAATGTCGAAACTAATATCCAAAAATCACTGTGCTAGCTGATGGGTCGGTGTTTAAAACTGATGGGGTGATTAAAGAGGTGGAGGTGAAACTTAACGGGGCTGTGGTTGTTACCGACTTCCAGGTGTTGGGGCCCATAAGAAAGGATTCAAAGCCTATCCTTGGGGTCCCATTCCTGAAAGCCAGTGAAGCGACGCTGTGCTTTAACGCATGCGGCATCACCTTGGCTTCCAAGGTCGATTTGCCTCTATCGCTGTCACTTCCCACTCTAATCCTGAGTGAATCTAAAAAACTGCTGGAATTAAATGTTTTATTATCTGATGATTTATCTGGAGCTGATGAGACAGATGTTGTGTTGAGTAATCAAGTCCGGGCTATGCAAGTAAAAAACGTGCTGATTGCTAACGGAAAAGCAAAGGAGGAATTGTTTGACGTGAAACAAGTTGCTGAAGAAAAGGAACTAGAGCTGCGCACGGCTATTGGGAGCGTGCAGGAAACAGCTTTAAAAATTTTGATTAAGTGTAATGAATGGTAAAACTTTTAAACAGGTGACTTGCGCTGATCTTTCACCCACTGTGGGTGAGGAAAGGATGCCCCCCGATGTGAAAATCAGGCATGTTGCTGATTTAGTTGGGGTGGATATACCACCCTGGCAATCTCCGTCTGTGAATTTGAAAAGAAAAGAACTTCTTATACGCAAGGCTTCAGATTTTTCCCACTGACGCGAGAAGGGTGAGGCTAGGGGTAGGGGAGACTCGTCTTCCCTGGGCCCTAAAGCCTTCACCCCGCTCTCATCTCACGTGACTGGGGGGATCTATCACAAGTTAGCGTTCAGTTGAAGAGTGAAGGATCTTCGGAGCCGCCTTTCTTTCCGTTTCTTGTTTTATTTATCTTCATGTTGTGTGTCACTTTGGACTTTTTCATGCATTTTGAACTCTTGTTTTTGAACATTATCTATATAACTGCTAATATAGGTATTTTGTCCACCTTAAGGATGGTAAACAAAAGGACTTATGGGAGACGACCCAATGCTGCTGCATGCTTTAAAATTGTGCAATTTAGTTGTGCTTAATTATGTATAGCTTTTGTGGTTGGAGATATTCTATTTTGCAGGTGGAATTTGTTTAGGCCGTGGGTTGATTGCTGAAGTTTAACGCCAATCATGTATATATTGTTTAGTATAAGTCTAGTGGGGGAAAGTTTCGTGTGTTACCTTTGCGCATGCACTTGCATACCACAAGAGCATTTTCATTTTCAATTTTTATTTTATCATGACAGCATTGTGCACCTACACCGCATGAGTGCGCACTTAAGCACGCGCTCGACCCGAGTGTAATTTTTATCTTTTGTGTTAACTTTAAGATAGTGGTGCTGGCTTAGGATTTTATGATAGGGTAGTGTGAAACTCGTGCAGTGCTTTTAATAGAGGACTCATGATGTATAGAAATAGTATAGATTTAATTTTTCTTTATGCTTGTAGATTTATGTTTTTCTGCATTTGTAAATAATGTTTGTACTACTCAAACCTGTGGAATCTGAAGCAATCGATCGGTAGTGTAGGATTGTGTGTAGTCGCCACTAGCCTCGTATTGCTCGAGTCGGGAGGAAGGATCATCTTTCTCGGTGGCTAAGAACTTGCCCCAAGCTACTCTCGAAGCATTGGTGCATGGTTAGTCAAGCGTGAGTATGATGTAGGACATCATTTTGGACCGGTTGAGCCTTGTATCCATTCCTAAAGTAATCCTTGTTAGCCTATTTTGAGCCTACCCCTCCTGTTGAGTCAGCCCCACTTCGTGATCACCAAAGCCTAAAAGCCTATTCCAATAGCACGCCTCTAGCCCAAGCTATTAGTTTATCACTTCTTGCATTTGGTGTTGTTGCTGAGGTGCTGTTTTGTGTTTGTGAGGTGCAAATTTCATAATTTTGTGGCTGAATGTGATATAAAAAAAGATTTGAAAAAAGAAAAGAAAAAGAGAAAAAGAAAGTAGATTGAAATGAACGAAGAAAAAGTTTAAATGAAAATTCCATTTGAGATTTTATGCTGGCAGGTGGTGCACACACCCGTTTCTCAAATCCAAGTCTGGTGGTGTGGAGCATCTGTATGTATTACTTGGCTAGAGGATTCTTTGTATGAGCTCATTTGGGTTCTGCGTAGCCATTGTTTACATTTTGCATCCTTACCTACGTATACCTAAGCCTCATTATCTTCCTAAAGTCATGAGGATTCACGCTCGAGTCAAACTAGCGCTATGGAGAGAGTGTGAACGGGCAAGCTTATGGTCCCCGACATTGGTGGATTCCTTTGGAGGTGGTCCCGAGCCCCGGTCTTTGGCAGTACTCAACTTATTGGCCTGCCTACTTTCTTTCTACGCATGACCAAACGATTCTCCAGGATTCTAGTTTTGAGTAGCTACAATACTAATTCACACTTGTCAAAATATTTAAACTTAGTAGCATAATTAAAAAGTTTATCTACTATATTTTTTGTACCCATGAGTAATTGATTTCTCGCTTTACCTTATTGTTGAAATTTCTAACCCAGCTAGATATTTTCGAGTCCACATAGAGATGATTTGCACGGGACGAGCAAATGTTTAAGTCTGGTGGTGTGATGAGTATGATATTTATAGGGTTTTTCGGACTCATCTACGCTGGTTTTCTCTTTCGTGCACTACATTTCAATCGGATATCAGTTATTTTTGCATCGTTCGGTCTTGGACCATTTTGTGCACTGTTTTGGCTCGTGGGTGTGCAATTGCACATTCTGTTTTGGGGGTATGCACATGGTGCTCCCCATGGATTTTTCCTGGTGTTTTCTTAGCTTTACTTTTGTTGTTAGGAGCTTGTGCTCCAGTTAGTTTTGTTGTGCAGGTGGTGTGTTTTCCCCCTAGGCAGGAATTTTATCTTCAGTAAAATGCATGGTCGTGTATTTCTATCACGCACGGTTTGCATGGAGTCGTCCATTTTAGTCAGCTGGAAGAAGGTCGAGCCGAGCTCGACGAATTTCGTTGAGCTGAGTTCGATGATCCTCACGCACGGTTGACGCATGGTTTCTTCGAAACCGTGCGCGAAGGAAATGCACGGATTTCCTGTAGCTTCCCAGTTTATTCCGTTTTGTGGTTAATCATGCGAGTTGTTCACACATGGACGGGTGCGCCCGTGCGTGAGTAAAACGCACGGTTTTCCTGTGTGTCCCTGCTTTCCAGCACTCTGTCGCTACTCATGCGATGTCCATCACGCACGGTCAGAACTACCCGTGCGCTAAGGAAAACACACGGGTCAACACATCTCCTTCCTCGTGTCTATCCTGAAAGTTAATATCGCACGGTTTGCGCACGGCCGTGCGCCAAACCATGCGTGACCATTTTTTCTGACTTTTCTATTTAAGTTGCAGATTTCCTCTTTCATAGGATCCAGCTCCGCTCCCCCGCCTTTTCCGCTCCTCTGAGCGGGAAAAGTCGCCTCAAGCTGCCATTTTCTCTCTCCTCCTTAGAGAGTTGATCCGGCCACCGTTTCTCCTCAGAAAGCTTGCAATAGTTGTGTCTCTGGCCACCTTCATCTTCTCCGAACTCCAAGCTACCATCCGAGCTCTTTGTTGCTGCACTTGCGGAGTTCTTTAGTCAGAAATAGCCCAGCGATCATTTCTGAAGAATACGAGATATTAGAAGGAAGTGACAGGCCTTCTTGGTTCCCGAACGTCATCCGAAGACCGAGCCCGGACAAGGATTGACAACCCTTGATTCCAGCTGTGAATCTCGGAAAGCCTTCGTGTGCTCGGTTGTATTTCTCCACCTCTTCTTGTGGTTACTTCATTCTGAACTTGTGATAGTGGGATTGTTGCTTGAGAAAAATATTTTGCATAAGGTTTCAGCATGTCTTTATGTTGTTATGTCTTAATCATTGCTTGTGTTGTTAAGCTTCAGTTTTCTCGTGCTTGTTGTGATTATGCGTTCTAGCGATTGCTAGAAGTGTGCCTTGCGAAGAGGTGATTGCAAGCCTCCCTATTTTGTCCATCGTCCATACTACTCTCCGTAGTAATCCACCCAAGCAAAGAGGTGACGACGACTCGCATTAGTTTTCTTATTGTTGTTAGCTTAGGAAACCAAAACTAAACCCCTTTGGTTACTTTCCCGCTTGCAATCATTTTTCCAATAGCAAAACCACACTCCCTACTTGTATTCATCGAGAGATCGATATCCGGGGATTAAACTCCTTACTTTTATTACTTGATAGAGATCGATACACTTGTCGAGAGTGCATCATTTACGATTGTGTATCGATTATCGGGAACTCAATAAGCTAACAAAATAGAATAAGTACCTGATTCCGAGGATCGATGATTTTTTCGATCAGCTAGTTGGATCGACTATGTATTCGAAGCTGGACTTGAAGTATGGATACTATCAGCTGAGGATCAGGGAAATAGATATTCCGAAGACGACATTTAGTACTCGATATGGGCATTACTATTTCACAGTCATAACTTTTGGGCTGATGAATGTGTCATCGGTGTTTGTGGACTTGATGAACAAGACGTTCAAGGAGTATTTGGATCGGTTCATGATAGTGTTCATCGATGATATCCTGGTGTACTCCCAGTCTGAGGATGATCATATGGAGCACTTGCATATTGTTCTGGAGACCTTGAGAAGTAATCAGTTGTACGCCAAGTTCTCTAAGTA
Organism: Platanthera guangdongensis; assembly: GCA_039583875.1. NCBI lineage: Eukaryota > Viridiplantae > Streptophyta > Magnoliopsida > Asparagales > Orchidaceae > Platanthera > Platanthera guangdongensis. Next base: position 124,501,188 of record CM077163.1, on the reverse strand, counting down.
TGCGTTTTGTCTATCTTCTGTAGCGTTCCTTGGTCATATTGTCAGTGGTGAGGGATCATGGTGGGTCCAGCAAAGGTTGTGGCTATTCGGGAGTGGCATGTGTTGTCTACTGTGGTGGAAGTCCGGAGTTTTCTGGGGCTTACCGTCTTCTCTAGGTGATTCATGGAGAACTTCTCTCAGATAGAGTTACCTCTCAAGACCTTGATGAGCAAGGATCAGAAATTTGTTTGGTTGCCAGCGTGTGCTCAAGCTTTTGAAGAATTGAAAACTCGTCTGACCATGACGCCTATTCTACGCTCGCAATATGGGATAGAAGGCTTTTAGATCTATAACGACGCTTCAGGTAGCGGCTTAGGCTGTGTTTTGCTACAACATGGGAGAGTAATAGATTATGGTTTGCACTATTTGAAGGTACGTGAAAGAAATTATCTGGTCCATGTGTTGGAGGCAGCGGTCTTGATATTCGAGTTGAAGCTCTGCAGTCACTATTTGTACGGCGTGAAGGTCGCCATTTACACTGATCATAAGAGATTGGAGTACGTGTTTGATCAGAAGGACTTAAATATGTGTCAACGATGGTAGATGGAGTTCCTTGGCGACTACACCTTCAAGATACATTATGTTCATGGCAAAGGTAATGCGGTTGTGGATGCGTTAAGTCATAGAGCTCCTGTATAGGCTAATTGGTTAATGATGCATAATGAGCATCTTGTTCGAGATTTGGAGGCCTTAGAGATATCTTGTGTTGATAGGATACCGAGTGCTGAAGCACATTTGAGTTGGACTAAGGTACAGTATGACCTAACCGATCGAATTCAGAAGGCTTTGGATTTGGATGACAGCATGAAGTGGCTCATTGTTGAGGTCTTGGATGGGTCTAATGCCCAGTTTAAGGTTGATAATGGGCTGTTGTGGAAGCACAATCATTTGTGCTTCCCAAAAGTTGGTAAAATATGGGAGGAGTTCATGTACTAGGCTCATTACACCAAGTAGTCAATCCACCCGGGGAGCACAAAGATGTACAAAGACATAAAAACGTTGTTCTGTTGGCCTAGACTAAAAAAGGATGTAGCGTTGTATGTGGCTAAGTGTCAAACTTGTGCTCTAGTTAAGGCTTTTTGCCAGAAGCCCGAAGGATTCTTGAAGTCTTTTCCTATGCCGGAATGTAAGTTCGACGATATATCTATGGATTTCGTATACGGTTTGCCGAGATATCAGAAGGGAAACGACACCATCTGGGTGATCGTAGATCATTTGACGAAAGTTTCTCACTTCATCCCGAATAGGAAGGACGATTCAGTGGATAAGCTAGCAAAGTTGTATGTGGATAATATTGTTTGTCTACACGATGTGCCCCGTAGCATCATGAGTGACCGGGATGGGCAGTTCACGTCTAACGATTGGAGGTTGGACCATCAGTTGTTGGGTACGAAACTGAAGTTCAGTACAGCCTTTCATCCGCAGATGAATGGTCAGACCGAGAGGGTGAACATGACGATGGAGGACATGCTTCGCGTGTGCCTTGGATTTCGGAAAAATGTGGGAGCGTCACCTATATATGATTGAGTTTGCATACAACAACAGCTATCAGACGAGTATTCAAATGGCACCCTTCGAGGCCCATGATGGTAGGAAATGTCGTATATCATTGTCATGGTTGGAGACTAATAAGTCCAAATTGTACAATCGGAAGGACGTCGAAGACGCGACTTCAATTGTGCGTACAATTAGGGAGAGATTGTTGATTGTACAAGATAGGCAACCTAGTACTATGACACCAAGCACAGGAACGTCGAATTCGTCGAGGGTGATTGGGTATACTTGAGATCAAACCTTTCATGGGTGTGTCAAAGATTCGTCGGCTGAAATAACTAAGTTCAAGATACATTAGGCCATTTGAGGTGTTGGAGCGCTTTGGTGAAGCGGCTTACCTGTAACGCCCCGAAACTCAAAAGAGCGACGGGAGGAATTTTGAGCCAAGTTTAGAATTTGGCAGGGGGCATACGGCCTGGGACACGGGCGTGTCCCAGGGCGTGTCGTGTTTGGGTTGACGATCAGGCCGAGAGGTCGACGAATTTTGGAGTCGACGATCGTCGAGTAGCGAACATAGCCTGAGACACGGGCGTGTCCCAGGGCGTGTCGAGCTCGTGTCGATGATCTGCCCGTGAAGTAAACAATTTTCGCTCGACGAAGTGTCGAGACAGGGAACACGACCTAGGACACGGGCGTGTCCAAGGCCGTGTCGGGTGGTCGACGAACTGTGCTTGACGAATTGTTGAGACATTGAACATGGCCTAGATCCCATGCGTGTTCGGGTATGACATGGGCATGTCAAATAGGACACGGGCTTGTCCAAGACCCATGGGTATCTCGGGTGGGTGTTGCTCCTGTGTTGATGGAGGAACACGCCCGGGAACACGGGCCTGTATTGGATGACATGGGCGTGTCAGTTCTAACACAGGCGTGTCGGGTGCCCGTGTGAATTTCGGGACGCGTCGGTTTCGACGGCGAATGGGGACACGGCCCTGGACACGTGCGTGTTGATGAGTCCAAATTTTACACTGATTTTTGGACTCATCTGGGCCAGTTTTATCGTCTTAGCACTACACTTTAGAGCCATAACTGCTTATATTTTCTTACGTGCCTATTTCATGATTAAGTGCACTTTAGGCCCGTTTTTGTGTGCTTTATTTGTTTCTGTTTTTTGTTGTTCTTTAGCCTTGTATTGGGAATGTGGTGTGCATTTTTGGTGGCCTATCTGCCTCTTATGCTGGTGCAGGGTTCGTGTGCGTGCTCCAGAATCGCTCGGGAGACCCCGACGAGGCAGTAATACTGCGCACAACCACTGGACTTATTGCGCACGACCACTGGTCGTGCGCCACCGATCGTGTGCATTACATTCTCATTTTTCCTAATTCTGCCCGGGTAATCACACGAGCACTGGTCGTAGTGCGCACGACCACTGGTCGTGCGCCACTGCTCGTGCGCATTTGCCCCTTGCTTTTGGCAATTCTGTCCCTGCCAATCGCAAGATCAGTGGATTTAGTGCACACGACCACTGGTCGTGTGCCACTGATCGTGCGTATATATGCTGATGTTTCTATCCAGGTTGCAGTTCTAATTGGAAATGGCGCACAATCATCGAACGATAGTGCGCACGACCACTGGTCGTGCGCCACTGATCGTGCGCTCTGCTTTTGCTGCCTCCGTATTTAAGGCCCTCCTCCGCGATTTAGGTCAACGCCCATCATTTGCTATGATCGGGGAGTGCGCGGGAAGCGCCATTTTACTTCTCCAGCTGGTCCATCACCTCCACCTTCATCGGGAGTCCATAGCCGGCTATTCCGAAGCTTTTCAAACTCTCCGGTGAGCTCCCGACCATTGACGACTTCAACTCCAAGCTTTCCACCGGAGTTGGTGAAGAAGACAACCTAGAGAACGGACTCAAAGGCCTTCGAGGTGACAGCTCGTTGGTACCGGAAGCCTCCTCGGACTGAGCCCAGAAGCGGATTGACAACTCGCTATTCCGGCCACGACCTGCAGTGGATCTTCACTCTCTTTTGGTTTACTCCTCTTCCCCTTCCTCTGTAGTATGGAATGATTTAACATTGTAATGAACATCAAGTTTAATTTTATATCTAATGGGATGTTTACAGTTTTCTTATGCTTGTGAGTAGTGTTTGTGAATGCGCCTCGCTCACTCCACATCCACTCCATACCCGTGTCTCACCCGATTGCACTCCACACAAGAACACTTCCATCCATTAGCTTTCCGTCCACTCGCCCAACCGAAGTTCGGCATCGCGGCCGAAACACTCACTTCACCTTGCGAAGCGATGCCTTCGACATGCATAGCTTTTATTAATTTATTAGGTCAAACAACCACAATCTCTCAAGTCCCCTTTTTACTCATCTTCAAGTATAACCCTCATAACAATATTTTTTGAACTGTTGCCGCTCTATGCTAATTGCATTCCTCAAGAGACAGACACTCGGGGATTTATTCCCAAACTTTATTACTTGTGCGACCAGTGCGCTTGCCAATTTACACGCATAAAGTTTTTGGCGCCGTTGTCGGGGAATGCAACTGTAGAGCGACTCAGGATGACTGAAAATATTGTTATAAGAGTTAGTGTTTTTTGACTGCTGTTTCCTTGTGTAGTGTTTGCCACAATGAATGCATGGTCGAGGCACATGATATCTAGTAGACTACTACCCCTTTTCATTCAAGCCACTCTCAATGACTACGATTCAGCAGCAGACTTATAAAGCAAGCCTTATCAACCTCACATACTGAGCAGAAACGGGAAATAACAGTTTCAAGATCTCTCCTGACCTCATCGAATACATCATCAAAAACTGTCAATTCAGGGGAGACGGAAAATTAGATGCATATGCCACGTGCAGCGGTTCTTAGAAATTTACAACACTTGTACGCCAAATGCTGCCAACAACGAGCAGCAGAGGATGCAACTCTTCTCCTTCTCCCTGAAAGACGAAGCAAAGTGATGGTATCAAGATATCCGGAAGGGAATATCCTCATCCTGGAAACAACTCGAAGGGAAATTCTTGGCCAAATTCCGACAACCAATGCTAGAAATAGACAATTATAAGGAGCTCATCACCTTCACCCAAAGAAATGAAGAGACCTTGATCGATACATGGGAGCGTTTCCGGTCCCTGCGAAGGGAATGATGCAGAGTGGAAATGTCAGACATCCTCCTAATCCAAACTTTCTACTTCGGCATCGCAGACAGATTTCGGCCATTACTTGACGTCGCAGCCGATGGAACTCTATTTAACAAATCCGGTGAGGATGCCTGGGAAGTTACAGACAACATTGCCCAAACTAGTAGGCATTGGAACTCTCTGCCTTCGCCCGGCCTTCCGGTAGAGAAAAATTTAGTAGTCTCTGATGAAGCCACCGACCACAATCTCTCGTCAAAGACAGAGCAATTTTTTGCTTATTCGTGCAAACTGATGGAGATGTTCAATGACCAAGGCACCACCATTCAGAGCCTACAAACCGCCATAGGGATTCTCACGGAAACGTTATTATGTTCAGTCAATCAGAAACAGGAAACGGTACATACTATGCGATTGAGAAGCGAAAAAAGCCTAGAGAGGGCCTCGCCTCCTGATCCACCCGCACAATCACTCCGCGAGCCCATCGTCGATTTGATAAAGGAACCTCCGTCCTCACCGACCGTGCAAGAACCCATGGAAGTACCACAACATGTGAAGAACGCCGTGAAGCCTCCATTTCCCCACCGACTGCAAAACGAAAAGGCTGAAAAACAATTTCATAAATTCCTCGAGATCATGAAAGGAGTCCAAATAAGTATACCTCTGACAGAAGCTATCACTTAGATCCCAGGATATTCCAAGTTCCTAAAGAACCTCATCTCACGGCGCAAATCTTTAGAAGGACTGAAAACGATCAATCTCACTGAAGAATGCTCAACTCTCCTCGCCAACTATTCCCCAACCAAATGCAAAGATCCGGGTAGTTTTACCATCCCCTGCAGAATTGGCATCCACCGATTCGGACGCGCATAATGTGATTTGGGAGCTTCAATAAATCTAATGCTGCTCTCCATCTTTCGCGAGCTAGGAGTTGGGATTCTACAGCCCACCCACCTGAGGTTGCAATTAGCAGACAGATCGGTAAAACAACCGGTCGGGATAGTCGAAGACCTCACTGTCATGGTCAACAACCTCGCCCTCCCAGCAGATTTCGTCATTCTCGACATAATGGCCGATCACAAAGTGCCTATAATCCTAGGACGACCCTTCTTTTCCACGGCCTGTGCCATTATCAACGTCGACCAAGGAGAGCTCGCCCTAAGCCTGGGGGAAGAAACGATTTCTTTCAACGTCCACGAACCTCCCCAACATCTCAGAATCACTAACTGCGACGAAGCAAATTTGATCGACGAACCGGACATGTACAGCAAAATGATTCTTGACCCAGCCGAGCCAGTGTGGGAAGAGGAAGATGCATCCGACACAACCGCACACACTAATGTCCCGAGAACCACGCATCCAACCAAAGAACCTTTCATCACATCTACCGTCACAACCACTGCCACAACTCTGAAGCCACTACCCGAATCCCTGAAATACGCTTTCCTAGAGGAAGGCACGGCTTGCCGAGTCATCATCTCTGCATCCCTCTTCGTCGACAACGAACTCGCCTTGGTCGATGTCTTAAAGAAATACAAAAATGTTTTTGGACGTTCATTAGCCGACATAAAAGGGATCATCCAGGCGTTTTGCATGCACAAGATTCTGCTTGAAGATCAATACAAACCGTTGGCACAACCTCAAAGGAGACTGCACCCCAAGATGCATGAAGTGGTACAGGCAGAAGTAATAAAATTGCTTGACGCGGGTATCATTTACCCAATCAGCGACAGCAAATGGGTCAGCCCAGTGCAAGTGGTGCCCAAAAAGGGCGGGATTACTGTGGTGGCCAACGAAAAGAATGAATTATTACCCACCCGTGTGGTCACCGGGTGGAGAGTCTGCATAGACTACCAGAAACTGAATTAGGCTACCCGCAAAGATCATTACCCGCTACCCTTCATCGACCAGATGTTGGAAAAAATGGCCGGTCAGGAATACTATTGTTTCCACGACGGGTATTCAGGATACAATCAAATCACAGTTGACCCCGACGACCAAGACAAAACGACATTCACATGCCCTTCCGGCACCTTCGCGTTCAGGAGAATGCCATTCAGATTGTGCAACGGCCCAGCAACCTTCCTGCGATGCGTGATTGCCATCTTCGGTGACATGATTGGAGACTTTATCGAAGTCTTCATGGACGATTTTTCCCTTTTCGGGAACAACTTCGATGCCTGCATCGTGAATCTAGCCAAAGCTCTGAAGCATTGTGAAGATACAAACCTCATCTTGAATTGGGAAAAATGCCATTTCATGGTTCGCGAGGGCATTGTCTTAGGCCACAAAGTCTCTCACAGGGGGCTCGAAGTCGACCAAGCAAAATTCAGCATCATCAAAAATCTTCCTCCTCCATCTTCCGCCAAGGGGATCCGCAGCTTCTTGGGACACGCCAGTTTCTATTGAAGATTCATCAGTAATTTCTCATCAATATCCAAGCCCCCCACAAATCTGCTGGCGAAGGACTTCCCATTTGACTTCGACAAAAAATGTATGCAAGCCTTCGAGACTCTCAAAGACCGACTCATCTCTGCTCCAATCTTGGTGGCACCAGATTGGACTTTGCCCTTCGAAGTCATGTGCGACGCAAGCGTTGTTGCAGTCAGAGCAGTGCTCGGTCAAAGGAAAAACAAAATCTTTCATACTATCTCATACGCCAGCTGGACTCTCAACGATGCTCAACTGAATTATACCACTACGGAAAAGGAGCTATTGGCAGTAATCTTCGCTTTCGAAAAATTCCATTCGTACTTAGTGTTATCTAAGGTCATTGTCTACACTGACCATGCCACACTAAGGTATTTATTCAAAAAAAAGATGCCAAGCTCCGGCTAATCCGTTGGATTCTTCTACTACAAGAATATGACATCGAGATCCGAGATAAGAAAGGGGTCGAAAACGTCATCGCCGATCACCTATCAAGATTGGAGAGCGACACCGAAGGAGGTTTACCCATCTGTAACCGCAACGAGATTGCCGACTACTTCCCGGACGAAAGATTATTCGCCATCTGTTCGCTCACTCTGACAATCCCGTGGTACGCAGATATGGCCAACTAACTCGCTTGCAAATCTGTCTCCCCTCACCTGTCATCGCAGCAAAAGCGAAAACTACTGTCCGAGGCCAAATATTATTTCTGGGAAGACCCGTTACTATTATGTACTTGCAACGACGGCATCATCAGGCGTTGCGTACCCGAGACCGAATTTCAATCCGTCTTAACACACTGCCACGATCGGGAGGCCGGCGGTCATTTCGGCGCCACCCAAACAGCACGCAAGGTACTGCGATGTGGACTATTTTGGACAACCCTTTTTAGAGACACCCAAGCATACGTCGCAAAATGAAATGAATGCCAAAGGACAGGAAATATCTCCAAGAGGGATGAAATGCCTCTCAACAACATGCTCGTCTGCGAACCATTCGACGTTTGGGGGAACGACTTCATGGGACCCTTCCCAATGTCGCATGGAAAACTCTATATTATTGTCGCAGTAGACTATGTTTCCAAATGGGTCGAAGCTGAAGCTGTCGCCACAAGTGATGCCCGCAATATTTTGAATTTCATACACAAGAACGTTTTCTCTAGATTCGGCGCCCCGCGCACCATCATCAGTGACGGCGGGAGCCATTTTTGAAACAAGTCGTTCTTGCAACTCATGAAGAAGTTTGGAGTCCACAAAATCTCTCTTGCCTACCATCCCCAAACCTGTGGGCAAGTAGAGGTCTCCAACCGCGAGTTCAAAAGAATCATCGAAAAATCCATCCATTCCAACAGAAATGAGTGGGACAAGAAGGTCGACGACGCCTTATGGGCGTACAGAACCGCCTTCAAAACCCCTATCGGTATGACTCCTTTTCAACTCGTCTACGGAAAAGCTTGCCACTTACTGGTGGAGCTAGAACACAAAGCGCTATGGGCAACCAAATAACTAAACATGGCCATCGAAGCTGCAGCAGATAAGCGCCGCACTCAACTGAACAAATTAGAGGAGCTCCGACATTTCGCATACGAAAATGCGCGGATATACAGAGAAAGAACAAATAAATGGCATGACCGTCACATCATCCCCAAAGAATTCCAACCAGGAGACCAAGTCCTGTTGTACAATTCCCGCTTCCGCTTATTTCCCGGCAAGCTCAAATCGCGGTGGAGCGGCCCCTTCACAGTGATCAGAGTCTCCCCCTTTGGCGCCATTGAAATAACCGGGAAAAGCAGAGACAATTTCAAAGTCAATGGGCACCGGCTAAAATTATATGATGGCAGTGAAACCACCGGCGACTCTCAAAGCCTGCAGCTCACCGTCCCCAAGCAAAGCAATAGCGATACTCCTTGATCGACAATGGCAGCACCGAAAAATGAGGACCACCACACCACTCTGAAGCTCCCCTGCACGTTTTTCACCAAATTTTGTACCTCTTGAACCTATTTGAGCTTTTATGTTTATTTATTTTTCTTCAGACTGCAAATAACTCTTTATTATAACTGCTAATACGGGTATTTAGTCCACCTTAAGGATGATAACAAAAGTGCTTTCGGGAGACAACCCAAGTTGGACGGTATGGTCCTATGTTGTGTTTTGAGTTCTTTTTATATATTTATATTTATATGTTTCCATATTTTGTTTGGCGTGCATATTTCAATCACAGGTGCAGGAATTTTTGAGTCGCGGCAACTTGGCTGCACTTGGACATCTCGTTGCACGACTGGTATGCTCAATTTTGACCATAGGTACTTCCTACCCCATCTATTTTTCCCATTTGTAATGCTTATTTTTACTAGTTGTCGAATTTAAGTCTGGGGGGAGAGAACATGCCTGTGGTCACTACACAACACATTCTGTTGCATACCAGTCTCTTGTTTAGTTATTTCTTGATCTCTGTTGCACACGCTGAGTCACCCACACGAGTGCGCTGTTTTCCACGCGCACAGCTCGAGTCAAATGTATTGTTTTTGTGTAAACTTTAAAATAGTGGCCTGGCTTAAGATTTCAGGATAGAGTAGTTCAAAACTCATGCAGTGCTCCTAATCAAGTACTCATGGTTTGTGTAGAACTAGTATAGAGTTAATTTTTCTTTATGCTCGTAGATTTTTTTTTTTTGCAGACGTCAATATTGTTTGTACTACTCAAAATCTGAATCTGGAGTAATCGACCGATAATGTAGGAATGTGTGTAGCCACCACTAGACTCGTATTGCTCGAGTCGGGAGGAAGGATCCTCTTTCTCGATGGCTAAGAACTTGCCCTAAGCTACTCTCGAAGCATTGGTACCCGGTTAGTCAAGCGTGAGCATGATGTAAGCCATCATTTTGGCTAGTTTGAGCCTTGTTTAGCCTTTTCTACCCGTTAACTGTTGCATGCCAAATTTGTGCCTACCCCTTCTTTGATCCAGCTCCACTCACATCACCAAGGCCTGAAGCTAAAGCCACCATCGCAATCAAATGCTTGAGCTTGTTTGTATTTACTATTTTGCTGATGTTGTGATATGTGGAAATCATATAATGTGGTGCTGAATTCATAAGTGTTTTGATTGCTACATTTGGGGATTGCAAACGCAGAAAAGAAAAAGAAGAAAAGCAAAAAACAAAATCTGAAAGAATTGCTTTGAGAATTCTATCCCCATCCTACTTTTTTATTTTGGTCGGGTTAGGTCGTGTACACGCCCGGTTTTCAAGCTCAGTCTGGGGGTGTGTTACCCATACATTTCTAAGTGGTTGTATTGGTTTAGGTTTTTATTCGCTCGCTTTGGTTGTGTGTAGCCTTCATGTTTATCATTGACTACCAAACCTTAGTCTAAGCCCCATTCTCTCCTAAAAGTCCTACTGATTCATGCTTGAGTCTAACCCGCGCCATGGAGAGAGTGTGAACGTGCAAGAGTATGGTCCCCAACATTGGTGGATTCCATTGGAGGTGATCCTGAGCCCGATCTTTGACAATGCTCACCTTAGTGGCCTGCCTACTTTCTTCCTACACATGATCGCAAGATTCTCCAGAATTCTAATTTTGAGCAAATACAATATTTATTTACGTCTGTCGAATAATTTAAACTACGTAGTATAATTAAAATGTTTTTCTAATATATCTTCTATTTCCATGATGTATTTGATTTCTCGTCTTACTTTTTTTTTGGAATTTCTGAGCTAGCTAGCTATTTTCTAGTCCACGGAGTGATGATTTGCTCGGGAGGTGCAAATAGTTAAGTCTGGGGGTGTGATGAGTCCAAATTTTACACTGATTTTTGAACTCATCTGGGCCAGTTTTATCGTCTTAGCACTACACTTGAGAGCCATAACTGCTTATATTTGCTTACGTGTCTATTTCATGATTAAGTGCACTTTAGGCCCGTTTCTGTGTCCTTTATTTGTTTTTTGTGTTTTTGTTGTTCTTTAGCCTTGTCTTGGGAATGTGGTGTGCACATTTGGTGGCCTATCTGCCTCTTCTGCTAGTGTAGGGTTCGTGTGCGTGCTACGGAACCGTTCAGGAGACCCCGACGATGTTGGAATACTGCGCACGACCACTAGACTTATTGCGCACAACCACTGGTCGTGCGCCACCGATCGTGCGCATTACATTCTCATTTTTCCTAATTCTTCCCGGTAATCGCACGAGCACTGGTCGTAGTGTGCACGACCGCTAGTCGTGCGCCACTGCTCGTGCGTGTTTGCCCCTTGCTTTCGGCAATTCTGTCCCTGCCAATCGCAAGATCAGTAGATTTAGTGCGCACCACCACTGGTCGTGCGCCACTGATCGTGCGCATATATGCTGATGTTTCTATCCAGGTTGCAGGTCTAATTGGAAATGGAGCACGATCATCGACCGACAATGCGCATGACCACTAGTCGTGCGCCACTGATCGTGCGCTCTACTATTGCTGCCTCCGTATTTAAGGCCTTCCTCCGTGATTTAGGTCAACGCCCGTCATTTGCTGCGATCGGGGAGTGCGCGAGAAGCGCCATTTTACTTCTCCAGCTGCTCCATCACCTCCACCTTCATCGGGAGTCCATAGCCGGCTATTCCGAAGCTTTTCAAACTCTCCGGCGAGCTCCCGGCCATTGACGACTTCAACTCTAAGATTTCCACCGGAGTTGGTGAAGAAGACAACCTAGAGAACAGACTCAAAAGCCTTCAAGGTGACAGCTCGTTGGTACCAGAAGCCTCCTCGTACTGAGCCCGAAAGCGGATTGACAACTCGTTATTCCGGCCACGACCTGCGGTGGATCTTCACTCTCTTTTGGTTTACTCCTCTCCCCTTCATCTGTAGTATGGATTGTTTTAACATTATAATGAACATCAAGTTTATTCTATATCTAATGGGATATTTGTAGTTTTCTTATCCTTGTGAGTAGTGTTTGTGAATGCGCCTCGCTCACTCCACATCCACTCCATACCCGTGTCTCACCCAATTGCACTCCACACAAGAACACTTCCATCCATTAGCTTTCCGTCCACTTGCCCAACCGAAGTTCAGCATCGCGGCCGAAACAATCACTTCACCTTGCGAAGTGGTGCCTTCGACCCGCATAGCTTTTATTTGTTTATTAGATCAAACAGCCACAATCTCTCAAGTCCCCTTTTACTCATTTTCTAAGTATAACCCTCATAATAATATTTCCTGAACTGTTGCCGCTCTACGCTAATTGCATTCCTCAAGAGACCGACACTCGGGGATTTATTCCCAAACTTTATTTCTTGTGCGACCGGTGCGCTTGCCGATTTACACGCATCACGTGTCGCAGGTCGTGTTCGGGACAGATTTTGCATTTCAGCTCCGGATCGTGGCCGTTCATTTCCTTATTTTGGAATCCGATTGCTGGGGGTTGTTACTACTGGGATATACCCAGGAATATTGTTTCAAATCCATCACTTCTTTCACTTAGTCTCTTTCTAAAAGTTTAGAGAGAGGGGAGAGAAGGGAAGAAGAAAGGAGGCTAGATCCGGTTACCGGCGGAGTTTCAGAGCTCCAAATCGCGAGCCGACTTCAGATCTACAGAGGTAAGGAGATTGCGGTGCTTTCCATCCTCATACATTTCCATGGCGCCAAGGAAAAATGTTAGGGTAACGATTCTCATCCTAGGACATGTGAATTCCTCTTTTCTTTTGCATAGGAAGCCCGCACTCGCGAGCTTGCGGTGAGTTTGAGGCGTTCCTTCGGGTAGACATGAATTGTCCCCATTGTGTACATGTAGAGTCCGTAATCGAGAACGGATATAGGCATGATTTGTGAAGCCTACCCGGATAAGTTGGTCTGGATCGATGATGTTGCATTGCATAAATGGCCAGAGAAGACTCCGTGCGGATGTTTGTTTTTCGGGTTTTCTACGCGGTAGATTGCAACTGGGAGCCTTGGGGATTAACTCCAAGGTGCACCCGAAAAATTGGGCGGATGCGTGATTCTGCTAACATGGTGTCCTGGGAGCCAACTTGAACATAACCGGGTTATGTAAAGTGTGTGATAGAAACGGCGCTCGGGGATGTTTGACCCGCGCATATGGCTTAAATTGATGTTGCGACGTGAGCAACGGGTCAGACGGAATCGTACCCGTTCTATGTCGTTCGGTGGGATCCGTTGGCATAGATGAGGGTCTTTGGCGGTCTATGGCTTAAATTGACGTGACCCATGCCGGGAAGACAAAATGCTCGCAAGATTAGCCATCCAAGTGGCGGTGGTGAGACCGGGGTGTCTATGGCTTAAATTGACATGATAATGACCGGTTCACCGAGAATGTTCCCTGAGTGCACGGGGTGTGTGGCCGTGCATGCCCACGCCTGTGATGAAGTGTTTATCTATACTGCTTGATTATGCTAATAAAGTGCAGGGAAAGGAGCATCGCCACCCCGGATTTGAGGGCGGGATCGTTATAATTTGGTCAGCATAGCTAACCGTTGCTTTTGTTGCTTTTGTTTGCCACCGTGCGGTGGATTGTTGCTTGTAGGTGCAGCGGAGCCGTGCGGTAAATAGCGGGCCAAAGCCCAAGTTGAGAAGCCGGCCCTCGAAGGCCTATTTTGAGTGTTTACTTGTTCATTCATGTGTGACCGGCCTGCGTGCCGTGGTATGGAAGACACATTTTATTTGAGTAAACAATTTGTAAGGCCTTAAGGCCATTGTACTAGTGTATTGTACTTCATTCCTGTTGGTTTGGGTAGTGGACAATCATGCTCGTGCTGGGTTCTTTTTATTGCAACTTTAAATTGCTTCCGCTAGAATGACTTTGTGTAGGACGTTGGATATTAGTTGAATGGTTTCCATTGAGTAACCACCCGGTCTCTCTGTGGTATATGACGTCGGGCACCGGTCGGACCTACTGCTATATGCTATGCGACGGATAGGGGGTGTTACAATTTGGTATCAGACTATTGGTTTTGGTCAGGGTTAAATGAATTCATGGACGAATTCTTTTTAAGGGGTGGTGAGCATATGTGTGTGCGTCATCATTATAACATCAAAAGAACCCATGAATGTCCACTTAGGAATGAAAATACACGTGTTTGAAGAACCTGCGTGTTCCTATAATTGTTTTTTGTAATTTTTTTGGTCACTTAATGATATTTTGGATGATTATAGGTGACCAGGAGTGGCGCAGGGCCATCAGAACATCTGGTTTCTTAGGATTATAGTGCATCCAGCGACGTGCTTGAGACCCTTCCTTCATTTGAAACCATAAGAAGGATCGTTGAAGTGGTGTTCGCTGTGACTAATGCACAACAGGGCAGCAATGTGCAACCCTTTCTCTTTGAGATGGCTTCAATGCCGAGTGGTGTGTTGGATCAAATGACATTAAGAAGGTCATCATGTCAACAGTTGAATATGTTCTTAGTTCAGTGTACGCACTTTGTTGATGAGTACTTGCAGGCGTTTCTTATGATAAGCCACTACCCATGCTTTGAGTTGGAGAACGAGCAGTCTATAGTTAATACATTCTATAATGGAATGTGTGGCGAGCTGCGCTCGGACCAAAACTATTGGGATTCCAAGCCTTGGTGGAGTCGGCTAGAGCTTTGGAAGCAGATTTGAGGAAGACTCACCAGATGCCAGTGAGCAGAGTATCGAACTCTGCAAGCCCCATAAGAGCTGCATCCAGCGGAACGCTAAAAAAGGGGGCTAGATAATCGACTAGCAAAGTCACTTACAACTGTCATTCTTGTGGCATGGAAGGGCACTTTGCCCGAGATTGTCGGAATGGTGCTCCGAAGTTAAAGAAAGCTATGTCAGGAGCAGCTATAGGACAAAGTGCCAAAGATCTGAATCGAATGCACGAAAGCAAAGACTTGGATATGCAGAAGACGGAGTTCAAAATGCTGAACTCCTCAACGTCTGCATACCGTAGGTAGCATAAGAAGGCTAGGACTTCGGGTCCATCTCCTTCTTCTGGTGCCTCTGGGGCGACTACGGGTCGAACCCCAGGCGCATGCTTTAATTGTGGAAAGCCGGGGCACTTTGCCTGAGACTGCTGGAGCGAACGTCCCAAGTCCGATAAGAAGCACACTGTCGTGATGACATGTATAGCTTAAAGTTATAGCAATTTAGCTTTAAATACTTGTTGCCCTTGTGCATGTTAGCTTAGAACTTTTTGTGCTAAGCTTTGTTCTGATTTTTCGGTTAATTCGGCGAGAGCACCGTTCGCTTAGGGAGCTTCGAGTTCCCTTTTGACCAAAGGATTTGTATTCCGCATCGGAGTACCTCCTTCGATGGCAAAAGACAAATTGGATGTGTTGTTGCCTAATGATGCTCAATGCACGCGAGTAGAATCTGTTGCGTTTAGGTGCGGATTGGGAGTCAAGAGTTTGACTTACAAGCGTCGTTACTACCGCTAGGGGAGCTCGACGTAATCTTTGATATGGACTGGCTCTCAGAGCAGCAATCATACATTGATCGAAATCGCAAGAAAGTCAAGTTGGGAACTGGTCATAAGACGACATTTGTGGGCTTGAAAGGGGTCGAACTTGATGTTGGTGTCTACTCTTCATATGGTTAAGGCGGTTCGGTGTGATGCCAAACCAGTCATACGCTCTTCGTATCGGTTAGCGCATAAGAAGAAGGATCAAAGCTTGAGACTTTGTATTGATTATCGAGAGCTGAACCAGCTAACGGAGAAGAATAAGTACTTGATCCCGAGGATTGAGGATCTGTTCGATCAGTTATTCGGGCCAATAGTGTACTCAAAGTTGGACCTCAAGTCTGGATATTATCAGCTGAGGATAAGGGAGAGTGTTATCCCCAAAATAGCTTTTAGTACGAAATACGGGCATTACGAGTTTACGGTCATGCCCTTTGGGCTAACGAATGTGCCGTCAGTATTCATGGATTTGATGAACAGTACTTTCAGGGAGTACTTAGACCACTTTGCAATCGTATTCATCGACGACATATTGGTGTACTCGCAGAGTGAGCAGGATCACTATAAGCATCTACATTTGGTGTTGGAGACGCTGAGGAGGAATCAATTGTACGCCAAGTTCTCCAAATGCGAGTTTTGGCTGTCTTCAGTGGCGTTCCTTGGTCATATAGTAAGTGGAGAGGGCATTGTGGTAGATCCGATGTAAATTGTTGTGATATGAGAGTGACCTGTGCTTTCTACGGTAGCGGAAGACCGGAGCATTCTGGGGCTTGCCAGCTATTACAGGCGCTTCGTGGAGAACTTCTCGCGGATAGCATTACCCCTCACTACTTTGATGAGGAAGGAGCAGAAGTTCGTTTGGACGTCGTAGTGCGCACAAGCTTTTGAGAAGTTGAAGTGTCGGTTGACCACGGCGCTTGTGCTGAGTTCGCCGAGTGGTACCGAAGGTTTTGAAATCTATAATGATGCTTCGGGCAGTGGCTTGGGTTGTGTACTGCTGCAGTATGGAAGTGTGATAGCGTATGGCTCGAGACAGCTGAAAGTGCATGAGAGGAATTATCCGGTCCATGACTTGGAGTTAGCGGCCATGATTTTTGCCTTGACGTTGTTGAGGCACTACTTGTATGGAGTGAAGGTCGATATCTATACCGACCATAAAAGCCTGAAATATTTATTGGATCAAAAAGATCTAAACATTTGACAGAGGAGATGGATGGATTTCCTGGGGACTACACGTTCAAGATCAATTATGTGCCTGGGAAAGGCAATGCGGTTGCGGACGCATTGAGTCGCCGGACTCCAGCTCAAGCCAATTGGATGTCGGTCCATGACGAGCGGTTGGTTCGGGAGTGGAGGCATTGGAGATCTCTTGTGTATAAACGCAGTCGAGTGTTGAGGCGCTATTGAACTGGATGGAAGTTCAGTACGACCTGGCTGATCGGATTCGGCAGGCTTCTAATGTGGATAGCAGCATGAAGCGGCTCATGATAGAGGCTTTGGATGGGTCAAATTCCCAATATGAGGTTGTGGATGGATTGCTTTGGAACGACGGTTGTCTGTGTGTCCCGAATGTGGGCATTTTGCGGGTTGCATTGTTGTACGAGGCGCATCATACCAAGTACACGATTCACCCGGGGAGCACGAAGATGTACCGTGATGTGAAGAAATGATGCAAAATCGCTACCCGGAGTTGTTTCATCAAGGTAATTTTAAAAGCATATTTTATTTTATTTCGTGCAATTCTCTCCCCATAGCCTTAGCCTGGTTTCGGGGAAGAAATCTTTTATTTTGTTTATAGGATTTGTAATGTCACAATTCATGCTAGGCACCTCGTGCACACTTTTAAGTCAAGAGAGCTAACTTGGGCTCAGGGAGTGCTAGCAGTTATTCTTGCACTCGAGTAAGGGAGGACAAGTTGGTCCAGAGCACGACACAGATAGTGACATGGGCGTGTCCATACCCGTGTGGCTCTCTGGCAATGTTGCGAATTCATTGTTGTGTTTCCCAAGCAGGATACGGGTAGTGACACGGGCGTGTCCCTACCAGTGTGTGTGTAGCAGAGCTGGATTAAAATTGTTAACCGTGTTCTTCCCGAGCAGGACACGGGTAGTGAAACGGGCGTGTCCGTACCCGTGTGGGTCCAAGCAGTAGCTCGAGGATTTGTCGAGCTCTTCTCGACGAATCGTCGATCGTGTTCCTCCCGAGCAGGACATGGGTAGTGATACGCGTATCCCTACACGTATGTGTCCAAGCAGCAGCTCGACGAGTCATCGATCGTGTTCATTCAGACCAGGACACGGGTAGTGACATGGGCGTGTCCCTACCCGTGTGTGTCCAATCAACAGCTCGACGATTCGTCGAGTAGAGCTCGGCAAATCGTCGACCACGACCCTCGCGAATAGGACAAGGGTAGTGACACGGGCGTGTCCCTACCCATGTAGTTCAATTTCGGGTTTTAACGAATTTTCCGGCCGCGTCGTTTCGAAAGGAATCATTTAATGGGTTTATTGGCGGTCCAAAGACAGGCCAACAAGTGGCTAGGCAGTTATCTCACTATAAAAAAGGGACATGAGAAAACCCTAGCCTTCTTTATCACTTGGCTGAGCCATTCTCCAGTCAAACCGTCCCTATAAGAAAGTTCTGGAGAGAAAGAAGGTGTTGGAGCTGATTTTCTTATTGTGCAGGATGAACACCAACCAGCGAGAAGAAGATGCCGCCAACAAGGGTGACAAGATCCATGGCTGGAAATGGTGGAAATGCAGGAAACGAGGTGATCTTCCTACCCTCTCCCTTGGTGCTATATCTTTAGTTATTTCTAGGAGAGATATTGACTCAATTGGGTCTTGATTTGTGAGAAGAAGATTTCTGGGAAAAGTCCATGCTAGGACTTGTGTCCCCTAATTAGAGTCTTCAATCTTTCCCTCACTTCGAATGCAGTTTGTGGGCTGGTTTCGTGAATAGAAGTGGCCTTATGAGGGTGAATAAGGGAGGAGAAATTCTGGATGTTATTTGAATGTTTGGTTGAAGTAAGAACATGAACTAATGTCATCCGATCTGCTTTAAGATGCGCACATAAATCTGTTTTTTGTGCGCAGCAACCTTCGAGGCCATTTTTAGACTCGATGCGGCCAGATCTGGGCTTTCGACTAAACACAAAAGTCGCAACGGTTGGAAATAACTTTCCGAAGAGGTGTTAAACGCCTTAACCAGATTCCTGTAGCCTCGAGAATCCCTGTTTGAAGTTGTTGTACAGTAATTATTCCTGCACATGTAATTCTCGTGTTTGTTTGGTATTGGTAGAGAGATCATGGTACAATAACGTTAATGTTTATGGAATTTAGACTATAAATGATTGGGGTGAAATATGTTAATGACATTTGTTGGTTAGATCCTTCATGAAAAAATGGTGTAGTAAGGTGCACTCAACCGAGGTGATTTGGTGGAGGTTAGAGAAACATTTGAATATGTGAAATATTGAGAACGTAATTGACAATGGTAATGTGTTGAATAATGATGATCTTGGCTTGAACATGCTTTATATAATTGATAATGACTGTTACGAACAAATGGTTATGGTCTTAGATGATGAATGTGTGAAATAGCCATACAATGATAATGAACCCATAAGTACCTTAGGGCACGGGGTTGTGAAAGGGTGTATTTGCGGGGTTTGACCACACTGGTTTGGTAATGTGGAGAAGAGACGTAAGTGGACGGTCGGGTTTGGTCCCCAGTGTTCATTCCCGAGGATCCTTCCGTGCGACGATGATGTGAAATTGCATGCGGTGTGAGTCGACACGCGGTGTCGTAATCCCGTGTTAAGGATAGTGTGGCAGGTTCACGGGCTCGCCAGTCGTCTCACTGACGGGAGTTGACAAATAGACTTTGGGTGGTTAGGCTTGGTCCTCGGTGCTCATTCCCGGGGTGCCTTCCGTGCCAAGTGGACGGTTGGGCTTGGTCCTCATGCTTTTTCCGAGGCTCCTTCTGGGTCACAACATGGGCCAGTTTGAAGCTTGGTTCTCGGTGCACATCTACCTAAGAATCCCGCTGATCCGTAGTACGCATGTGAGCTCCGCTGTTGTGTCCTTAGTGTTGAGGCGTACAGAGGCCTAGGCTTGGTATTGTGGATGCCCGCCTAGTAGTGGAGAATCCCGCTCCACTGTCACTTCCTGGCCACGACGGTTGACGCCTGAGAGGTTTGCTACCTGCTCGAAAAGTGGGAACTACAAGTCTGTGTCGACATAGCAATTGCAGGTGCGTGATCATGGATGAGTCATTACATTACATACTCAAGATCCTTATCGTAAAAGTTTATATGGGCACTCTTATACGATGAGTTACTATACTGCTGAGCTGATCTTCAACTTATATGTCTGTATGGGCATTCATATAAGTTGAGTTACTTTCTGTTGTACTTCTATATTTTTTATACTGTTTTAGATGGTTGAACTGCTAGAGTAGATGGTTTACTCATTTATTGTGCTGCTTATATACATTGATATTGTTCACTCTATACCACTTGTTTCTACTTCTATTCTACTATAAATATTGCACCCTTGTTCCTTTCTCCGCCCGGTGCCGAGGAGACACCGGGGGAGCGGATGTGATAGCCACTTAGTCATTATGACTAACGGTTGCTACGTCTTCCTTTTTAGGAGGAAACCCCGCTGTCAAAGCAGCCGCAGATTTTACAGCAGGACAGCCATGCCAGGACGACAGGGCCTGAAGGGACGGTGCCTTCACTACCGTCAGTGACTGATGTGAGTTTGAGACACTCTTGATGTAGCCCTTTGGGCAAGTTTTACCGTACTCTGATATATTAGAAGCTTTTTGTAGCTTCATTTTCTTGATGTACTTTTGGAATATTTTACTTATATGTGGATTGACTTTGGTTTTATATTCTTGGTTGGGTTGGCATTGGTTGATATTGGTTATAGCATGCAGGATAGGTGACTTGTGGTACAGGTTAGCTCGTGTGCCATCGCTACCGCAAGGCGGTTGTCCTGGGCATAAGTCTCCCCTCGTGCCGTGTTTTGTGTTCCGGGAGGGGGATTCTTACATCATGATGCCGCTCCATTCATGGGATAACTGCAGACCTCTAGGCAAACTCCAAACTCTACTATTTAAATGGAATTCATAAGTTCTTATGAAAGAAATCCAGTTTTAATTTAAGATGGTTCTATCCCTCGGTACGATGGATCAACTAGTCTACGAGTAAAAATATAGTTATATGCTGCGGAAATACATTGATTATGTTCATTTAACATCCTACGCAAGCATAAATGTCCTCGGAAGATAACCCGCGAAATGCAAGACTCTAGATTTATTATAGGTACAGAAAGTCTTTGCATTATCTTAGAAAATAGTGTAGTAGTTTTAGAAAGATGACATGTATGAAATACTAGTAGTAATGCTTTTATAAGTTAAAATACCTAACATGCAACCTAGCATAAAATATTCCCCAGAGTGAAAGTAAAAACAACCACAAAGAGGTAAACTTAGCAGCTTAGCAAAGTAATTAGCATTTTAGAAGAATTCCACCTGTGCGCATCAACAACCTGACACAAACCCACTGGAAAGCATGTAAGTCTATACTAATAAGAAGCAACCAAAAACTACCTCACAAGAGTAAGGAAATCTCCTGCAACACAGCAGTCCACTAGCAACACCTACCTAGCCGCTCAACTGGCTACTGCCCTGTACTTGAGACATTCAAATAAAGAACACCTCAGCAAGAAAATATAGCTGGCAAAAGGAAACAATTAGATATAAAGAAGTGAAAACAGAAGGGGTTACCAAACCATACCAAGAGAAATATTGACAACTTCAGCTAGTATAATCAACAAAAGAGGCGAGTAAGAAAATAATCGTTAGTAAAATGAGAAGATTGCACCAAGTGCGAGAAGTTACCATGCTTCGCTCAAACCTGCAGAAGCAAATAGACAACAACTGTCAAACTATAGAAGGAAAAGGAACTATATAG
This sequence comes from Platanthera guangdongensis, assembly GCA_039583875.1. Lineage (NCBI taxonomy): Eukaryota > Viridiplantae > Streptophyta > Magnoliopsida > Asparagales > Orchidaceae > Platanthera > Platanthera guangdongensis. The sequence goes on along the minus strand of CM077163.1, from coordinate 124,479,680 downwards.
TCCTAAACATGTGAATCAGTAACACTGGTAAAAACCACTGATCTGTGTCGGCGACCAAAACATCGATAAACTAATTAACAGACCCAAATGTCTCAAAGTCACCGCGGTGGTCGCCACACAGTCCAACATACCTAAAACAACATGTAAACATGTAATGCCACAAATCTAAGTGGTGACTGGGCTGAGGAGAGTGGGTAACGCGGCCTAGGACACGGGCGTGTCCCCAAGTAGTTTCCTATTCTATGTGAGGTACACGGCCTGGGACATGGGCGTGTCAATGGCCGTATCCTGCACTCGAGTGCTGGCAGGGTGTCTCGACTGAGTTCGACGTAATGCGTTCGACGATCCTCGAGTGGGGCACACAGCCTGTGACACAGGCGTGTCCAGGGCCATGTCCTTATATATGCTCGATGAGTTCTCGAGTGAGTTCGACGAAATGCACTGGACTATCCTCGAGTGGGGCACACGGCCTGTGACACGGGTGTGTCAAGGGTCGGGTCCTTCTCTGTGATTGGGCAGATTGTTGAACAAGAGCTGGATGCGGGCATGTATGCAGCCGTGTTTGGCACACGGTCTATGATACGGGTGTGTCACGTCGCCGTGTCCTAGTCTGGCAAAGACGGTTTATTTGTCGCTTAAAGTACACGGCCTGTGACACGGGCGCCGTGTCACATGCCGTGTTTGGCCCAGGAAACTAATTTTCAGGGCTTTTCGTGGTCGTCCATTCCATTCAAAGGGGATCCAACGGCCCAGACTTCTCCCTGCTATTCATAAGGCCAAGAGTGGAGGATAAACTCTCTCATTTTCTCAAAGCCTTTCTCTTGCTTTAAGTGTTAGAGAGTGGGGAGAGCATGGGAGAAGGAGGAGGAATCCGTCTGCGGGTGGAGCTTCAGAGCACTGAATCGCGTGCCGAGGCCAGACTTGTGGAGGCAAAGCCGTTGTGGTTCTTGTCAGCTGGCTAGTTTTCCATGGCTCCAAGTGATCATCAAGGGTAACGATCTTTCTTCCTTAGACATGTGAAGTCCTTGGTTTGGCATATCCGTGGGTTTCCCCCACCAAAAGGAGGAGATTTGAGGGATTCCCCTTGTGTTGATTCTGGAGATCCCCAAGATGTCTTGCATGTAGATCTGAAAATGTGAAGTACGGAATAGGCATACTGTATGAAGCCCATCTAGACAGGTTGGTCTGGATTGGTGATGTTTTATATTGAACAGTGGAGAAGACTTCGTGTATAGATGAATATGCTTGTGAATTCAGTGGGTTGTGCCTGTGAAGGGTAGTAGCAGGAAGTACTGGTGTGAAAGTCCAGGAAAATACCCGTAAGGTGCTTGTGTTATATGCTTTGAAAGACCAATGTTTCTGGCACTGCAGGAGGCTGCAGGGTTTGCTGGATGGTTAATCCAGATAAGGTAGGGCTAGGGATGGAAAGTTAGTTCTGTCGCTAATGCCAAGCGAGAGTGAATATCACTGGCGATGGCTCCTAGCTAACCTGTGGTTATGAAGCCAGTCTTTCGGGGACAGTATGGCTATTTGTGAGCTTTGTGAGCTCTTGAAAAGGCTGCATGCCGAACGGACAAGCGGATGCCGACTCGCATTAGTCTTAGCATTGAACTAATGATTTGAGCAACGGGCAAATGCTGAACTTGAAAGAAATAGTGCCTAACCACCTAGAGGGGGGTGAATAGGTGTACTTTTTCTTTTTAATTTTAAGGCAGAAACTCTGTACAATTAAACTTGTATTTGCAATATTCTACAACTATTCAGCACAGCTAGCTCAGCAATCACAGAAATAATCAAACACAAAGTGCACACAAATTTTTATAGTGGTTCCCACAGGTCTGGGTACATCCACTTTCCCCCTTTGCCTATCTAGTAGTGTACTAGATTCGGCCTAACTTCTGCACTTCTTCTCAGATTCTCAGATCCTACAGCTTAGAACCCCAAACCAGGTTCCTACAACTCAGAGTGTCCCCACTCCTACAGCTCAGGCACAAAGCCCTACCACTCAATCATCAACAAGACCTACACTCAGGCTAAACAGTCCTATCTCAGCCTTCAACAAGGCCTACACTCAGAGAATAGATTCTCCTACACTCAGGCTCAAAAGCCCTACCTCAGCCTTTATAAATTTAGGCTTACAACTCAGTTCCCTTAGGATCCTACAAAAAGATAATAACAAGTTTTAGATCACCACTCTGTTTGAGAGAACGAAGAGGGCAACCTTCTTGATTAGTTCTTGATAGTACTGATTCCTGAGATCAACTTTGTCATTGCTTTCTTCAAGGCTTCTTGAGTCTGAACTCAGTAAAAGTTGATCTTCTTGAAGTAGACCGGTTGACAACTTCCTTCTTAAGATGAAGAATTAAATCTGGATCTTCCTTTGCAGTCTATTTCAGAACCTGCTCCTTAAGAGATATGATTAAACAAATCTCTTTCTTGATTTCAGTTACTGGAGTTCTCTCTCTCCAAGTAAATCTGAAATTTCTTCAAAATACTGATTTACAGTTTTCTCTGGATCTGTATTCTGCAATGATTGATCTTCTGATCTATCAATTTGTTGTTGATTGTTCGATGGCTTTCTGTTGAAGGAGAAAGGCCTTTATATAGTCTTCCTCTAAGGTAACCGGCTGATCCGGTTTCTAACGAACTTCTGATAGCTCTGACAGTTGCAGTAGACCGGCTGAGATGACAGCTGTCAAGTCATCCAGTCACTTCTTGAAAATACTGTCTCTGTCTGAAAGTGTCGAGACTGATCTTCATTATGTGTCGACACAAATAGACTAAGTGTCGACACAAGTGAACTAATTGTCGACACTAGCCATGATGGTGTCGACACAACTCCTTGTGTTGTTGTAACAGCTTCTCGACACTGCTTCTTCAGAATGTGTCGACACTGATTCTGTGTGTCGACCCAAGCCTTCTGTTGAATGTGTCGACACTGTTTTTGTGTGTCGACACAAGTACTTCTTTAACACTTAGCTGAATTCTGCTGTGTGTCGACACATCTCCTTTGTGTCAACGCATGCCTTCTTGTGTTGAACCTTGATGAGTGTCGACACATCTCCTTTATGTCGACACAAGTACTTCTTTTACTTTAACTTTGGTGAAGTTTTGCTGTGTGTCGACATAAGTCCTGTGTGTCGTCACAGTTGATGTTGACAAACTTCTCTGGGTGTCGACACTGCCTCTAAGTGTCGACACAGATTATGTTGATAATTCTTCACAGTGTGTCGACACTGCTTGTATGTGTCGACACATTTCTTCTGGTGTCGACTCTGCCTTTCCTGGTGTCGACACAATCTACTCCAAGTGTCAACACAGCTTTTCTCCAGTGTCGACACAAGTCTTCATAAGTGTCGACACAGCTTCTTCAGGTGTCGATACATGGACTTAGAAATTTTCTGCATTTCCTGCAATTACTTAACCTGCACATATAAAATCAAAACACATCAAATACACCTTGATGTATATCATTGAGTACGGTGAGGCTTCTTCAAATCTGGTACACATTTTCCAGTGTACCCAACAATCTCCCCCTATTTGGAGAAGTCATAACCCTTAGTCAATGATATACACCATACATAACAAATACACAATATGATGTATAACAACATTATATGACAGAGTAAATACTAAACAAAACATGTATAAACAATCTTCACAGAATAACAATGTAACAGATTGAACATTAAACATTATTTTGTTACAACTACCAATAGTTTCTTTAATCAAAATTTTACATGGATTTTAGCACAAAAGATTACAAAGTTGTAAACTTAAGAAAATTCTATTCTAAGGCTGCTCTGGCTCTTTGATGACAATGCCCTTGCCTGATTGAATCTTGGCTTGAACTGGAGCATCAATGCCATCAGCAGGCTTCTTTCCCTTAAGATCTTTCTTCTTTAGTTCTTCAGCCCTTATCTTTTGCCTCTCAAAATAATGATAAGGCTTAGGGAAATACTTGCTAGGCTCCTGTGCATTAGGTGGTAGCTTCCCTAGTTTAGCCTTTCTTCTGTACTGTACAATAGCCTCTTGCCTGGCTTCATGTTTTCTCCATTTTTGGTCAGAGTACCATTTACCCCTTTCAAGAAAATTGTCCTTTGCAGCTTTCCAAGCAGTCAATATAATATTTCTAGAAGTTGGGCTCCACTGTTCAAAATCAGGCCTTAACTCTGCCTGTTCTCTGAATCTCTTCTTAGATAATTGAGCTTCTTGCTCTTTCAAAGCTTCATCAGGCACATGCTTATCTACTTTCTCAATAATAATATTCTTATTACCCTCAGGAGGGCTATACATAGATTGTACTTCTTGATGAATCATTTCAAAATCTGTAGGAGGATGGATCACCTGAGCTACTTCAGCTTGTTCTCCTCTAAAATATGCAGGATTCATTCCAGATTCAGCTACATTGTCATCATCACACAGGGGTGGACATCCAAGGGTGGCTCTGATGCTATTGGAAATCCATTTAGCATGGTCAGAGCCTACTTTGACTAACACCCTCTCCCCCTTTATGACTTCTCGAGCCACATGATCTCTGAGATCATCCTTTTGGAATCTGATCTGTTCATCTAGAAAATTTACTCCATCCTTATAAAAACCCTTTAACTTGAGCAGCAGTCCAGAAATAGTCTTTTGAGACTCTGTAATAGCTGCTTTGACAGCAGTTATGCCTGCCTGGAAATCCTTATCAAACTTTTCCTTATCAAACTCTTGCATGGTTATAGAATTATTTGCAGTTGGGGCAGTTGCAATTTTCTTTATTTCAGTAACAATTGCATTATGAGAAGCAGTTAGATTATCATTCATCCTAATCTGATTTTCCCGGACATATCCTTGTTTGACTGTCATATCATCAACCTGTGTCTTTATCTTCTCTTGATGAGTGGATAGATAAACCACTGCATTACCTCCTTTATGAAAACAGTCAGTCATTTCCTTCTTATTTTAATTCACTTCAAATCTTATAGATTTTATGTGTTGAGCCAGATCAAATTGAAGTGATTTATGTCCTTCATCCATATATTTTTCTAAAGCCTTCCTTTGCTCATCCATTTTGATCTGCAAAGCCACCAACAATGAACTATAATCTGCAGTTGGAGCTTGTTGTGGAGCAGTAGTTAGTAAAGCTTTCTTGTAGGTCTGGCTTCTCCTTTTGAAAACCATAAGCTTTCTCTTCTTAGCTCTAGCAGCTTCCTCATCCTCAGATGCAGAAGTACTGGCAATTTCTACCCTTTTCTTAGGACTATGAGGCAATTCCTTCTCAGTCCTTGGTAGCTCCTCCGGTGTCCTTTGCTCCTCAGTGTCATTTCTAGCAGTCTCCTCCTGTGACCTGACATTTTCCCCCTCAAGGTTAGCTGACTCCCCCTCAAAAGCTGCTTTCTCTCCCTCAAAATCAGTCTGTAATAGATCAGGGAACAGCTCTTCTAGAGTAAACTCCTGTTGAGTAGGGACTGGAGAATCTCTTATCTCTGGAGCATTATCTGCAACTGATGTGTCTTCCATGACAACATCTTGTGGTTGACTATTTATCTGAGTTTGCTGATCAACATCAATTAAAGACTCAGTTAATACTTCATCCTCAATATGAAAAATAAATTGATTAACTTCATGTATTACCTCTAGGATTGTTTGAGTTGCAAGTTCACTATCCAAGTGAGTTGACTCTTCCACATGTTGAGGCTCCCCCTAGAGTGAATCCAGGTGGATGGGGCTAGCAGATGGTTGCTCCCCCTGCCTCTGTGCATCTGCATTCCTTACTGATAACCTTCCAGTATTTTCAGCCTCTCCATCATTAGAACTAAAAACTACTTGCTCCTCTAAGCTACTGGATGATTCAGGGGCCACTATGGCTTTCTTCTTCTTCTTCTATTGAGAATCTTCCTTTTCAGGAGTAGGCATGTCCTTGGTTAACACTCTATCCCACCTTGAGATAATTCTGATATCCATCCTCCTCATATGGTTTATCTTTGATCCAGTAGCTTGGTTCATCACTTTTGGAATAGTTCTAGCCAAGAACAAACTCATAATCCTACCCAGATTGGGCTTCTTCAGAGTTTCCTTAATCTTGACAAACATCACTGCTGACCAATCAGTTTCGAGTTTGAAAATGATCATTGTCATTAAACTGAACATGTGAGCTGATATTCTATCATGACCACCTGGCTTGCTCAGAATTACCTTTCCTACCACTTCAGACAAGAACTTGCCTTGAATGTTCATGCCTTTCCTATTAAAAACTGATCCAATCTTCATGTTTGAAGCAAGTCCACACCATTGTAGTGCCTCCTTTGTCTTAGATGTAGGTAAATATTCTTCCTCTTTAGTTCTTGGTAGATGTAGAGCTTTTCTTAGACTTTTCTGGGTGATTTTTACTTTTGCCCCATGGACTGTGTACTTAATCTTGAGTCCAGTTGCATCAAGGGTAGCTGCAGTAAGAATTCGAGTACCTCCTTCTTCCAGATCTTGGTTGGCTCAGACACTAGATACTCTAATCCAGTCTCTGTAATTAGGGTTACTGTCTCCTTAATTTCAGATTCCGCATCGTCAAAGGCATGTCGTACTAGCTCATATCCTTCATTCACGTTCTCCTCGAGCTTAGGAGCCATTAGGGTTTTGAGAAATGTTGAATTTAGAGGAGAGAGATGTCGACACACAAGTTTGGTCTCGAAACTATGGAGAGCGTGTCGACAAACAATGGTGAAAACCTATTTATACCTTTCTAAAAACGAATGTGAAAGGGCGCGTCATAATACTCTTAATGTGTCGACACTGTTGAAAAGTGTCGACACTTACTTCTAATGTCTCGACATAAGTGTTGACTTCTATGTGTCGACACTAATATAGTCGACAGAATATATGTGTCGACACTTAAACATCTGCGTTCGATGATTAGTCGATACTTCACTCGACGAATTCTGTGTTAATCCTAAGTGTCGACACCACCCTGGATGTGTCGACACCTACTCTGGATGTGTCGACACTAATTCTCTGAAGTGTCGCCACAGACTTTCTAAATGTGTCGACCCCATTTCTCTGAAATGTCGACACCACTTCTATGTGTCGACACATACAACTCTGTGTGTCGACACTATTTTACTTAGCCAATTTTTTAAACAATTCTAAGTTTAACATTCCTAATTCAATTTTAAACTTATTGAATTTGGTTTCATCTAGAGGCTTGGTAAACATATCAGCAATTTGATTATCTGTTTTAACATATTCTAGGGAAATGTCCTCTTTTTCTACATGTTCTCTAAGAAAATAGTATCTAATTTCTATATGCTTAGTCATACTATGTGAGACAGGATTATTAGCTATAGAAATTGCACTTGTAGAATCACAAAGTAAAGGTGTTCTACTAACTTGAATACCATAGTCTTCTAGCTGGTGTTAAATCCATAAAAGTTGTGCACAGCAGCTTCCTACAGCAACATATTCTGACTCAGATGTGGAGATGGCCACACTGGTCTACTTCTTACTGCTCCAAGACACCTAGAAATTGACAGGTTCCTGTAGTACTCTTTCTATATTCCTTACAGCCTACAAAATCTGCATCTGAATAACCTGTCAGTACAAAATCTCCATTCCTAGGGTACCAAAGGCCTAGATAAGGTGTGCCCTTAAGATATCTCAAAATCCTTTTGACTGCAGTCAGATGAGATTCTTTAGGGCATGCTTGGTACCTAGCACAGACACATGTAGAATACATGATATCTGGTCTACTATCAGTCAAATACAGTAGGGAGCCAACTATCCCTCTATACAAAGTTTCATCTACATGTTTCCCTGCATCATCTTTGCTTAGAGACATGCTTGACACCATAGGAGTTTTCATGGTAGTGGATGATTCCATACCATACTTCTTTATCAACTCTAGGGTGAACTTAGACAGGCATATGGATAGGCCATCTTCAGTCTGTCTTACTTGGAGACCCAAGACGAACTTAAGTTCCCCCATACTGCTCATTTCAAATTTTTCTTGCATACGTTTTGCAAACTTTCTGCAAAGATTACTTTCTGTAGACCCAAATATTATGTCATCAACATATATTTGGACTAGGATAATCTTGTCTTTAGATTCCCTAAGGAATAGAGTCTTGTCTATTTTCCCCCTTGAGAATTTGTTCTCAATGAGGAATCTAGACAGAGTTTCATACCAAGCACTTGGGGCTTGTTTCAACCCACACAATGCTTTCCTAAGTCTATAAACATATTCAGGTTTGAGAGAATCAACAAAGCCTGAGGGCTGCTCTACATAGACTTCTTCCTTTAGATCTCCATTTAGAAAAGCTGACTTAACATCCATTTGGAATACCTTAAACCCTTAATATGTTGCATAGGCAAGGAATATCCTGATTACCTCCAGTCTTGCTGCTGGAGCAAAGGTTTGGTCAAAATCAATACCTTCTTCCTACATATATCCTTTTGCAACAAGTCTAGCTTTATTCTTTATAATGATTCCATTCTCATCCAACTTGTTCCTAAAGATCCACATTTTTTCAATGATGTTGTGGTCTTTTGGTTTAGGAACTAGCTCACAGACCTTGCATCTTTTGAACTTATTCAGCTCCTCTTGCATGACATCAATCCAATGTGAGTCTAGAACTGCTTCTTCAAGTTTCTTTGGTTATACTTGTGATAGGAAACTGGAGTAAAGAACTGTACTCAGATTCCTGCTTCTTGTTTGAACTCCTTGTCTGGGATCACAAATTATCTGATTGGCTGGATGATCCTTTAAGTGTCTATTTGCTAGAGGTAGTCTGTCTTCAGGTTGTACACCTCCAGCCTCTTCAACATGCTGCACCTCTTGGTCTTCTTCTGCATCTAGAGAGTCTTGTACTCCCCATGGACAGCAGCCACCATTTTCCACTTGTTGAGTTGCAGTAGAACCTTCTGTAATGGTAAGCTTGTCCATCCTCTCAGTTACATCTGTAGAGCTGCAAACACTACTTGACAATTCACAGTTAATGAGTCTTGCTTCATCAAAGACTACATGTACAGACTCTTCTACAACTTGAGTAACCAAGTTGTAGACCCTATAAGCCTTACTATTGTCGCTGTACCCAACAAAGATCCCCTCTTGGGATTTGGCAGCAAACTTGGTTAGATAAGACTTGCCATTGTTAAGTTTATAGCACTTGCAACCAAAGATCTTGAAATAGGATAAATTTGGTTTTCTGCCCTTCACAATCTCATAGGGAGTCTTCTTGTGGCACTTGGTGATAGTATCCCTATTGATCACATGACATGCAGTATTTACTGCCTTAGCCCAGAAATATTCTGGGAGAGAAGTGTCACTCAATAGTGTTCTACCAGCCTCTATCAATGTTCTATTCTTCCTTTCAGCAATACCATTTTGCTGAGGTGTTCTTGGTGAGGAAAATTCCTGAAAAATCCCAAATTCTTCACACAGTTTTGTCATACTTTCAGACTGAAATTCAGTGCCATGGTCACTTCTGATTCTGACTACTGTACTGTCCAACTCATTCTGAATTTGTTTAACAAAACTATATAAGATACTTGGGGTTTCAGATTTTGGTCTTAGGAAGAACACCCAGGAATATCTAGAATAGTCATCTACTACCACAAATGTGTAGACCTTCCTACCTAGACTGTGAAATGGCATTGAACCAAATAGATCCATATGCAAGAGGTATAGACACCTCACTGAATCCTTGTTTTCAAGGCTATGAAAGGTGGATTTGGTCTGCTTGCCTTTTTGACAAGCTGAGCATATCCCATCCTTTATATACTTAACTTGAGGATCATTCCTCACTAACTCTTTGCTAAAGAGTTGGTCAATAGTCTTATAGTTAAGATGAGCCAGCATCTTGTGCCATTTAACACAATGTGAGACTCTCTCATCAGTTACAAGATAAATAGGAGAAACATTGTTCTCACATACAAAGTCAAGACAATAAACATTCCTCTTCTTATATCCTGTCAGAATGATCTTTTGATCACTTGACCTTTTGATATGACAACCATTCTTGACAAATGAGATGTCATATCCTAAATCACTCAACTGACTTATGCTAATGAGGTTATGTTTCAAACCCTTCACATAGGCCACTTGAGTGATAGTAATCTGATTTCTAGAAATGTTACCAAATCCCTTAATGATTCTTTTTTCTGAACCACCAAAGATAACTTTAGGACCATCCTTGATAGGTGTATAGTCCTTCAGCAACCCCCTTGTTCCAGTCATGTGCCTGGAACATCCACTGTCCAAATACCATATAGGGGCATGACCACTTGGACTTACCTGTAAAATAGATTACTTAACCTTAGAACCCAAATAACTCTTGGGTCTGTGGTGCAAGTTAGTCTGACTTTTAACAAAACTACATGTAGCTCTTCTAGCAGGCAGTTTGCTACTCTCCTTGACACTTAAATTGTGCCAACAATCTAAGGCAAAGTGGCCTATCTTGCCACTACACCAGCACTCAAACCTGTTGTATCTTTGTTTAGGTACTACCCTGGCTGAATTATTTACAGCAGGCTTCTTGTTTTGTGACGGGGCTTTGCCCTTAGATTTGGACCTAGCAGCCCAGGCAGGTTTTTTAAACCCTAATCCAGCCTTACCTTTTGAGGTACAAACCCATCTATCAAGGGTAAAACAGATTTAGGTTTAGAAAAGCTAGCCACAATCTCTTTCTCCTTCTGAAGTCTAAACTCCAGATTTCTAATCTGATCATTCTTGAAATTGATTGTGCCTATTTGAATAACAGTTATGTTTTTCAATCTGGCAATCTCATTCAGTTTTTGATCTAACAACTTCTCTGAATCTGTTGTAGCCTACTTAAGACTATCAATCTCCTTTGCCAGAGTTTTGGCCAAGGTTTTGCTTTTCTTCAAGGCCTGCAACAATTCCCTATATTCATCCATTAACTGATGAATATCTCCTTCAGATTCAGACCTACCCACATCACTTGATGCAGATGTATCTGACTCTGACTCAATACTATAAATTGAACTAGAAGAACAACTTTGTACCTTACTTGGTCCAGGCTGATCCTGGATCTTGTCTCCTTCAGATATAGCCATCAGTCCCTTGCACTGATGATCTTCATGCTCATAAATTGAGTTCATTAGCTGCATGAACTCATCTTCTTCCTTTTCAGTAAATAATCTAATGTAGGCTTCAGCTTCTGTTTCTGAAGATGACTGATCTGTCAGACTCTTATTTTTCTTAGCAATAAAGGACTTTTCCTTTTTGCTCTTAACCTGAGTCTTCTTTTTGTCAACTGACTCCTTCCTCTTTTCAGGATAGTCAGCCACTACATGTCCCTGTCTATTGCATCAATAGCACACTATCTTTGAAGATGTAGCATTGCTTGGCTTGGACCTGCTTCTGTCATACCTAGATGACTTTCTCTTATGATAGTAGTCATCTTTTGGCTGAGAAGTGGAAGGCTTAGACCTCCATTGCCTTTTTTTAGAAATCTTTGAAAATGCATAGTAAAAGCAGCAAAATCTTCATCCCTTTCACTACTATCAGAACCCTTGCTATCTGAATTATCTGTGACAGCCTCAGCAATTATTTTAGGTGAAGATGGAGACTTGCTTTTATACTTCTTAATGGCTTCAGTCTTGAAGGCCACAGACTTTTCATTGTGCTCCACTATAGTATTCTTCTCTTCCTCCTTTTTAGCCATTAACTGCATCTCATAAGATAGCAGTTTTCCAAACAAAGTTGGAGGAGGTATATCAGCAAGTTTGGCCACTTCCCTAATGACACAAACCTTGGTGTCTCAGTCCTTAGTCAGGGATCTTAAGAACTTGTCATTCAGCTCATAGTTGCTGAAGATTCTTTCATAGGACATCAACTCATTAACTATCCTATAGAACTTCTTGTAACATTCTGTAATTCTATCAGACTTTCCTTGTTTGAAGCTTTTATATTCCTGATTTAACATTGACTTCCTATCTTGTCTTACTTCCTCTGATCCCTCCATATAGACTATTAATGTGTCCCACATTTCTTTAGAGGTTTTAGAATGAATTAAGTTCTGAAATGTTGAATCATCAATGGCACTAACAATTATATTCTGGGCTATCTTGTCCATAGTGGCCAGGATGATTTCATCTTTAGTCATTTCAGAAAAGTTCTTGGGAGTTTTCTGATTTGCATCCAGAATGAATATCTTCATTGGCACATATGGGCCTTCTTTGACTGTAATATATATCCTTGGGTCAGAAGCTTCCATAAAGAGTCTGACCCTCTCTTTCCATATGCCAAATATCTCTTTTCTACATATTGGCAATTTCATTGACCCCAGCTCTTTGTGATTCTCACTAGAACCCATTTTCTTGATTCTTTCTTGATTCTTAAATCTGCCTTAAGGATCTTACTCTGACTGTTAAGTCCTTCTTTGAGTAACCTCCCTCTGATACCACTTGAAAGAAATAGTGCCTAACCACCTAGAGGGGGGTGAATAAGTGTACTTTTTCTTTTTAATTTCAAGACAGAAACTCTGTACAATTAAACATGTATTTGCAATATTCTACAACTATTCAGCACAGCTAGCTCAGCAATCACAGAAATAATCAAACACAGAGTGCACACAGATTTTTATAGTGGTACCCCAAGGTCTGGGTAAATCCACTTTCCCCCTTCGTCTATCTAGTAGTGTACTATATTCGGCCTAATTTCTGCACTTCTCCTCAGATCCTCAGATCCTACAGCTCAGAACCTCAAACCAGGTTCCTACAACTCAGAGTGTCCCCACTCCTACAACTCAGGCACAAAGTCCTACCACTCAGTCTTCAACAAGACCTACACTCAGGCAAAAAAGCCCTATCTCAGCCTTCAACAAGGCCTACATTCAGAGAATAGATTCTCCTACACTCAGGCTCAAAAGCCCTACCTTAGCCTTTATAAATTTAGGCTTACAACTTAGATCCCTTAGGATCCTACAAAAAGATAATAACAAGTTTTATATCACCACTATGTTTGAGAGAATGAAGAGGGCAACCTTCTTGATCAGCTCTTTATAGTACTGATTCCTGAGATCAACTTTGTCTTTGCTTTCTTCAAGACTTCTTGAGTCTGAACTCAGTAAAAGTTCATCTTCTTGAAGTAGACCGGTTGGCAACTTCCTTCTTAAGATGAAGAATTAAATCTGGATCTTTCTTTGCAGTCTGGTTCAGAACCTGCTCCTTAAGAGATCAGATTAAACAAATCTCTTTCTTGATTTCAGTTACTAGAGTTCTCTCTCTCCAAGTAAATCTGAAATTTCTTCAAAATACTGATTTACAGTTTTCTCTGGATCTGTATTCTGCAATGATTGATCTTCTGATCTCTCAATTTGTTGTTGATTGTTCGATCGCTTTCTGTTGAAGGAGAAAGGCCTTTATATAGTCTTCCTCCAAGGTAACCGGCTGATCCAGTTTCTAACAAACTTCTGACAGCTCTGACAGTTGCAGTAGACCGGCTGAGATGGCAGCTCTCAATTCATCCAGTCACTTCTTGAAAATATTGTCTCTGTGTGAAAGACTGATCTTCATTATGTGTCGACACAAATAGACTAAGTGTCGACACAAGTGAACTAAGTGTCGACACTGGCCTTGATGGTATTGACACAACTCCTTGTATTGTTATAACAACTTCTCGACACTGCTTCTTCAGAATGTGTCGACACTGATCCTGTGTGTCGACACATGCCTTCTGTTGAATGTGTCGACACTGATTATGTGTGTCGACACAAGTACTTCTTTAACATTTAGCTGAATTCTGCTGTGTGTCGACACATCTCTTTTGTGTCGACACATGCCTTCTTGTGTTGAACCTTGCTGAGTGTCGACACATCTCCTTTGTGTCGACACAAGTACTTCTTTTACTTTAACTTGGGTGAAGCTTTGCTGTGTGTCGACACAAGTCCTGTGTGTTGACACAGTTGATGTTGACTAAGCTTCTCTGGGTGTCGACACTGCCTCTAAGTGTCGACACAGATTATGTTGATAATTCTTCACAGTGTGTCGGCACTGCCTGTATGTGTCGACATATTTCTTCTGGTGTCGACTCTGCCTTTCCTGGTGTCGACACAATCTACTCCAAGTGTCGATACAGCGTTTCTCCAGTGTCGACAGAAGTCTTCATAAGTGTCGACACAGCTTCTCCAGGTGTCGACACCTGGACTTTGAAATTTTCTGCATTTCCTGCATTTACTTAACCTGCACATATAAACTCAAAACACATCAAATACATCTTGATGTATATCATTGAGTAGGGTGAGGCTTCTTCAAATCTGGTACACATTTTCCAGTGTACCCAACAGAACTGTATCCGTGTTATGGTTGTCCACCATGAGTACCCGGACTATTGGCATTCAGCAGAACCCATAGCGAGAGTCTTAGGCCTGCACGCCATTAAGACTAAAGTCTCCGGCTGAAGGCCGTGGAGCAAAATGCTCAAGTTTGTTGTTGGGCTTTGGGCCTTGAATGACAGCGGGCAACTGGATTATCTGGTACATCAAGAATGTGACATGAGTGTACGGAGCGTCGGGCCGTGTGGACGATGTTTGTAAAATATGGATTGTGCGTGAGTGCACATTGTGTGATATATTTATTTGTGAAATGGTATGCCTGCAGGGAAGGAATTCCACTGCCACGGGTAATGGGTAGGGTCCTTATAAATTGGTCAGCTAACTGCTGACCGTTGCCTTGTTTGCCACCGTGCGGTGGATTGTCCCGTGCAGGTGCAGGAGAGACAAGTGGAAAGTAGGGGCTGAAGCCTTTGTTGTTGCTGCTGCTGCTACAGCTGCTATGCTGGCCCTCGAAGGCCAAAGACCTCATATGATAGTAGTTTCATGTGTTGCCGGCCTGCGTGCCGATGTATGGAAATCATATGTATCAAGCTTAACTGTAATACCCTAAGGACAGACTTATTGTGTATTTGGGGACAACTTTCGTGATGTATATATAAATGCTAATTTATATATTGTGGACATTTTGATGAGCTGAGTTCAAACAACTTAAAAGCTTCCGCTAAAATGCTCTGTGTTAGGATGCGGAACTCTGATATTAACCCGTAACTTCGCTGCATGTTTGTGGCATATGGTGTTGGGCCCCGGCCAGACCTTCTATTATATGTCATGAAACAGATGGTGGTTTTACAATTTTGGTATCAGATTGTCTCGGTCTTTCCCTTTCGAATTCGTGGTCGAATTCTTTTGTGGGGTGGCGAGAACGTGTATGTGTGACCCACTATAACATTAATGAACTCAAGAATGTCCACTAAGAAATGCAAATACACCTGTTTGAGGAACCTACGCGTTCCTATTTTGTTGTTATTGCTTGTGCGAGGTTGCTAATGTGTGTCTTGTCCACCTATAGGTGACTCGTAGTGGTGCTGGGCAGTCTGAGTCCCAGCGTTCTGATGAGAGTGCGGCACCAGCTGAGGTGCCTACACCTCGGCCTTCTCCCGAAATAGTACGTTTAGTTGATGAGGCGCTGTTTCCAATGATTCATGCACAGCCTACTGGGCAGGCACAGCCGACATTGAGGCCAGAACGGGTTGGTGTAAGTCCAGAACCTGTTGAGGCTGTTATTCCTCGGGCAGCTAAACGACAGTTGAAGCAGTTCATGAGCATCAATCCACCTACGTTTACGGGTGTGGGATCCACAACGCAGGTGGAAGATTGTTTGTCCCACGTCAAGTGAATATTGACGGCGATAAGGACGGTGGGAAATCAGAAGGTCACCTTGGCCACTTTCTTGTTGGAAGGAGAGGCTCGGCTATGGTGGGACGAGATCGAGTTACACCACTTAGCGGACGGGCAACTGACAAAAGTCTCGATTGAGGAGTTTTCGAGGCTATTTTTGACAAAGCATTTACCTTCGGCTCAGCGTATAGCCATGGAGAATGAATTTCAGCATCTAACTCAGGGCGAAAGTACTGTGGATACCTACTTGCATGAGTTTACATGGTTGGGACGTTATGCGGGAACGATCTTTGTTGATCACGAGCGTAAAACTAATTGGTTCTACGAAGTGTTACATGATGAGCTGAGATTCTTGTTCTCGAGTTCGGTGAACCAAGGGTTTCAGGCATTGGTAGATACGGCTAGTGCGTTGGAAAAGGACATGAAGCGGGTGCAGGGAAAGAGGGACTTGGCGGGGACAAAGCCTGAGTTCAAAGTGTCGCACCCGGAGAAATCAAGTTACCGGAGGAAATGGGGTAAGAGATTCAAGTCTTCTTCACATGCTCCCTCGACTGTTGCATCAGGGGAACGTCGAGGAAGGAGTCTCGGACCTGCTATACATGTGGTAAAGTGGGACATATAGCCCGTGATTGTCGGAGTGGTCCACCAAAGGTTGAGAAGAAGACTGGAGCGTCATATGCTGAAAAGGGAAAGGCAGTGGTAAAGTCCTCTACATCCCAGGCACAACATCGTGTGTATAATCTTGGATAGCAGGAGGCCATAAATCAGACTGACGTTGTCACGGGTACGCTGTAACATATTTGCTTGTTGTTTTGTTATGTCATACCTTGTTTGTAGCTTGTGTATGATGTGTTTGTATTAGGCTTTGTCCTGATTCGAGACTGTCCGACCAGAGCACTGTTTGATGCATATGCTTCTCATTCATTTCTATCTGTGGACTTCGTGTCACGGATCGGTGTACCGATTCGTATGGTAGCAGATAGTATGAAGGTGTATTACCAAATGGATGTGTAATGCATGCAGATAGGTCTTGTTTTGTGGAGGTGCGAATAGGAAGTCGGGATTTCGGGTTGGAAGCATCGTTGCTGCCGATATCGGAGTTTGATGTGATCTTTGGCATGGACTGGCTCTCAGAGCAGCGTGCCTATATCGATTGCAAGTCAAAGGAAGTCACACTAGAGTAGAATACAGAACGAGAAATGAAGTTCGCTGGTATGCGAGGGTCGAGCATGACATTGATGTTTGCTCTTCAAGTGGTTAAGGCTGTTTGGAAAGGGGCAGAGTTATTCTTCACACTTGTTGAGGCTGTTAAGCCAAAGGCTAGTGTGAGTGATGTTCCGATTGTGTCGGAGTTTGCTGATGTGTTTCCGAAGGAGCTTCCAGGATTAACTCTACAGAATGAGATTGATTTCTCGATTGAGCTGGTGTTAGGTGTAAAACCTGTGGCCCGCTCTCCATATTGAGTTGTGCCAAAGGAAATGGCCGAACTAAAAGTTCAACTGCAGGAATTGTTGGAATAGGGATACATATGCCCAAGTATGTCACCTTGGAGCGCACCTGTTCTTTTTGTGAAAAAGAAGGATGGTAGCTTGCGATTGTGTATTGATTATCGTGAATTAAACAAGTTGACGGAGAAAAATAGATATCCGATTCTACGGGATCTCTAGTTGGATTTGGGCAAGATTCAATAATTAGGATGTCTGACCCACAATGTATAGCCAGGGTCATGTCTTTGAATCCTAGAAATTTAGGCTAAGTCATTAGGTTCTACTATACATGGAGCAGCCAGCAGAAGACCTCAGATTGACTCAAGACTTAGAAGAAATCAAGTTCAGTATATAAGTTCGACGTTCGTCGAACTCAGCTCGATGATAGTCCTGCTCCGCTAGACAAACTCAGAGTTAATTCTCTGAGTTGAGCTCGACGATATTCGAGCTCAGGTCGACGAAGTCTGGGTTTCAACTTCAACACATTCTTTCCAGAATATTTTCTCTGAACTCAGCACGACGAAGACAGATTATCAGCTCGACAAACTTGGACCGTAGAATTGGCAAGTTATTCACAGAATACAGTTCGTTGAGCTCTGGTCGACAAACTTGGATCTCAGGTCAACGAACAAGCTTTCTCTGGTCGACGAACAGGATTTCTCTGGTCGACGAACTTTGATCTCAGGTTTACAAAATCTGTTCATAGGTCGACGATTTCTGTTGCAGTTCCAGACTTAGAATTTTCCTCATTTCTGTCCTTATTCTATATTATTTAGCAATAATTTCCTGAGTAATTAATGCATATATTTTCTCTAAATATATCTGTTATTGACAGCATTAATTATGGTCTTCATCAGGTTAATTACTTGCTTAATTTATTGGGACAGTTGGGGAAACACATTAAAGAAATAATTCTCCAGCCGTATTTTATTCTCTCAAGGCAATCAACATTCAATGCAGAGAATTCAAAATTCAAAGGAGAATTCAACTGCATAATATAAAAGAGATTTTCTCTCTCAGACGGATACACAGATATAGAAAAAAGAAAGCAATAGAAGCACAGTGATACAGAACCAGAGAACATACAGAAAAATCTCTCAGACAATCTCTGTGGAGAAAACACTTTGTTTTCTCCTTGATCATACTGAAGAAGAAGAACAACAATAATCACTATCAAGAGTCTTCTTCAACTTCCACTCCAGGAGCTTTCAAGGACAATAATCTCTGAACCAGTCAGAAGGTCCTGGTTCATCTCAAGTCAAGGCTGAAGACATACACCCTGTGAAAGGCTCCAAGTGATTCTGAAGCAGTTTTGACAACAGCAATCCACTAAGTCTTCTCAGTTGTTTGAGAAAGAGAAGAAATCATCAAATCTCTCTCCCCCTCCTGTATAAAGGGTTTATTAACTCCCTTCAAAAGTTCATTTGGTTTTTGGGCATCTGATCAAAAGTTCAAAGGGTTGTGAGATCTCCATGGAAATAGATCTTGTGGTGGCAGTCACCTGATCAAAACCCTGCTAGTGGTTTCCTACTGGGGTGGTAGAAGAGTGTATATAAACAGGTTGGGGAACCACTATAAAATTCTTGTGTCGTCTGGTTGCCTCTTTTTTTTATGCTGTGATATTTTTCTGTGTTGTGTTAGAGTCGATAAATTTAGACTATTTTTCCTTTCTGTTAATATTGGTATCACTTATTCTTTACTCTAGTAAAAATCTAAAGACATCTAGAAAGATTTAAGCTACTCTATTCACCCCCCCCCCTCTAGAGTAAATCAGATCTAACCCATGTCTTTCAATTGGTATCAGAGGAGGTTCCTTTTGTTGTACATGCTAACACTTGAACCAAAAGATCCTTTGTTAGATCTGATCTTCATTCCTCCTAGTTTGATTATTTCGTAGCATGGCACAGAATAAAAAATATGCAAGCACCAGACCTCCAGTATGCAACTTGAATAAATTTGTAATCTAGAATATAAGAATTAAGTTGTATATGAATTCTATTGATGAGGACATATATAATTCTATTTTGATAGGTCCTCCTCAACCAACATCTGCTACTACATCTACTTCAAATTCAAACACACATGTTGTTCCACCACCTGAGTGGAAAGATGCTCAGAAAAGGGCAAAGATTGCAGATGCAAAGGCCATGAATATATTGGCTCAGACTATGTCAGATCATATATTTCAGAAAGTAGCTGAATGCACATCTGCAAAAGCAATCTGGGACTCTCTAAACCAGATGGTTGCTGGTTCAACTGATGAGAGGAATGATAGAAGATCAACTCTCATCTCCCAGTATGAGAACTTTAAGAAGGAAGAATCAGAATCTGTTAGTGACATGTACAACAGATTAAGTTCAATTATCAGTGAGCTGAAGACCTTGGACAAAGACATCTCTCTCACTGAGGTGAATGACAAAATCCTAATGTGCTTCCCCAACACTTGGGACTCCAGAATTTGGCCAATCAAGGAGGCCAGAAGTCTGAATGTCATTTCCACAGAATCTCTACTGGGAAAGCTCAAATCATATGAGCAACTGATAAAGTCCAGAGAAGCTGCAGAGCATAAGACTCCTACAAAAACAAGAAAGGAGCAGAACATGGCCTTTAAAGCTACAGAAGAAACTGAAGCTCCAACATCAAATGAAGAACTCCTGAGTCTCTTAGCCAAGAGATTCTACAAAATGGCAAAGAAGGACTTCAGGAAAAAGTCATCTAGGCAGGATCACAAAACTAGGTATGACAAAACACCCACTAAAGAAATTGTCTGCTTTGGGTGCAGGAAGCCAGGACAGGTACTATCTGAATCAGAGGCAGATTAGGTACAATCTGAATAAAGGAAGAATCTGAATTAGAGGCAGATCAGGTACTATCTTCCTTTGATTACAAAACCAGGTATTCCTCAATCCATGATCGATGAAACCAGTCTGGTTCATCAACCAGAGATCAACGATATTGGTGCCCTGAGAATGAATACTTTCATTCTTCGAGCAGAGATCGAAGATCTTATCCAAATTCGTTGACCTCAATTCGACGAACGTACCTGAGTTCGTCGATCCCAGATCAATCTTACAGAAACTTCAACTCCATCAAAAACTATAATAATCACCTTAATCAACCTAGGGAGGATATTAACCCATTCACCCACTAGATAATTCCTCCCAGAAGATTTCACCCCTTAGGGTATAAAAGCCAACATGTATGGTCTTACATTTCCAGTTTTTCTTATGAAAAGAAATAAGGACCCAAGGTGACCTGGGTCAAGAACATCTAACTTATTTCCTTGTAGGTGAAGAACTATCCTATCACTCAAAATAAGTGGTATCTGGATAGTGGGTTCTCAAAGCACATGACTGGATGCAAGGACAGCCTAATCAATTTCAAGGCAAAGCTGGGTCCAAGAGTGATCTTTGGAGATTCCAGCTTTGGACAAACTGAAGGCTATGGTGACTTTAACAGTGGAGCTGTCACTTTCAGAAAAGTGGCATATGCAAATGGTCTCAAACATAACCTAATATCCATAAGTCAGTTATGTTATGCCGGTTATCAGGTTTGATTTGCTAATTCCAAATGTATTATTTCTTCAAATAACCAAACTATTTTAACAGGTTGTAGACAAGGGAATATATACCTAGTAAATTTTAACTCTGCTAGTTCAGAACTATGTTTATTCAATCAAGTTAGTAATAACGATATTCTTTTGCATAAGAGACTAGCTCATGTTAACCTTAAGAACGTCTCTAAGCTATCTAGGGACAACCTTGTCAGAGGATTGCCTTCTAGCCCCTACAAGAAGGAAAGTCTATGCAAGGCTTGTCAAGAAGGCAGGCAAACTAAAATAGCTTTAAGTCAATTAATAAGAGTGACTCACCTAAGATTCTGTACTTGCTTCATATGGATCTTTTTGGACCCATTGCTATACAAAGCTTAGGAGGGAAGTCTTACACTCTAGTTATTATGGATGACTTTTCTAGATTCTCTTGGGTGTTCTTCTTGAGAAATAAGTCAGATAACTTTAAAGTCCTTACAGACTTTCTTAAGAGCATAAGGATTGAGTATTCTACTCCAGTTGCATTGATCAGATGTGATCATGGTACTGAGTTTGAATCTCTTCTCATGCAAAGATTCTGTGAGGAGGAAGGTATCAGGCATTATTTCTCTGCTCTTAGAACTCCTCAACAAAATGGGGTAGCAGAAAGGAAAAACAGAACCCTCATTGAATCTGCAGGAACATTGCTTGCAGATACATACATGTCCCTATCCTTTTGTGTAGAGGCTGTGAGCACATCAAACTATGTGCTGAATAGAAGGTTGATACACAAACATAATGGTAAGACACTCTATGAATTACTCAAAGAGAAGAAACCTAAAATTGATTACTTTAGAATTTTTGGATGTAGATGTTTCGTTCATAACAATAATAAGAAACACATTAGAAAATTTGAAGCTAAAGCAACAGAGGGAATTTTTCTTGGATATTCCCAAGTTAGCGAGGCTTATAGGATTTTCAATAAATCATCCTTAAAAATGGAAGAATCTATATATATTTCATTTGATGAAGCTAACATGTATTATAAGGAGAAGAATTCTTCTACCTCAAATCTTTTGCAGGTACCTCACTTGTGTGAGAAATTGGGTGAGTTAAACCTTACCCAAAAGGTCATATCACAGGAAACTCCACAAGCTAATGAAGAGAGTGAAGAAGAATTTTTGGAAGTGGTTGAACCTCCTTCAACAGCATACATTACTCCACAAGAGGAATTAACTCCAAATGTTGTTGCTGAACCAACTCCACCCACTGACCTTATCACACTAAGGGATCACCCTAGGTCTCAAGTGATTGGGGACATGTCAGTAGGTGTACAGACAAGGCATCAACTCAACCAAGATATGATGCATGCCTGTTTCCTCTCTCAACTTGAGCCTCAATCCATAAATGATGCAGAGCAAGATCCCCATTGGATTATTGCAATGCAAGAGGAGCTTAATCAATTTGAGAGATGTAGAGTTTGGGACTTGGTTCCAAGGCCCAAAGGCTATCCAGTAATTGGAACCAAGTGGGTATTCAGAAACAAACTTGATGCACAAGGTGTAATTGTGAGAAACAAGGCTAGGCTTGTTGCTCAAGGATATAGGCAAGAGGAAGGCATTAACTATAATCAAACCTTTGCTCCTCTAGCAAGGCTAGAAGCAATCAGGATTTTTCTTGCTTATGCTGATTTTAAGAAGTTTAAAGTCTACCAAATGGATGTCAAGAGTGCTTTCTTGAATGGAGAACTAAAGGAAGAGGATTATGTTGAACAACTCCCAGGTTGTATCTCTTCTACTCATCCCTCATATGTTTTTAGACTGCATAAAGCTCTCTATAGTTTAAAACAAGCTCCAAGAGCTTGCTATGAGACCTTAGATAGCTTCTTGATAGAGCATAAATTCTCTAGAGGCATTATAGATAGGACATTATTCACTAGGCAACATAAGGATCAAATATTGTTAGTACAAATTTATGTAGATGATATTATATTTGGGTCAACAGATCCCAAACTATGCAAGAGGTTCTCTGATTTCATTCATTCAAAGTTTGAAATGAGTAGCATGGATGAGCTCTCCTACTTCCTTGCTCTCTAAGTGAAGCAGCTACCTGATGACATCTTAATATCCCATGCTAAGTATGCTAAGGAGCTTCTCAAAAAGTTTGGGATAGATGATGCCTCAGCAAAGAAAACACTCATGGCCACAAATGTTGTAATAGACTCTGATTAACAGGGAAACCTGTTGATCATAAATTATATAGGGGCATTGTTGGGTCCCTACTATACCTTACAGTAAGCATACCCGACATAATGTTTGTCACATGTCTTTGTGCTATGTTTCAAGTGAACTCTAAAGAATCTCATCTAATTTTCTTAAAAAGGATTTTGAGATATATAAAGATTTGTCCTAGTCTAGGACTTTGGTATCCCACTGAGTTAGAGTTTGAGTTAACTGAATACTCAGATGCTCACTTTGCTGGATGCAAAGTAGATAGAAAAAGTACCTCAGGAACATGCCAGTTCCTTGGTATGAGATTAGTCTCTTGGTTTAGCAAGAAGCAGTCATCTGTGTCTACATCAACTGCCGAAGCAGAATATATAGCAGCTGACAGTTTTTGTTCACAGATATTGTGGATTTAGAACCAACTTATAGACTATGGGCTCAACTTAAATAATTCAACTCTACTATGTGACAACACAAGTGCTATATCCATAGCAAAAAATCTAGTCCATCATAGTAGGACTAAGCATATAGACATTAGACATCATTTCATAAGAGAGTGTGTAGACAAAAATAAAATTAATCTTGTATATATCAACACTGATTTACAAAGGGAAGATATGTTCACCAAACCTTTGGATTAGAGGAATCATCTGTTCTTCATAAATCAGCTTGGTATGATAAATGGAGAAGCTTTAATTTGATTTCTGTCAATGTTCGTCGAATTTTTCAAAGTTCGTCGAACGGAGCTCGACGAACAAAGAAAATTTCTAAAGAACTTCGTCGAACGGAGATCGACAAATTCTCTGTGAGTGAAGTTATTTTCATTGACCGGAGATCGACGAATTTGCTTCGGGAAACTTTCGTCGAATGGAGCTTGACGAAATGTTTTCACATCTTCTGACTGAGATCGACGAATTCTTTTGACTATGAAATATTTCGTCGAACTCAGATCGAAGAACTTTTTATTTTTCGTCGAACGGAGTTTGTCGATTCATATTCTGAAAAACATTATATCTACGTTTTCTTCAACCTCGGTCTTGCGCTCTCGGTTCTCTTTGCACTTGATCTTTGTTTTTCTCTTGCAGGTACATTCATGGCAATTCCAGCAAGCGCTCTCTCTTCCATGAAATTTTATATGGGCTTTGACATTGATTTCGACTCCTTCCAGTTCTCTGACGCCATCTTTGTCGAAATCCTGAAGTTATTCGAAGAACAACATCTGAAACAGTACATGACAATGAGAATCAAGATAGAGATGACTGAAGTTAAAGAATCGGTGTACACATCTACAACTCCAGAAGAAGATAATATGACTGGATCAGTTTCTGGACATCTAGTTACCCTCTCCCCCTCCGTACAAACCGACACTTTCGGTCTTTTAAATGGAGCAGAAGAAATTGAAATGGACTCTAAGAAGTATGGAAATATGCTGACCAAGATGGGTCATTCCAGCGACAACCCTAACAGACTGCTCAAGAAGAACTTGTCTCCTGAGTACAAGTTCTTGGCTGACGTAGTGGGCAAGGTGCTGCTGGGCAAACACACCGCCCACGACTACATAACTAGGCACCAGTTCACGGTGATGTGTGCTCTGGTCGAGAAGAAAGCAGCAAATTGGGGAAAGTTGTTGTTTGATCTGATTAAAAGGAAAAACAACAAGAAAGATGTCTGCTTTGGCAGAATTCTGGGGATATTTCTGCGAGAAAAAGCACAAGAACATCTGGTCTCTACACCAGTGTTCATCAATGCCTCCAAGAGGCTTACCTCTGCCCTCTTTGGTAGATGGGAGAGGAAGATAACCAAGTCTTCCTCTTCCTCCAGACCTTCTGAGAGTACAAGGGCTGTTCCAGCCACTCCCCACACTGCTGAAGATGTTCCACCTCCACCACATGCAGCCTCCCCAATTCATATCTCTTCACCAACTCATACCACAGTTCATACTCCAACACCTCCATCACACCATGGTACACCAACTCCATCACACCATGGTACACCAACTCCATCACAACATGGTACACCAACTCCCTCACAATATGGTACACCTACTCTATCACAACATAGTACACCACCCTCATCTCCTCTACCACTACACCTAGATCACATCCCCCATTACAACCTTCTATCACTACCTTCTTTTGACCTACTGTCATACCCCCTTCATACTCCATCACCCTCAGATGAGCCAATGCCAGATACTCTACCTTCTCCTCCACCATCATCTTCCATCCATGCTTCTCTATCCAGTTGGACACCTTCTGAGTTCACACAATTGGACCACCCTTCCATTCAACCTCTTCTGGCCATTCTCACTCCACTCATTAGAAACCTGATAGTAGAGGCTATTTCCCCTCTTTCTACTTCCATATCAACCCTTGCTGCCCACCTCTCTGCCATCTCTATCCCTCCTTCTTCTGTTAGGGGCCTGGCTCTAGTGCCTACTGAAACCGTGCAGTGGGAGATACTCCATGAAGAAGTAGCTCCAGCTCCAGCTCCAGTAGCAGTAGACACAGTTATCCCTACTGATTTAATTGATTTCATCGAGTCTGATCTAGATATGGATGAGACAGATATAGCTGGAATAAACACTGTTGGTCATTATATTATCAATCCCATAGTAAATATTTTGAGTTTGTTAAATACTTTTGATACAGTTCATTTGAACTTTCTTCCAGAAAATAGCCTAAAGCCTTCTATGGCTATAGTTCCTTACACTTCTCCAATAAGCCCCAAAGTTTTCACGCAACTCAAGGCCAGTTTTGCAAGTATAGAGGCTCTAGTTGTTCCATCTCCACCAAGAGGAGATTTTCTCATTGTATCATCCCCTCCCAAAGCCATCTCTCCTCCAACATTCAAGATGGATGAAAGTCCCATTCCATATCTGGATGAGATCATAATGGCAGACATAGAACAAGATCGAGAATCAGTTGTCTTTAGTTGCTGAAAAAGTTATTGAATCAGTTATTCTACCTCCAACTCCTCCTCAGGCTGAAAAGTTATTGATATCTGCAGAAGCTCTAAAGGAAATTAATGCTTTATATGATAATCCCCAAGATTCTTCAAATAATGATGAAGAAGATGATTCTGATGACAGTCCTTCTGCAAAGAAAAAGAAAATCTCTAAGAAAAGGAAAGCCCCTCCAACTATTGCCCCAAAACCTAATCCCACTCATGATACCCCATATTACATTCTTCAGAATATCACTCCTTACAAGGGTATGCCAGCTTGGATGTGACCGTCAAAGAATGAGCAGAAATCCAAGAAGAAAAGCAGGAGATACTCTCCTCCTCCACCTTCTCAAAGATATAGGAAAGAAACACCTCCTCCTCCTCCAACTGCTGCTGGTGCTTTAGGACATATTTCTCAGAGGTCTACCTATTATTCTCAAACATACCAAAGACAACAGGGTAGATCATCTTCATATTCTGGAAGCAGCCAGCAGAGGTACTCCTCAAGCAGACAACGTCAACAGCATCAACATCAAGAACCTTAGCAACATCTACAACAAGCTCCTGAACATCAAAAATCTGATAGTACAAAGAGGCCTGAATCTCCTCATGTTCCATTTGAGGATCCTGAAATAGCTACTACTGCTAGAATGGCTAGGTTCCAAGAACTGGTTGGATTATCTATGATAAAAAGGCTAAAGCTGAAGGAAAGAATCCCTCATAATATTCAACTATGTCCAAATACAGGAAAGAGGAATTAAACAGGTATGCTAAAGCAAACAAATTCTTTAATGTAGATGATTATATGTAATTACATCCAGAGGCTGTAGTACCTAGAGCCACTTCTCTCAATATAATTGGTGCTGCTGATATGACAATATCAAAGAGAGAAGCTGTCAACCCAAACAGAGAAATCATATTCAGACAGCCTTCTGGAAGTTTTGATAAAGGAAACCAGGAAAAGGAAAAGGTGAAGAAAAAGCATTAAACATTCTGCTTAAATTTCTTTTCTGAACTCTTATTGTTATTTCACAAAGCTACATTGTAAATATCTGCTGCAAGTTTTAAATTTTTCTGCCAGATATATTTTTTTTCTTTTACTTTGTGAATATTTTTTGTTTGGATTAGTGACCTCACCCAAATAGGGGGATATTATTGGATCCCTAGTTTGATTTGGGCTAGGTTCACTATCTAGGATAATTGACACAACATGTATAGCCAGAGTCATGTCTGTGTTCTAAAGTTTAGGCTAAGTCCTTAGAAACAACCATACATGCACCAGCCAACAGAAGACTGCAAAAGACTTAGACTTAGAAGAAAATCAAGTTCAGGAAAGTGAGTTCGACGTTCGTCGAACTCACCTCGACGAAAGTCGTGGTCCGCTCGACGAACTCAGAGCAAATTCTCTGAGTTGAGCTCGACAATATTCGAACTCAGGTCGACGAATTCTGGGTGATCAACTTCAACACATTAAGTCAAAAATCCTTTCTCTAAACTGAGGTCGACGAAGTTACATTATCAGCTCGACGAACTTAGAGCACAGAAATGGGAATTTCTTCACAGAAAGCAGTTAGCTGATCTCAGGTCGAAGAACTTAGTTCTTAGGTTGACGAATAAGGATTCCAAGGTTGACGAACAAGATTTCTCAACTCGACGAACTCTGGACTCAGGTCGACGAAATTTGTTCTCTGCTCGACGATTGTCGTGCAGTTCCAGTCTTGGAATTTTCCATTCTTATTGTCATTATTCTATTGCAGTAATTCCTAAATAATCAATGCTTATATTCTCTAGAAATAACCGTTAGTGGCAGCATTGATTATCGTATTCATCAGGATTATTACTTGCCATTTTTAATAGGACAGTTGAGGAAATCCATTAATGCAATATTCTCTCTAGCCGGATTTTCATTCTCCAGGCAGTCTGCACTCAATGCAGACAATTCAAATTCAAAGGAGAAATTAGACAGAGATTAAAAAAATTATATTCTTCTCTTTCACTGGACAACACAAAACAGACAACAAGGATAGCAGAACACAAAGAAAGACAGGCGCCAGAAATTATTCAAGAAATGTCTCTTCCTGTCTTCATCAGGGGTTCTTCCTCTAGCAAGCTAAAAGGCGACAATCAACTTCTATCTGTCTACAACTTTCTGGAGATCTTTTCAAGAAGACCTACTCACCCTGTAAAGCTTCTACTCTTCCTGAACAAATCTTCATCTCAAGGGTAGCTTTGACAACATCAAGATCCACTAGTCTTCTCAGTTGTTTTGAGAAAGAGAAGACACCATAACTCTCTCACCCAATCTCTGTACAAAGGGTTCTTTAACTCCCTTCAAAATTTATTACTTGGTTGCAAGTCTCCTGATCAAAAGACTTGAGTTGGTTTTTGAGCACCTGATCAAAAGCTCATTGGTGGCAATCACCTGATCAAAACTTGTAGTGGATTCCTACCAGGGTTGTAGAAGAGTGGATGTACCCAGGTTGGGGAACCACTATAAAAATTCTTGTGTTGTCTGGTTGCCCTTTTCTTTTTGTTCTTTCTATGCCTGTGATAGATTAGATTATATGTGCTGTATTAGAATTGCTTAACTTAGCATAACTTTTAGCTTACTGTTAATCTGATATCTCTCAAGTCATTACTCTGATATTACTCCTTAAACAATCAAAAGATTTTATATTACTCTATTCACCCCCCCCCCCTCCTCTAGAGTAAATCAGATCTAAACCTCACTTTCATCCTCCTCCTCCTCAACCACCCAATCCTCTAATTCACCTTGCCCGTGAGATCGAACACTCCTCCGTGTTAACTAGGCGTGCCATTTTCGCGCATCAACAGTTAACACGCGACCTTCAGATCCGAACAGACGGTGAACAATGACAGTTAGCCATGTCAGATCATCATTCAGCCAAGAACCTTGCTCAATCAAGTCCTAGAGATGATTCTCTCTGGGAGGCCTTCGAGAAATCATGCTGTGAGAATGCTCAGTAGTTCCAAGCAATCAATCAAATGCTTGCTGTGATCACGCAGCGATTAGACACTCAACCTACAGCAGCTCCAGTTACCACAGCTACTCCGATCAATCCAGCACCAACATTGGCGCATCAACAAGCTTATCCTCTAGATTGTCAGCTGGTCTATCCTCCTTATACAACAACCTTTCTGCAAGGGCCTGCAACCCCTTTGCGACCTCAAGATGAAGTGTTTGTAGCTCGTCAAAACTTCTTCCGGGAAGCAGTCCGGGGAAGTCCTGCTAGATTTCTCAACTTTCAGGGAAGTCATCCTTACCCTTTAGCTCCTGCCTTTGCTCCTGCAGCAACTTTAATTTTCCCTTTTATCCTCCTGCTTATTTTGCAGCTACAGCTTATGCTCCCATTTATCCTTATGATGTAGGAGAACAGGAAGAGCCTTTGCCATTTACAGAGAATGTTCGTCATGAACCTACTCCAGCTAATTTCAGAGAGCCCCGGTTACCAATCTACACTGGAGAGACTGATCCAGTGAAGCACCTTCATGCTTTCGAATCAGTCGTTGCTCTCAAAACTCTCTCAGATGCAACTAAGTGCAAGCTCCTTGTCACAACCTTTGATGGGCAAGTAAGGGATTGGTTTTATGGTCTTTGCCCTCACTCCTTCACTTCCTTCGCTGATCTGCGAAGGGAGTTCTTGCTCAGATTCTCTACTTCAACTAAGAGAAAGGGAGGTCCAGAAGCCCACTTTGAGATCAATCAACGTGAGAACGAGACTTGGTCTCAGTTCGTTGATCGATTACAGAGAGAAATTTTGGACATCGAGATTGTTGATCAAGAAATGTACCGAGTGGCTCTTATCCACGGTCTTCGTAAAGGGCCGCTCAAATTTGAAGCCAATGTCCGAGCACCAAGAACGTACCATGAGTTGATTGTCCTAGCCAACTCATACATCCGAGGTAAAAAGAGCAACCCAGGCTTCGTCTCTAGGCTTATATCAGAGAAAGATCCTTCTCACAAGAAGCCTCCAAGGTCTCCTCACAAATATTTCCCAACTCACTCAAGGAGGGAAAGAAGATTTCAGCGCCATCAATACCCTTTCCCGAGCCATGATTGTACTCGAGATCCATTGCTACCACTAGCTCCACCTTCACAAATAACTGCGGTCCATCAGCAGCAAGACGATGACTTGCATGAGTCAGTACTAGATGAATCCATGCTACAAGTAAGCCAAGTCATAAAGGATAGGGCTAACTGCAAAAGGCCTTATCAACCAGCTGATCAAAGATCTAAAGACTCAGAACCTTATTGTGAATTCCACAAAGAGCCAGGACACCTGACAGAGAACTACTGAGCACTCTGCCAACTAGTACAAAGGATGCTCCGGCAGGGTAAGATGCGTGACCTGCTTCCCAAAGATGATCGCCCTAATACAGCAACCTCAAAGGGAAAAGAAGTTGCAGACATTCCTTGCAGCTCAAGAGGAGTGAGCCTTGTCAAAGAGCACCCTCTCCTCGTTATTAACAATTTTGTCGAATGCTTCAATGCCGATGACGAGTGCACGCTTGGAAGACTATTCTAAGCCGACAAAGGACTTCATAGCTCTTCAATTTTTTTCACAACCATGATGAGTTATCTCTACTCTTACTCTTTGAATATTTTCATCTCAAAATGGTTCTAAATATTGATTCTTGCTTTTCAATAAATTTTTCATCAGGGATCTCATACTGACACAGTTCCCTTTTTGTAATGCTTCTTCCTCTATTTTTCTCTTTGCCAAAGAGATCGCTGAACCAGTGAGATATCGCCAAGTCTTGTTGTTCCCTCCGTAGATTGTTCTCTGGCACGACCTCTACGACCACATATAATGTGGATTGTTCACGTATGTGCAGTGGGAGCCGTTCAATCTACGATGTTGGGCTTCATACTTCGGATCCTAGCCGGCACCTAACACAGAGTGTGTGCTAGGGAGGCCCCATTTGTTAGCTCTCTTGTGCTTCGCAAAGGATACATTATAGTTATGATGTTCTTTGCTTGACCAGCAATGGCTTCCAAGCGTAGCCTTGTCTCTTCGATCGTCTCACAACTGTGATGGTCGAACACTCTATGGTACTCTCAATCCGTGCCTTCGCGGGATCCATAACTCCACTGATCTTTCCACATACAAGCAATGCTTTCGGCCACTTGGCGCAACTAGTCTCATTGATTAGTGATGATTGTACCCAAGGCAAGAGAGCAATGCATATGTCGCTTCCTTCTTAGGATTTTGTGCATGTCCCCCTTTTGTGCTCTGTCAAGGGAGTATAGCTAGTCCGCTCTGAGTAGGGCTATACTAGTGATGACCTTTCTTGGTCATCTCCGAGTATAGACCCCTTTGTTATCAATTGCCTCTTTCATAGGTGAACAGGTTAAATACGACCTACCAAAAGGATTAGCAAACATTCATTTTTTCTTATTCTCATCTTATATGTGTTGTCTGCATAATCTCTATCAGATGATAACTTACAAGATCTCTACTTATATAAGCTCCATTACTTTTATCAAATACTAATGACATCAATCATTTATCAAAGAATCTAGCATTCCATGATTAACAAGCCATGCAAATAGAGTCTAATTAAGATGAATTCTTATTGATCTGGACTCCATATTAAAGATATCATATCTTACTATAACTACTATTGCGGTCTAATCTTTATTCAAATTGGCAGAATGCATCAAGATTTTTCTCTGCCAATGTGTTCATATCCATCCTATCCTATCAACATTCGACGCTCGACTTATTGATCTGGAATTCATGTTAAAAATGTCTCTAATCTAGCAAGATCACTATTCGGGTTTGATCTTCATTCAGTTATCAGCAGAGTTCATTAAGCATTTCCTCTGCTATATGATCATATCAACCTTATCTTATCAACAGTTAGCATCTGCAAGCCTCATCTAGGTACTTGCAGCTTAGTTCATTATAATATGTCTGCTGCTCACTCCTCTCTTTGTAGTGATTAGCAGGCACCAGCAAGTTTCCTCTCAGGTAGTTGCAACCTTCTTACATATATTATGTTTGTTGCTCACTCTTCTCTTTGCAGTGATTAGCAGGCACCTGCAACTTTTCTTTACAGGTACTTGTAACTTCCATCATATCTGCTTCTAACTATACTCTTGCAAAGATCAACAGATGCTTGCAAGTTTCTTCACAGGTACTTGCAACATTCATATATTATGTCTGCTGCTCACTCTTCTCTTTATAATGATTTGCAGGCACCTGCAAGACTCATCTAGGTACTTGCAGCTTAGTTCATTATATTATGTCTGCTGCTCACTCTTCTCTTTGCAGTGATTAGCAGGCACCTGCAAGCCTCATCCAGGTACTTGAAGCTTATTTCATTATATTATGTCTGCTACTCACTCTTCTCTTTGCAGTGATTAGCAGGCACCTGCAAGCCTCATCCATGTACTTGTCGCTTAGTTCATTATATTATGTCTGTTGCTCACTCTTCTCTTTGCAGTGATTAGCAGGCACCTGTAAGCCTCATCCAGGTACTTGCAGCTTAGATCATTATATTATGTCTGCTACTCACTCCTCTCTTTCCAGTGATTAGCATGCACCTGCAAGTTTTTTTCACAGGTACTTGAAAATCCCATATGTTATGTCTACTTCTAATTCTCATTTTGCAGAGACCAGCAGATACCTGCAAGTTGCCCTCAGGTATTTGTGGTTTTTTCTTTACTCTCATATTTGCTTCTAACTTCTCTTTTGTAGAAATCAGCAAAGACTTGCAATTTCCTTTCAGGTACTTGCAACTCATTTTTCTTTCTTGCATACTCCTCACTCTTCCTTTTGTAGAGGATAACGGGTGCTTGCAAGCCTCCATCAGGTACTTGCAAGTTATTATGCTCCTATGTTTTTGTCTCACCTTCATTTTGCAGAACTCAGTAGAAGACACATCTTCTTCGTTTTGCAAATGCAAACCCAGGTACACACAAGACGTACCTTCCATACATGCCTACACTAACTTTCCTCTTGCAGGAAAGAGACATGCATCACCAAACTCCTAAGGAGAGACATCAATTTCTATCTCTCCTTGCCCCTTCTTTTCCTTTGGGGTGGATCACGATTTTCGTGGGTCTCCAACTTTTTCGAAGTTCCCTACTGAACTTAAAAAAGTGCGGGGATTATGTTAACCCCGAAATCAGCAATCCTTCCCAAGGCAGGCAGCTCGCTAGTCGCGGCCTACATAGGGTTCCTCCTGGAGGTCGCGACGTCTTAGGATGGGCGGACAGGCTTTTCTGTCTGCTTAGGCGCACGGCTTGAGATGTCTCAACAGTCTGACCGCCCAGGCCACACCTTGTCCCTTTGGTCAGCAGGTGCCGTGGACTGCTTCTACAGTCCGCCCGTGCAAGCCGCGCCCCTTGTTAGCTAAGCCACAAGCTTATCAGCAGTTTCCTCCTTTGTCGGACTCGGTTGTCTATCCTCTCAAACAACCAAACAAAAGTGGCGACCTGCCCCAAGACCGCCAGCCAGATACCCCAGTTTCCACCTCGCCAATACGCGCGACCTGCCTCGTCAGTCCGGCAGGCCGCCCATCCCTTGTCACCCAGTAGGTGCGAGTTCCATTCAACAGTGGCGGACTACAGTAGCATGGGAAGCCAGCTTTATCAGTCCTCCTAAGCAGCGCAGACGCTCCAGCTCTCTCGTTACCCGCAAAGATCAGCACACGTCCCGTTCATCACGAGCTGGGCGGACTCGAAGTGCAGTCAAGCCTTCTAGTTCGCCTACGTTGATGAACCTTAGTAGTTTCAACAGCCAGCCGCCTTGTTCAACAGCAGAGGCGGACTCAGCTTTTCAGCATGGGCTGACCCCGCGGACTCAGCGGATTCCTTTAGCAGTCTACCTCAGCCTCCAGCATTCTCTTCTCTCCAACAATAAGGTCAACCTCCCTCAGCCTGCAGTCTTGGCGCGGGCTCGATCAGTAGTGGCGGACTCTTCCCAGTCTGCCAGGCAGCAGAACCATCTCCAGAAGTCCCAGACTGTGCAGCCTCGTGCGGACTATGCGTACTCGACGGATATCCCTTAGCTCGCACCCTTAGCGCGTGCTCGCTCAGTTCTGTAGAGGCGGACTCCGCGGATTCTCCTCGCAGTCCGCCACTCAGCTTCCAGCTCCCACTTCCCGGCAGCGGGTGGGTAGTCCCTCAGCCCGCACAACCTTGGCGCGTGCTCGATCAGCTCAGTAGTGGCATACTCCTCCAAGTCCGCCGTCAGCAGGACCAGTTCCAGAAGCAAGCCCCAGTCCGCGTGGCCTGTTGTGGACTCGGCGACCTCCATCCTCTTCTCGTTCCAGTTATCGTCTCACTGGGGGTAACGTCACTGAAAGTCGTTAACTCCTCGGGCTTATAAATAGACCCCCATGCCTCTCATTAGGGGGAGGTTGAAACATCGCCAAAGTGCTCATGCTCGAAGACAGCCCACAGCAAGCTCAAGTCATCAACCCTTGCGGACTCCTCTTCTTAGTCCGCACCTTCTCTCTACCCTTAGTCGTGCGGCTTGCCGGCCTCAGTTCACAGTCCGCACGGTCTCTTTTGTTTCCTTAGGCGTTCAGTCTGCCGGCCTCCAAGCTCAGTCCGCGCGGCCTCTCCTCTGGCACTCTTTCCTTAGCCACCAGCTCCCCCTTTGTACCCATTTATTTGCTTTCTATTAAAGGTGTAATAGCAAGCTGTAATAACTCAATATTAATCAAAGGAAAACCCGTCGCAAGAGTGGCATTTAAGCCGCGGCGGGCGAAGTCTGCTGTTGCCGCAACTAGCGGCCCCCTCTCTTCTTCTCAGCTCTGCTTAGCTCTCTCGGCATCAACCTGTAAGCATGACCGTCAAAGTAACCGTCTGCTCGACAGCTCCTGATCAACCTCCTCCATTGGTCATCAGCCTCCTCCACTGATCATCAGCCTTCCCGGCTGCTCTCAGCAAACCTCTCCTCTATCCCCGCAGCCTTGAATAAGCGTTTGTTATACTCTCGAGCACACAGAAGCTTCCTCCTCCTTTCATCAACCCCGCAACCCTCGGACAAGCGCTTGCTCCACTCTCGAGCACTTAGAAGCTTCCTCCTCCTCCTTAACCCCGCAATTCTCTTCTTCACCTTGCCCGTGAGATCGAACACTCCTCCGTGTTAACTAGGCGGTGTCGTTTTCGCGCATCAACAAGTGATAAGCTGCTAAAAGTTTTTGAAGAAATGCTAGCTAAGCAACAGGCTCAGTTTGATGCCTCATTGGCTAAAGTTATTCAAAGAGTCAAACAATCCGAGAAGTTTATGCTTAAAGGTCTTACTGAAGTTCAAGTAAAATTTGATAAGCTAGAGGCCAGATTTGATGCAATGTATGAAGAGGCTGCAACTGTAGTAACCCTTATGATGAGAGGACTTAAGCAGAACAAAAGCGTATTGAAAAATGTTGAAACAAACAGTCTCTCTCATCGATGCCCACGACAGATCAATGGCCCAATATGACACTTCTTTGAAATCTTATGACAATGCAATTGCTGTAGAAGCCAAAAGGGAGAAGATGCCCTTACAGCTAAGATTGTCGTTGTTGAAAAGACTATGCTCCATCAGTTCAAACAAGCAAATGAGTATAGCTATGACAACACTGCATGTTTACATGGTCAGGTTTTCCCTCCTCAAGTTCCTACTGAACCAGTTCATGTTGACGTTCATCCGGATGAGCCAGATTATGATGTTGTTTATCCAGCTCCGGACTACACTCAATATTGGATAGACTCACAAGACTTCTGTCAGGCCCATGTTGTTGCTGCTACTGCTATGACTCCACAGGTTCAAGCTGCTACTGAAGCTGCTATTGTTGCATTCTCTGAGGCTCAGGTTCTCAAGAAAAGGAAATTTGGAGAAGGTAATTCCGAAGTAAGACCAGAACCGGTCAGGCCAGCTCAAGTCAGAGAAGGACCTAACTGTGAGATGGATGAACTTTGGAGCCCTACTTCAAAAGGAATTATCTTGGACACCTTTGCCTTGTACGAGCTTGGAGCAGAGAAGCATCAGAATCATTGCAGTCCAGAAGAATGGAACAAGTTCCAAGAGGCCTGCACTAGGAGGAGGATTCATTTTCAGAAATCCAATAATGTTAATCCAATGCCTCCACCTCCTCCCATGTACTATCTGAATCCCAAAGAATATTTTGATAGACAACTATTGAAAAGGAAGAACAAGAAGACCTAAATGATTATATATACTTCTGCGTTGTGTAGTGGGCAGCCATCCCTGATCTAAAACAATCTTGTATATATATATATATATATATATATATATATATATATATATATATATATATATATATATATATATATATATATATATATATATATCTAATTGATTTTGAATACGCGTTGTTATATTTTCTTAATTTCACTTATCTTTTCAAGCCTTAGTTTAATTTCATTTGATATGTGCAATTCACCTTAGCTTGTAGGATTTTGGTTTCGTCAAATAGGGGGAGATTGTTGGGTATTGTATGTAACACCCCCTATCCGTCGCATAGCATATAGCAGTAGGTCCGGTCGGGGCCCGACGCCATATACCACAGACAGACCGGGTGGTTACTCAATGGAAACCATCCAACCAATCATAACGTCCTACACAGAGCATTCTAACGGAAGCAGTTTTATAAGTTGCAATAAAAAGAACCCAACAACAAGCATGAATGTCCACTAACAAGCCAAATAGGAATGAAGTACATACACCAGTATTGGCCTTAAGGCCTTACAAATGGTTTACTCAAATTACATGTTTTCCATACCACGGCACGCAGGCCGGTCATACATGAACAAAAGCAAGTAAACACTCCAATTAGGCCTTCGAGGGCCGGCTTCGCAACTTGGGCTTTAGCCCGCTATTGACCGCTTGATCCAGCAGCACCTGCAAGCAACAAATCACCACACGGTGGCAAACAAAAGCAACGGTCAGCAATGCTGACCAAATTATAACGATTTCGCCCCCAATTCGGGGCGGCGATGCTCCTTCCCTTGACTTATTAGCATAATCAAGCAGTGTATATATATACATTTCATCACAGGCGTAGGCCCACACGGCCACACACCCCGTGCACTCCGGGCACATTCTCGGTGAACACTGTCAAAGCCCGCCAACTCACCACCATCCCTAGGACGACCCAACAATAAGCAATTTGTCTTCCCGGCATGGGTCACGGTAATTTAAACCATAGACCACCGAAGACCCTCATCTATGCCAACGACTCTAATCCGAACGACATAGAACGGATACGGTTCCAACTAACCCGTGCTCACATCGCAACGTTAATTTAAAACATATGCGCAGGTCAAACTTCTCCCGAGTCCCGTACCCATCACAAAATCACATAACCCGGTTATGTTCAAGTTGGCTCCCAGGCCACCAAGTTGGCAAGATCACGCATCCGCCCAGTTTTCCGGGTGCACCTTAGAATAATCCCCATGGCTCCCTGTTGCAATCTACCACGTAGAAAACCCAAAAAACAAACATTCGCACGGAGTCTTCTCCAGCATTTATGCAATGCAACATCACCGATCCAGAACAACATGTCCGGATAGGCTTCACACATCATGCATATGTCGTTCTCGATTACGGACTCTACACAACGGGGACTTCACATATCTACCCAAAGGAATGCCTCCAACTCACCGCAAACTCGCGAGAGTGGGCTTCCTATGCAAAAGAAGTAGAGCTTCATATGCTCAAGTAGAGAATCATTACCCTAGCGTTCTTCCTTGGCGCCATGGATATGTATGCAGATGAAAAGCACCGCAATCTCCTTGACTTCATAGATCCGAAGTCGGCTAGCGATTTGGAGCTCTAAAACTCCTCCAAAGACTAGATCTAAGCTTCTTCTTCCTCCTTTGCTCTCCCATCTCTCTAGGATTTAGACAGAGAACACGGCAGGAGAAATAAGAGTTCTGAAACCCTTCTCTAGGGTATAATCTCTTCGGGATTAACCACAGCCGTTGGATCCCACAAAAAGGGATGCACGGACACGATCCAGGTCTGACCTGGACAAATGGGGTTAAACACCGCATGGTTAACCAATCCGGAGCAAGACACGTCCGCGGCTAATTAAATTATGTCAGGACATCTAGTCAACTTCCGCCAAACTCTTGTGTCGAAACTCTGTGTCGACGGAGTCAAACACGCCAAGAATGCGCCTCGTGCTCGACAATCGTTGAACCAAGATCATCCACCGCTGCCAGATCGTCGAACGGAGATCTATAGCCCGATCGTCGAACGCAACACTCTAGCCAAATCGTCGAACGCGCGGCCCGATCGTCGAACCCAGAAAGCTAGCCCGATCGTCGAACACAGAAAGCTGGCCCGAACGTCGAACACAGAAAGCTGGCCCGATCGTCGAAAACAAAAAGCTGGCCCGATCGTCGAACACAGAAAGCTAGCCCAATCGTCGACCGCTGCTCGACGATCGTCGAACCCAGATTTCTTCCTGATCATTTTTTTGCCAGATCTTCGAACTACCCTGACACGCCTAGGGCCACGCCCGTGTCCCAGGCCGTGTACTCCTACCAAATTCCAAATTTGGTACAGATACGTCACCCGTAGCTCTTTTGAGTTTCGGGGCGTTACATCTCTCCCCCTCTTATAAGAATTTCGTCCACGAAATTACATAAAGGAAAGATAAGTACAAAATTAAATTGTACCTGAGTGGAACAACTCTGGATACTCGTCAAGCATAGTCTTCTCTTGTTCCCAAGAGAGCTCCTCTCGACCGCAATTGTCCCATCGGACCTTGACCATCCTGATCTCTTTATTGCATAGCCGCTTGACCTCCGAGTCCTCAATCCGCACGGGCTTGACCTTTGTTGTCAACCCACTATCAATCGGCACTTGATCGACCTCGATCACTTGCGTAGGCTCTTGCACCGCCCTTCGTAGCACCGATATGTGGAATACATCATGTAAACCACTAAGCTCCACCGATAGCTTCAACCGATAAGCCGCTTCTACAATCCGCTCCAGAACCTCAAACGGCCCAAGGTACCTCGGGCTTAGCTTTTTCAAGCGCGCACCCGCGAGACACCCTTGAACGGCTTGTCCTTTAAGTACACTCAGTCGCCCACAGTGAACTCCTCATTCCTGTTCGTGGCAATATAGTACTTCACTTGCCAGTCCTGACGGATAAGCAATCTCTCCCGAATGGTTTGCACCAACAAAGTAGCATCTTCCACTTCTAGACGTTTGTACAACTTTGACTCACCCGTTTCCAACCAGGACAATGACATGCGACACCTTCTACCATAAAGGGCCTCGAAGGGCGCCATTTGAATACTCGCCTGGTAGCTATTGTTGTACGCAAATTCCACCAAATAAAGATGGTCTTCCCATTGCTTTCCAAAGTCCAAGACACACATGCGTAGCATGTCTTCCATAGTTTTATTGATCGTCTAGGTCTGCCCATCCGTCTGCGGATGGAAGGCTGTGCTAAAACTCAGCTTTGTTCCCAACATTTGCTACACAAGCCTAAAATCATTGGACGTGAACCGCCCATCTCGGTCACTCATGATGCTGCGGGGCACACCGTGGAGCCGTACTATGTTATCAACATATAACTTTGCCAACTTCTCCACCGGATCATCCTTCCAATGCGTAATGAAATGCGACACCTTCGTTAGCCGACCTACGACCACCCAGATGGCGTCGTTCCCCTTTTGTGACCTTGGCAAACCGTGCATAAAGTCCATTGTGATGTCATCGAATTTCCACTCCGGAATAGGCAAGGACTTCAGAAATCCTCCCGGCTTTTGGCACTCCGCCTTCACCAAGGCTCAAGTTTGGCACTTCTCCACGTAGAGCGCCACATCCTTCTTCAAACCCGGCAACCAAAACAGTTTCTTAACGTCACGGTACATCTTTGTACTTCTCGGGTGAATCGAGTACTTGGTATGGTGCGCCTCGTACAACAAATCCACCCACAAACTTCCCATGATTGGGACGCAAAGACGACCGTCTTTCTAAAGCAATCCATCCACAACTTCATATTGGGAATTTGACCCATCCAGAGCCTCTATCATGAGTTGCTTCATGTGGTCATCCAAATCCAAAGCCTGCTGAATCCGCTCAGCTAGGTCATATTGAACTTCAGTCCAATTCAAGAGTGCTTCAGCACTTGACTGCTTATCTACACAAACAATCTCCTATGCCTCCAACTCCTGAAACAACCGCTCGTCATGGATCGACAGCCAATTGGCTTGAGCTGGGGCTCGACGACTCAACGCGTCTGCAACCGCATTACCATTACCAGGCACGTAGTGTATCTTGAGTGTATAGTCCCCCAGGAACTCCATCCATCTACGCTGTCGCATATTCAGATCTTTATGATCAATCAAATACTTCATGCTCTTATGATCGGTGTAGATATTAATCTTCACACCGTACAAATAATGCCTCCACAGCTTCAAGGCAAAAATCACGGCGCTAACTCCAAGTCATGGATCGGATAGTTCCTCTCGTGCACCTTCAGCTGTCTCGAGCCATATGCTATAACGCTTCCATATTGCAGTAGCACGCAACCCAAACGGCTGCCCGAAGCATCACTATAAATCTCTTAACCTTCGGTCCCACTCGGCGAACTCAGCACAGGCGCCATAGTCAACCGACATTTCAACTCCTCAAAAGCTCGTGCGCACTCCGGCGTCCAAACAAACTTCTATTCCTTCCTCGTCAAAGTAGTTAGAGGTAACCCTATCCGTGAGAAGTTCTCTACGACGCGCCTATAATAGCTGGCAAGCCCCAGAAAGCTCCGAACTTTCGCTACAATAGAAAGCTCGGGCCACTCCCGTATCGCAACAATCTTTGCTGGATCCACTGCAATACCTTCCCCACTCACTATATGACCGAGGAATGCCATTGAGGACAACCAAAACTCGCACTTCGAGAACTTGGCGTACAATTAATTACTCCTTAGCGTCTCCAAAACAAAATGAAGATGCCTGAAGTGATCTTCCTCACTTTGCGAGTACACCAAAATATCGTCGATGAAGACGATCACAAAATGGTCCAAGTACTACCTGAAGGTCCTGTTCATCAAATCCATGAATACTGACGGCGCATTAGTCAGCCCAAACGGCATGACTATAAATCATAATACTCGTATCATGTACTTAACGCTGTCTTCGGGATATCACTCTCCCTTATTCGCTGCTGATAGTACCCTGACTTGAGGTCCAACTTATAGTACACCATCGACCCGACTAACTGATCGAATAGATCATCAATCCGGGGGATCGGGTACTTGTTCTTTTTCGTCCACTTGTTGAGCTCCCGATAATCAATATATAGCCTCAAGCTTCCATCCTTCTTCTTAACAAAGAGGACCGGCGTGCTCCAAGACGAAGAACTTGGACGCAGATACCCTTGCTCCAACAACTCTTGCATTTGAACCTTCAGCTCCGCCATTTCCTTAGGCGCTAGCCGATATGGAGAGCGTGATACATGCTTTGCACCTGGTACGAGCTCTATCGTAAAATCTATCTCCTGCTGTGGCGGGGCTCCAGGAAGATCGCTAGGGAACACATCAGGGTACTCCGATACCACTGAAATACTGTCCAACGCGGGCTTAGGCTTTGCAACCTCCACTAGTGTAAAGAACAGTTCTGCACTGGCATGAACCGCCTTCACCACCTGAAGAGCAGACATGAACGTCTTGCTCGACCCCTTCAAGCCCGTGAAAGTCTTCTCATGACCTGCCCCTAGCATGACTTTCTTGCTACCGCAATTAATATAGGCTCGCTGCTCCGAGAGCCAGTCCATGCCAAATATAACGTCGAATTCCACTAGCGGGAATAACGACGCTTGCAAATGGAACTCCTAGCTCCCAATTCGAATCTTCACGCCATAGATTCTATCCGCGCGCATCGAACACCCATTGGGCAACAACACATCCAACTTGTCCTTCACCATCGAAGAAGGTACTCTGATGCGTGATATAAATCCTTTGGATAAGAAGGTGTGTGAAGCTCCTGTATCGAAGAGTGCTCTTGCCGGATTTTCACAAATCAAAACAAATCCTAAACAAGAAGTGGTAAGGTAACATGTGCATAGTAAATATTTAAAGAAGCTTAACTTGCT
Organism: Platanthera guangdongensis; assembly: GCA_039583875.1. Classification (NCBI taxonomy): domain Eukaryota; kingdom Viridiplantae; phylum Streptophyta; class Magnoliopsida; order Asparagales; family Orchidaceae; genus Platanthera; species Platanthera guangdongensis. Next base: position 124,437,731 of record CM077163.1, on the reverse strand, counting down.
ACAAATTTAAATTTTACATGTCACCACATCCACCTGTTTGATGGACTCCTGTTGGCCAAGATTATACACCCTCAATTGGGCCGGAGCATAATGGGACGCGGTTGACTCCACCGCATTGCCCTTTTCTTCATAAGTTACTCTCGGCTTTCTCTCGGACTTGGGGCGTCCGCTCCAACAGTCACGGGCAAAGTGCCCCGGCTTCCCACAAGTAAAACATGCACCCGGGGTCCGACCCGTAGGTGCCCCAGACACACCATAAGAAGGAGCTGGACCCGAAGTCCTAGACTTCTTAAAGAACCTTTGATAGCCGGACTTTGAAGTAGTCGGCACTTTGAACCCAGACTTCTTATCACCATTGCCCTTCTTCGCTTGAACATTCTTCATGTCCTTCTCCAAGGACCGGGTCGTATTGACCAAGGTCAAGAAACCCTGCGTCATCGAGAGTAGTAGCCTTAAATCATCTTTTAACCCTTCGTAGAATCGATTCATCTTGCGCTCCTCATCCGCGATGGTAGAGCTAGCATATCGACTCAATCGAGTAAACTCGTGGAGATATTCATCCACGCTACTGTCTCCTTGAACCAACTTCAGGAACTCGTTCTCCAATGCTATCCTCTGCACCGAAGGGAGGTACCTAGCCAAAAACAGTCTCGACAACTCCTCCATCGAGACATCAGTAAGTTTCCTACCTCTCAATAGATGCAGCTCCAATCCGTCCCACCACAATCTCTCTTCACCGTCCTGAAGGAATGTAGCAATGGTGGTCATTTGCCATTCTTCCGTCTCCATTGCTGTCAAGACTCTTCACACTGGAGAGCCAGTCTTCAGCTTGAGATGGGGTTCCCAACCCCGAGAATACCGGAGGATTAAAGCTCATGACATGTTTGAGCTGTCTCTCGATTGCCCTCCTTGGCACCAACAGTTCCTCTACTACCTGTTCCATCCTTCTCGGCTCAACCTCTGGAAGAGGTACCTGCTCCATCGTAGGAGCGGGCTGCTGCATTTACCTTGCAGGCTGCGCATAAATCATGGTAAACACTGCTTCGGCAACCAATCGTATGTTCTCAGCCGACGGAGGTGTTGCAGGATCATCATTTGGTGCACTTCTAGTCTCAGAAACTCGACGTTCCGATGGCCCAGCACCGCTTCTGGTCATCTATAGTGATACAAAACATAGTTAAGCGACCAAACAAAATTGCAAACAGTAATTACAGGAACACGCAGGTTCCCCAAACACGTGTATTTTCATTCCTAAGAGGACATTCATGGGTTCTTTTGTTGTTATAACGATGACGCACATACATGTGCTCACCACCCCTAAAAAGAATTCGCCCACAAATTCATTTTAAGCCTAACCGAAACCAGTAGTGTGATACCAAATTATAATACCCCCTATCTGTCGCATAGCATATAGCAGTAGGTCCGGCCGGGGACCGACGCCATATACCACAGACAGACCGGGTGGTTACTCAATGGAAACCATCCAACCAATCATAATGTCCTACACAGAGCATTCTAGCGGAAACAGTTTTATAAGTTGCAATAAAAAGAACCCAGCAACAAGCATGAATGTCCACTAACAAGCCAAATATGAATGAAGTACATACACCAGTACTGGCCTTAAGGCCTTACAAATGGTTTACTCAAATTATATGTTTTCCATACCACGGCACGCAGGCCGGTCATACATGAACAAAAGCAAGTAAACACTCCAATTAGTCCTTCGAGGGCCGGCTTCGCAATTTGGGCTTTAGCCCGCTATTGATCGCTTGGTCCAGCAGCACCTGCAAGCAACAAACCACCGCACGGTGGCAAACAAAAGCAACGGTTAGCAATGCTGACCAAATTATAACGATCCCGCCCAAAATTCGGTGCGGCGATGCTCCTTCCCTGCACTTATTAGCATAACCAAGCAGTGTATATATATATATACATTTCATCACAGGCATAGGCTCACATGCCCACACACCCCGTGCACTCAGGGCACATTGTCGGTGAACACGGTCAAAGCCCACCGACTCACCACCGTCCCCAGGACGGCCCAACAATGAGCAATTTGTCTTCCTGGCATGTGTCAAGTTAATTTAAACCATAGACCGCCGAAGACCCTCATCTATGCCAACGACTCTAATCCGAACGACATAGAACGGGTACGTTTCCATCTAACCCGTGCTCACATGGCAACGTTAATTTAAAACATATGCGCAGGTCAAACTTCTCCCGAGTCCCATTTCCGTCACAAAATCACATAACCCGGTTATGTTCAAGTTGCCTCCCAGGCCACCAAGTTGGCAAGATCACGCATCCGCCCAGTTTTCCGAGTGGACCTTAGGGTTAATCCCCAAGGCTCCCTGTTGCAATCTACCATGTAGAAAACCCGAAAAACAAACATTGGCACGGAGTCTTCTCCGGCATTTATGCAATGCAACATCACCGATCCAGACCAACATGTCCGGATAGGCTTCACAAATCATGCCTATGTCCGTTCTCGATTACGGACTCTACACAACGGGGACTTCACATATCTAACCGAAGGAATGCCTCCAACTGACCGCAAACTCGCGAGAGCGGGCTTCCTATGCAAAAGAAGTAGAGCTTCACATGCTCAAGCTGAGAATCGTTACTCTAGCATTCTTCCTTGGCGCCATGGAAATGTACGCGGATGAAAAGCACCGCAATCTCCTTGCATTCGTAGATGCGAAGTCATCTCACGGTTTGGAACTCTAAAACTCCTCCAAAGACTGGATCTAAGCTTCTTCTTCCTCTTTTGCTCTCCCCTCTCTCTAGGATTTACACAGAGAACACGACAGGAGAAATAAGGGTTCTGAAACCCTTCTCTCGGGTATAATCTCTTCGCGATTAACCACATCCATCGGATCCCACAAAAAGGGATGCACGGACATGATCCATGTCTGACCTGGAGAAATGGAGTTAAACACCGCATGGTTTACCAATCCGAAGCAAGACACGTCCGCGGACAATTAAATTGTGTCAGAACATCTAGTCAACTCCCGCCAAACTCCTGTGTCGACACTCTGTGTCGACAGAGTCAAACACGCCAAGAATGCGCCCCGCGCTCGACGATCGTCGAACCAAGATCGTCGACCGCTGCCAGATCGTCGAAAGGAGATCTATAGCCTGATCGCCGAATGCAACACTCTAGCCAAATCGTCGAACCCGTGGCTCGATCGTCGAACCCAGAAAGCTGGCCCGATCGCCGAACACAAAAAGCTGGACCGATCGTCGAACACAGAAAGCTGGCCCGATCGTCGAACACAGAAAGCTGGCCCGATCGTCGAACACAGAAAGCTGGCTCGATCGTCGACCGATGCTCGACGATCGTCGAACCCAAATTTCTACCTGATCGTTTTTTTGCCAGATCTTCGAACTACCCCGACATACCCTGGGACATGCCCGTGTCCCAGGCCGTGTACCCCTGCCAAATTCCAAATTTGGTACAGATACGTCACCCGTCGCTCTTTTGAGTTTTGGGGCGTTACATTGTATCCACAATAACCCTAATTTGAAGAAGGGTCCAGTCAATCTAAGATGAATTAAGGGTGTATTTGATACTGCTTTTTAGTTTTGTACTTGCAGGTTTATAATGCCAAGTACACACCAATGTCAGGTTACAGTGGTGTTGGATCCCTAGTTTGATTTGGGCTAGTTTCACTAATTAGGATATTTGACATGGCTTGTATAGCCAGGGTCAAGTCTGTTAGTCCTATAGTTTAGGCTAGTCATTAGTATCAATCTTCATGGACCAGCCTGCATAGGACTTCAGTAGACTCAGACTTAGAAGAATTCAGAGTTCAAAATTATCTGTTCGAAATTCTTTGAACTCATCTCGATGATCATCGATCACAGATCAACGAACTCAGAAATCTTTCTCTGGTTTGAGCTCAAAGATATTCGAGCTTAGGTCGACGATTTCTTCATTCAGGCAGATTCTCTGCTCGACAAACTTAAAGCGCAGATTTGGCAAGTTATTTCTAGAATGCAGTTCGCTGAGCTCAGGTCGACGAACAGGAATTATCAGCACGACGAACTTGGAACTCCAATCGACGAATTCTGTTCAGAGCTCGACGAATTCTGTCCCGAGCCAGACTTAGAAGTTTTCCTTATTTCTGTCCCCAATTTCTTATATTATTTAGTAGTAATTCTCTGAGTAATTAATTCTTATATTCTCAAGAATATAGACATTCTTGGCAGCATTAATTATGGATTTCATCAGAGTTAATTGCTTGCTTATTTTAATGGGACAGTTGGGGAAACTCATTAAAGAATATTTTCAAGCCGTTTCATTCTCCAGAATTAGTCCGCAATTAATGCTTGGAATCCAAAAATTCAAGAGGAGAATTTGACAGCAGAATATATAAGAGAATTTTCTTTCAAAAAACATACACAGAGGTGATACAAGCAAGCAAGAAAATCAAAAAGGACACAGTAATATACAGAGAAGAGATACAAAAATATACTGAAGAATATCTGCTTCTTCTCTGTGCTGAAAACAATTTGTTTTCGCCTTGTTCTTTCTAAAGACTGAAGAAGAACAACCATCAAATATCAAGAATCTTCTTCTACTTCTACTCCAGGAATATTCAAGGACAACAACTTTTGATCAGTCAGAAAGTTCCTGGATCTCTTCAAGACAAGGCTGAAGACCTACACCCTGAGCAAGGCTCCAAGATTTCTGAACCATTCATTATTTCAGAAGGAGCTCTGACAACAGAAATCCACAAGTCTTCTCTGTTGAATAGAGAAAAGAGAAGACACCATCAACCCTCTCAACCTCCTATATAAAGGGTTTATTAAATCCCTTCAAAAGTTTATTATTGTTTTTTGGGCACTTGATCAAAATCATAAAGGGTTGTGAGATCTCCCGGTAAATAGATCTTGTGGTGGCAGTCACCTGATCAAAAACTTGATAGTGGATTCCTACCAGGGTGGTAGAAGAGTGGATGTACCCAGTTTGGGGAACCACTATAAAATTCCTATGTTGTCTGGTTGTTAATTTTCTCTTTGTTTTGCTATGCTGTGATAGTGTAGTTTAGCTTAGTTTTCATTTCCTTTTATACTACTGCTATTATCACTTACTTCTCTGATAATTTTTTTTTTATATATCCAAAAAGTCTTAAGTTACTCTATTCCCCCCCCCCCCTCTAGAGTAAATTAGGTCTATCCCCTAACTTTCAATTTGTATCAATAGATTATCAATTGCCTAAGTTGTCCTTCAATTGGTATCATAGGAGTGTTCATTTGGTTGTACAGGCTAACACTTGAATCAAAAGATCCTTGATAGATATGATTTTTTTTCACTTAGTTATTTTGGTTATTTCATATCTTGGCATAGTACAAGGATTATGCAAGCACCAGACCTCCAGTTTACAATCTGAACAAGTTTGCTACCTGGAAGGAAAGAATTAAACTATATATGAATTCTATTGATGAAGATGTTTTTAATGCTATTTTGACAGGACCACCAATTCCAGAGACTACATCGACTTCTACTTCCAGTACACATTTTTTTCCAACACCTGAGTGGACAGATGCTCAAAAGAAGGCCAAGATAGCCGATGCCAATGCCATGAATATTTTGGCTCAAATAATATCTGATGACATCTTCCAGAAAGTGGCAGAGTGCATATCAGTTAAAGCTATATGGGATTCTCTTAACCAGATGGTTGCTGGTTCTGTAGATGAGAGAAAGTACAGGAGATCAAATCTCATCTCACAATATGAGAACTTTAAGAAAGATGAGTCAGAGCCTGTGAGTGACATGTAGAACAGACTAAGCTCAATCATCAATGAGTTGAAGACTCTAGACAAGGACAACATCCTCACTGAGGTCAATGATAAAATCCTCATGTGCTTTCCCAACTCATGGGATTCCAAAATTTGGCCAATCAAGGAGGCCAGAAGTTTGAATGAGATTTCCACTGAATCTCTTCTTGGAAAGCTCAAGTCCTATGAACAACTAATAAAGACAAGTGAAGCTGTTTAGCAGAAGACTCCTTCAACAGGAAGAAAGGAGCAAAGCATAGCATTCAAGGCATCTGAAGAATCAGAAGCTCCATCAGTTAGTGAAGAACTTCTGAATATCTTAGCTAAGAGATTCTACATTATGGCCAAGAAGGATTTCAGAAGGAATTCATCTAGACAAGATGGCAAGCTAAGGTATGATAAAACCCCAACTAAAGAAATTGTCTACTTTGGTTGCAGGAAGCTAGGACACTTCATATCAGAGTGTCTAGAGAACCAAAAGAAGGAGAGAAGAAGAGAAAAGGAACCCAGGAAGAAGCACTGCAGCAAGCCCTCCTCCAGCAAGCATAAAAGGAATGAGAAAGGCTTTGTGGCTGAAACATGGAGTGAAACTGAAGATGAATCTTCATCCTCTAGCTCCAGTGAAGTTGAAGAAGAGGCTTAGGTAAAGGAGATTTGCTTGATTGCCATTGATGCATCAAGCATCCTATCTGAAGCTCAGCAATCAGATAGTGAAAAACCTCTATCTGAAGAGGATCAGGTACTGTCTTCCTTTGATTTCAATTCAGAAAATTTTAGAACTGAATTTAAATCATTATGTATTGATCTAATAAAATCTGAGAAAGAAATTAAAACACTTAGAGAAAAACTAACTGAACTAGATACTTTCTTTTTGGAAAACATTAAACTGAAAGATAAATTAACTATAGCCAATGAACAGTTCATCTCATTAAGAACTGAATTGGTTGACGCAAGGAAACTTGAAGAATCCCTTAATGGGAGAAGCATCAGGTTGATGGACATCACAAGCACAGTAAATGTCAGACTTAATGGCAAGCTGGGCTTAGGTGCTTCATCAAGCCAACCCCCACTAATTTAGAATAATATTTTAACAACAATAAAATTTATTCCAGAAAAGAGCAAGGAAAGATAGATGATAATAATGTTAAACAAACAGAATTAAAACAAAAGAATAAGAAAAAGAGAAAGAATAAGAAAGATCTCAACTATAACAATGTTCAGCAAACTTCCTCGAACTCAGATCGACGAAATCTGTACAGTTCATCGAACTCAAGTCGACAAACTCCGAACACAAACTTTTTTGTCCGGACACCGAGAATATGGCCTGAGAGCACGGGGTGTGAGGCCGTTCATGCCTACTCCTGTGGTGATGTGTGCTTAAATTGCACTTTCATTACTATATTGGTTTTGCTAATACATTGCAGGGAAGGAGCTCCGCCGCCTCGAACAAGGAACGAGGTCATTATAATTTGGTTAGCTTTAGCAGACCGTTGTCTTAATTTGTCATCGTTCGGGGGATTGTTCTTGCAAGAACAGGTGAACCAAGTGGCAAGTAGCAGGCTAAAGCCCTTGATGTTGTGCTGGACCTTAAACTCCAAAGCGAAGTGTTTACTTTTACTATTTTCATGTATGGTCGGCCTGCATGCCGAAGTATGTAAAACACTTATTGTTTAAGAAAACATTGTAATGCTGTAATGTCAAGATTCATTGTGTACTTGTTCTTTCATTCCTGCTTTGGGCTATAATGGACATTCATATTTTGTGATGGGTTCTTCTAAATTATTTAAAAGCTTCTGCTAGAATGCTCTGTGTTAGGTCTCAAAATTTTATATTAGTACTTTGGTATTAATATGTAACTCCACAAACTGTCTGTGGTATATGTCGTGGGGCCTAGACCAGACCTTCTGTTATATCACATATGACGAATGAGGGTGTTACATAAATTCTCTAACATCAGATTTTTAATATCATGAGAAACTTTTCTGCAAGTCATGATATTTACCTTCACTCTAGTTAGATGTTGCTTCATTCTATTAATCTCTCATCACTTACAAACAGTGCTACACTATAAATATTTTGTGTGCTTTATTTTTTCCCATTAGAACTCTGAATTGGAGTAAAATGTGTTCAAAGCACGATCATTTTTAACGAATAAATTGCAATGAAATATTAGATGGCTCTGATGGAGCTTTCATTCTCTAATATCAATTGACAAAAAATTGAAAAATGTAAACATCCATATACACAGTCATCATTCATGGCGATATTTGATCAAAACAACTCAACAAAGATTAAGATGACAAGAAATACAAATTAGCAAATCACACATCATTAAATCCTTATATATTAGCTTATCCTTTCTAACCAGATAATTAGCATATCATTATAACCCATAAAAACAATTCTATTAGCTTTCTTCTTGCAAACTAAATAATTAACATTTCACTACAACCTTCCCTCGCCCAATATCTGCACTTAAAATGCTTACCCTAACCAATGAATGGTTATTTGGAATATTTAAATGAAGAAGTTTATTATCTCTTGCATGCATTCCTACATATACTGTTGTGATGAACTTTGAAGATGAAAAATATACACCATAAAATCATTTTGGTTCATGATATCGGTAGAATAGTGGATGGCTCATTGTATTGAGTACTAATTCAACATAACAAGTTCGTAAATCAATAGTTTAAAGTTCAAACAGCTCTCAAAAAGGTATTTTTCATCAATATAGGGTTTCACGAGAGAAAGACAATTTTCACCTTCCTGAAATATTTTGGCCAGTCGCCGCAATGAGGAAGATGATCCAACTTTATTAGGTGGTGGCCATCAAAGTACCCAAAACAAAATTTGGTGCTCGCCTTGTCGTCAAAGTCTCCAGTCGATGTGAGGAAGAAGAATTCATTCCCTTCTCATGGACTGTGTCTCTCTATTATCAAATCAATTAGTAAATGCCTAGTAAAAAAAACTAAATGTAAATTCTTAGACCTAAAACCTAAACAGGATCTGAATTTTGAACCACATGATTTAAAATCGATGGTGAACATTATGTAATATTGAACTATCTGGTTGCCTTGAAACATGCCTGATTTCTGGTTAACCAGTCCAATAGTCTGGTTAACTAATTCTGGGTTAGTTTTGGTGAGTGCCGTTTTTAGAACCTGATCAGACAACTCGAGGAACTAGACGACAGTTTGACTGGTTGAACCGCTAGACTTGTGTGGGTATTAAATATTTGAATAAAATAGCCGAATTTGTTTTAATATACCCGTATTCATTAAAATATGGTTTGAAATTTTGCTAAAGTCCCATATTTGTAACCTATTGTTTGTAATTTAACACGAATGATGTAGTTTTCCCTATCATTCATTCTAATTAAGCAGCATATGCAGTTTACTCTGAGTATGTTTGTATTAGTAAATTTAGGGTTTGAAAATAACATATTCAGTATTAGACCCATATAAGCATCATAAAAGGAAGAGAGTATTCATGTACCAAAGAAGGTTATATAATTTCCAAGTCAGCAACTGATGGGCGAAAGAAGTTTCACAGACTCGATACCCACACTAGATGTCTTGCTTGCATACAATTCATTGATGATTGGGAGGGGAGGAACTGGGAGGTCTTAAAATTTGTTTAAGATCACAATCATCCGCTAGCATTATGAAAAGATACACATTTGTTGAGATTACATCGCCATATATCTGATGCCCAAGGAGCCCTTATCAAGAATACGATGATAGTGGGAATAAGAACTATTGACATGTTCAACTTCTTAGAGGAAGAAGTTGAAGATGTTTAAAATATAAGGTTCGCAAAGATATATGCAGAAATCTTTGTGCATGAAGGAAAAAGAGCGGTGATTGAAATTTGAGAGTATGCAAGGTTGTTGCAAATATTTAAAGACAGTCGGTTGGATAATAAAATATTCTCTTTTGATTTGTAGAGAGAGGAAATGGATAGGCTGCATAGTTTTTTTGTATTAACGGACATGCGAAACTAGATTATGATTGTTTTGGTGATGTAATCATTTTAACACAACTTATAGGTTGAACAAGTACAATTTGGCACGTGTTCACTTCATAACGGCGAACCACCACTAGTAGAATATTTTTTGGCTGGGCATTTGTAGCACATGAGATGATCAGATTTTTTTGTTGGGTTATTGAGACATTCTTAAGGTTTGTTTGAGGTAAACAATCAACCACCATTTATGTAGACCAAGATTAAGAGATGACAGCTGCTATTGAGAGAGTTTTTACAATCATTCAATATCATTTGTGCTAATTACATATTTCAAAAAGAACTCTTGAAGGTACCAACTTTCAACCATAACAAGCAAATTTGGTCCTCACTTTATATTTGCATGAGTTAATGTGAAAATTAAATGGAGTTTGAGATACATTATAGAGAGATGATAACATGGGGTAACTTGCATGAAAACCAACAAGTGCACGGTCTTTACAAGATCAGAATGAAGTGATCGACTAGATTTAATAAGAATGTATTTTATTTTGGCATTTTATCCACCTAATGTCGTGAATCAACTAATAATAGCTTGCATGGATGCTCACAAACTACAAGTTCACTAGTTGAGCATTTCATTAGAAAGTAAAAAATGATTTTCAATTAGCGTAGAAGTAAACATGATGAAGACTTCAAATATAAGTAAGATAAAATCACACTAAAATTAAAAATTGTTTAATACTTAAGCAAAATGTCAAAGATCTATACAAGAAAAATATATCCAATCTTTGAAAAAGCTTTTTATGAAAGATGTGGTAGGTTTGATGATTGCATGGGAGACAAGACACAATCAAGATAAGGTGGTATACAACAAACAACAATGCAATGGAGGTGATGTTGATAAGCAATAGATTATGATAATAAATACCAATAGTAATGATGCATAATGCTCTTGTAGAGGGTTTCAAACAAATTAATATAAAACATTGTGAAAATTAAATACATACCCCAACACTTATTTGGGCAAGTAGTATTCTTAGATTTCTATGAATATTTTTTTCAACAATCGTTCTATTGAAGCCTGAAATTACTCCAAAAATACAGATCAATACAACCTATGGTTACTGGTCTGATAATCAGGCTTAATAGATTAAGGGGAGAAGACAAAGAGACTAAGGGAGCACTACAGGGGAGTTGAAATGGTAGGGAGGTCTCACCCTGTACCAGAAGCTTAGAAGAATCTTCCACTCCACAATCAAAGATAGCCGTACAGGGTATGGCGAAGGGACTAACTTGGCAACTATCTTGTAACAAGTGGTCACCAAGGGTGGCGATAAAGATCTCACGACCCAAGTCTTCAAAAATAGGATCCAAAAGCTCAACCCAAAATTCTAATTCCTGGTACCCATCGGATCCTATTTATAAGGAAATTTAAGAGGCGGGGGGTCTTATTTATATCCTGCCCCTTACTAGGAGACTATGTGACTATAGAAGGATCTATACTGACTTGGGCAAGTATCTTACATAGGTGTGTGGGGAGAAAACTGAAAATGGACAAAACTGATCAAACCGGGCAAAACTGCCCTGATTTGAAACCGAACTAATCTGTTCGATGTCAGCTTGATTTGGAGTATGTGAAAACTGAATCCATATCGGTTCGGGTCGATTTTCATTGTATATAAACCGACCAAACTGATGAGATGTAGGAGATTAAATATTATTAAATGATGGCATAATTATAATTTTCAAGTTTAATTATTTATAACATTTTGATTAATTTAATGTGTACAAACTTAAATGTTATAACTTGTAACACTTTACACTCATGTACGCCTGCCGCCTGGGAGGATTTAAATATTTAATAGCAATAGACTCAAAGTTTTTTTATAAAAACATAGGTATAAAGTATAAATGTATAAACTACGGCCTGCCTTAAAAATAAATCCTGAAATCCTGCTTCCCTTCACGACCCGCTTCAAGCGTGCAACGTGCTCTTTGCATCTTCTATTCTTCGACTAATTGTAATACTTTTTAATGTAAATTAAAATTAATACTTTTCAATGTATTCACTTAGAACCATTATCGTATTATGCTGATTAAGAAAGAGAAGATGATTATTAGAGATAACTATTAAAATAAATACAATAGTAAAGCTGTAAACTAACACCGAACCGCCAAAAACTGAAAAAAACTGAACCGGCTTTGAACTGAACCGACCGGGTTCAGTTACAGTCATTATAGACATACTAAAAACTGAGGCATGTCAGTTTGTTTTTGCTTTGGTCCGAACCTACCCAAACCAAATAGCTTGTATCCCTAATCTCCCAAGATCCCCTCCCCGGGGAGTATGGAGGGATGCTTGTAAATGCTTGCCTAAGTCTTATTCTGCCTCCAACAGGTGACTTTGTCCTGATATTGACTTCTAGGTCTGAATGAGCCCACCCTTGACGAATAAGGGTTGTACACAATCCCCGCTTTTTGTGAGCAACACTGGAGCTCGGAAAGAATCATCCAACCCCTAATCGGCAAGCTGATGTAGGCAAGTAACTAGACTACACGACATTTCCTGAGCGACTCCTCACCTCTATAAATAGGGTGGGGTGGCTTTTTAACGGGAACCTTCTCTAAAATTGCACAAGTTGTAATATCTCAAATTTGTTTTGAGGTTCTAAATGTTTGGTGGAGTGAGTACGTGCACCTAAGGTAGTGTACTGAACTTGGGAGAGCCTCTCAATCCCTTCAAGGTGGGTACACTTTGTCTTCTTCATGCTCTCGTAATATTAAGGTGACCTATGGGGATCAAGTTGGTTCCTTGGGCTTAGTGAGTGCACATTGGTTACTAAGAGCCAATCATGGTGTGACACATCACCTAAAGTCAACCCTAAATTCAACTCCAGTAGAATTTGATGTTTCTTGCGACTTTAGTGAACACTTAGGATTTTTTAGACCCATTTGAGACTCAAGTCACCTTATGGTAGGGTCATGCCATCAAGAAAGTCAAAGTTTGACCAATAATTATTAAATCCCAGCCTTAGGGTTTGAATTAAGTAAAACCTGACCTAAATTGGTTGAATCCATGCTCGCATGACCTTGTTAAGCCTCCAAAAGGTGTGTCCCATTGATTTTGTGGTTGAGAAGAGGTTTGGATGAGAGAAAAGGGGCCGACCATGGCTAATCATCAAACGTGTGTAGGAGAATCTTGGCCAACAATTACATAGGAGATTTATAACTTCCCAAAGCCCCCATAGCCCTCATTCTATCTTCCCAAAATTTTTTGAAACCAGAGAGAAGAGTGGAGACCACTGTCGATGACTAGAGAGCGAAGAAAATATTTCTACATCAAAACTCTCCTCTCAGGTACACATCTGAAACCCCTTATTGTGTAGATCATGTAGGTGGTTTAGCATGGGGACTCCAGTCATCAGAGCACCATTTTCCCAACCACCTGAGCCTTGGGCCACCATGAAATTTATGAAAGCACTGAAGATATCTCTAAGATTCACTAGAGGGCATCATAGTGGAATGGAAGACTCCCTAGTCCTACTCTGGTCCGTTGAGGCAATTACCATCATCGGAGAAGTGGATCCCGAGCGGCCATGCTACAGGAAAAGAATAATAAATATTTTTCGGCAAGAGACAATGGAGGTTAGCCACCGGAATGCCACCTTGGAGTTTGTCATCCTTTGGCAAGTCAACTGGTGGTGGCGCCTCATCGTGGTCATCATTGAAGTTTAGTTGAGGAGGAGATCGAGTCTCGGTTGATCTGCAACCATTGATTCCATTAGAGAAAACAAAATCATCACCATCCAAATCCTCAGTAATGATTTACATGTCGCACAACGAATCATAACCGCTCGATCTAGTGCCTTAGATGTAAGGAGTTCGATATGGCTATATTACAACCGTCAGTTTGGCTTGATTAAAGCACAACGCGCTATCTACACCAAGACAACATATAAATTATCTAATATGTGACAAAATTAATTAAATAGGCCTAGTTTCAATATTTAATCATTTTTAGGGCCTTATGTTCATTTTTAGAAAAAATGCCCTACATTATTCTTATAGAGGATATCGAGAGCTTTCGAGATTGTGGTGACACGTCTCATTAAGACCACTATAGCGCCCAGAAAGTCCATTTTATTGTGGGTCAATAAATATTAGAGCTATAATTAAATAAAGTCTATTTTCTCTCAAAATTATTTGTTTTTGGCTGAAATTTTATACAAAGGCTCTTATTATGGTTTCACATCATTGGTTAAAATTTGGGGATTTTTGGAATAAATATTCCTGTAGTTTTTGATAAAATTTGCATGTGTTACACAAGTAAAATAAATGATATTTCCTGCACTAAGAAAACTTCAAATGACATGAAATTTTGGTGACCCCATTGTTATGTTATAAACATTAATAAGCAAAATTTGGTGACTTTTGAGTGCATAAAACTATAGTTTTAGCTTAAAACAGATTTGGATATTATTCGTCACACCATACTTTAGAAGTGAATAATTAAGTGCGTAGTTCACTTGATCTAAGGAATTATGTGATGTAGTTTGTGCTGTAATAATATACTTTGATATTCCTTGCAAGTTAGGAATGTCATAACACATAGCTATGATCTTTATCACTTACAAACCCATTGAAGGTAACACCTAAAAGTGTCATTTTGAGCAAATGTTTGATATGACTATTTGTGCACTTTGCACAAGTGAATGGCACCATGATATTTGTGTAGATACTTGTTTAGCCTTGTCACAATTAAATCAATCTAATATCAGAAGAACAGACACTAGATTTACAAATAATCTAGTTTTTTCTAACTATGAATATCCATCTTATTTTATGCATAAGAGGTTGCTTGTGCTTAATTAATTTGTCTTATGTCTGAGTTGGTTTTGTGAACTCTATGATAATCTCAAGTAGATATCATATATCATGGTTTTGATGCAGTTTAGTTAAGAGTATTGATGTTATGTTCTTCTCTAAATTTTTATGCTAGTACTCATGTTATATCTATATCCCTGATTAAGACATGTCTTTGTCTTATACTATAAAGTCATGTGCATGCATGAGTCACTATCACAAATATGATAGATGTTACCATACTGTAGCAGGTACCTCCATCTCTTTTGAATAATGCACAATGGTGAGTGTTTGTTGGTGTTACCATAATGATCTAAAAGTGGTCAAACATGTAGTTTCACTACAAACACAATATGAGCCTATAAAATCTCACATAAGAGCATTTGGAGAAGTTAGAGAAATGGATTGTTTTGGTCTTACTCATATATGATATTGTTGAGTCTATTGATCCCAATATCCCAGATTTATAAGAAGTCAAACGGGTCAATGACATACACACATAATGTATTTGATGTGTGCTTTAGTTCTTGCATGCAGGTAGTCCATGATTGGACAAGTAAAGAAAATGAGTTGGGCAGTAAACTCAAATTTCATTGTACTCAGCTCAGAGTTTGTCGAACTCAGCTCGATGTTCGTCAAGCACAACTCAACATATAGTTTGATAAGTATAAGTGTTCAGGATTCAAAATTCGTCAAGCTCAGTTTGCAGTTCGTCGAGCTCAGGTTATAGTTTGTCGAGCTTAGCCCAACGCTTGTCAACCTAAAGCAAGAGAAAAATTGATTAAGGAAAAAAGTGCTGAGACCGCTAAGAGGATCAAAGTTCGTTGAGCTCAGTTTGTGGTTCGTCGAGCACAGCTCAAAGCTTGTCAAGCTATAGCCAGAAAATCTGGCTAAGCCAAAAGTGCTGAGACTGCTGAGAAGATGGTATTGAGACCGCTGAGACAGCTGAGACATCTGGGAAGATAGCAATGAGACAGCTGAAGACAACTGAGAAGATAGCATTGAGACCGCTGAGATAGCTGAGACAGCTGAGAAGATGGCGTTGAGATGGCTGAGACAGCAGAGACAAAATTAGCTGGAAATTTTCTAAGTCCAGAAGCGTTGAGTGAAGCAGGTTCACTCAACACTTCTAATGAAGAAGGAAGCGCTGAGACTGTTAAGAGGAAAATTACTAAGACAGTAAAGTGCAAAAATCGCTGAGATAACAGATAAGAAGAAAGCGCTGAAACAAAGGCTTGCCTCAGGTGATAATGAAAAACCGCTGAAACCGCTGAGACAAAACCACTGAGACAGTTAAGTCCAAAAACCACTGAGACAGTAGATAAGAAGAAAGCACTGAGACAAAGGCTTATCTCAACTTATAATGAGAAACCGCTGGACAAAACCGCTAAGATAAAGCCAGGAAAATTTCTAAGTCCAGAAGTGCTGAGAGCCAAGGCTGATGGCGTTGAATGTCTCAACATCACTCAACGCTTGATGGGATTCTGGAATATTTTATAAGTCCAGATGTTGATGACCACTGCTAACATCATCAAACTCAATTGCAGGAAGCCGTTGCCAGAAAGCTGCTACAACGGCAAAAGATATTTTGTCCCTTTTTGATGTAGTTGGCGCTCACTAATCCTTGGTGGCCACACATAATATGGTGTCGTTGATTCAAATCAACACATATAAAAGGGGAAAAAGAAAAGGTATTAGGGTTAACGAATCAAACGAATACAGAAAGTGAAAAATTTAAAAGAGGTGGCTGGACATTTTTCTTCTGATCAAGCTTGAAAGCCAAAGTCCAGCCAAGTTTGCATGAAGGCAAAGAATGATAGTTGAAGCACTTCAAAGCTCAGCAAGGTTGTTCTCAACAGAACAGTTTAGCTAATTCATCTCATCAGCAAGATGGAAATTTCTCATTTGTGCAGCAGGAAAAAGTCATAGCTGTAGAAGAAGGAGGATTCCTTCTACAGCAAGTGAGCTGGACTAAAATCTGCTCAGTCCAGCAAAGTTGACTCAGAGATACATCTCTGAGTCATTTGTTTTATTTCTTCAACTTATTATATTTATTTCCTGTAGGATTCAAGTTTCCTGATTCTGAGTGTCGGGCACCTTGTGCCTGATGTAGGTGACAAATTTGTCACTGAGGTTGGTACCCAGTTGGGGTACTGAGGTAGTGTAACGCCCCCGATTTTTCTGCGATTATTTAATTCTCGTTGGGCGTTACGTTGACGCATTTCCGGCATGTTCCATTTGTTAGAGCGTGGTTTTAGCTCTTTAGGTTCCTTGTGTGGTTGTTGGCAGCCTTTTTGGCAAGATCCCCTAGCAAGCTGGGTCTGTGTTGGTGACCGGTGAGGCCTCTCGGGGGATGATTATGTTTTGCCTTCGGGTAGTAATAACCTGAGTTTTGCACGTCGAAAGTTGATTTCGACTTCGTCGTTGCGTTCTTAGCATAGGAAATTTGTTACGGTGTGAATTTCGTCGGATTCCAAGTTGGTTCATTTTTTGCGTCGTTTTGATTGTGTTAATAATAATGAATGCAAATAATTAATTAATAAAGCTTGAAGGAATCCAGTGACTTTTAGGTGTCTGTTAGGGCTGATAAGGCGTGTCCATGCATATATATATATATATATATATATATATATATATATATATATATATATATATATATATATATATATATATATATATATATATATATATAGTCTCAAGACAAAATCGAGACTTTTCATCGTCTCCTTCCGTGAGTGTGTAACCGTCGCCTGTTCGAGAGGAGGGAAAAACCACCAACCCTGCTACCCTTCAGACGCCGATTCTGGGAGCGTTAGTGGACGGAATTCGATTCTGAAAGCAGATTTGGAGTCCTCTCGCCTAGACCTTCATTCCTACGGTAAGAGATTCAATTTTCATGGTGGTTCTAGGGGTCTCGGAATTTTTTTTGGTTTGATCCTTTTCCGCCATTAAAGCTTTAGAATCCTGTTTAGGTGCTGTTGCGGCTGGAGCCGAGAGAGAGAGGAAGGGCTGTGTAAGTTAAATCGCTGGAAATTGAGGCAAGTGGTGCCTTCGCCCCTGCGAAGTTCAAAATTCTTCATTTTTGGTTCCCTGTTGTCAAGTTTTAATTCCAGATCTTGCAAATGCTTGGTTGTTCCTTCATCATGTCAAGCAATCGTTAAGCCTACTGAAATTTTATTCCTGTCCAGATATTTGATTTAACTTCAGGTTGAGATTTTTGTTTTAATTTTCTGCTCTTAGAACCTAGGAATATTGCTTAGCCTTATCGGGTCTCACAATTACTGAAATTTTAGGCCTTCTGTCACATGTTGTAGTGTTTTAATGCTGAGTTCTTCATGGGTAGGCTCGGTTTTGGAGTAAATTTGGCTAGACAGTTTGGGTAGCAGGAGCAAAAATTTCTTTTCCTTCCATAGTCTTGAGGGCTAGAGTGATTCTGGGCTAGTAGAAGTGGTTTTGTATGATAGGTGGAGCATAGGAATTAAGTTAGTGTTTCTATGCACTCAATGCTGCCAGATCGACGAAGATCGTCGATCTGAGTTTGGCGATTATCGTCGAGCTGAGCTCGACGATTTGCCTTAGTTCTGTCACCGACGGAAATCATCGAACGGAGTTCGACGATTCTCCCGTGGCCTGTGTTCGACGTAAGGAAAATCATCCAACGGCGTTCGACGATTGTTCATGTGGCCTGTGTTCGACGCAAGGAAACTCGTCGAACGGCGTTCGGCGATTGTTCCCGTGGCCTGTGTTCGACGAAAGGAAAAATCGTCGAACGACATTCGACGATTTTTCTCGTGACTTGTGTTCGGCAAAAGCAAATCGTCGAACGGAGTTCGACGATTTTCCGTGATCTGCGTTCGACGTTTTTTTTCTGAGAGCTGAGTTCGACGATTTCCGTATGGCTGGAGATCGACGATTCTTGAAGGCTGGGATTTTTTTTCCTTTTCAGTTTCTTTCTTCCCGTGTGATTGCCTCCTTGGGGGATGTCTTGTCGACCTCTCGTTCTTCCTTTGTTTTGAGGGCCGAATCGTGGGTTACGACAGGTTGTGGTATTTTGACGCTCTGAAGGTGCGAGATGTTTTGTGTGCGAGCTGTGGCTGCCACTTTTTATTCCCAGGTACAAGCTGGGTATTGCTGTGGCCGCCACCCTTTTAATCCCAGGTACGGGCTGGGTTTGAGGTGGTTTTGTGCTGACACAGTCAAATTTTATTTTTAGTTGGAACTGTTTTGTTTGGGGGACTGTTTATGGTCACCAACTCAGGTCCATGTTGTTTACTACTGTCATTAACTCACAAATTAGGATTGTTAGGTGTTTCTTCCTTGTAGAATGCAACATATTGTGGCAAGTTTTCTTGTCTTTTTCCTTGTAGCCTCTGCAGGATTTGGGTAGGGCTTGTTGTTGTTACCTGGTACTTGGTGTACTTTTGCTTACTTTGGACAGTGTTTGCTTTTACTGTCATGATTACTTACTCTCTTTTGTCCCATTTTGATTTAACGCTCAAATTCTGATTTTCATTGTTTTACTTGCTGAGGTGTTCTTTACTTTTCTGAATGCCTCAGGTTCTGATTAGTTACCGGGTAGGTGGCTAGATTTGATGTGGTGTTGCTGGTGATCCCTTGAGTTGTAGGGAATCTTTCTCTTGCTGTTGTGAGGTAGTTTTTCTTCTTTTCTTACAAACATACATGCTTGCCAGTGGGTTCGTGTCAGTTTGTTGGCGCCCACTGCTAGTTTTACCTTATGATACTTGATATGTTTCTTGTACTGCTACCTTTCTGGAGATATTCTACTTACTCTTGCGAAGATTTATGCTAGATTGCTAGTTACTTTTAAACCTAAAAACACTATTATAAGTATATCTCATGATCAACATGTTTTTAAAACTCATACATTACTTTCCAAGCAACGTAAAAATATCGTTTTCCTACTTATAATATAATATAAATCTAGAGTCTTGCATAGGATAAGTTGACCTCGGGGGTCACTTATGCACTCTCATAGGATGTCAAATATAAATAAAGTATTTTCCGCTCCGTATAAGTATAGTTTTTAAACTGTGGACTAGGTGATCCACTGAGCCGAGGGATACGACCTTTAAAATATAACTGATTTTCTCTAATCATTAAACTTATGAGATTTTCATAGTCTAGTTAGATGGTGTTCTCCTGAGCGTCGACAGTTATCCCCTGCTCGACGTGGCATCACGACGTGTGTTTTCTCATACTCTGATACTTCTTGAATTCGGAGAAAATGCGGGTTGTGACAGTTGGTATCAGAGGGAGGTTGCTTGACAATTTGTCGGGCAACCTTTCCTTGTATGTATTAGGTGTTTAGCATCACATCATACACACACTGATATGTCATCAGCACGTCTTGGTTGAAGCACGAACACTACACTCATAGCATAACATGAAGTATACAGGGCATATTATGTAGTATGAGATGCATAATATGTGTCTGTATATGGATCCACCATAGGGGCAACATGTGAGGGTTATGTAGTATGAGATACATAACCTCACTACATGAATGCGACTAGCACATTTCTTTTTCGTTGCATGAGAATGTTATGTAGTATGGGATGCATAACATTTTCATGCGTACGCCGCTCATGCATGCATTAGGGCCTTTTTAGAATGCAAAGCACAATCATGCATAGCATAACATTGCATAAGCACAACGTTCCAAGATAAAGATTTGCAGGATGATATATGTACACACATGGCTTTAAATCAAAAAAAGAATATAAATTCATGCATTCCCGATCTAGGCACAAGAGTTAGATGATGGTGGTTAACCATCCTAGGTTAGACATAACATCATTTTTGTTCAAATAAACTCCCAGAGCAAGTTTAGCAGTTTTAAGATCATATTTATGTATGTATTGTCTGTACTTGTAGTTAGTTCCAACTATTGTACCAGGATTTGACTAATGTTGATATGACCATAGGATGCCAAGACGTCCTTCGACGAGGTCGACTCCCCTGTCTGAGGGTGAGACTTCTGGAGCGCAAAGTGATGCGGTGATCGAGAGCTTGCGGTTGAGCAACGATTCCTTGACCAGGCAATTGGTGGAGATGTAGGTCCAGATCCAGTCTCTGGCAGCAGTTGTGGCAGGACAGACTCAGGGAGTGCAAGTCCCTATAGGGGGGGGGGGGGTCAGCTGCCCCTCCCCCTCCTACTCCCCTGAGACCTCCAGTGGTGGTGCCAGCGAAGATGGCCTTCATTTCTCAGTTTTAGAGACTTATCCCTCCTACATATAATGGGAAGGCAGATTTCATGGTCATAGATGATTGGCTGATCTCCATGGAGGAGATGTTCTCGTACTCCGGTGTTGCAGATGATCAGAGAGTGATGATAGCCGCCTATTAGCTAAAGGGTTTGGCTAAGAGCTGGTGGCTTAGGGAAAAGGAGAGCTTGGTGGCTAGTTGCTCTTGGGGATTGTTCAGGGAGATGTTGTTGAGGAAGTTCTTTCCTTGGGTCGAACGTGACCGACTAATGAACTACTTCCTTCACCTGAAGTAGAGGAAACTCACGGTCAGTGAGTATGAGATAGAGTTCAACAAGTTGAGCCGGTTTGCCCCTGGGTTGGTGAGTGTTGAAGCAGATGGAGTCAAGCGGTTCCTTGGTGGCTTGAGGAGCGAGGTTCAGCAGATAGCCAGTGCTTATGGATCAGTGACTTATGCAGGGGTTTTGGAGGCTGCTCTGAAAGTGGATTCAATTGAGACCGAAAAGAACAGAGGCCAGCAAATTAGGAAGGACAAGAGGAAGTCTGCTGAAGAGAAGAACCCCCAAGTACTCAATGCTACTTTGGGAAAGAAGAGCAAGGTAGTGTGTAGCTTCTGTGGTCGGTCAGGCCACCCTGTTGAGAGGTGTTTCAAGAAGGCGGGAGCTCAGAAGAAGGAGCAAGTTCATGCTATTCAAGGTTCTCCTAGGAAGGATGGTTCCTATTGTGTTTGCAAGCGACCCGGGCATGATGCTGCCTAGTGCTGCTCCAAGGATAAAGTCTGCTATCAGTGTGGCCAGAAGGTCCATATCAAGACAAGGTGTCCTCAGGTCCAGCCTATTCTTCAGGTAGTTCCACTTTAGGCTTTACCTCCGCCTCAGCTTGTGGACAAGGGCAAAGGAAAGCTGAACGTGGTCTTTTCCGAGGAGGCTCAGACCCTGACTCAGGTCATCTCAGGTTAGTTGTTTTCCTAGCCTGAAAGTTTTATTTTCTGGATTGGTTATAGTTTTGTTTTGGTAGTTCCTTAGTTGCTTATATATACTCCTATAGGGAAAATTAAGGTGAAGAACCGCTGGGCGCATGTTCTGTTCGACTCCGGCACTACCCACTCGTTTGTGGCTAAAGCTTTTGTGGAGCGTTATTGATTGATTCTAGATCAAGTTCGTGATACCTTACGCATCAAGTTCCCTTCTGGTGAATCTGTGTTGTCAGATTTGGGTATTCTGGATTGCCCTGTTTTGCTGGGGGACTTTCTTGCGAAGGCAGACTTAAAGATGATTGATCTAGAGGACTTCGATGTTATTCTGTGCATGGACTGGTTGTCTAAGTATGATGTGGTTATTCTGTGCAAAGGGAAGCGCTTGGACTTCATCAATGACAACAGTCAGCCTGGAAGTGTGTATGCTGATTCGTGCCAGGATTCTCCTATCATTTCTGCGGTATGTGCTCAGAAGTTTGTTCATTCTGATTGTTTTGCTTGTTTAGTCTCGGTGGTTGGGACTGATGTTAGTATACCGCGCTTCGAGGAGATTCCTGTTGTATGTGGTCTCTCTGATTTTTTTCCTGATGACCTTCCTGGTCTTCCCCCCGAGCGGCATGTTGAGTTTGTGATTGATTTGGAACTGGGTACGCGTCCTATTGCTAAGGTGTCATATCGGATGGCCCCTCGTGAGTTGGAGGAGTTGCGAGTCCAGTTGGACGAGTTATTGGCAAAAGATTTTATCAGGCCGAGTTCGTCGCCTTGGGGTGCTCCTGTTCTATTTGTGAAGAAGAAGGATGGGTCGATGAGGCTGTGCATCGATTTTAGGGAGCTGAACAAAGTCACCATTAAGAACAGGTACCCTCTACCGAGGATCGATGATTTATTTGATCAGTTGTGTGGTAGCATGGTGTTTTCCAAGATCGATCTTCGTTCGGGATAACATCAGCTCAGGATCCGTGAGTCAGACATTCAACAGACTGCTTTCAGGTTGAGGCATGGGCATTTCGAATTCCTTGTTATGTCGTTTGTTTTGACCAACGCGCCATCAACATTCATGGACATGATGAACCGGGTGTTCAAGGACTTTTTAGACAAGTTCGTGTTGGTATTCATCGATGATGTGTTGATCTACTCTCGCAGTGCTGAGGAGCATGAGCAGCACCTGCGCTTTGTTCTAGCGGAGTTGAGGAACCACAAGTTATTCGCCAAGCTGAGCAAGTGCGAATTTTGATTGCCTCAGGTCTCATTTCTGGGACACGTGGTAAATAAGGATGGGATCTCGGTCGACCCGAAAAAGATCGCAGCAGTGATGGATTGGCATAGGCCGAGCACAACCAAGGAGATTAGGAGCTTCTTAGGGTTGGCCGGCTATTATAGTAGATTTGTGGAGGGCTTTTCTACCTTGGCAGCCCCCTTGACTAAGCTGACGCAGAGGAATGTGGCGTTCATTTGGAACGAGAAATACGAGGAGGCTTTTCTGGAGCTGAAGAGCAGGTTGTGTTCTGCCCCTGTTTTGATATTGCCTACGGAGGGCAATGACTATGATGTTTATGTGGGCTCGGAGGTGTGTTGATGCAAGAAGGGAAGGTGATTGCGTATGGGTCGAGGCAATTGAAGACTCATAAGATGAACTACCCCACACATGATCTTGAGTTCGCAGCAGTGATCTTGCCCTGAAGCTGTGGAGACATTTACATTATGATGCTCAGTGCAAGATCTACACCGATCATAAAAGTCTAAAGTACGTGTTCACACAGAAGGAGTTAAATCTGCGCCAGCAGTGGTGGCTAGAGTATGTGGCCGATTATGATGTGGATATACAGTATCATCCGGGCAAGGCCAATGTGGTGGCCGACGCCCTGAGCCAGAATACGAGGAAGATCTTTAATCTCACCGCCGATCGATTAGTGGAAGAGTTCCTCCTGATGGATATTTCCATGGGACGCTGTAACATGCAGAGCAGTTTGGCAGCAGCAGAGCCGTCTTGGATTTCACTCACCAGGTTGCACCAGAAGGATGATCCAGATCTTCTGCACTTATACATCAGGACTGAGAGAGGGGAGTTGCCGGATTTTTCTATCGATGATGCGGGTACTTTGAAGTACCGTGGCAGGTTTTGCATCCCCGATGTTGGAGACATCAGGGGTATGATTTGCAGAGAGGCTCATGGATCCAGTGTTGCCTACCATCCAGTATTTACAAAGATGTATCATGAATTGAAGCAGATTGCCTGGTGCTATGGGATGAAGGGTGATATAGCCCGATTTGTTGCTGAGTGCCACACTTGCAAGTGTGTGAAGGCTGATCATGGAAGGCCTGGTGGCAAGTTGACTCCGTTAGAGATCCCTACTTGGAAGTGGGAAAGTATTTCTATGGACTTCATTACGGGCTTGCCGAGATCTCCAAGGGGATTTGATTCTGTTTGGGTTATAGTGGACAGACTGACAAAGTGTGCTCACTTTGTGCCGTACAAAATTGACTATCCGATGAAAAAGATGGCAGAGCTGTATCTGAATGAAGTCATCCGTTTACACGGTGTGCGAGTTACAATCATTTCGGATCGAGACTCCCATTTTACATCTCGCTTATGGAGGAGTCTGCAAGAGGGTTTGGGTACAGATTTGAGGTATTCTACAACTTACCACCCACAGACCAATGGTTAGACTGAGCGAGTGAACCAGATAGTTGAGGATATGATCAGATGCTACATCTTGGACCGCGGAGGAGCATGGGATGAGCGTTTGCGGCTTATGGAATTTGCATACAATAACAGTTACCAGGAGAGCTTGCAAATGGCTCCGTTTGAAGCTTTGTATGCGAGGCGCTGCAGAACTTCCTTGTTTTGGACCAAGGTCGGCGAGAGGCCTGTGTTGGGTCTGGATGCGCTCGAGGAAATGGAAGTTGCGGTGAAGCTGATTCGAGAAAAGCTTCGGATAGCTCAGGAGCGGTATGAGAAGAACGCCAACCGGCGTAGGTCTGACTTGGAGTTTTTTGTAGGGGACCTTGTGTT
Source organism: Platanthera guangdongensis (assembly GCA_039583875.1). NCBI lineage: Eukaryota > Viridiplantae > Streptophyta > Magnoliopsida > Asparagales > Orchidaceae > Platanthera > Platanthera guangdongensis. Next base: position 124,412,902 of record CM077163.1, on the reverse strand, counting down.
TCTTTAGGTTTCCCCGATGGTTGGTGTTAAGAGGTTCGGTAAGAACCAGAAATTGGATTCGAGGTATGTGGGCCCGTTTAAGATTGTTGAGCGGATTGGCTTGTCAGCATATAGGTTGGATTTGTCAGCAAACTTCCTAGATATTCATAATGTATTTCATGTAAGCCAACTAAGGAAGTGTGTGCGAAACGGTGGGCAAGTCTTGGATGTTGTTCCCTAGTTGGAGCCTAATCTTTCATATGTTGAGGTGTCGGTCAGCATCTTGGATACTCAAGATTGGGTGCTGCAGACGAAGTCTATCCCGATGGTGAAAGTTCTATGGAAGAATTAGGAGTTGGAAAGCGCGACTTGGGAGCTAGACTCGGCTATGAGGGAGGTTCACCCTCATCTGTTCCCATAATTTGATTGGTACGTTTCTTTCTAGTAGCTCTTGTTTTGTTACTTTCCTTCTATAGTAGAAGTTGTGTACGTAAAGTTTCGTGACGAAACTTTCTTTTAGGGGGAGTACCTGTAACGCCCCCGATTTTTCTGCGATTATTTAATTCTCGTTGGGCGTTACGTTGACGTGTTTCCGTCATGTGCCATTTGTTAGAGCATGGTTTTAGCTCTTTAGGTTCCTTGTGTGGTTGTTGGCAGCCTTTTTGGCAAGATCCTCTAGCAAGTCGGGTCTGTGTTGGTGACCGGTGAGGCCTCTCGGGGGATGCTTGTGTTTTGGCTTTGGGTAGTGATAACCCGAGTTTTGCTCGTCGAAAGTTGATTTCGACTTCGCTGTTGCATTCGTAGCATAGGTAATTAGCTACGATGTGAATTTTATCGGATTCCGAGGTGGTTCGGTTTTTGCGTCGTTTTGATCGTGTTAATAATAATGAATGCAAATAATTAATTAATAAAGCTTGAAGGAATCCAGTGACTTTTAGGTGTCTGTTAGGGCTGATAAGCCGTGTCCATGCATATATATATATATATATAGTCTCAAGACAAAATCGAGACTTTTCATCGTCTCCTTCCGTGAGTGTGTAACCGTCACCTGTTCGAGAGGAAGGAAAAACCGCCAACCCTGCTACCCTTCAGACGCCGATACTGGCAGCGTTAGTGGACGGAATTCGATTCCGAAAGCGGATTTGGAGTGCTCTCGCCTAGACCTGCATTCCTACGGTGAAAGATTCAATTTTCATGGTGTTTCTAGGGGTCTCGGATTTTTTTTTGGTTTGATCCTTTTCCGCCATTAAAGCTTTAGAATCCTGTTTAGGTGCTGTTGCGGCTGGAGCCGGGAGAGAGAGGAAGGGATGTGCAAGTTAAATCGCTAGAAATTGAGGCAAGTGGTGCTCTTCTCCCCTGCCAAGTTCAAAATTCTTCATTTTTGGTTCCATGTTGTCAAGTTTTAATTCCAAATCTTGCAAATGCTTGGTTGTTCCTTCATCATGTCAAGCAATTGTTAAGCCTACTGAAATTTTCTTCCTGTCCAGATATCTGATTTAATTTCAGGTTGAGATTTTTGTTTAAATCTTCTGCTCTTAGAACCTAGGAATGCTGCTTAGCCTTGTCAGGTCTCTCAATTACTGAAATTTTAGGCCTTCTGTCAGATGTTGTAGGGTTTTAATGTTGAGTTCTTCATGGGTATGCTCGATTTTGGAGTAAATTTGGCTTGACAGTTTGGTTAGCGAGAGCAGAAATTTCTTTTCCTTCCATAGTCTTGAGGGTTAGAGTGATTCTGGGCTAGTAGAAGTGGTCTGGTATGATAGGTGGAGCATAGGAATTAAGTTAGCGTCTCTCTGCACTCAACTCTGCCAGATCGACGAAGATCGTCGATCTGAGTTCGGCGATTATCGTCGATCTGAGCTCGACGATTTGCCTTAGTTCTGGGACCAACAGAAATCGTCGAACGGAGTTCGACGATTCTCCCGTGGCCTGTGTTCGACGTAACGAAATTCGTCGAATGGCGTTCGATGATTGTTCCCGTGGCCTGTGTTCGACGAAAGGAAACTCGTCGAACGGCGTTCGACGATTGTTCCCATGGCCTGCGTTCGACGAAAGGAAAAAATCGTTGAATGGCATTCGACGATTTTTCCCGTGACTTGTGTTCGGCAAAAGCAAATCGTTGAACGGAGTTCGACAGTTTTTCGTAATCTGCGTTCGACGTTTTTTTTTCTGAGAGCTGAGTTCGACGATTTCCCTGTGGCTGGAGATCGACGATTCCTGAAGGCTGGGATTTTTTCCTTTTCAGTTTCTTTCTTCCCGAGTGATTTCCTCATTGGGGGATGTCTTGTCGGCCTTTCGTTCTTCCTTTGTTTTGAGGCCCGAATCATGGGTTATGGCAGGTAGTGGTATTTTGATGCTCCAAAGGAGCAGGATTTTTTGTGTGCGAGCTGTGGCCGCCACTTTTTAGTCCCAGGTACGGGCTGGGTATTGCTGTGGCCGCCACCCTTTTAATTCCAGGCACGGGCTGGGTTTGAAGTGGTTTTGTGCTAACACAATGAAATTTTATTTTTAGTTGGAACTGTTTTGTTTGGGGGACTATTTATGGTCACCAACTCAGGTCCATGTTGTTTATTACTGCCATTAACTCCCAAATTAGGAATATTAGGTGTTTCTTCCTTGTAGAATGCAACATATTGTGGCAAGTTTTCTTGTCTTTTGCCTTGTAGCCTCTGCAGGATTTGTGCAGGGCTTGTTGTTGTTACCTGGTACTTGGTGTACTTTTTCTTACTTTGGACAGTGTTTGCTTTTACTGTCATGATTACTTACTCTCTTTTGTCCCATTTTTATTTAACGCTCTAATTCTGATTTTCCTTATTTTACTTGCTGAGATGTTCTTTTCTTTTCTGAATGCCTCTGGTTCTGATTAGTAGCCGGGTAGGCGGCTAGATTTGTTGTGGTGTTGCTGGTGATCCCTTAAGTTGTAGGGAATCTTTCTCTTGCTGTTGTGAGGTATTTTTTCTGCTTTTCTTACAGACATACATGCTTGTCAGTGGGTTTGTGTCAGTTTGTTGGCGCCCACTGATAGTTTTATCTTATGATACTTGATATGTTTCTTTTACTACTACCTTTCTGGAGATAGTCTACTTGCTCTTGGGAAGATTTATGCTAGGTTGCTAGTTACTTTTAAACCTAAAAATAATATTATAAGTATATCTCATAATCAACATATTTGTAAAACTCATACATTACTTTCTAAGCAACGTAAAAAGATCGTTTTCCCAGTTATAATATAATATAAATCTAGAGTCTTGCATAGTATAAGTTGACCTCGGGGGTCACTTATGCACTCTCATAGGATGTCAAATATAAATAAAGTATTTTCCGCTGTGTATAAGTATAGTTTTTAAACTGTGGACTAGGTGATCCACTGAGCCGAGGGATACTGCCTTTAAAATATAACTGATTTTTCTAATCATTAAACTTATGAGATTTTCATAGTCTAGTTAGATGGTGTTTGCCTGAGCGTCGACAGTTATCCCCTGCTCGACATGACATTACGACGCGTGTTTTCTCATAGTCTAATACTTCTTGAATTCGGAGAAAATGCGGGTTGTGACAGGTAGGATACAAATGAGGATCTGAGCTATAGGGCTTAAGTGCCTTCGGTAGGAGAGTGTTGCTCTCTGAGGTAGGATCCAAGTGTGGATTTGAGGTAGGGTTGTACTCCCAGCCTGAGTGTAGGGTCTTGTGCCTGAGGTAGGTGACTGAAGAGTCACTGAGCTGTAGGTGACAAGTTTGTCACTGAGATTGTAGGCCTTGGAGGAGGCTGAGTTGCAGGTACCTGAAAGGGTACTGAGTTATATGAGTGTTGCAACACTCTGAGAGTAGGGTCGTGTGCCTGAAACTGTAAGGCTGAAGAGCCTGAGTGTAGGACTTAGAAATATGGCTGAAGTAGGTGATTAGTGGATCACTGATCTATAGGAGTCCTGCAGGGCTCTGAGGTAGGAACCCTAGTGGTTGTGAGTTAGATTCTATGAAGAATCTATGTGTAAGGCTAAGGTCCTAAGGTGTAAGCTTTGAGGAGCATAAGTGGAGGAGTTTGTACCGAGTCCAACAAATAAGTTGGATAGGTGGAGAAGGAAAGTGGATGTACCCAATTGGGAAACCACTATAAATTCTGGTGTTTGCTCTGCGTGCTTGTTTTCTTTGTGATTGCAGGATTTAAGAACAAGCTCTAGATAGAACAAGTTGAAAACAACAAAAGATTTTTTAAAAGCTCAAAGACCTATTCACCCCCACCCCCCCTCTAGCTGATTAGCTAACCTAAAGTTAAATAACTTTCTAGTGGTATCAGAGGGAGGTTACTAAAAAAAGATTTAACAATCTGAGTATACCTCCAAGGTTAGCTAAAAGATAACTAATGGGGTCTGGTGTAAACTACAAGGAATTGGGAGCTATGAAGTTGACAATATGCAGAAAGAAAGGGTTTGGGATTTGGAAGGAAATTATCAGGATGTTCATGGAAGTTGCTGACCCTTGGATCTACATCACAATCCAAGAGGGACCATTCATCCCCTTGAATATCTCAGTTTTGTATGCGAACATCCAGACTCCTAAATCATATGAGCTCCTCCTTGCCTCCATGGACAAGAGAGCTCAAAATATCATTGCCAGTGCAGTAGACAATTCTGTATTCCAGAATTTGGTGCACTGCAAGACCTCTAAGGAGATGTGAGACACACTAGTTATGTTCATGGAGTGTTCAGAAGAGGTGAGGGATGACAGAAAATCCATGCTCAACTAGGAGTATGAGGTCTTTAGATAAGGAAAGTCTGAGGGCATTGCTGAAAGTTTTGAGAGATTCTGCAGAACTGTCAATGAACTGAGAACATATGGAAGGGTCTTCAACACCTATGAGTGGAATGACAAATTTCTCAGGTCCCTCACCAAGGATTGGGACACAAAGATCTGTGTCATCAGGAAGATGGGCAAGCTAGCAAACAAACCAACTCCAACCCTATTTGGAAAGCTACTGTCCTATGAGATGCAGCTTGCTGCAAGGAAGGAAGGAAGAAGAGAAGACAAGTAAGTCATAGAGCAAGGAGAAATCTATGGCTTTCAAAGCTGATGCCTCAACCAGGAGCAGAAGGAAGATCTCTCCAGTGAGGAGAACAGCTGTGTCAGAATCTGAGAGCTCCAGGTCCAGCTCATCTGAGAGTCATACATCTGATGAGGACCTTGCTGCCTTCTCCAGGCAGTTTTAAAAATTCATGAAGAAGGGGCATTAAAAGAAAAGAAGGCCTTCCTCCTCCTCTCAACATTGAAGGAAATCCTTTGAGGAGGACAGGTATGCTCCTAACTTTAATAAATAATCTTCCTCTAACATTATTTGTTTTTGCTGCAGCAAACCCGGGCATGTAATTGATGACTGCCCAGTAAAGAGGAAAGTAGAAAGAGTGAATAAGCACCACAAGGGAAAGAAGAAAGAGAAGTCCCTAGTGGCCAAGAAGGAGAAAACCTGGTCTGACTCTTCCTTTGAGTCAGATAGTGAAGAAGATGAAGCCTACATTGGGCTTATTGCTATTGCTGAAGAGGAACCTGAAGAGTTCCCTGCTGTTAGAATAAAGATCAGGGCCCTTCTGTCACACTCAGATAGTGACTCAGAGGTGGATGAAGATGAGGAAGGAGATGATCAGTGCTCAATCATCAAGAGATGAAGGGGATTCAGACTCTGAGGATGATGTAAACTCTATAATTGCAAAGTATGGAGAACTTCTTGTGGCTTTCAAGAATTGCAAGTTACTTGTAAAGAGGCTGGCGAAATAGCTTCTTAGTCTTAAAAGCAAGTGTGAAGACTAAGAAAAAGCCCTCACTGACATGGCTGCACATGCAGGCTAGCTCAAGGAGATCATTGACAGTGAGTCTGTGGTAAGAGTCTCAAATGAGAAACTTATCCAGAAACTTGAAAAAGATCTCTTTAATGAGAAATTGCTGGTGACAAAATTTTCTAAGTCAAGCACTATACTACCATTAATTGATACCCACCTTACCCAAGCTGGTAAGAAAGGGTTTGGATTTAAGGGACCTGCTAGACCTTCCAATCCAAGAGGAAAGGGAAAAGGGAAGGCACTAGTTGTGCCTCTAGCCTCACTACCTCAAATTCCTTTTCAGAGAGTGTTGTTGCCTTCTAACGGGTATGACCATAAAGCTGTTATGGTCACTGGGAGAACGGTAGATCCACTGGTATGGACCAATGTAGCCCCAACCACAGTGGAAGGTACAGCCATGTGAAAGCCTTTAAGGCTGCCCATAAGGTAATCCAAATGACCCATCCTGGACAATTTGTTTTGATGCCCCAGCCCCAAAACTCAAAGATATTACTGCTGCTAAAAAAATAAATCATCCAGCAAAAGTTGTGACTCAAGGTGAGTCTTGTAGCAGGGATGGAATGGCAGTCTCATATGCAATCAGATGCATGTTAGCTGAAAAGAGACATGCAGCTGGTGGTTCTCAGAGAAGACCAACACAGCCAGCTGAAAGACTGTCCTTCTGTCAAAATAATGTTAAATAAACCAGAAGTATAGAGCAGCACATCTGCCCACTGTTCAGGAAGTAGTACAGCCAAATGTTGGTCCCAAACAAAAAAGGAGACATAATATCTATGAGTGCTGGTGTTGTGGCAAAGTGGGCCACTATGTTGTAGAATGCTGACACAATCCCTTAGTGTCCAAAGGTTGCCAACATGTCAGGAATTCTGCAGGAAGGCATGATTATTTCAAGGCTAATGTGAACCTAGGACCCAACAGAAATTAGGGTCCTAAGGTAAGGTGACTTGCTTTCTTTTTAGGTTAGCTCAAGTACCAAATCCCCTAAATGGTACTTGGACAGTGGATGTTCCAGGAACATGACTGGAACAAAGGAGCTATTGAATGAGTACACTCCAATAAAGAATTTACCCCAGGTCATTTTTGGAGGCTCAGACAAGGGGATAACTAGAGGCTATGGTAATATCTCAAATGACATAATCATCATCACAAAGGTGGCTTATGTGGAGGGATTGGAACACAACCTCATAAGTATAAGCCAACTATGTGATCTTGTTTATGACATTTCCTTCCACAAGGATAAGTGCCACATCAAGAGGTTAAGTGACCAAAGTGTCATCTTAACAGGCACTAGGAGTATGAATGTCTATTGCTTAAATTTTTCTTGCTTAGATAATAGTTCCTCTACATGCCTAATTGTAGATGATAAAGTCTCATATTGTGTCCAGTGGCACAATAGACTAGCTCATTTGAAAGATAAGACGATTGGTCATCTCTTCAGTGATGATCTTATTAGGAATGGTCCCAAAATTAAATGCTCCAAGGAGAGTATCTGTGCTGCTTGACAAAAGGGTAAGCAGACTAAGATCTCTTTCAAGAGCATAGGGGCCAAGGACTCTGTAAGATGTCTGTATCTCCTGCATATGGAATTATTTGGTCCTTTGCCTATTCATAGTCTAGGTAGGAAGGTCTACACCTAGACTATTCCAGGTTTACTTGGGTGTTCTTCCTTAGAAGAAAGGATGAAACCCTTGAAATCTTCACAAATTTTGTCAGGCAAATTCAGAATGAGCTTGCATGCCCTGTGGTCAGACTGAGAAGCGACCATGGAACTGAGTTTCGGTCTGCTGCTATGACTACATTCTATGAAGAGCGAGGGATTCGTCAAGAGATCTCCTCTCCAAGAATACCCCAGTAAAATGGGTAAGCTGAGAGGAAAAAAAGGACTTTCATAGAAGCTGGGAGATCACTATTGAGTGACACTTCTCTCTCTCAATACTTCTAGGATGAGGCAGTAAACACTACATGTCATGTGCTCAATAGGGCTTCTATCACCAAAGGGCATAAGAAGACTCCCTATGAGATCTTAAAGGGCAGAAAACAAAATATATCCTACTTTAGGATCTTTGGTTGCAAGTGTTTCATCCTGGATAATGGTAAGTCAAAATGACTAAGTTTGCTGCCAAATCCCATGAGGGCATATTTGTTGGGTACAATAATAATAGTAGGGCATATAGAGTCTATAACTTGACAAATCAAGTTGTAGAAGAGTCTGTCCATGTAGTGTTTGATAAGTCATGCATGATTGATAGTGATCTGACAAGCTCTTTGCTTAGCTCTGTAGGAACAGAAGTCATGATGGAAAAGCTCTCCATCAAAGATGAAGACCCAGCTTTGCAAGAATATTGTGGAGAGGGATGTTGTCCAGAGGAAGCACAGGGCAGTTAAGATGGAAATGAAGATCAACTTGCTGAAGAAAATGATAATCAGCAGGAAGCAGTCAGACTACCCCCTGCAGTCAAATATCTTAGAGATCATACTCCAGAGAAGATAATAGGTGATACTAGCCAAGGTCTACAGACCAGAAGCAGGAGTCTCAACACAGCACTCTATTGCAGCTTCCTGTCATAAGAAGAGCCTAAGAAATTTGGAGAAGCAAATAAATACCAATTCTGGATTGGCGCAATGTAGGAAGAACTGAACCAGTTCAAATGATGTAGGCTCTGGAAGCTGGTTCCCAGACCATATGGACTCAATATCATTAGAGTCAAGTGGATTTTCAGAAATAAACTTTATAAAAATGGCATTGTAATCAAGAATAAAGCCAGACTGGTGGCCAAAGGGTATAGACAGGAAGAAGGGATTGATTATGATCAAACCTTTGCCCCAGTTGTAAGGTTGAAAGCAATCAAACTGTTCCTTGCATTTGCAGCCTTCCAGGGATTCAAGGTATTCCAGATGGATGTCAAGTCAGCCTTCCTGAATGGAGACTTGAAGGAAGAGGTTTATGTAGAACATCCTCCGGGTTTTATTGATTCTAACTCTCCTACTGCTATATATAGACTTAGGAAAGCTCTTTATGGGCTTAAGCAAGCCCCAAGAGCATGGTATGAGACATTGTCTACCTTCCTAATTGAGAACAAATTCTCAAGGGGGAAGATAGACAAGACCATATTCCTAAGGGAATCTAAGGGTAAGATCATCCTAGTCTAGATTTATGTTGATGACATAATATTTGGCTCTACTGATGACAACCTCTAGAGGAAGTTTACAAAACTTATATAGGGGAATTTTGAGAAGAGGAGTATGGGTGAATTGAAGTTTTTCTTGGGACTCCAAGTAAAACAGACGGATGATGGTCTATCCATATCCCAGTCATATATAACAAGGGAGATAATCAAGAAATATGGCATGGAGAATGCTTCCACCATAAGAACTCCCTTGAGCTCAATTATGCATATAGGCAAAGATGATCCAGGGAAGCCTATTGATCAAACTTTGCATAGAGGTATAGTTGGCTCCCTTCTCTACCTCACAGCAAGTAGGGCTAATATTATGTATGCAACATGTGTCTGTGCTAGGTATCAGGGCTGCCCTAAAGAGTTCCACTATACTTCTGTGAAAAGAATCTTGAAATATCTTAAGGGCACCCCAGATCTTGGCCTATAGTACCCCAGGAAAGGGGAATTTGAACTAACTGGCTATTCAAATGCAGATTTTCCAGGCTGCAAGGAGGACAGGAAGAGCACTTCAGGCTCCTGTCAATTTCTAGGTGGAAGGCTTGTCTCTTGGAGCAGTAAAAAACAAACAAGTGTTGCAATCTCAACAGCAGAGTCAGAGTATATTTCAGCTAGAAGCTGTTGTGCTCAGTTGTTGTGGATTCAGCATCAACTTCAACACTACAATGTTCAGATAAGTAGAAGTCCACACTTTCGTGATTCTACTAGTATAATTTATATAGCTAGGAATACTATCTCCCATAGCAGCACTAAGCATATATAAATTAGGTATCATTTCATTAGAGAACATGTGAAAAGAGAAGACATCTCCCTTGAGTTTGTCTCCACAGACAAGCAAGTGGCTGATATCTTCACTAAGCCACTAGATGAAGCTAAGTTCAACACCTTCAAATTTGAATTGGGTATGTTGAATCTTGTGTAGCTTCAATTCTCTATTCTTCCATATACTGCATTATTTATTTTACAGTTAAAACAAGCTCTTCCTCCAGATACTGAAGATTGTGTGCAACTATTAAGGGGAGCTAGCCCAATAGTTGAGATAGATAGGAGAGAAGAACCTATCAGTATGCTCCCTATTGCAAAAGTCAAAAGGGGGGAGGAAAGAAGTCAAGGGCTGAGAAATACAGCCAAGTCGAACAGTAAGGATGGGAGCATGTTAGGGGGAGTAAGTAATTCTTCACAGGCTGAAGAAATGATAACACTTCTACTGTTAAATTTTGCTATGATGAAATGTTTTTTAAGTAATTCTCCACATGCTGGAGAAATGGTAACACTTATACTATTAAATTTTGTTATGATGAAATGTTGTGTTGTCAATGACCTGTATTGTTTTGACTTCTTCAAATAGGGAGAGATTGTTGGGTCTATTGATCCAAATATCCCAAATTTGTAAGAAGTCAAATGGGTCAATGACATACACACATAATGTATTTCATGTGTGCTTTAGTTCTTGTATGCAGGTACTCCATGATTGGACAAGTAAAGAAAATGAGTTGGGCAAGTAAACTCAAATTTCGTCAAACTCAGCTCAGAGTTCGTTGAACTCAGCTCACTGTTCGTCGAGTGCAAGTCAACATACAATGGGTTAAGTACAAGAGTTCATGATTCAAAATTCGTCAAGCTCAGTTTGCAGTTCATCGAGCTCAGGTTACAGTTCGTCGTGCTTAGCCCAACGCTTGTCAAGCTAAAGCAAGAGAAAAATTGACTAAGGCAAAAAGCGCTGAGAACGCTGACAAGATCAAAGTTCGTCGAGCTCAGTTTGCGGTTCGTCAAGCTTAGCTCAAAACTTATCAAGCTAAAGACAGAAAATCTTTCTAAGGCAAAAGCTTTGATACCAATGATAAGAAGGCATTGCGACCACTGAGACAGCTGAGAAAGCTGGGAAGAAAGTGTTTAGACCACTGAGATAGCTGAGAAAGCTGAGAAGATAGCGTTGAGATGGCTGAGACAGCAGATACAAAATTAGCTGGAAATTTTCTAAGTCCAGAAGCGTTGAGTGAAGTAGGTTCACTCATCGCTTCTAATGAAGAAGGAAGCGCTGAGACTTTTAAGAGGAAAACCGATGAAACAGTAAAGTGCAAAAATCATAGAGACAGCAGATAACAAGAAAGCGCTGAAATACAGGCTTGTCTTAGCTGATAATGAAAAACCACTGAGACCGCTGAGACAAAACTGCTGAGACAGTTAAGTGCAAAAACCGCTGAGACATCATATAAGAAGAAAGCACTGAGACAAAGGGTTGTCTCAGCTGATAATGATAAATCGCTGAGACAAAGCCAGGAAAATTTCTAAGTCTACAAGCGCTGAGATACAAGGCTGATGGCATTGAGTGTCTCAACATTGTTGACAATTTTGAAGTGAAAGTGGGTGAATGGAGCACTTGGACCTATCCGCGCGGACTACGCGGGCAGGGTTAGCGGACTGCTAGGTCAGCAGGGATGTTGTAGACGGTTTGTTCTATAGCGGCCTGGGCGGTCTGTTCGCGCGGACTACGCGGACAGCAGTGGTGGTCTGCCAGGCCGGATTGTGCTCAGCATGCAGTTGGATCCCAGGAAGTAATCAGGCGGATAGAAACTCTATCCGCGGAGTCCGGCACGAAGCAGACTGAAGAACTGGAGCTCGACAGACCAGCTTGGCAGTTGCGTTGGTCTTGCTCTGGTGCAGCGGCAAGTGGAAGCCGCGAAGACTGCCAGTCAGTGAGGACTGATGCTGGAGCTCGCCGGGAGAGGCGGACTGCATCCAGCGTCCGTCAGTAAGTGTGGACTGGACCTTGTGTCCAGTGGAGTGGACTTGGTTGGTTCTGAACCAAGTCCATGTTAGGCTCAGTCCGAGGAGATCGCGTAGTGGAGCGCATACTGCTTCTCAGTCCGCCAAGCTCGACAGAAGTGCATTTGCCTTGGTTGCGAGTTTGGGAGCAGCGGACTGGAGATTGTGTCCACAACTATGTGCAGGCTGGAGCTGGAGTCCGCTGAGTATGGTAAGTGTCTTGGTGACAAGGCTTTGGACTCAGGGTATGCGGACCATTGTGTCTGCAGGTATTTGTAGACTAGTGCTGTCTGCAGTATGGGCAGACGGGAATACTGTGTCCGCTGAGTTCGGCAGTTGTCATGGTGGCTGAGCCGTGGGCTCGGGATGATCGGACTGAAGGTGTGTATCAACTAAGTCCGGCAGGTGCCTTAATGGCAAGGTTATTGGCTCAGGATAAGCGGGCTGGAGCTGTGTCTATGGTTTGGCGGACAGTGTTGCTGTGGAGTCCGGCTGTGGTGGTCCTGGCTTGGCCCTCGGCGATAAGGTAGACTGGTGTTGCTGTCCGGCCTTGGTGATGTCTTGGCGGCTTGGCCTTTGGCGACATGGCGGACATGGTGATTGTGTCTGACCTTGGAGGAGCTAGGCGGGCTGGCTATCTTACACAGGCGCGGCGGACTGGAATATATTCGCGGACTGCGTAGATGTCTTGCTGCAGGATGTGGCGGTAATCCTATCGGCTAGGGCGGTGACCACACTCATCATCGTGCCTATAAATAGGACCCGTGTCACATCAGGAATAGGAACCTCCATGTGTAAGTCAATAGTACCTTAAGCTCGCAACTGTTGCTGCGGACTGGACTTTTGTGTCTGCGTGGTTTGATTGAGTTGACTGTGTTTTGCTATGCAGGTTGTGCGGATAGCGCTGGAAAACCAGGACTTGGCTCTGATTACGGTCAGGGACAGTGCGGACTCTGCGGTTAAGCAACAGGCGGTAAACTGCAGGTCGCGGATAGCGACCAGACGGTCTTCTCTTTGGAAACTTGGTTCGGGGTTCAATAAGTCATCTACTTCAAGCGGACTGTGCTATTCGGCATCGCAGCTTGTGCGGTCTGGCGGCTAGGTGACCGCGCGGTCAGGCGGCTAGGCGACCGCGTGGTCAGGCGGCTTGCAGACCGGCGGCTAGAGCAAGCATTAGAATAAGGGGTAGTCCGCGTGGCTTGGGTTGCGGTCTGGCGACCTGGCGGTTTGAGCGGACTCCACAGCAGTAGACCGACGACTTGTGTTTGAGTCCACGCGGCTTGTTTCTCTTGTCTTATATTTGTAGTCTCTGCTTTCCCTTTGGTGGTTATTTGGTGAAGCATGTCTCGCCATGTATGTCTCACTGTATAGAGAAGATTGTTGTGAATCAATGAAGACTCTTGTGCTTCATGTGTTTTCTGATTGACTGGATTTAGTTAAGATAACCCCTGCTCACTCCAAGTTCTAAGGAAATTTTCCGCGTGATCAAGGTGTGATCTTGATAGTCCTGAGAATATTAATTTAGTGCCAGGCTATCTCGTTGACCACCTGGAGAAAATTCAACGTGGTAGTAGTGTCAGGTTGTTGAATTTCAACATGGTAACAGAGCTGGACTAAAGTGGATAAGCAGTGATCAACTGAAGTGGTTGTTACTCTTGTGAAGAGGGAACCGGTGGTTGAACCATGGCAGTGGAAGATGCAAGTGGTATTGGAATTGATATCGTCACAGAGACGAACTTTGATAGGTGGAAGTCTTGTATAGAGGTATTTCTTCTTGGCGAGGACCTTTGGGAGGTAGTATGCGGAGCAGAAAGACATGAGGCCACTGCTGGCATTGCTGAAAAGATGAGAGCTTGGAAAGAGACAAATGAGAATGCAGAGTCAATTCTCAAGCAGGTGATCTCATCGGAGCTCTTGCACCACATCAGTGGATGTCGGTCAGCTGCGGAGGTTTGGACTTCCCTTGTTGTGTTGTTATGGAAGGAGGTGAAGGTTGCCGCAGAGGATGGTCCTTCATTTTCATACCAGCAAGAGATGAGTGGTTGTCCTAGGCATGATGGGAAGAGGAAGGAGGGACCAAGGTGTTATAGATGCAAGCAGCATGGTCATCTCAGGAAAGAGTGCAAGGTTGTCTTGCTCTCGGCGAATGTAGCACATGTTGGGAGCAAGGAGAAGAACTTAGTTGGGTCTTCAACAAGTTCTGGTGCTAATCAGATGAAGGCCAGTGATAGTGCAGCTATCTGGAATGAAATACTGAGGTATGTAGGGATGGACAAGCTGAAAGCAATGGTGGTAAGAAGTCTCATAAGAGGCTTGACAAGATTGTCATCCTATGGCGATGGTCAGGGATGTGCGGGATGTGATCAAAGTGAAGCTTATCGCTTTATGGTTGATAAGGCACAATCCAGATGTAATACACCTTTGGCGGTTGTCCATTGTGCTCTGGTTGGACCGACCGTCACCTCCAGTCTTGGAGGCAGCAGGTTCATGCTGATATTGGTTGATGACTATTCAAGGTATACTTGGGTATACTTCATGAAGAAGAAGTCCAACATGATGCGCTTGTTTGTAGAGTTCAAGAAGCTTGTGGAAGGCCAGCTTATCCTGCGGATCAAGAGGTTGAGGACAAGCATCGGTGGTGAGTTCGGCTCAACTGAGTTCTCAAACCTTTGCAGGAAGCAAGGGATCCGGAAGGAGCTTTCTTGTGGGCATACTTCACAGCAAGGAAGTATTGCAGCTCGGATGATCCGTTGGTTAACGGAGACCTGCAAGTATTGGATTCAGAGTAAAGGCGTTCCTAAGGCTCTTTGGGCAGAAGGGATGGCTTGTGCTGCTCATGTCATCAATCTGATGCCTCTTAGTCCAATCTATGTGAAGACTCCTTATGAGCTGATGTTCGGGGTGAAGCCCAGTATGAAGCACCTAAGGGTGTTTGGATCTACCTACTATGTACACACTCCGGATGCTCTCAAGACAAAGCTAGCCTTTGTTGGGTATGATGAGCAAAGGAGAAGATGAAGGTGTATGAATCCTGCGACGAAGAGGCTCATCGTGTCGAGAGACAATGTCTTCGATGAGTTGACGCTGTATTGCGATAGCTCTTATGTGGAGCTAAAGACAAGCAGGTCAGATGGTGGGCTGAAGGGGCTGCTGCTAGGGTTCAGTGGGAGCGGCCTAAGTCACCAGGAGCTCCAGGTTGTTCTGGCTCTGTGGCAAAGGCGTCAGGGTCAAGAAGCAGGGGGAGCAATGCTCTAGGTACTTCTGGCTCAAAGGTGGAGGCTTCTGGTTCAAGAAGCAGGGGAGCGATGTTCTAGATAGTTCTTGTTCAAGAGGGGAGTCTTCTGGTTCAGGTAGCAAGGGGAGCGTTGCTCCCGGTGCTTCTGGTTCTAGTAAGGAGGCGTCTAGTTAGGGAAGCAAGGGGATCATTGTTCCGGGTTTGCCCGGGAATGAAGCTTGCTCAGGAGCAGTGGAGTTGGTTAGCCATGATCAGGTTCTTCGGAGATCGAAGAGGATCAGTAAGCCACCAGCTCGATATAGTGAAGGGAACACAGCGAGCTTGGTCCCATGTTTCCTTGCTAGCCCTCAGGTCGAGCGAGGATCTCTTGGCTGTGATGACCCCACTAGAATCAATGAGATGGTTGACACCAAGACTGAAGAGGTGACTACTCTCAGTGGTAATGAGGCTTGGGCTTTTGTGCCTAAGGTTGCTGGTGATACTCCATTGATGCATGAGTGGCGGTTGAAGCTGATAAAGAAGGCAAAGGGAAGCACGACTCCTTTTTGGGTGATGTTGGAGGACTCCCTCATGTTCCATGATATGCGGGGAGAGGACTATGTCTTGGACATTTCTTCATAGATGCTATCGGAGCGACCAGGTGCAAGGTTAGAATAGCTGGAGATATTCACCACTTCTCACTTCAAGGGGGACTGTTGAAATTTGTGAATTAAAAGTGGGTGAATGGAGCACTTGGACCTATCCGCGTGGACTACACGGAGAGGGTTGGCGGACTGCTAGGTCGGCAAGGATGTTGCAGACGGTTTGTTCTGTAGTGGCCCGAGCATTTGTTCGCGCGGACTACGCAGACAGTAGTGGCAGACTGCTAGGCAGGCTTGTGTTCAGCATGCAGTTGGATCCCAAGAAGTAACCGGGAAGATAGAAACTCTATCCGCAGAGTCCGGAATGAAGCAGACTGAAGAACTGGAGCTCGGTAGACCGCCTTGGCAGTTGCCTTGGTCTTGCTCTGGTGCAGCGGCAAGTGGAAGCCGCGAAGACCGCTAGTCAGTGCGGATTGATGCTGGAGTTCATCGGGAGAGGCGGACTGCATCTAGTATCCGCCAGTAAGTGTGGACTGGCACTTGTGGCCAATGGAGTGGACTTGGTTGGTTCTGAACCAAGTCCATGTTGGCTCAGTCTGGGGAGATCGCGCAGTGGAGCACGGACTGCTTCTCAGTCCACCATGCTCGACAGAAGTGTATTTGCCTTGGTTGTGAGTTTAGGAGAAGCGGACTCGAGATTGTGTCCGCAACTGCGTGCGGGCTGGACCTGGAGTCCACTGAGTCCGGTAAGTGTCTTGGTGACAAGGCTTTTGACTCAGGGTATGTAGACTGGTGTGTATGCAGGTATTTGTAGACTAGTGATGTCCGCAGTATGGGCGGACGGGAACAATGTGTCCGCTGAGTCCGACAGTATCCATGGTGGCAAAGCCATGGGCTCGGGATGAGCGGACTGAAGCTGTATGTTCGCTGTGTAATGCCCCAAAACTCAAAAGAGCGACGGGGGACATTTTGGGCCAGATTTGGAATCTATCAGGAGGCACATGGCCCGGGACACGGGAGTGTCCCAGGGCGTGTCAGGCTGGAGTCGACGACTTGGCCGCGAAGTCGATATTTTGCGCTCGACGAAGTGTCGAGACGGGGCACACGGCCTGAGACACGGGCGTGTCTCAGTGCATGTCGATCCCGTGTCCACAACTGGCCCGGGGTGTCGACATTTTTGCTCGACGATGTGTCGAGACAAGGCACACGGCCTAGGACACGGGCGTGTCCAAGGCCATGTCGGGTGGTCGACGAACTTCACTCGACGAAGTGTCGAGACCGTGAACACGGCCTGGAGCCCAGGCGTGTTCGAGTGGACACGGGTTAGGACACGGGCGTGTCCAAGAACCCGTGTGAGTCTCGGGTTATTTTCGGGCTAAATCGATGGGGGCACACGGCCGACCATACGGCCGTGTCAGTTGGAACACGGGCGTGTCAGGTCGAACACGGGCGTGTCAGATGACCGTGTGTTATTCCAGGCGTGTCGATTTTGACGGCGAATGGGGGACACGGCCCTGGACACGGGCGTGTGCCAGGCCGTGTTCGGTCCAGATTGTACATTTCAGGCCCGAATCAAGGCCTTTTGTTTCTCTAATTTGGGATCTAACGGCTGGGGGTTGTTCCTGATGAGATATACCCGGGATTGGACCTTTGAAACCCTCACTTTTACTTGAGTGGTTCTCTTTCTAAGTCAAGAGAGAGGTGAGAGCAAAGGAGGAAGAAGAAGCTAGATCCGGCCATTGGAGGAGCTTCGAAGCTCAAAATCGCGAGCTGACTTTGGATCCATGGAGGGGAAGAGAGTGCGGTGCTTTTCATCCGCTTACTTTTCCATGGCGCCAAAGAAGAATGCTAGGGTAACGATTCTCTTCTTGAGCATGAGAAGCTCTCCTTCTTTGCATAGGAAGCCCGCTCTCGCGAGTTTGCGGTGAGTTGGAGGCGTTCCTTCGGGTAGATATGTAAAGTCCCCGTTGTGTAGAGTCCGTAAGCGAGAATGGACATAGGCATGATGTGTGAAGCCTACCCGGACATGTTGATCTGGATCGGTGATGTTGCATTGCATAAATGTCGTAGAAGACTCCGTGCGATTGGTTTTTTTTGGGTTTTCTACACGGTAGATTGCAACAGGGAGCCTGGGGATTAACCCAAAGGTGCACCCGGAAAACTGGGCGGATGCGTGATATTGCCAACTTGGTGGCATGAGAGCCAACTTGAACATAACTGAGTTATGTGAAATGTGTGTCGGAAATGGGACTCAGGAGAAGTTTGACCCGCGCATATGGATTAAACTATCGTTGCGATGTGAGCACGGGTTAGATGGAACCGTACCCATTCTATGTCGTTCAGTTAAAGAGACCTAAGGGTACGTGGCACTTACCGTTGGCATAGATTATGGTCTTCGGCGGTCTATGGCTTAAATTGACGTGACCCGGGCCAAGAAGACAAAATGCTCATAGGTTTGGCCGTCAAAGTGGTGGTGGTGAGTCCGGAATGTCTATGGATTTAATTGACGTGACATTGGCCGGTTCACCGAGAATGTGCCTTGAGAGCACGGGGCGTGTGGCCGTGCGAGCCAACACCTGTGATGAAATGTATATTGATATACTGATTGGTTGTGCTAATAAGTGCAGGGAAGGAGCATCGCCGCCCCGAATTGGTGCGGGATCGTTATAATTTGGTCAGCATTGCTGACCGTTGCCTTGTTTTGCCACCGTATGGTGGTTTGTTGCTTGCAGGTGCTGCTGGACCAAGTGGTCAATAGCGGGCTAAAGCCCAATTTCTGAAGCCGGCCCTCGAAGGCCTAATTGGAGTGTTTACTGCTTTTATTCATGTATGACCGGCCTGCGTGTCGTGGTTTGTAAAACATGTAATATCAATTAAACCATTTTGTAAGGCCTTAAGGCCTGTACTTGTGTATGTACAACAATCCTATTTGATATTAGTGGACATTCATGCTTTTGTGCTTGGTTCTTTATTGCAACTTATTAAACTGCTTCCGCTAGAATGCTCTGTGTAGGACGTTATGATTGGTTGGATGGTTTCTATGAGTAACCACCCGGTCTGTATGTGGTATATGACATCGATCCCCGACCGGACCTACTGTTATATGCTATGCGACGGATAGGGGATGTTACAATTTGGTATCAGACTACTGGTTTTGGTTGGGCTTAAGATGAATTCGTGGGCAAATTCTTTTTAAGGGGTGGTGAGCACATTGTGTGCGTCATCGTTATAACAGTAAAAGAACCCATGAATGTCCACTTAGGAATGAAAATACACGTGTTTGAGGAACCTGCGTGTTCCTATAATTGTTGTTTGTAATTTTATTTGGTCGCTTAACGGTGTTTTGTACCACTATAGGTGACCAGAAGTGGTGTTGGGCCGTCGGAATGTCGAGTTTCTGAGGCTAGCAGTGCACCTAATGAAGCTCCTACAACACCTCTATCGGCTGAGACCATACGATTGGTGTCCGAAGCAGTGTTGGCCATGATTAATACGCAGCCTGCAAGGCAAACGCAGCAGCCCGCTCCTGCGATGGAACAGGTAACGCTGCAAGAGGCTGAGCCGAGGAGAGTGGAACAGGTAGTAGTGGAGCCGGTGGTGCCAAGGAGGGCAACCGAGAGGCAGCTCAAGAATGTCATGAGCTTTAATCCTCCGGTATTTTTGGGGTTGGGAACCCCATCTCAAGCTGAACACTGGCTCTCCAGGGTGAAGAGAGTCATGACAGCAACGGAGACGGAGGAGTGGCAAATGACCACCATTGCTACGTTCCTTCTGTACGGTGAAGCGAGATTATGGTGGGAAGGATTGGAGCTGCATCATTTGCGAGGTAGACAACTTACAGATGTCCCGATGGAGGAGTTCTCGGGAATGTTCTTGGCAAGGTACCTCCCTTCTACTCAGAGGATTTCGATGGAGAATGAGTTCCTGAAGTTGGTACAAGGGGACAGTAGCGTGGATGAATATCTCCACGAGTTTACTCGTTTGAGTGGATATGCTAGCTCCACCATTGCGGATGAGGAGCGCAAGACGAATCAATTCTACGAAGGGTTGAGAGATGAGTTGAGGTTACTACTCTCTCGGGGCCGATGACGCAGGGTTTCTTAACCTTGGTCAACACGGCCCGATCCTTGGAGAAGCATATGAGGAATGTGCAAGCAAAGAAAGGCTTGGGTGATAAGAAGTCTGAATTCAAGGTGCCGACTACTTCAAAGTCCGGCTATCGAAGGTTCTTTAAGAAGCATAGGACTTTGGGTCCAGCTCCTTCATCTGGTGCTTCTGGGGCGACTACGGGTCGAACCCCAGGTGCATGTTTCACTTGTGTAAAGTCGGGGAACTTTGCTGAGGATTCATGGTTGGAATCGTCGGGTTGTCATTCCGCGTCCAAGCTCGGTCCTCAACTGCGTCCGGGATAGAGAAGGGCTGTCACCACCTTCCAATGTCCCGTCTTCTTCATCTCACGACAGCGGACGAAAGTTGAAAGCTTCCCTTTGCTTGATGGCTATGGCGTTGAAACTTGAAATGAATCCAAGAGATGATGGAGGAGGCCGAGAGGAAGCTCCGGCTCGGATTTGGCGGTGAAAGCTTGCCCGGAGCACCTCCCTAGGGTGGAAGATGAAGGGGAACAGTGGAGAAGGCGGAAAACGGCGGAGGAAAACGAGCGATCTTCGGTTCTCTGATTAGGGCGAGACCTGCACTATTTATATAAAAGCAGAAATGAACAATGCGCACGATCACAGGCGCACAACCAGTGGTCGTGCGCACTATGTCATGTGCTCGTGCGCAATGGCATGGAATATCAGGAAGAAGAACTGGGATAACACGCACGAGTAGTGGCGCACGACCAGTGGTCGTGCGCACTAAGTCCAATGATCGTGCGATTACCCAGACAGGACACCAGAAAAGAGGAATCAATGCACACGATCAGTGGCGCACGACCGGTGGTCGTGCGCAGTATGTCCAGTGGTCGTGCTCTTACCCCAGGCTAATTCTGGAAAACGTAGAGTAGTGCGAACGATCAGGGGCACACGACCAGTGGTCGTGCGCATTAGATCCCATGATCGTGCGCAGTATTCTTGTTTCACCACCATCCCGGAACACGCACACGACCCCCTGTACCGAAAGGAAAAACCAATCACTAATCTGTGCAGACATTCCAGACAATCACAAAAGGGAGTACAAACTATAAAAATAACAAAATACACAACCATGGGCTAAAATGTGCACTTCCTATGGAAATATAGGCAAGATGAAATATATATGATAATGAACTAAAAGTGAAGTGCAAACTCGTGAAAACTAGCCCAGATGAGTCCGAAAATAGGTATATAAAGTGGACTCATCACACCCCCAGACTTAACTGTTTGCGCGTCCCGAGCAAACAAAATCTAAGCAGATAGGGAAAATGATTTAGCTAACAAGGAAATTGCGATACAGAGTACCATGCGAAGTCGCATGCTCGCGTGCGTAAAAATATAATAGAAGAAATTTCTAAGTATGCAAAATAGTTTATACTTTTCACAATGCGTATCAACATTTTATTATTACTCAAACATAGAATCACGGTGAATCACCCGGTCACGCGTAGGGAGAAAGTAAACTAATCGCTAGGCGAGCATTGCCAAAGATCAGGGCTCAGGATAACCTCCAAAGGAATCCACCAATGTCGGTGACCATATGCTTGCACTTTCGCATTCTCTGAACGGCACTGGTTTGGTTCACACACGAATCAGTAGGACTTTAGGTGAAGAGATGGGGCTTGGGTTTTGGTGAGGTAAACAAGGATAAACAAGAAGGCTATGCACCTAACCCAAAGGAGCTAGTATGAAGGGAATCCATCAGCTAACCAAAATATATGCGGGTACACCACACCCCCAGACGTAACTTTTAACATATGGGTGTGTGCACCGCCTACTCCAAAAATAATCACATTTCCCAAAAAGATTTTCAATTAAACTTTTTCTTTTCACTTCTTTTTTTTTCTTTTTCTTTTTCTTTACAAATATTTTTCTTTTTCTTCATTTTATTTTCATAATTCAGCAAATATAACATTGGAGCACATCCACATAATCACAAGTAAAATCACCACATCACATCCCAACATTAAAATGTAAACACTAAATCTCAACTTGGGTGTGCGACTATGATTGGCTATGAGGCTTTGGTGAATGAAGGTGGACCTGAATCAAAAGAAGGGTAGGCACAACGGGGCTAGCGAGGACAAGACTTAGGAACGGTACAAAGCTCAACCAGGCCAAAATGATGGCCTACATCACACTCATGCGTGTGAACTAACCTATACCCATGCTTCAAGAATAGCTTGGGGCAAGTTCTTAGCCAACGAGAAAGACTATCCATCCTCCAGACTCGAGCAATACAAAACTAACGGCTGTCTACACACATCCCTAAGCTACCGTCAGATTCACACCGGATTCACCAACTTTTGAGTAGAATAAAAAGTCTTTACGCAAATAGAAAGATATAAATCTATAAGCATACAGAAAAATTAAATCTACTCGAATTTCTACACGAGATGAGAGCAGTTGACTAGAAACACAACAAGGCCAACATTTTACTCTGTCTCACAATCCTATGTCAGCACCATAATTTTCACAAATCTAACTGTAACATCTCATTTCCAACTAGACCCCTAAGAGTGGTTTTGGCCATGACTAGGTCATGACAAAACCCTAGGAAGCCAGAAATGGGCCAAGAGATAGGGGACAAAATGTGGAAGATCATCATGGGCTGCTAATAGTAGAACTCTGAGCAATGGTTTAGGAAGACCATGGGCTACACCTTGACCTCAAGACCCTACCACAACACCCCCCTAACATCTTGGGAGACCCATTAGAGCCATAAGGACCCATTAGGGTCAACCAAAGAGGCTCAGTTGACCAAGGTCAACCCTAGCCCTAAATGGGTGAAACTAGCCTGCTTAGGGTCAATTGACCTGCTCCTATCCTAGAGGACCCCACCTATGCCCTCCTAACCCTAAAGTGAGGTCAATGGGTCACTAAGGACACATTGGGGTCAGCCCTAGAGGCCAGGTTGACCCAAGTCAACTCAAGCCCCTAATCTGGTCAAAGTACCCTTACTAAGGGTATGAGACCTCCAAAGTGCAGGGTAACCCTACATAACCCTACCTAGACCCTAGGGGAAGCCAATGGGTCACCAAGGACCCATAGGGGTCAACCCAATTGGTCATGTTGACCCAAGTCAACTCTAGCCCTAAAATGGTTAAAGTGCCCTTGCCAAGGGACATGTGACCATCAAGATGCCCAACCAACCCTATTCAAGTAACCCTAGACCTTAAGGGAGTCCAATGGGCCACTAAAAACCCAATGAGGTCAACCCAGATGGTCAAATTGGCCCAGGTCAACCCTCATTTAGGTCAAGTCAAACCTAGCCCAAAAGGGCTAACCCAAGCCCAAGCCACTTCTCCCTTAGGCTAACCCCATTTCCATGACCATCATAACCAAGTGGGCTGCATTTAGCTTGTGGGGTTGACCAGTCAACCAGAGGTGACTAGGAGAGAGAAAGGAGCACCCCTCCATGATAATGGAGGAGAGAGAAGATGAGGAAGAGGAAGGGGAGAGTGGAAGGCCGGCCAAGGGAGGCTAACAACCACCATTTATGGCTGCAATCAACTTCTCTAGGGAAGAGGAGTTGATTCCAGCCGTTTTCCGGCCACAAAGGGGTGGATTCAGCCCCCCTCCACTCTACCCGAGCCACACCATTAATGGTGTTGATGGCCATTGAAGAACCAGCCACCCCCCTTCCCCAATTGCCATTTAAACACCATCAGTGTGCCAAGGGGAATATTTTCGAGCGTTTACCTGGAGGAGACGAGCCACCCCACTGTACTGTTGCAGAAGCCGAGCGCCGCCGCCGTCGTCAATGGCATCCCGCCGCTCTTCCCGCATTCAGGCCGCCAGGAAGGTCCTCCTCCACCCCTTCTCTCATGGATAGTTCTTAGCAATCACTAGGTTCAAGGTTCGGGCTCAATTGAGCCCGAATCCATTTCGAAATTTCATTGTTTTTCCATGGAAATCCTCCTCTCGGGATTGCCGGCGGTGGCGTTTGGAAGTTGCTCCAGGCGGGATCAATCGAGATCGTTGGCTGAATGGAGAAGATGATGGCATGCCGTTAATCCCTGCGCCAAGATTCGTGCTGCATCAGGGAATAAACTATAGGAAATTATTTCTGGATTATTTCATTTCTGTCACACATTATACATTAAAAGGTTTTAATTTTTAAAAATACTTAGGTTCTTCTGGTGGAAAAACTGTCAACACAAAAGTTGTAGCCCTCTGAGTCTATATTATTATAAAATTTGTTTGAACCAATTTGGGTGCATGGTATGACCAGGGCACCCATTTTGGTGGGACATACCCTTAGGGCTAGGCAGTCATTAAATTGAGTTCCCACACTTCATCCCTAGCCCAAATCAGTTGAAATTTTGGCAGGGAGCCTAACCTAGCTATACCTAGGGCTTGCCCAAAGCTCAGAATTTTTGGACACAAAGTTCCTAAAGTTTTTGACTTTATTCAATAAAGCTAGGGTAATTAAATTAAGTAGTCAAATTACCTCCAAACCCTCCCAAATTTTGGTGAATGGTCCTTGGGCTCATGTTAGGTATCTGTATAAAGTTTCACCTAATTTGGATGTGTTTTGAATAAGTTTTGACCCAACCCTAACTATACCTTAAAAAGGGTATTCTGGTCAAAAAGTGCATTTCTGATTTTGAGTGACCAAATCACCTCAACAAAGGCTGAAATTTGGGCCACTGACTTGTTATGGCACTTAGCACCTCCCCATGGAATGTGAGGTAGTGTGGAATAGATTTGCCCTAAGTTCCTAGGCCAAACCCTAAGGAGGGACCTTTTTGCCTTGTGAAGGGCATGAGTCCTAAACACCTTGGATGAACATCAAATTTTGCAAGGAGGTTCCTAGGATATATAAAACCCTCTGTTAAAAATATTAACTAATTTTGAAAAGGGTAGGGTCCCCAAAACCCTAACCCTAGCTTAGGACCTAAAACTTGTAGTGTAGGTTTAGGTTAGCTAAACATCTTGAAACTTAACCAAATTTAGGTAGTGAGGGAATAAGGATAGTTTGAGCCTCTAATAATTTACTTGGGCAGTTTTGATCAACATTTGTAGCACTTCATTTGTAACCAATAGGATTGCCCTAATTAATAATTTGGCTATTGTGGTCTCACTGCCCATTAAAAGGGGCATGAAACATTGGCAGAGGTAGTTTTAGACTATACTAACCATGTATGAATTTTGATAGAATTTTTGGATAACTAGTTAGGGCATCTACTTCACAAGTGCTTTATTTTGGTTACATACTAAATAATCCTTGCAAGAGCCCAATACCTATTGAAAAATTATGAAACTTGATACATAGTGTTTCTAGCTCAATATTATCATGTGGGAATTTTGGTGGAAATTTTTGATGGATAATTAGTATACTTTGTTCATTAACCCCTAAACTTGAAATTTCATGAGAAAATCAAGTATAGCCTTATTTTTAAATGATAAATTATGAAACTTTTTCTAGGGTATTTGTAGGCCATCATATTCTTCCCTGAATTTTCTCTGAAGTTTTGGAGGTAATATTGCTGTAAAATCTTTTAAAATGACTTTTATGAGATATCTTTGAAATTAAATTTAAGGGCCCGAACCTTGTTGAAAAATTTGAAGACTTAGGCTTTAGAGTTGATTGTGCATTTTGTAATTACCATAAATTTATTGGAAGATTATCTTGTCTGAAATTGCTACTTCATGTTCAAACTTGGGCTTTTTTGGATACTAGAATAAATAAATTAATTATCAGACAAATTAGGAAAATTATGATTTCTGGATTTATGCTACAAATGTCATTTTAGCTCTCTAATAATTATCATAGGGGTACTGGATGAGTATTTCATGTACTTCCTTTTTACGGGTCATG
The DNA here is from genome assembly GCA_039583875.1 of Platanthera guangdongensis. NCBI lineage: Eukaryota > Viridiplantae > Streptophyta > Magnoliopsida > Asparagales > Orchidaceae > Platanthera > Platanthera guangdongensis. The sequence goes on along the minus strand of CM077163.1, from coordinate 124,387,380 downwards.
TAGCTTAAGTGGTCTGCATATAGCAAAACTGCAGGAAATCATTTTGGATATGAATTAGAGCACGTGTGATGGGTCTTGATGGTTTGCTGGAAGGATAGGTAGAATGGGTTGTAACTATGGAAGATGAGTAAGTAGGGTGTGATTTTTGTCTAGGGTTTAGAGGCGTTCGGGTCCGACGAAAGATCGTCCTACCCAAGGAGAGTTGGAGTCAAATCACCCTAGGATTAGCATATCGGAACATGAGAAAATAATGGGTAAGGGAATCAACCAATAACAAAATAAGTACCTTGCGAAAGGGAAAGCTGGGCGTAATCTCAACACAGTTCCTAGTGCCCCTTGAGAGCCCTTCACAGGGAATACTGGGGGCAGTACTGGGTTAACGTAAACTGTTTTTAACAAGCTGAAAAGAGTAACTTAGTAATTAGGGTTGCAAATTTCACAAACACTGATGGCACCGGATGTTAGCTGGGAGCTTCGGCTCGGATGGTTAAAAGGCGGACTTTGGGTCCGGGGAGCTTCGGCTCGATTGTTTGAGACGGATGTGTTGGTCCGGGGAGCTTCGGCTCGGTTCTTGATTACGCTAATTTGCATGTGCATAACAGGAAAGGAAATTAAGGTGGTGGGTCTTCGGTATTGGAGGGTCGATGCACCGATGCCAATACGTTGACTCGGCAAGTGTGGTTAGCACTTCGCCAACAAAAGTCCGGTGCGCCAGCCGGCAAGAGTACGCAGGAGTCCGCTTCGTGCACCAAGAGTTGAGGCGTACGATAGGTCTGACCGGTAGTGCTTTACTGGTTTAGAGGTGGCGAGGCCCAACCCACCGCTTCCGTCTGCCACTACGGAGGTATCCTGGGAGGTTACGGCTCTAGAAAGGGGGAACTAAAGGTCTGTGTGCACAGAGTCGGGTGTGTGTGTTGCACTTGCATGTCCATCATACCCACTTCATGTCATAGCATAATCGTTTCCTTTAACCTTGACACCTAAAGTATAAGTGGAATGATACGCTTATACTTTAGGACCTGCAAAACGACCCCTTGTTCTATAAGCTTGTGTGGGCAAGTTTATAAATTAAGGTTAAATTTGGATATATATATATATATATATATATATTTACTGCTGTTTGATAACCGACACCCCATCGTATAAATTGGTATGAGACTTTTTATACGATGGGAGCCTTGCAGAAGACCCCTTGGCTTATGTGTTTTCACATAAGTGAAGGTTACTTTTTATATTTCAGCTTATTGTCTTTACATGCTATAGAATTTGCTAGTATAGGACCGCTGCCATCTGCTTTTGATATTCTCCACCTTCAAGTCCTCCCCTTTCTTCCTCTCCGCTCGGTGCCTAGGAGCCGTGGGGGAAGGGGCGGGGGATGATAGCACTTAGTCTTTTAGACTAACAGTTTTCGAACCGCATCATTTAGGGGATCGTGGAGACCAGCATGGAGGAGCAGCCCCGGAGACCGGTGCGCTTGGAGGTGGGACAGTCTAGCTCCGGAGTTCATACAGCCGGGACTGTGAGTCTCGACCTTGAGTAGTTTTTCTGCTTCTGCATGAGTGATTTTGTAGTGAGGATATGTTGTACCGGGCATAAGCCCGTATTTTGCTACTCTGATGTATTATTCTGTGGACACTCCCTTCGTGGAGTTATATTTATTGTGACATGTGATTCTCTGTGGACTGCAATTTGCATTTACATTATTGTGCTACTTTTCTGCGATCAAATTGGCCGGCAGGATCGGCGCTTTGTGGTGATGACCCTTCAGGCCGTGAAGGAGTCACCGCAAAACGGCAGTTCTGGGCCTAAGACCCCGGTGTCCATAAGAAAAAAAAGGGGGGGGGAGTCTTACAAGTGGTATCAGAGCAGACCTCGATCGAAAAGTAGCAGTCCACAACCCTGGGTCACCCCCGCACGAGTTTAGTTTGCGGACAAACTAAGCAGCGTAAGCGTGGTGTGCCCATATGGGGGATCACATGTAAATTGTCCACTTTTATTAGGCATTGAGTCGATTACCTGCTAATGTAGTTCGTTTTGCAGCCCCCAGCTCAGCCCACTCCACAAGGTGGAGCTCAGCAGACCCTAGACATTGCACCACCTCCCATGGTCCCCACACCTTTCCTTCAGTCGGACATGGGGCAAACCCTTACAGCTATCCTTGAGGCCTTCCGGGCTCAGCAGGCTCCGTCCCAGCAGCCAAACAACGGGGACAACTGGATGAGCACCTTCCGAGGACTCTCTCCCCCATCATACTTGGGGACAGAGTCGGCAGTGCGGACAGAGGAGTGGCTGGATGTCATGTACGAGATGTTGACTAGGATACTATGCCCTTGGGAGGAGAGGGTGGCCCTGGTGGTGTCTTGCTTGGAGTCCCATGCTAAGAGGTGGTGGAAGACGTTGTTGGACACGACATTTGCTGATAGGGAGATTGCAGAAATCACTTGGGAAGAATTCAGGGCCACGCTGCTGGAGCACTTTGTTCTGCAGTCGGCCAGGGACGAGTTGGAGGAGCGGTTCTTGCAGCTGAGGCTGGGCACCAGGACGGTGGTGGAGTACCACCGAGAGTTCGATCATTTGGCCCGATATGCGGGCTCTTACCAGCTGGACGAAGCAGGTTACGTCAAGAGATTTTATAAGGGCCTAAAAGAGGAGTTGAGGGAGGCCTTGCTGTTTGTATCTAACGGGCTTATCTCTCGGATTTTGGAGATGGCGAAGAGGATTGAGGCCGATTGGCACACCACACGGGGCCGGAAGCGACAAGCGGAGGATCAGGGCTGGAGGGCCCGAAATGATCAGCGGCGAGGCACCATACCAGACGGGAGAAGGATAGAGGAGCAGCCTCGTTAGGAGGTGAGGCAGGAGCCGAGAGAGTAGGTGGTTTTGGCCCCTCAACCTCTCTGGATACAGGAGATGCCGAGACCCGGGGGTATGGCGTATCCCCCGCCGGAGTGCTTCCATTGTCATCAGGTGGGACACCTCCGGAGAAACTGCCCCATGAGGGGGGCACCACCCCCAGCACCACAGGGTGGCCCACCTGCCCAGCATTTCGGAGGCCGAGGACGCGGCCGAGGACGTGGTTATCAGGGAGGAGACCAAAGACAGGAAAGGGAGCAGGTATATGCCTTGGACCTGGCACAGCCTCGAAACCCAGAGCGGTTCATCACAGATAAGCTAAGATGTTAAGTTGTTTAAATTAAATTTCCGTTCTCAATTTCCCAACAAATAGTACTGCCCTAGGTAGAATAAATAGGAAAGAAAATGTGTTATAAAATACTAAGACCTTTAATCATCTCAGGTATAGTCTTCATCAGCGGCAAGCCCGCCTATACTCTGTTCGACACGGGTGCCTCGCACTCATTTGTGTCGGAGGCCTTTCTGGAAGGGCTGGAAGGACTGGAACGGTTCACAGGCCGATTGAGTAGGGTGCGTCTACCCGACGGATCGGAGATACTCACCTCAGCCCACTGCAGTATGGAGGCGGAGATTGGTGGATAGTCGTTCGAAGTTTTGGCAACGGTCCTGAGGATGCCAGTCTTCGAGCTGATCCTGGGCATGATTTAGATACAGTGGAACCATGCCCAGATTGATTGTCAAGCGAAGAGGATCACCGTGAGGCACGGGGACTCTACCATCATCATCGAAGGTATAAGACCTGCCTCACGGATACCCTTATCTTCAGTACAGGCCGTCAAGGCCTATTTACAGGGGGAGGAGGTCTACGAGGTGCTGTTTGAGATGGCGGAGGCCACGAGTTCTATATCGAATATTCCGGTGGTGCGGGAGTTTGAGGACGTCTTCCCAGAGAAGTTACCCGGATTACCCCCGCGCAGGGAGCAGGACTTCCAGATACAGCTTGTGCCGGGGGGCAAGCCAGCATCCAAGGCACCTTACCAGATGGCCCCAAAGGAGTTGACGGAGTTCCGGAGCCAGGTTCAGGAGTTAGTGGAAGCCGGATTTGTCCGGCCAAGCTCTTCACCTTGGGGAGCCCCGGTATTGTTCGTCAAGAAGAAATACGGGACCCTCAGATTGTGCATCGACTATCGAGCACTAAATCGACTGACGATCCGGAACACCTATCCACTGCCAAGGATAGACGAGCTGTTCGACCAGCTGCAGGGAGCGCAGTTCTTTTCGAAATTAGATTTGAGGTCGGGATACTACCAGTTTCGGATTCGGGAGGAGGACATTCAGAAGACTGCTTTTAGTAGCAGATATGGTTTATACGAGTTTACGGTGATGCCCTTCGGACTCACCAACGCACCATCAGCGTTCATGACCCTCATGAACCAAGTCTTCAAGGAATATCTGGATGTGTTTGTCATTGTGTTCATCGATGACATCCTCATTTACTCGAGGACAGAGGAGGAGCACACCCGCCATCTGACACTGACCCTGCAGAGACTGCGGGAGAATCATCTATATGCGAAGTTTAGTAAATGTCAGTTCTGGCTGAAGGAGGTGGGCTTCTTAGGCCACATCATCAGTGGAGCCGGATTGGCAGTGGATCCGGCAAAGATTCAGGCTATTCGGGATTGGCCGCAGCTGAAGACAGCCACCGACGTATGGAGTTTTCTAGGACTTGCCGGTTACTATCGGAAGTTAGTGGAGGGATTCTCTCGAATCGCCCTCCTGCTCACCTCCTTGACGAAGAAGGAGGTACCGTTCGTGTGGACCCCGCAGTGCCAGACAGCTTTCCAGGAGCTGAAGGATCGGCTAACCTCGGCTCTCATTCTTACTCTCCCCTCGGGGAGGGAAGGATTTCAGGTCTACACTGATGCTTCCTACCAGGGTATGGGAGCTGTACTGATGCAGAAGGGCCATGTGATTGCATATGCATCTCGCCAGTTGAAGAAGCACTAGCAGAACTATCCGGTGCACGACCTTGAGATGGGGGCGGTCGTTTTTGCTTTGAAGGTCTGGCACCATTATCTTTACGGAGTCCACTGCGATATCTATTCCGACCACAAGAACCTGAAATACGTGGACACGCAGAAAGAACTGAACATCAGGCAGAGGCGCTGGGTGGAGTTCCTTGCAGATTATCAGTATGAGATGCACTACCATCCAGGGAAGGCAAACGTGGTGGCGGACGCATTGAGTCGGAGAGCAGCCACTTCCGCAGTCGGCCCTCAGGTTATGTCTATGGAGTTAGAGAGGAGATTGGAGGATATGCACATCACACTGGTGTCATCCGAGTATCCCGAGCTTTACACGGAGTATTTAGCAGAGGTGAGTGCTATAGATGATATCCGGGACCGAGTCAGAGAATGACAGAGGCGAGATGACAAATTGGAGCCGATATTCTGGGCTTTGGAGAACGGTACAGCGGGAGATTACACGATGAGGGACGACGTGGTATGCTTCAGAGGTCAGACTTATATACCGGAAGGAGGCCGGGTCCGGGAGGATATCATGGCGGAAGCCCACCACAGCAGATACTCGGTGCACCCGGGCATAACGAAGATGACTGCGGATTTGAAGAAGACTATGTACTGGCCTGGCATGAAGAAGGATATTACTCGGTTTGTGACCCACTGCGAAGCTTGTCAGCTAGTGAAGGTAGAGTGCAAAAACCCTGCGGGGTTGCTACAACCGCTCCCGGTACCAGAGTGGAAGTTCGAAGACATCGCGATGGATTTTATTCACGGACTCCCCCGATCACGAACGGGGAATGACTCAATTTGGGTCATCGTCGATCGGTTGACCAAGGTAGCCAGGTTCATTCCGATCAGGAAGGACGACGCTGTGGGAGTATTAGTACGGAGATTTATGGAGCAGTTCATTCGGTATCACGGGGTGCCCAAGACGATAGTGTCGGATCGGGATGGCCGGTTCACTTCCAGGGAGTGGAGATCCGTGCAAGCTTACTTAGGCACGCGATTGACCTTCAACACTGCATTTCATCCCCAGACGGACGGGCAGACAGAACGCACCAACCGGACGCTGGAAGCCCTTTTTAGGCTATGCATTTTGGACCGCGGGGAACCGTGGGAGAAACTCTTACCCCTGGTCGAGTTCTCCGATAACAACAGCTACCAGTCCAGCATCAGGATGACGCCTTACGAAGCCTTGTACGGAAGGAGATGCCGGACCCCGCTTTCTTGGGTTCAGGACGAAGATCCGAAGGTGTTGGGATCAGAGTTTGTTGAAGACACCGAGGCCCAGGTGAGGCTGATCAGAGACAGGATGCTAGAGGCGCAGAGCAGACAGGCTAAGTACTATGACGCCCGACATCGGCAGGTGGAGTTTCAGGTGGGAGACCGGGTGTTTCTGAAGATCCGGCCCATGCATGGAGTCTCGCGGGTGCGTGGTCGGAGGAAGAAGCTCAGCCCTAGGTACATGGGCCCTTACAGGATCCTGGAGCGGATCGGACCCCTAGCCTACCGGCTGGAGTTACCACCAGAGCTGGAAGCGCTGCACGACGTCTTCCATATTTCTTCGCTGAGGAGGGCTCTGCTATGCCCGGAGCAGCAGATTTTGACCACCGAAGGGTCGGTAGCTTCAGACCGGTCGGTTCGTTTGGAGCCGGTGAAGATCGACGACCGAGGAGTACGGGTCTTGCGACGCAAGAAGGTCCCACTAGTCAAGGTCCTGTGGAGGAACCACGGCTAGGAGGAGCATACCTGGGAGCCGCAGGACCTGATGTGACAAAGATACCCGAGCTGTTCAGTCAGGTATACCTCTAAAACCCCTTAAGATGTTTGACTTATTTTCCTGCTTTAAACTACTAAGGGCTGCACTAGGCGGATAGAGGCTTATCTTTTGTTTATTGGGGGCTTATCCTTGTTTATTGGGATCTTGGTTTGCCAATTGGGCGAAATGGTCATAGATCTAGGTTTCCCTTAAAACCTAATTTAGCAAACAAGGCGTCATGATGAGATGTTACAAGGTTCTTTTCTTCGGTAGTAAGTCCCGTAGGCTCAACCTTGATTTCGGGGACGAAATCTTTGTTTTGTTTATTGGGATTTGTAACATCCCATTTCCAACTAGACCCCTAAGAGTGGTTTTGGCCAAGACTAGGTCATGACAAAACCCTAGGAAGCCAGAAATGGGCCAAGAGATAGGGGACAAAATGTGGAAGATCATCATGGGCTGCTAATAGTAGAACTCTGAGCAATGGTTTAGGAAGACCATGGGCTACACCTTGACCTCAAGACCCTACCACAACACCCCCCTAATACCTTGGGAGGCCCATTAGAGCCATAAGGACCCATTAGGGTCAACCAAAGAGGCTCAGTTGACCAAGGTCAACCCTAGCCCTAAATGGGTCAAACTAGCCTGCTTAGGGTCAATTGACCTGCTCCTATCCTAGAGGACCCCACCTATGCCCTCATAACCCTAAAGTGAGGTCAATGGGTCACTAAGGACACATTGGGGTCAGCCCTAGAGGCCAGGTTGACCCAAGTCAACTCAAGCCCCTAATCTGGTCAAAGTACACTTACTAAGGGTATGTGACCTCCAAAGTGCAGGGTATCCCTACATAACCCTACCTAGACCCTAGGGGAAGCCAATGGGTCACCAAGGACTCATAGGGTCAAACCAATTGGTCATGTTGACCCAAGTCAACTCTAGCCCTAAAATGGTCAAAGTGCCCTTGCCAAGGGACATGTGACCACCAAGATGGCCAACCAACCCTATTCAAGTAACCCTATACCCTAAGGGAGTCCAATGGGCCACTAAAAACCCAATGGGGTCAACCCAGATGGTCAAATTAGCCCAGGTCAACCCTCATTTAGGTCAAGTCAAACCTAGCACAAAAGGGCTAACCCAAGCCCAAACCACTTCTCCCTTAGGCTAACCTCATTTCCATGACCATCATAACCAAGTGGGCTGCATTTAGCTTGTGGGGTTGACCAGTCAACCAGAGGTGACTAGGAGGGAGAAATGAGCTCCCCTCCATGATAATGGAGGAGAGAGAAGATGAGGAAGAGGAAGGGGAGAGTGGAAGGCTGGCCAAGGGAGGCTAACAGCCACCATTTATGGCTGCAATCAACTCCTCTAGGGAAGAGGAGTTGATTCCAGCCGTTTCCCGACCACCAAGGGGTGGATTCAGCCCCACTCCACTCTACCCGAGCCACACCATTAATGGTGTTGATGGTCCATTGAAGAACCAGCCACCCCCCTTCCCCAATTGCCATTTAAACACCATCAGTGGGCCAAGGGGAATATTTTCGAGCGTTTACCTGGAGGAGACGAGCCACCCCACTGTACTGTTGTAGAAGCCGAGCGCCGCCGCCGTCGTCAATGGCATCCCGCCGCTCTTCCCGCATTCAAGCCGCCAGGAAGGTCCTCCTCCACCCCTTCTCTCATGGATAGTTCTTAGCAATCACTAGGTTCAAGGTTCGGGCTCAATTGAGCCCGAATCCATTTCGAAATTTCATGGTTTTTCCATGGAAATCCTCCTCTCGGGATCGCCGGAAAACGGCCCTCCGGCGGCCAAGCCGCCGCCTAGCGACGACCACCACATCAACGGAGGTGGTGGTTGCGGTGGCCGGCCGGGGAGGCGGCCGGATCGCCGGCGGTGGCGTTTGGAAGTTGCTCCAGGCGGGATCAATCGGGATCGTTGGCTGAATGGAGAAGATGACTGGATGCCATTAATCCCTGCGCCAAGATTCGTGCTGTATCAGGGAATAAACTATAGGAAATTATTTCTGGATTTTTTCATTTCTGTCACACATTATACATTAAAAGGTTTTAATTTTTAAAACTACTTAGGTCTTCTGGTGGAAAAACTTTCAACACAAACGTTGTAGCCCTCTGAGTCTATTTTATTTTAAAATTTGTTTGAACCAATTTGGGTGCATGGTCTGACCAGGGCACCCATTTTGGTGTGACATACCCTTAGGGCTAGGCAGTCATTAAATTGATTTCCGACACTTCATCCCTAGCCCAAATCAGTTGAAATTGTGGCAGGGAGCCTAACCTAGCTATACCTAGGGCCTGCCCAAAGCTCAGAATTTTTGGACACAAATTTCCGAAAGTTTTTGACTTTATTCAATAAAGCTAGGGTAATTAAATTAAGTAGTCAAATTACCTCCAAACCCTCCCAAATTTTGGTGAGTGGTCCCTGGGCTCATGTTAGGTATCTGTATAAAGTTTCACCTAATTTGGATGTATATTGAATAGGTTTTGACCCAACCCTAACTATACCTTAAAAAGGGTATTCTGGTCAAAAAGTGCATTTCTGATTTTGAGTGACCAAATCAGCTCAACAGAGGCTTAAATTTGGGCCACTGACTTGTTATGGCACTTAGCACCTCCCCATGGAATGTGAGGTAGTGTGAAATAGATTTGCCCTAAGTTTCTAGGCCAAACCCTAAGGAGGGACCTTTTTGCCTTGTGAAGGGCATGAGTCCTAAACACCTTGGATGAACATCAAATTTTGCAAGAAGGTTCCTAGGATATATAAAACCCTCTGTTAAAAATATTAACTAATTTTGAAAAGGGTAGGGTCCCCAAAACCCTAACCCTAGCTTAGGACCTAAAACTTGTAGTGTAGGTTTAGGTTAGCTAAACATCTTGAAACTTAACCAAATTTGGGTAGTGAGGGAATAAGGATATTTTGAGCCTCTGATAATTTACTTGGGGAGTTTTGATCAACATTTGTAGCACTTCATTTGTAACCAATAGGATTGCCCTAATTAATAATTTGGCTATTGTGGTCTCACTGCCCATTGAAAGGGGCATGAAATATTGGCAGAGGTAGTTTTAGACTATACTAACCATGTATGAATTTTGATAGAATTTTTGGATAACTAGTTAGGTCATCTACTTCACAAGTGCTTTATTTTGGTTACATACTAAATAATCCTTGCAAGAGCCCAATACGTATTGAAAAATTATGAAACTTGATACATAGTGTTTCTAGCTCAATATTATCATGTGGCAATTTTGGTGGAAAGTTTGGATGGTTAATTAGTATACTTTGTTCATTAACCCCTAAACTTGAAATTTCATGAGAAAATCAAGTATAGCCTTATTTTTAAATGATAAATTATGAAACTTTTTCTAGGGTATTTGTAGGCCATCATATTCTTCCTGAATTTTCTCTGAATTTTTGGAGGTAATATTGCTGTAAAATCTTTTAAAATAACTTTTTATGAGATATCTTTGAAATTAAATTTAAGGGCCCGAACCTTGCTGAAAAATTTGAAGACTTAGGCTTTAGAGTTGATTGTGCATTTTGTAATTACCATAAATTTATTGGAAGATTATCTTTTCTAAAATTGCTACTTCATGTTCTTGGGCTTTTTTGGATACTAGAATAAATAACTTAATTATCAGACAAATTAGGAAAATTATGAATTTCTGGATTTATGTTACAAATGTCATTTTAGTCCTCTAATAATTATCATAGGGGTACTGGATGAGTATTTCATGTACTTCCTTTTTACGGGTCATGTAGCTTAAGTGGTCTGCATATAGCAAAACTGCAGGAAATCATTTTGGATATGAATTAGAGCACGTGTGATGGTTCTTGATGGTTTGCTGGAAGGATAGGTAGAATGGGTTGTAACTATGGAAGATGAGTGAGTAGGGTGTGATTTTTGTCTATGGTTTAGAGGCGTTCGGGTCCGACGAAAGATCGTCCTACCCAAGGAGAGTTGGAGTCAAATCACCCTAGGATTAGCATATCGGAACATGAGAAAATAATGGGTAAGGGAATCAACAAATAACAAAATAAGTACCTTGCGAAAGGGAACGCTGAGCGTAATCCCAACACAGTTCCTAGTGCCCCTTGAGAGCCCTTCACAGGGAATACCAGGGGCAGTCCTGGGTTAACGTAAACTGTTTTTAACAAGCTGAAAAGAGTAACTTAGTAATTAGGGTTGCACATTTCACAAACACGGATGGCACCGGATGTTAGCTGGGAGCTTCGGCTCGGATGGTTAAAAGGCGGACTTTGGGTCCGGGGAGCTTCGGCTCGATTGTTTGAGACAGACGTGTTGGTCCGGGGAGCTTCGGCTCGGTTCTTGATTACGCTAATTTGCATGTGCATAACAGGAAAGGAAATTAAGTTGGTGGGTCTTCGGTATTGGAGGGTCGATGCACCGACGCCAATACGTTGACTCGGCAAGTGTGGTTAGCACTTCGCCAACAGAAGTCCGGTGCGCCAGCCGACAAGAGTTTGCAGGAGTCCGCTTCGTGCACCAAGCATTGAGGCGTACGATAGGTCTGACCGGTAGTGCTTTACTGGTTTAGAGGTGGGCGAGGCCCAACCCACCGCTTCCGTCTGCCACTACGGAGGTATCCTGGGAGGTTACGGCTCCAGAAAGGGGGAACTAAAGGTCTGTGTGCACAGAGTCGGGTATGTGTGTTGCACTTGCATGTCCATCATACCCACTTGCATGTCATAGCATAATCGTTTCCTTTAACCTTGACACCTAAAGTATAAGTGGAATGGGACGCTTATACTTTAGGACCTGCAAAACGACCCCTTGTTCTATAAGCTTGTGGGGGCAAGTTTATAAATTAAGGTTAAATTTGGATATATATATATATATATTTACTGCTGTTTGATAACCGACACCCCATCGTATAAATTGGTATGAGACTTTTTATACGATGGGAGTCTTGCAGAAGACCCCTTGGCTTATGTGTTTTCACATAAGTGAAGGTTACTTTTCATATTTCAGCTTATTGTCTTTACATGCTATAGAATTTGCTAGTATAGGACCGCTGTCATCTACTTTTGATATTCTCCACCTTCAAGTCCTCCCCTTTCTTCCTCTCCGCTCGGTGCCTAGGAGCCGTGGGGGAAGGGGCGGGGGATGATAGGACTTAGTCTTTTAGACTAACGGTTTTCGAACCGCATCATTTAGGGGATCATGGAGACCATCATGGAGGAGCAGCCCCGGAGATCGGTGCGCTTGGAGGTGGGGCAGTCTAGCTCCGGAGTTCATACAGCCGGGACTGTGAGTCTCGACCTTGAGTAGTTTTTCTGCTTCCGCATGAGTGATTTTGTAGTGAGGATATGTTGTACCGGGCATAAGCCCGTATTTTGCTACTCTGATGTATTATTCTGTGGACACTCCCTTCGTGGAGTTATATTTATTATGACATGTGATTCTCTGTGGACTGCAATTTGCATTTACATTATTGTGCTACTTTTCTGCGATCAAATTGGCCGGCAGGATCGGCACTTTGTGGTGATGACCCTTCAGGGCGTGAAGGAGTCACCGCAAAATGGGGGTTCTGGGCCTAAGACCCCGGTGTCGATAAGAAAAAAAGGGGGGGTCTACACTAATAAAGAAATGAGTTTAACTCGCAACATGCAAAAAGCTAAGCACGCGCTCATGTGGGTGCAGTGGTGTGTGATGCAATGAAGTAAGCAAAATAAAACAATAAAGACTTCTAGTATGCACAAGAAATGTGTGTGTGCAAAAGGTAACAAATCTCTCCCCCAAACTTAAACTAAGCAACAAATCATAAGATAGAGAAATTAAAATCATAAAGAGCTAAGGGAAGAGTTTACCCCATGCTCAGCTAGTGAGCATACCAGAAGACGCATGGAAACCGAAGCAGGCCCGCCATACGAAGAATCAGAATCCCGCAAATGCGATTTGCCAAGAATACCTGCAGGGGTGAGCTCCGCAAAAACAAAAAAAAATATACAAAAATAAATGCTAAAACTAAAATAGACAAGAAAAATAAAATGCAGAAAATGAAAGATAAGTACTGGGGTTACTGTCATCACAGCACGACTTATTAAATTCTAAACAGTTCTAGCTAATGGGCCTATGAAATAAAAAATGCACAGGTAACTGTTCCAATATCCATTTCGGTAACGGGTACCGATACGGTGATAGAGCAGTTACCCCTCTACCTAAATAGTAATATCTGCCCAACACAGGTAGAGGAAATAGGAAGTAGGATGAGGAGGAGGCCTGGTCCTCACCCATCTCACCACAAAACAAATCCTTGCCTAACAAGGTATTGTCAACCACATGTGTGCAGGGTGCGATGGCAACGGCATGAGCACAAAGCTCATCGTCATCCCAACGTACCTGTGGAGACTCATCCTGCACAGGCTCAGATAAGGAAGGGGGATCAAGTAATAAAAGAGAAGAATAACTAAAAGAATCAGAAAATGGGAGAGTGATCCCGGTATCACTCTCAGCAGGATCCAAGTAGAGAACATCGTCGGTATCATACGAGTCGTACCGAGGGGAATCCGAGAACTCAAGGTCCACGGTGGTAGGAGGAACGACCTCATCCAATAAGGAGGTGCAAACCTCTGCATCAGAAAGAGGGTATTCCTCATCCCACCGGGGTGCGTAAAAGTGTTCCGAAGATCCACTTTCTCCATCAGAGATAGAGGAATCATCATCCCACTTCGGCGCAACCTAGGGCACCGAATCATCAACAAATACAACATCATCAACCGACTCACAAGAAAGAGAAATAGCACAATCCGGCAAAAATTGCGGAGGGGCAAGGCTGCTCTAAAAATCAAGCACTAAATGAGCAGGCCCCATCGCAATATCATTCGCTGACGCCACCCCTTCGACGACCGGAACAATCTCATCGTCCCATACAGGATCGTCCATGAGTTCCTGCTCCTCTTTTTGTTGGCTAACACCAGAGTGATCATCATCACTCGAGGAAAGCTCGTAAAAAGGGATCGAGGGACCCATGAAAGAGCTGTATGCGGCCAGAGATTCTTCAGTAATCTCAACGGGTAAAGAATGAGCAAAGTGCGTTATATCAGTGTATGGGCCAGGCAACACACTGGTAGGCTTGTCCACAATAGTCTTTCGCGAACGGGAGGTTGTTGTGCACACGCCCTCAGAGGGAGAAGGGTTGCACAAATGAGGGCAATCCTTCAACATGTGGCCCACACCTTGATATAACAAACACCGAATGCAATGCTCGACATTCATAACAGCAATGACATCGATGGATCGGTGCAAAGTGTCAAGGATACGACACTCAGCATCAGAATCCATCACAAACAAAAATAATTGCTGAAAAAGTGCTACACAGCTAAAATAAAAAATAGCACGGATCTGCTATCTAAATCAAAAATCAGAAAAGGGTAAAAAGAAATAAGCAAAATAAAAACTCTAATAACAAAAGCAAATAGAAAAAAAATGATATGCACAAATGGAAAAGGGCTTCAATCTATTATCTCCCTCTCCACAAACTCACACGACTGTGTTCCCCGGCAACAGCGTCAAAAACTTCATGCTAAAGATCACGGCAGTGAACCGGTCGCACAAGTAATATAAAATGGTGGTTTTCCCAAGTATCGATCTCACAAGGAACACAGTAAGGTGGAGTTAATTTCGAGGAGGACTTGAGATTGAAGTCCTTAGGTCGGAGGTAACGATGGGGGCTTTGATATTGCGGAAACAGAAAATAAAATACTAACAACTACTCCTATGCAACGCCGCTATGCGATGCTTCGCCAGGCGGGATGGAAGACTAGTCGGGCTGCTATGCACCGAATCGCTAGGCGGATGGAAGAGTAGGCTCGCGGATGAGGTGGTGAGAATGGCGGAATGAGGGTCGTAAGCACCTCTTCGCAACGCACGCCACTAGCAATTGCTAGTGCGGCAAGGGTGGATGGTGGTGGATGGATATATGGCGCACCTCAAGAAAATAATGAAAACATACAAAATCACATATACATGATTGTATAAAATCGTTTTACAAATAAGCCTACATCATCTATAAATAAGGTTTACAACAACACATAAACAACAATAAAGGAAGAACAAGTCAAGAGATCGACCGAATCTGAAGTCTTGCTGAGGATTCACGGTTGGAATCGTCGGGTTATCATTCCGCGTCCAAGCTCGGTCCTCAACTGCGTCCGGGATAGAGAAGGGCTGTCACCACCTTCCAATGGCCCGTCTTCTTTGTCTCACGACAGCGGACGAATGTTGAAAGCTTCCCTTTGCTTGATGGCTATGGCGTTGAAACTTAAAATGAATCCAAGAGATGATGAAGGAGGCCGAGAGGAAGCTCCGGCTCGGATTTGGCGGTGAAAGCTTGCCCAGAGCACCTCCCTAGGGTGGAAGATGAAGGGGAACGATGGAGAAGGTGGAAAACGGCGGAGGAAAACGAGTGATCACCGGTTCTCTGATTAGGGCGAGACCTGCACTATTTATACAAGAGCAGAAATGAACAATGCGCACGATCACAGGCACACGACCAGTGGTCGTGCGCACTATGTCCTGTGCTCTTGCGCAATGGCATGGAATATCAGGAAGAAGAACTGGGATAACGCGCACGAGTAGTGGCGCACGACCAGTGGTCGTGCGCACTAAGTCCAATGATCATGCGATTACCCAGACAAGACTCCAGAAAAGAGGAATCAATGCACACGATCAGTGGCGCACGACCGGTGGTCGTGCGCAGTATGTCCAGTGGTCGTGCGCTTACCCCATGCTGATTCTGGAAAACGTAGAGTAGTGCGCACGATCAGGGGCGCACGACCAGTGGTCGTGCGCATTAGATCCCATGATCGTGCGCAGTATTCCTGTTTCACCACCATCCCGGAACACGCACACGACCCCTGTACCGAAAGGAAAAACCAATCACTAATCTGTGCAGACATTCCAGACAATCACAAAAGGGAGTACAAACTATAAAAATGACAAAATACACAACCATGGGCTAAAATGTGCACTTCCTATGGAAATATAGACAAGATGAAATATATATGATAATGAACTAAAAGTGAAGTGCAAACGCGTGAAAACTAGCCCAGATGAGTCCGAAAATAGGTATATAAAGTGGACTCATCAGCAGCATAGATGGATGGAGTTCCTTGGGGACTATACATTTAAGATCCACTACGTGCCTGGTAAAGATAATGCGGTTGCGGACGCGTTGAGTCACCGAGCCCCAGCTCAAGCCAATTGGCTATCAGTGCTTGATGAGCGGTTGGTGCGGGAGTTGGAGGCGTTGGAGATTGTTTGTGTGGATAAGCAATCAAGTGCTGAAGCAGTACTGAATTGGACTGAAGTCCAATATGACCTGGCTGAACAGATTCAGCAGGCTTTGGATATGGACGTCCATATGAATTAGTTCATGGTAGAGGCTCTAGATGGGTGAAATTCCCAATTCGTTGTGGAGGACGGATTACTTTGGAAAGACGGTCGTCTGTGCGTCGTAAGTGTGGGCAATTTGCGGGGGAATTGTTGTACGATGCACACCATACCAAGTACTCAATTCACCCGGGGAGCACGAAGATGTACTGCGATGTAAAGAAACTATTTTGGTGGCCGGGTTTGAAGAAGGATGTGGCGCTCTACGTAGCGAAGTGCCAAACTTGCGCCTCGGTGAAGGCAGAGTGCCAAAAGCCGAGAGGATTTGTTAAGTCCTTGCCTATTCCTGTGTGGAAATTCGACGACATCTCTATGGACTTTGTGCACGGTTGGCCAAGGTCGCAAAAGTGGAATGACGCCATTTGGGTGGTTGTAGATCGGCTAACGAAGGTGTCGCATTTCATTCCGCATAGGAAGCATGATCCGGTGGAGAAGTTGGCAAAACTATATGTGGATAATATAGTACGGCTTCACGGTGTGCCCCACAGCATCGTGAGTGACCGAGATGGGCGGTTCACGTATAATGATTGGAGGTTAGTGCAGCAAATATTGGGAACAAAGTTGAAATTCAGCACAGCCTTCCATCCGCAAACGGATGGGCAGACCGAGAGGGTCAATAGAACTATGGAAGACATTCTTTACATATGTGTCTTGGATTTTGGAAAGCAATGGGAGGACCATCTTTATTTGGTGGAGTTCGCGTACAACAATAGCTACCAAACAAGTATTCAAATGGCGCCCTTCGAGGCCCTATATGGTAGAAAATGTCGCACGCCGTTGTCTTGGCTAGAAACGGGTGAGTAAAAGTTGTATAAGCGATTAGAAGTGGAGGATGCTACTTCGTTGGTGCGTACCATTAGGGAGAGGTTGCTTATCGCTCAGGACCGACAAGCGAAGTACTATAATGCCAAGCACAGGAACGTGGAGTTCACTGTGAGCGACTATGTGTACTTAAAGATCAAGCCGTTCAAGGGTGTCTCGTGGGTGCGACGATTGAAAAAGCTAAGCCCGAGGTACTTTGGGCCGGTTGAGGTTTTGGAGCGGGTTGGTGAAGCAGCCTATCGGTTGAAGCTCTCAGTGGAGCTAAGTGGTTTGCATGATGTATTCCATATTTCGGTGCTTCGGAAGGCGGTGCAAGAGCCTTCGCAAGTGATCGCGGTTGATTGAGTGCCGGTGGATAGTGGGTTGACAACGAAAGTCAAGCCCATGTGGATTGAGGACTTGGAAGTCAAGCGACTACGCAATAAAAAGATCAGGATGGTCAAGATCCGATGGGACAATTGCGGTCGGGAGGAGCTCTCTTAGTAGCGAGAGCAGACTATACTTGACGAGTATCCGGAGTTGTTCCGCTCAAGTACAATTTAATTTTGTACATGTCTTTCCTTGATATAATTTCGTGGACGAAATTCTTTTAAGAGGGGGAGAGTTGTAACGCCCCGAAACTCAAAAGAGCGACGGGGGATGTTTTGGGCCAGATTTGTAATCTGGCAGGAAGCACACGGCCTGGGACACGGGCGTGTCCCAGGGCGTGTCAGGCTGGAGTTGACGACTTGGCTGCGAAGTCGACATTTTACGCTCGACAAAGTGTCGAGATGGGGCACACGGCCAGAGAAACAGGAGTGTCTCAGGGCGTGTCGAGCCCGTGTCGATAATCGGCCCGGGGTGTCGACATTTTCGCTCGACGTTGTGTCGAGACAAGGCACACGGCCTAGGACACGGGTGTGTCCAAGGCCGTATCGGGTGGTCGACGAACTTCACTCGACGAAGTGTCGAGACCGTGAATACGGCCTGGAGCCCAGGCGTGTTCGAGTGGACACGGGTTAGGATACGGGCATGTCCAAGAACCCGTGTGAGTCTCGGGTTGTTTTCGGGCTAAATCGATGGGGGCACACGGCAGATCACACGGCCATGTCAGTTGGAACACGGGCGTGTCAGGTCGAACACGGGCGTGTCGGATACCGTGTGTTGTTCCAGGCGCGTCGATTTTGACGGTGAATGGGGGACACGGCCCTGGACACGGGTTTGTGCCAGGCCGTGTTCGGTCCAGATTGTACATTTCATGCCCGAATCAAGGCCGTTCGTTTCTCTAATTTGGGATCCAACGGCTGGGGGTTGTTCCTGATGAGATATACCCAGGATTGGACTTTGAAACCCTCACTTTTACTTGAGTGGTTCTCTTTCTAAGTCAAGAGAGAGGTGAGATCAAAGGAGGAAGAAGAAGCTAGATCCGACCATTGGTGGAGCTTCGAAGCTCCAAATCGCGAGCCGACTTCGGATCTACGGAGGCGAAGAGAGTGCGGTGCCCCATGCCGTCGTAAGTAGGGGCTTCGATACAGATGGCTTTCGTGATGTTGAACTCTTGTGGAGCTCGATTATAATAGTGTGGACCACGTGGTGCAAGGTCGTCGTAGTCCTCATCAAATCGATGAGGATAACGGGGCTGGTGGTGGTTCGGAGGGTGAGGATTAATTGGTAGTGGATTAGGAGGGGCTGGTTGAGCCGCTCTAGCAGTCGTAAGTTGAGCGATCATGTCCCTTAACTCATTCATGCGACGCTCTTGATTCACGATGTGCTCATTTAACTCTTGTCGAAGAGCCTCGACGGGAGTCGGGTGTTGACCTCCATGCCGCTCGTCCTCCATATTGGAAGAAGAGGGGGCGTACTCGGTGCCGTGCCTTGTGCGCATGCAGAGATTTTTGTTTTGTTTTCACTAAAATAGTCCTTACACCCTGACTAGCTAAAATTTTATAAGAAATAATTTTTTTTCCGCCCGATCGATGTACTAAACTGAATTTTTTTTAAAATTTAATTCTTCCTAAGGTGAAGAGAGTCTACCAGAAAAACGTTTTTTGATTTTGAAGAAAAATTCAGATTTTAGCCCGTTGTTGGCACACCACAAATAGTGACTTCGCTGAAATTTGTTTTTGAGAAAACGAAGCCTACTCAACGGAGAAGGATTGTGCTGATTTAGGAACCGGCACGAACCTGGCTCTGATATCAAATTGATGTAGGCTACCGGGGCGAAATGTCCGGCACGTTCTAGCGACTAAATCTACTCGCACACGATCTAATTTAGAAACACCACACACAAGTGTAGCCATGTTTTTGATTAACGCTTATCGTCACACAACGACTTGAGGATCACTAACCCCCTTAGGATCAAATAGTGACTAGAGGACACTATCCTTTCCGGCGAAATGAACCCACACGGTTTGGTCGAGTGAAGTCGCACAAAGGAGATCCACCAAAGAAAGGATTCGGAAAGTGGTTGATCTCCCCCGACTAAGAAAAAACCATAGGTCACCACCCTTCTTCGAATGCGAGAAACTTGGAGAATCAAATACGAAAACCAAATGAAAGTACTTCGATGATTAAGATTTCAGATTTCACACCAAAACTTTCGCACAAGAAATATGCGTAGGATGTAGAAGAATCACACAAGATAGAGAAGAGGAATTGCTACCCCAACTCGTAGATAGTTGCACGTGGAGAATCGCTCAACCACGGTTAAGCCGGAGTCACATCGGAAGAAGCTTTGCACGTCCACCTTCAACGGAGTCACACCGTGAAGTTCCCACGCCGGAAGAGGAGGGCCTTCACTTGGCCGAAATCTTCAAGGAGGAGGAAGATGTGGGGGGGGGGGGGGCGGCAATGAAAGAGCAATTCTCAAAAGCTGAAGATAAGTTTTTAGGTTTACTTTTTCTCTACCTAAAACCAAGGGAGTGGATGCCTTATATATGGCCCACTCTAAATAAAAGTTCATACATAAAATATTTAGAATTTAAGAGCTATTGGAGGCTAAATGCAGGCCACCAATTAAACAAAATAAGCATAAAAATTGTTATCCGCAGCCCGGCAGTTTTTATGATAACAACATCACTTGATGGCGTTATCTTGCGAACGAAGATGGTAGCTGGAAGAGGTGCGGTGCCGCGCTCCCACGTCTTTATTTCGCCGTAGATCTTTGCTTTGTAGTGGTGGCGTGTCATCCGTTAGCGCTTCAACATCAACGGCCGCGGGTTGGAGAGGGTCGGGTCCGTCAAGTACCTTAAGTGAACTCGCGAACACCTTCTAATCTCTATAAAGAGAAAGTAAAATGCAGGTAAATATTAAAAATAACACGGGTACCTGAAGTGAACTAACAAACACCTTCTAATCTCTGCAAAAAATAAGTCAAAAGTAAGTAAATTTTAAATATAACGTGAGTACCTGGATTGAACTTGCAAACACATATAATCTCTACAAAAGAGAAGTCAAAAGCATGTAAATTTAAAATATAACTCGTGTACCTGAGATTGCTCTCCCACTCACATCTCTGATGAAGAAGGACACCCCATTTATTTGGACGCCGCCATGTTAGGCTGCTTCCAGGAGCTGAAGGGTCGGCTCACCTCGGCTCCTATTCTTGCCCTTACATCTGAAAGGGAGGGATTTCAGGTATACAATGACGCATCATACCAGGAGATGGGTGTCGTTCTGATGTAGAATGGGCACATGATTGCTTATGCTTCCAGACAACTAAAGAAGCATGAGCAGAACTATCTGGTTCACTACTTGGAGATGGGAGTGGTGATTTTCGCTCTAAAGATCTGGAGACACTAACTCTATGGGGTTCATTATGATATCTTCTCAGATCACAAGAACCTGAAGTATGTGGACACTCAGAAGGAGTTGAATATCCGATAAAGGCACTGGGTAGAGTTCATATCAGACTAGCAGTATACCATGCATTACCATCCCGGCAAGGT
Organism: Platanthera guangdongensis; assembly: GCA_039583875.1. NCBI lineage: Eukaryota > Viridiplantae > Streptophyta > Magnoliopsida > Asparagales > Orchidaceae > Platanthera > Platanthera guangdongensis. The sequence continues at coordinate 124,366,574 of CM077163.1, read as the reverse complement.
GAACGTGGTGGCGGACACTCTGAGCTGGAGAGCCACCATGTCAGGAGCAGGGCCCAGTTGATGGCTATGGAGCTAGTGCTTATGTTGGAGGAGATGCAGATATCCCTGGTATCTGAGGACGATCCAAAGTTGTATAGGGAGTACCTCGTGTCGATGAGTACCACAGACGACATCCGGGATCATATCAGGGATGGGCAGAGGCTGGATGCGATGATGGAGCCCATTTTTAGAGCCTTGGAGGAAGGCATGGCTGGGTAATATTCACAGAGAGATGGGCTACTTTGTTTTAAGGGTAGAGTTTATATACCGACAGAAACCGCATTTAGGAGGACATCATGGCATAGGCTCACTGAAGTAGATACTCCGTTCACCCGGGTATCACAAAGATGGCAGCAGATCTGAAGAAGTCCATGTTTTGACTGGTAATGAAGGACATCACATTTTTTGTGATGCATTGTGAGGATTGCCAACTAGTGAAGGCGGAGTTTTGGAGTCCGACCGGGTTACTGAAGCCACTTCCAGTGCCGGAGTGGAAGTGTGAGGAGATAGCAATGGACTTCATACACAAGCTACCTCGGTTGCATTCAGGGAACGATTCGATTTGGGTCATCGTCAATATGTTGACAAAGGTGTCCAGGTTTATCCGAGTCTGGAAGGACACTCTAGTAGTTGATCTGGTGCGGAAGTTTGTGGAGCACTTTGTGCGCTATCATGGAGTGCCCAGGACGATCGTGTCGGATCGGGACGGGAATTTTACGTCCAAGGAGTGGAGGATGGTTCAGGCTTACCTAGACTCTCGGTTGACGTTTAGCACATCCTTCCACCCTCAGACATATGGACAGACAGAGCGCACCAACTAGACTTTTGATGATCTTCTGTGCTTATGCATTCTGGATCTTGGGGAGCCATGGGAGAGACTGTTGCCACAGTTCGTGGAGGACACAGATGCTCACGTGAGGCTGATTCGGGACATGATGTTGGAGGTTCAGAGTAGGCAGACCAAGTACTATGATGTGCGGCATCAGCAGGTGGAGTTCCAGGTAGGAGACCGAGTTTTCTTGAAGATTCGGCCGATGCATAGAGTTTCTCGGGTTAAAAAGTGGAAGATGCTTAGTCCTTGATACATGGGGCCCTACAGGATACCGTAGTGGATCGCCCCCTTGGCATACAGGCTGGAGCTTGCCCCAAATTTAGCTGGACTGCATGACGTCTTCCACATCTCTTCCCTTCGGATAGCTTTGCTACGTCCTAGGCAACTGATCTCGGTTATGGATGGCCCTGTGGCGTCAGATCGGTCAGTTTGCATGGAGCCAGTCAAGATTGACAATACAACGTTGTAGACCTTGCGGCGCAAGAACATCCCATTTGTCAAAGTCCTGTGGAGGAACCATGGGCAGGAGGAGCACACTTGGGAACCACATGACCAGATTCTACAGAAGTACAAGGGACTCTTCGAGGTAGGTATATTTACAACCTTCTAAGGGATGTTACATATTTTTCCTTTTTATCTAGAACCCTACAGGCCTAACCTGAATTTCAGGGACAAAATTTTTATTTTTATGTATTGGAATTTGTAACATCCCTCAAACAAGTAGACCCCTAAGAGTGGTTTTGTGATGACAAGGGCACGATAACACCCTAGGAAGCCTTAGAGGACCAAGTGAACCTAGAAAATAAGGTGAGACCACCATGGTTTGCAATTAGCACTTTTCAAATGCTATCCCTAGGGTTTTACTTTAGGTTTCTAACTTGACTATAGGATCATTAAGAACCATTTGGGGTCAACCAAGGAGGCTAAGTTGACCCAAGCCAACCCTAGCACTAATTTGGTCAAAGTACTCGTCCTAAGGGTCAAGTGACCCGCAAGATGCCAAACCCACCCCACCAAGGTGTCCCTAGACCTTTGGTGATGCCAAGGGGTCACAAATCACCCCCTAGGTTTAGCTAGGTCACCTCATGTGGCCTAGGTTTGAGCTAACCCACTTTTGAGTTAAGTTAACCAAAATAGGCAAACTCAAGTTCAAACCCAAGTCCATTTGGGCTAGCTCCATTTTTAATCATCTAGATGGGTTTAGGGGGTGTCACTTGACTGAATTATTTCATCATTTTCGTCCAAGGTTACTAGGAGAGAGAAAAGCTCCAGTTGCCCTTTAATGGAGGAGAGAGAAACTGGGAGGAAGAATATTCATGGCCAATGGAGACCAAGGGCCCCTCTCTTCATCTCCAAAGCTTTGATCATATTCCCCATTTAGTGTAGAGAAGGCCAGGGGTCATTTTGGTGGCTGTTCAATGTCCGGAACACTGTAACCACCCATGGCCGAAACCTCTTCATTAGCCATTAATGGTGTCATGTAGAAAGACCCCTCCCCTCCTCATTCTGACTCTTTAAAAAGACTCCCCAGACGCAGAGGAGTCGTTTACACTATTCCCTCGACAAAATCACATTCTTGCACAGTTCTTTTGCAGAACTCCGGTGACTCCTCCACCTCAAATGACTACCCGACAGTCAGCACGGCAGCGCTCAACCCAGAAGATCGATTTCTCCCCCTCTCCCTCTATGCTAGGATCCTAGATCAAACAGGAGAGATATCTTGCTCAATTGAGCCCGATCAAGTGAGCACGTTCCCAATTTTTTCAGGTTTTTTCTCACCCCCTGGGTTCGCCGAAAATAGCCTCCCCGGCGGCAGTGCCATCGGCTGGCGATATCCACCACCTCAACGAAGGTGGTGGAGGCGGTGGACGGCCAAGGAGATGGTCGGGTGGCCGGCGGTAGCGCTTGGAAAGGGCTCCACGACGGGACAATCTCAGTCGTAGGCTGGAGGTTGAAGACGACCAGCTGCCGCACGATTTGCGCCAAGATTCGTGCCGCCTCCGATTTAAACTTAGGATTATATAATTCCTTTTATTTGATTTTTTGTCTCATTAATTACAGTTAATGTTTCTATTTATTAAAAATACTTATATGCCTCTATAGAAAACATGGTCAACACTAAAGTTGTAGCCCTCGAGGTCTATTTTAATTTAAAAATTGTTTTAACCAATTTAGCTTAGTGGTCGTACCTCAGCATCTAAAATGTTGCATTGTATACTTAGGGCTACTCAGAGATTAAAATAGGTGCCCCCACTTAACCACATGTCCAAATTACATGAAATTTGGGCATGGAGTCAATATAATCTATACCTAGGACATATCCAAAAATGTGAATTTTTGGAGAAACATTTTCTATAATTTTGATAAAACTTTAATAATCTTTGTAAAGTTTAATTAAGGGACCTTATGACCTCACCAACCTGCAAAACTTTGGTCGATGGTCTTAGGGGTCATCTTGAGTTTTGGTTAAAATCTCAACTCATTTGAGTTTGATTTGATTGGGTTTTGATTTGACTAAAGTTTGGGCCCATAAGTGTGAGTTTAGGGTTTAGGATTCTTGGGGCATGGAGGGGTCAATCCTCACCCAAAGGGGTTGGAGCTCTGGCAAGTGTCCCAAGGTCAGTAGGGTCACCATCTCTTAGAGTTTGGGATGGGTTAGGGAGGTTGAGCCATAGTGCCCTAGTTCAAGCCTTGGACTGAGCTTGTTACGGTTTGTGAAGAACTTACGGTGTTTAGTCCTTGTTTAGACTTGGGGTTTACCCCATGGGTTTCAAGGGTGGAGTAATGCCCTAATGTTGTTGTAGGTGGTAGTTGGACTCTTGAAACACAATTAAATAACTTTGTGCCTAATTAGGCCCTCACACATTAAGGAATAATTTAGGGGTCCTATGACCTTGGATTTCCATGGAATGATGGTAGGAGACATGTTTATAGTCATATTAATCTCTGGAATATTTTTCATTATTTTGTTATGAGTTTACAAGTAGGTTCCTTCGTAAAGCGCACTATCATGGGTTTTCTTGAAGAATTTATATATATAACTTTCTAACCTTGAAATTGCATGAGATTTAGCCAGTTATGATGTAAGACCATAACAAAGCTCTAGAAATTTTGGTATGAATTTTTAGATCAATATTTGGGGTACTTCATTCACAACCCATCAAGTTGTTCTATCTATTTAGGAATTTCTTATGAATTAACCTCTAATTGGAAACTCATGAAATTTAGTCAGAGGACCTTTTATGTCATTATAGAGCTCTGCAATTTTTTGTGGAATTTTTGGAAGTCTGTTTACAGGGGTTGCTTCACAAGGTGCTTATTTCTATGTAAAACTACTTGATTTTATTTTGCTACCTAATAAGCTTTGTAAATTATGATATTTGGTCAGAGGTCTTTCCTGATCACCCTTAAGATTCAAATATGTTTCCATAATTTTCTGATGAGCTATTTTAATACATCCTTCTTTATCCATAATTATTAGATTTATTGTGGATTAATTGATTAGAGGCCAAAACTTTATGAAAAATTATGAAACTCGGTATTCTCTGATTTATTGGCATCATATGGAGTTCATAATTTTTGGGTGGTCATAACTTTTCTAAATCTAGTATTTCATGTTCAATATCACCTATGGCCTTAATTTGGGTAAAATTAAATAAATGCCAATTTAATTAGGAAAATTACATGTTTCTGGACTTAGTCTAATCTTGTCACTGTAGACCCTCAATAGTTATCTTAGGGCATTCAGATGAATATTTATGGGAGTCACCATTCTTGCAAGTCATTTAGCTCACTAGGTCTGCACATAGTAAAACAACAATATAAGGGAATCTTTAGAACTTAGGTATGGGGTAAAGGGGTATGTGGTGTACCTAACTTGTAGTGTATGACTGAGGTCATCAATGCAGGTCAGGTTGTGAGAGATTAGTTGGGTAGGTTAAGGTCGTAACTGGGAGAGACGAACGATCGTCCTTCCCTAATGAGAGAGCCCAAATACACTTAGGAATAGTTCAAGAGTCAAATGCACTAGGGTTAGATTAAGTAAACTTAAAATGGGGTTTATTATGGGTAGATACCAATAATAATAATTATCTTGCGAAAAGGAACTTTGAGCTTCAGCCCATCGAAGTTTCTAGTGCCCTCGAGAGCCCTCCACAAGGAATTCCTTGGGCAGTCCAAGGTTAACCTAAACAGTAATAGTAAATTGATTATAAGAGTAATTAGTCTATACTAAAACTCCACTTGCACTCACCTCTAGTTACAAGGTTATTAGTTTAGCTTTGTCATTCGAGTAGTATGCTCGTTGGTTTTAGTAGTGGGCAGGATAGCTAAGCGAGCCGATGGCTCGGTAGGTGGTTTGACGGATTGGTCATTCCAGGGAGCCTATGGATCAGAAGTTCCTGTTTGCATGTGCATAATATAAGGTGGTGGGTCTTTGTTACTTGACTGTCATTCACGCCGACGTCGGTATATTGACTCGGCGAGTATGATTCACACTTAGCCAAAGAAAGAATGGTGGTTTTGTTAGCTAGGTACGCAGAGGCTCCGTGGTGTATCCTTCACGTTGAGGCATACAAAGGTCTAGGTTTGGTGGCGTAAATGTCGGCCTAATAGTGGTGTGGCGTGGCCCACTGCCTCTGTTTGCCACATCGTGAGGTACCTGAGATTTTAGCTAACTCCAAAATGGGGGAACTAAAGGACTCTGCGCATGGAGTCGTGTGCATGAGCTGCACTTGTGTGAACATAGCATTTCATCCGCATAACATTTCACTATACTCATACTTACATAAAACCTGACACCCCATTGTATAACCTAGTATGGGATAGCTTATACGATGGGAGCATTGCAAAAGACCTCTTAACTTATAAGTTTGTATGTGCATTCATATAAGTTAAGGATATTCTTCAATATTGTTTTTTCTCTTACTGTTCTTACTTTACTTCCTTACTTTAGTATTATCATATTACTACTAGTTTAGGTCCGCCGCCATCTGCTTTTACACTTCTCCACCTCAATATCTTCCATATCCTACTTCCCACACGGTGCCTAGGAGTCGCGGGGGGAGCCAGGGGTGATAGTTGTCTTAGTCTTATGACTAACGGTCGGTGGACCATATTTTTTATAGGTGCTTCGGATGGGAGACAGGCAGCAGTCGGAGAGGCAGCACCAGCAGGGCACGGTGCACATGGATGTGGGCCAGTCTAGCTCGGGAGCACCCTCTTCTAGTTCTGTGAGTGTTTAGTTATATTAGCTTCCACGAGAGACCTTGTTGTGAGGATTCTGATGTACTGGGCATAAGCCCGTTTACTTTTCTGCTCATATCTTTTTTTGACACTCCTTTGATTTTTGGGACATTCTATGATTCAAGCTAAATATTTATTTATGATATGTTTTGTGGACTTGACATTTACTGTCTTCTTTTATAAGTATCCACATGTTTGGTGATTCCGTTCTGCCAGTAGGTTTGGCGTTTCGTAGTGTCGACCTTCTCGAGCGAAGGTGTCACTGCGAAATGGCAATTCTGGGCGTAAGACCCGGTAGCATAGCAAAAAAAATGGGGTCTTATAGATCTTGCTTTGGTGTTAAATCATTTCACCTTCTTATTCTTCTGTTTAGATTCTTTGTGAGTGTGGAGTTTTAAGCTTGTACTATAAAGGCTAAGGTCTTTGTGACCTGGGTTTGTGTTAGTGCCCAATTGTTAGGTCTGTTTGACTTATGTAGTCCTGCGGGATCTGTGCTATAAGCTCTTAAGGAGCTGAGTTCTAATGGGAGAGCCGAATCTAACACACTGTTAGATAGGCGCAGAGGGACAGTGGATGTACCCAAGATTGGGGAACCATTGTAAAATTGTTGTGTTGTCTGTGATTGTTCTTGAAAGCTAATAACTAACCCAATCACCAGGCACAAAATCTGATAAAAAGAAAGAAAATTTAATCAAAGACAAAAACCTATTACCCCCCCCCCCCCCTCTAGGTGTTTTGTTAGCCTTGAAAACAAGAATTTCAAGTGGTATAAGAGGGAGGTTATGTTGGATCCCAAGTTTGGATTTGGGCTTGGTTCACTATTAGGTTATTGACACTTCAATGTATAGCCTAGGGTCATTTTGTTAGTTTTAAGGTGTAGGTCAGTCTGACTAGGTTAGTCAATCTTTGATCCAACCCTAAGAAGAAATCAAAGTTCCAGACTTAGAAGAATGATAGTTTTTAAGAGTTCAGAGAATCAGTTCGAAGTTCTTCGAACTCAGCTCGACGATCGTCGATCGTAGCTCGACAAACACAGAGTCCCAACTCTAAGTTGAGCTCGACGAACTTAAAGCTCAGGTCGACGATCTTCTCTCTTCTCTCAAGTTCTCAGCTCGACGAACTTCGATCTCTGGTCGACGAACTTGGAGCCAAGCTTTGACAGTTTATTTCTCCAGTTCAACTTTCTCTGATCTTAGCTCGACGAAAACGATTTCTCAGCTCGACGAACTTGGAGTTCAGGTCGACCAAATCTGTTCAGAGCTCGATGATTCCTGTGAGTTCTTTATTTCTCTTCTCTGCAGTTAATTTCTTGCTTGACCACGGCTTATATAATATATTATTTCCTATATTGCTCTGAGTAATTAATTGCATATATTCTTATGAATAAAGGTGTTCATTAGCAACATTAATTACTGGATTTCATAGATTTAATATTTGGCTTAATAACTGGGACAGTTAAGTAATCAATTTATTGTCGTCTAGCCGTTTGTCCAAGTTCCATGATTTCAACAATTAATCATGGAGTAGAATTCAAAATTCAAAGATAGAATCTGTACAAAAAAACATAAAAATGGAGAAGAGAATTCACTAAGGTAAGATACAGATAGAGAAGTGATTCATTCAGTCTGCATACTCACAGTCTTCATCTTCTGCAACTCTTCAGAGATTTCAAGAGACAACAAAATACAATCAGTCTAAAAGCTTCTGGAGATCATCATTGAAGGCCTACACCAAGCAAAGCTTCGAGCAATATTCCTGAACAATAATCATCTCAGGGGGAGCTTTGACATCATCAAGCAATTCACTAAAGTCTTCTCAGTTGCTTTTGAGAAAGAGAAGACAACATCAATTTTCTTATTCCCACTGTATACAGGATTTTAACACCCTTCAAACGTTAACCACCTTGTTTTTAAGTCTCCTTATCAAAAGACTTCGCTTGCTTTTTGGGTACCTGATCAAAAGCGTAAAGGGTTATAAGATCTCCCTGCAAATAGATTTTGTGGTGACAGGGCACCTGAGCAAAAACTTGTTGGTGATAGGGCACCTGATCAAAAACCTATACTGGATTCCTACCAGGGTAGTAGAAGAGTGGTTGTACACAAGTTGAGGGAAACCACTATAAATTTCTTGTGTCGTCTGGATTGCTTTCTGTTTTCTTATTGTTGTGTGTTGTGTGCTTTGTTAGTTAGTTTTTCTATCCTACACACTCTTAAGAAATATTTATCACAATTTTAATTCCGCTATAAAAACTGATTAAGTTTTTAAAATACTCTATTCACCCCCCTCTAAAGTTAAATAGATCTATACCATCAGGTGGTAAAGCTCTTAACTTTCTTCAATTGATATCAAAGTGCTAAGGTTGCTTTGGTTTCACAGAATTACATCTGAACCAAGATCCTTGATAGGTCTTTCTCTCTCTAGCCTCTTGTTACAGCATGGAACAGAATAAGGAATATTCTAGCACCAGACATCTTGTGTGCAATTTTAATAAATTTGTACTCTGGAAGGCTAGAATCAAAATCTATATGAAATCTATTGATGAGTACATTTTCAAATCTATTTTGACAGGTCCCCCTCAACCTGCAACTACAACTTCAATAAGTACTTCAGTAGTTCCACCACCTGAGTGGACGGTTGCAAAAACGAAAGCCAAGATGGTTGATGTCAAAGCAATGAATATTCTGGCACAGACAATGTTAGATGACATCTTTCAGAAGGTGGCTAAGTGCACCTCTGTAAAGGCTATTTGGGACACATTGAACCAAATATTTGCTGGCTAATCAGATGAAAGAAAATACAGGAGATCCCTCCTCATAACACAGTATGAGAATTTCAAGATGGAGGAATCAGAGACTGTTACTGAGATGTACAACAGACTCAGTGTCATCATAAATGAACTGAGAACCCTGGAAAAGGACATCTCATTAACTGAGATAAATGATAAAATCCTAATGTGCTTCCACAGCACTTGGAATTCCCGGATATGTCCAATCAAGGAGGCCAGAAGTTTGAATGAAATTTCTATAGAATCTCACTTTGGCAAGCTCAAGTCTTATGAGTAATTGATTAAGACAAGGGAGGTGCTGAACAGAAGGCTTCCACATCTTCAAGGAAGGTGCACAACATTACTTTCAAAGAAATAGAAGAATCAGAAGCTCTCCCAACTAATGAAGAGCTACAAAGCTTATTTGCTAAAAGATTTTATAAAATGGCCAAGAAAGACTTTGAAGAAGGTCATCCAAGAATGATGACAAGCCTAGATATGACAAGACTCCTACAAAGGAGATTGTTTGTTTTGGATGCTGAAAACCTAGGCACATTCTACCTGAATGCCCAGAGGCACAGAAGAAAGAAAGAAGAAAAGAAAATGAGAACAAGAGACAATCAAGCAAGCATTACAACAAGCACTCCTCCAGTAAACATAAGAGAAAGGAGAAAGGCTTTATTGATAAAACCTGGATTAACGCTGATGAAGAATCCTCATCTTCTAGCTCTAGTGAAGATGAAGAGGAGGCAAAGTCAAGGAATGTTTGCCTTATGGCCGTCAATGCCTCCTACAATAAATCTGATGCAGAGAAATAAGCAGAAGGATCAGAAGAAGAATCAGAATCTGAAGAAGATTAGGTAATTGGTGAATTGAATTCACTATCAACCCGAAAAGGAAAGTATACCTATCGAATTGTAGTACCAAGGTCGTATTTAAAATCAGGGATGTCAAGTACTGCTACACACGCTTCTACTATTATCCTATCGAAAGATTGTTGGGTTTTGAGAATTTTTAAAATTAAACTGAAACGAAATTAAAACGAAGCTATGGATTAAAAGATAGCACTTGATCTATGATTCACCATGAAAATAGATAAGAGAAATAAAAATATAATTTTATAATTGCGAATTAAACTCGACCGTGACGGATCCGAAAATAAAACAAAATCTCGCTAAAGCATTAAGTCTCCTAACTTATAGATGCTTTGATCAAAATCTCTTTACAAATCAAAGAGGCCTAAAGTTTCATTATTGAGGCGATATACACTATTGGATTTGACTCCAATCCGGAGGATTTACATCGTCCTATCTCTAGGATTGCATGCAACTCCTTCCTTCTTTGAGTGATCTTTCAAATCAACGAGTCTCTCGACTACTATGAAATGAGATCAAATGCCTACTACCGTATACCGGAAATACAGAGTCGACTCAAAATAAATCAATGAGGTATCAAGCGAAATTTAACAAAAATAAAATTACAAAGTAAAAAGAATTCCCATCTCAAATCATGGATCCTCATGATCAAATGCTAAAAGAAGATTAGATATGCATATTGGAAAAGGAAACAACAATATAAAGAGAAGAAAATTTCATTTTTATTGATACTAAACAAAAGAGTACACAATGCTAAAACAAAACGATACTATATTACTTAAACGAAACGAGATTGCAACAAGGTAAACTAAGAAATAAAATTTCAACAAAAGCTCTCTTGACTTGTACTCTCCACTTGCTCTCTCCAAAATCTCCCTTCCAAAGCATGAGACCATTGTGCCGTTTATAGATGAGGAGGGAAGATTCTAGATGGGAATAAAATGAAATGGCAAGGTGGGGGGGTGACCAGGCATGTATGGGAGGAGATGTTCATGCATGATATTAAATGAGGGGGAGAGAGAAAAGGCTACATGCATGGATATGCATTTTCATTTTGGAAAATAGAAAAAGAAATAAAATATAAGAGGGGGGGTGGATGAGTTTAAATGAGAATGAGAGAAGGGGAAAGAGGGGCGAATGAGAAATAAATAAGATAGATGGGGGAAGTGGGGAGATGCATGAGAAATGAAGAGAAGAGAAAATAATAGAGGGGAGAGAGGGGATGAATGAGGGGAACGGCCATGCATGAATGGGGGGAAAAATATAAAATGAAAGGGGGGAGAGAGAGGGTCGGCCATGCATGGACCTCAAATGGGCCAAGGTATGGAGAGAGCCATGCAAAGTTGGCTGGACTTGAAGTGGGCTGGATGGGCTGCTCGAGTTTGATAGTTGTAGGGGCTCGGGTTTGCTACATGGTGGGCTGCTCCAATTGGCTCCAACCTACAAAAATAAAATAAAATAGAACATTATGTTATGTTATATAACAAAACAAACATATAAAATAAAACAAACAATTAGATGCAAACAAAACATAATAGAAAACTTTATAATTAAACTTAATAGGATGCATAATATGATGCATACAAAACATAAAATGATGAAGTAAAACATAACATAATAATTGTTATATTTCATAACAAAACACAACTAGACATTAAATACGAAATAAAACATAACAAGCATAAATAAAACATAAAAATATAAATAAACTTAGGAATTTTGCATACTAAACTACCCCCAAAAACGATGACTAAAAGTAGTCATCAAATACCCTCATGCTTAGGCTTTTGCTATTCCAGAGCAAAAGTTTGAGAAATATTTAAAAGACATTTATAAAGTTTTCAATTAAACTAAAAATTTATTTACACCAAAGTCAAGCCAAAAATAAAATTTAGGGATTTACGAATTAAGTCCTAAATTATGGAATTAAAGTGAAAAGTGAGAAATATTTAGCCAAAAATTCTCTAATAAATTAACTAGCACTCAAAATTGAGTAAATTGCAAACAAGGTTAGATTAAAATTATAAAAACCATAACTTAAAAGAAACTTAAGAAAGAATGCAAACTACTACTTATGCTCTCCTACTATTTTAATTTAAAATCTAAGACAATAATATTGGCTAAGGGGTTTGGGTAGGAAATCAACATGAAGAGAACTTTGATTGCAGGTGATCATCATTATTTTTTTTCACACCCCACTAAATTTTTTAAAATATATATATATGTAATACTAGAAAATGATATACTAACATCCTATCACTTCCCACGACATATATGAACTTTTAATTCCTCTCTTCATCTGGGTTGCATATGTTTACCAGAGAATAAGGAACTAACATCTCTTTATTCACATGACATATGATCTAACAATAAAAAGAAAAAGGAAGGAGTTAAACAAAATTTTAGAAAATAAACTTAAAATACTAGAGAGAAACTACTAGTAGATCGAGATTTCCTAAGAATCTAAAATCACGAGGAAATAATAATTAGAATCCAAAATTGTTAACCAAAATTACTATAAAATTGAAACTTTTTAAAATAAAATAGAAAAAGTGCTAAATAAATTACTCTAAGCAAATTAAAACTAAATCACTAAATATTAGATTTAATTAAACATGATGAAACAAAAGACTAGCAAATCAAAAATAGTAAAAATACTTATAAACAAACTCAAACAAAATTTCTAAAAATAACAAAAAGACTAAGCAAGGGGTTTATTATATTTTTGGATTTTTCTAAGATTTTTCATTTTTTTTAAATTTTGAAATTTGATTTTTTTGGAATTTTTGATTTGTTTAGGTTTTTCTTTTTGTAGTTTTTTTTGGAAAAAGTGAAAGTAAAACGAAAAGAAAAAGAGCGAAGCGCTCCCCATGCTTGGATTTTTCATTGCCCTCAATGAAAAACAAAAAAAAAAGAAAGAGAAGTAGAAGGGGGGGGATAAAAAATGCAGTAAAGTAAATACTTAAAAAGAAAAATGACTTCCTCGGATTCATAAGGCCAAATGCAGATGTCGCTCCCCGATGCTTAAGGTCGACACCGGCTCAGGCCTAAGGAAGATAGAAAAAAATTGATGGAGCCAAACAAACCGCCGGAGGTTTTATTCCTGCAAAACACAATAAGCAAACAAAAAGAAAAAAAAATAACAAAAAGGATAAGCAAGGGGTGCCTCCTAATAGCACTCTTTGTTTAACGTCGTCTGAGCCCGACATTATTGGTTAGCTAAATCGAACATAAAAACTAAAGTGAAGAGGTAACTCCCTAAGTATGCGCTTAGGAGACTACATCAAAAAAGAGAAAAATTGAAAAATTGCACTGACATGGGGTGGAATATTCAATGGAATGACGCCCGAAGATGAACGGACGGAGTTATAGAAGAACTCCGCCGTATGTAAAATGTGAAAGAAGTGGTCGTCAAAAGAAGAAGAAAAAAAAAAGAAGAAGAAATAGAAAGAGGAATAAAAGAAGTAGAAAAAGAAATTTCATCAATGGAAATTTCACAAGTAGAAGGAGGGACTTGTGTAATTTCGGGAGAAGGAGGGGTAGAAAGAACGAAAGAAGAATTATCTAAAATAGAAGAAGAAGATTCGCTAAAAATAGAAAAATTTGGAACAGTTGAAATCTAAAGCGAAATGGAATCACAAACGTCTTCAGAAAAAGAAAGAGAATGATGAGACATCTCGCCATCCTCAAAGGGTAAGAAGCACGCTGGAAGATCCATAGGGGTGTCATCCAAAGGAGGAAGGATACAATCCGGAATATCCGAATAGTTATCCTCCTCGAAAGTAAAAAGATAAGACGGGATATCTGGTGACTCATTACACGATGAAATTGGAGGAGACAGAGAAGAAGACGAAGAAAATGAAGCGTACTCACGAGAAAAAAAATCGATTATAGTTTTTAAATACAAATTAATATTATCAAGAGAAGTTTGCAATTCAAAATACCCATTATCGATTGAATTAAAATTGAGATGCACGACGCTTTGCGGGGCAAAATCATACAAAAAATAATACGGGTTCCCCACCTCCCAAGTAGGACAAATATTGGAGTAAGGGTCAAATTGGCCACTTTGACCTGTTGTAGAAAAATTGAAATCAAAAGAGGGAGGGGTTCCCGAAAGACATTCAGAATAAAAGTTGTCGGACAACCCACAAAAATTACAAAAAATGCCAAAAGAAGACGATTCCATAAAAAAACTGTTACCAAAAAGAAAGAGAAAATTTAAATTTTTTTTTAATTTTTGCAGAAGTAATAGCGAAAGCGTTTTCCTAATATTGACGAAAAAGCCTCCACGACAACTGCGCCAAAAACTTGTTGAATTGAATTCACTATCAACCCGAAAAGGCAAGTATATCTATCGAACTGTAGTACCAAGGTCGTATTTAAACTCGGGGCTGTCAAGTACTACTACTCACGCTTCTACTATTATGCTACCGAAAGATTGTTGGGTTTTGAGAATTTTTAAAATTAAACTGAAACGAAATTAAAACGAAGCTATGGATTAAAATATAGCACTTGATCTATGATTCACCATGGAAAGAGATAAGAGAAATAAAAATATAATTTTATAAATGCGAATTAAACTCGACCGTGACGGATCCGAAGATAAGACAAAATCTCGCTAGAGCATTAAGTCTCATAACTTATAGACGCTTTGATCGAAATCTCTTTACAAATAAAAGAGGCGTAAAGTTGCATTATCGAGGTGATCCGCACTATTGGATTTGACTCCAATCCGGAGGATTTACGTCATCCTATCTCTAGGATTGCGTGCAACTCCTTCCTTCTTTGAGTGATCTTTCAAATCAACGAGTCTCTCGACTACTATAAAATGAGATCAAAGGCCTACTACCGTATACCGGAAATACGGAGTCGGCTCAAAATAAATCAAAGAGGGATCGAGCGAAATTTAGCAAAAATAAAATTACCAAGTAAAAAGAATTCCCATCTCAAATCATGCATCCTCATGATCAAATGCTAAAAGAAGATTAGATACGCATATTGGAAAAGGAAACAACAATATAAATAGAAGAAAATTTCATTTTTATTGATACTAAACGAAAGCGTACACAATGCTAAAACAAAATGATACTATATTACTTAAACGAAACGAGATTGCAACAAGGTAAGCTAAGAAATAAAATTACAACAAAAGCTCTATTGACTTGTACTCTCCACTTGCTCTCTCCAAAATCTCCCTTCCAAAGCATGAGACCATAGTGCATTTAATAGATGAGGAGGGAAGATTCTAGATGGGAATAAAATGAAATGGCAAGGGGGGGGGGGGGGGGGGGGTGGCCGGCCACGTATGGGAGGATATGTTCATGCATGATATTAAATGAGGGGGAGAGAGAAAAGGGTACATGCATGAATATGCATTTTCATTTTGGAAAATAGAAAAAGAAATAAAATTTAAGAGGTGGGGACGGATGGGTTTCAATGAGAATGAGAGAAGGGGAAAGAGGGGTGAATGAGAAATAAATAAGAGAGAGGGGGGAAGTGGGGAGATGCATGAGAAATGAAGAGAAGAGAAAATAATAGAGGGGAGAGAGAGGGGATGAATGAGGGGGCCGGCCATGCATGAATGGGTGGAAATATATAAAAAGAAAGGGGGAGAGAGAGTGTCGGCCATGCATGTGCCTCAAATGGGCCAAGGTATGGCGAGAGCCATCCAAAGGTGGCTGGACTTGAAGTGGGCTGCATGGGCTGCTCGGGTTTGATAGATGGAGGGGTTCGGGTTTGCTACATGGTGGGCTGCTGCAATGGGCTCCAACCAACAAAAATAAAATAAAATAGAACATTATGTTATGTTATATAACAAAACAAACATATAAAATAAAACAAACAATAAGATGCAAACAAAACATAATAGAAAACTTTATAATTAAACTTAATAGGATGCATAATAGGATTCATACAAAACATAAAATGAGGAATTAAAACATAACATAATAATCTTTATATTTCATAACAAAGCACAACTAGACATTAAATACGAAATAAAACATAACAAGCATAAATAAAACATAAAAATATAAATAAACTTAGGAATTTTGCATACTAAACTACCCCCAAAAACAATGACTAAAAGTAGTCATCAGTAATTTCTTCATTTGATTTCAATTAAGAAGATTTTAAAACTGAATTTAAATCCTTATGCAATTATTTAATAAAGTCAGAAAAGGAAATAGAAGTTCTTAGAGATAAACAGGTTGAATTTAATAACCTATTTACTGAAAATATCAAATTGAAAAATGATTTAGATATAGCCAATGAACAAATCATTTCACTTAAAACTGAATTATGTGAGGCTAAGCAACTTGAGGAATCTCTCAATGGGAGAAGCCTTAAGCTGATGGACATCACAGGCACAGTCAATGCTAGATTGAATGACAAGCTGGGCTCAGGAGTTTCATCAAGCTTACCCCCCAAATTAAAGAAAAATGTTTTTTTCAACACCAATTAAATTTATATGTGAAAAAGGCAAAGAAAAATAGGAGAGACTACTCAACCAAATATCTCTCATAAATCTACAAATAAAAAGAAAAAGAATGAGAATCTAGATAAAAACAATGTTCAACAGATGATCGACAGACTGTATATGGTTCTTCGAGCAGCGATCGACGAACGTGGGGCACAGAAAATGACTATGTTCATCCTTTGAGCAGAGTTCGACGAACTCATCCCTATTCGTCGAATGCAGATCGATGAACTTATAAAAATTTGTCGAATCCAGTCAGGTTTTATAATAATTGCAACCCTGTTAAAAACTTAAATCAATTTAGAGAATTTACAAATCCTTTTAATCAATGGGAAATACCACCTAGAAGATATCATCCCTTAGGATATAAAAATCAACCAGAATTTTATGTTATTTCCAGTTTCTCTTATCAAAAGAAACAAGGACCCAAGGTAACATGGGTCAAGAACACCTAATCCCTTTTTGTGCAGGTGAAGGACTGTCCAGTCTTTAATCAACAATGGTATCTGGATAATGGATGCTCAAAATAATATGACTGGCTGTAAGAACAATCTAACAAACTATAAGTTCAAGCTAGTTCCAAAGGTGATCTTTGGTGATTCCAACTGTGACTAAACTAAAGGCTATGGAGATGTTAAAGTTGGAGCACTCACCTTCAGGAAAGTTTCTTATGTGAGTGGCTTAAAGCACAACCAAATATCCATAAGTCAATGTGATGAAGGTTATCAGGTATCATTTAACTTATCTTCCTGCATTATTTTCTTGTAAAGAAAACAAACTTGTTTTAACTGGACTTAGACAATGCAACATATATGTAGTAAATTTTCAATTAACTAGTTCAGAACTTTGTTTATTTAATCAGGTTAGTAATCAAAATGAACTTTGGCATAAAAGATTAGGACATGTAAATCTTATAAATATTGCTAAGTTATCTAGGGATAACCTTGTTTGAGGATTGCCTTCTAGCCCCTACAAGAAGGAAGACCTCTACAGGGCTTGTCAGTTAGACAAGAAAGCTAAAAATAGGTTTAAATCTATAAATAAAAGTGACTCACCTAGAATATTGTACTTGCAACATATGGACCATTTTGGCCCAATTGTTGTACAATGTATAGGAGGAAAATCTTATACTTTAGTTATTGTAAATGACTTCTCAAGATTCACTTGGGTATTCTTTCTAAGATCTAAGTCAGATAACTTCAAAGTTCTTACAGATTTTCTCAAAAACATACAGATTGAGTACTCTACTCTAGTTACATTGATCAGAAGTGATCATGGTACTGAGTTTGAATCTCTTCTTATGCAAGAGTTCTGTGAGAAGGAAGGTATCAGTCACTGCTTCTCAGCTCCTAGAACTCCTCAACAAAATGGGGTTGCTGAAAGGAAAAATAGAACCCAAATTGAATCTGCAGGCACTTTACTTGCTGATGCTTACATACCCCTATCTTTTTGGGCAGAGGCTGTGAGCACAACAAACTATGTACTGAATAGAATTCTGATACACATGCTTAATAATAAGACTCTTTATGAGCTACTTAAAGGGAAGAAACCTAAAATCACCTATTTTAAAATATTTGGATGCTTATGTTATATTCACAATAATGACAAGAAATACACTAGAAAGTTTGAAGCAAAATCTATAGAGGGAATTTTTCTAGTATATTCCCAAGTCAACAAAGCTTATAGAGTGTTTAATAAATCTACTTTAAAAATTGAGAAATCTGTTCATGTTACTTTTGATGAGGCTAACATGTTTTATAAGGAGAAATAAGTTCCTATAAATAACATTTTGTAGGTGTCTCACTTGTGTGAGATATTGGATTATCTAAACCTCACCCAAGAGGTTCCATCACATATTTCTCCACAAGTTGATGAAGAAAGTGCAAAAAAATGTTTGGAAGTTGCTGAACTTCCTCCAATAGCTAATATAATTCCATAAGAGGAATTAATTCCATAAGTTGTTGCTCAACCATCTCCTCCCACTGATCTTGTCATACATAGAGATCACACTATATCTCAAGTGATTGGAGACATTTCAGTTGGTGTGCAAACAAGGCATCAACTCAACAATGATGTGATGCATTCTTCTTTCATTTCTTAACTTGAGCACCATTCCATCAAAGATGCGGGGCAAGATCCCCACTAGATCATTGCAATGTAAGGGCAGGTCAATCAGTTTGAGAGGTGCAGAGTTTGGGATTTTGTTCCTAGACCCAAAGACTATTTAGTCATTGGAACTAAATGGGTCTTTAGAAACAAACTAGATATTGAAGGAACTATTATAAGGAACAAAGCAAGGCTAGTAACTCAAGTCTATTCACAGGAGGAAGTAATAGACTATGGTCAAACCTTTGCTCCAGTGGTAAGGCTTGAGGCTATAAGGATTTTGTTAGCCTTTGCAACATATAAAAGATTCAAAGTCTACCAGATGGATGTAAAGAGTGTTTTTCTCAATAGTGAACTCAAAGAAGAAGTATATGTGGAGCAACCACCAGGTTTTATCTCTCTAACTCATCCTTATTATGTCTTTAGATTGCATAAAGCTCTCTATGGTTTAAAATAAGCTCCAAAAGCTTGGTATGGGACCTTAGCTAGCTTTCTTATAGAGCATTTATTTTGTAGGGGCATAGTAGATAGGACTCTTTTTATTAGACATCATAAAAATAAAATTTTTTTAGTACAAATATATGTAAGTGATATTATTTTTGAGTATACTGATCGCAAACTATGCAAAAGATTTTCTGATCTAATGCATTCAAATTTTGAGATCAGTAGCATAGGTGAACTTTTATACCTCCTTATACTCTAAGTGAAGCAATCATCTGATGGTATCTTCATCTCACAATCCAAGCATGCAAAGGAGCTTATTAAATGGTTTGGGATGTGTGATGCCTCAGCAATGAAAACACCTATGGATGTTATTGTTGTGATTGATTCTGATGAACATGGCAAAGCTGTTGATTAGAAAAATTATATGGCTATTGTTGGGTTTCTATTACATCTCACTGCAAGTAGGTCTGACATAATTGTTGCCACATGTATTTGTGCTAGGTTCCAAGTGAACCCTAAAGAATCTCACTATATTTTATTAAAAAGGATTTGAGATATATAAAGTGTTGCTCAAATCTACGACTTTTAAATCCATCGGTGTCAGAATTTGATTTAACTGGATTTTCTGATGTGGACTATGCTAGATGTAGAGTGGACAGGAAGAGCACATCATGAACTTGACAATTTCTTGGTTATAGGTATGTGTCCTGGTTTTTTAAGAAGCAAACCTCTGTGTCCACATCAACTGATGAAGCTGAATACATCGCTACAGGCAGCTGCTGTTCATAGATTTTGTGGATACAAACTCAATTAGTGGATTATGGTATCAATTTCAATAATTCAACTATATTTTGTGATAGTATAAGTGTAATATCTATTGCACAAAATCAAGTGCATCATAATTGGACAAAGCATATAAAAATTAGACATCATTTCATTAGAGATTATGTAGACAAAAAGAAAATTAATCTTGTCTTTATCTCTACTGATTTACAAAGAGCAGACATCTTCACCAAGCCATTGGATGAGAAGAAACATCTGTTCTTCTTAAATCAGCTAGGTATGATAAATGGGGTAGATTCAACTTAAGTTTTGTCTATGATCGATGATTTGGCACAGTTCGTCTAATGGAGATCAACAATCTGTGAACTCTTCGTGAAGAGTTCGTCAAATGGAGATCGATCAACACTTCTTAGTGAAATAGATTTCGTCGAGCGGAGATCGACAATTTTGCTTCAGAAAAATTTTCGTCGACCTGAGGACGATCAAAAATTTTCCCCTCTTCTTCCTGAGATCGACGATATTATTAATTCATGAAATTATTCGTCGAACTGAGAACGAAGATTGTTTATTTTTTTGCAAGACAGAGCCTGACGCTTCATATTCTGAAAACCATATCACTAGGTTTTCCTCATGCTCTATCCCATGCTTTATGTTCTCTTGCTCTTGCTCTCACTTTTGCTTTTGCAAGAAAACTATGGCGATTTCGCTTCTTTCTCTCTCAAGCATAAAGTTCGACACTGATTTTGACATTGATTTTGTTCATTTTCCCACACTGATCAGATCTACATCAACATCCTTCAGTTGTGTGAAGAGCAGAAACTGAAGAAGTTCATGGCAACCAGGTTCAAGTTACCAGGAAATGTAATCAGAGAATGGGTTTTCATTTCAACATCTCCAAATGCAGATACCATGATTGGTACCATTGGAGGCAACCGGGTCACTCTAACTCCTATAGGTTTAACTGAAATTTTGATTTGGCTACTGGAGAAGATGATATTGAATTGGATAATGATGAATATGAGGATATGCTGAGCAGAATGGGTCATTCTGAAGGAAACTTAAATAAGCTTCTGAAAAAGAACTTATCTGTTCAATTTAAGTTTCTGGCTGATATTGTATGTAAGATTTTGCTGGGCAAGCATACTGCCCATGACTATATCACCAGGCACCAATTTTTAACGATGAGTCCTCTGGTTGATAAGAAATCAGTATACTGGGGACAAATCTTATTTGAATTAATCAAGAAGAAAAATACTAAGAAAGAAGTATGCTTTGGGAGGTTTCTAGGAATTTTACTCCAGGAAAAGGAACCAGACATATTGGTTTCCCAACCAATATTCATTAATGCCTCAAAGTGGATTACCTCTGCACTATTTGGCAGATAGGATAGGACCATTCCCAAGCCCTCCAGGGCTTCCTCTTCCTCCGGGAATTTTGAGGATACAAGGGCAGTTATAGCCTCTCCTCCACCTCCTGAAGAAATTCCTCCATCCACCAGCATTCCTTCTCCTCCTCTCCAACAACAACAACAACAACAACATCAACAACCACTTTCACCTCTTCTTCAACAACATCCATCACCTCCACATTCTCCCACAATTATTCATGAGGATATTCCATCTCCTCCTCCTCAATCTCCACCTCAAACTTATGAAGCTGACATTCCATCTACCTCACAACCATCTTTCAATCTATTATCTCCTCCACCATCTCCACATCACTCTCCAATTCAGGAACCCGCCTCCCCACCCACTACCATAGTTCCTACTTCTACCACTGATATTCCTTCCATTCCCCCTTCCACAGTTCCAGAATACACCCACACAGACTTCTCTCATGCCATGTCTATGTAATACCCCCTATCCGTCGCATAGCATATAGTAGTAGGTCCGGCCGGGGCCCGACGCCATATACTACAAACAGACTGGGTGGTTACTCAATGGAAACCATCCAACTAATCATAACGTCCTACACAGAGCATTCTAGCGGAAGCAGTTTATATAAGTTGCAATAAAGAACCCAGCACTAAAGCATGAATGTCCAATAAATAGCCAACCAGGAATGAAGTACATACACCAGTACCGGCCTTAAGGCCTTACAAAATGGTTTACTTAATGTTACATGATTTACAAACCACGGCACACAGGCCGGTCATACATGAATAAAGCAGTAAACACTCCCAATAGTCCTTCAAGGGCCGACTTCGCAATTTGGGCTTTAGCCCGCTATTGACCGCTTGGTCCAGCAGCACCCGCAAGCAACGTAACCACCGCACGGTGGAAAACAAAAGGCAACGGTCAGCAATACTGACCAAATTAAAACGATCCCGCCCCCAACTCGGGGCGGCGATGCTCCTTCCCTGCGATTTTATTAGAACAAGAGAGCAATATGATAATATTCATTACATCACAGGCGTAGGCTCACACGGCCACACACCCCGTGCACTCAGGGCACATTCTCGGTGAACTGGTCGATGTCACGTCAGTTAAAGACATTGACATTCCGGACCCACCACCGCCACTTTGACGGCCAAACATATGAGCAATTTGTCTTCCCGGCATGTGTCATGACAATTTAAGCCATAGACCGCCGAACACCCTCATCTATGCCAACGGCAAGTGCCACGTAACTTTAGGTCTCTTTAACCCGAACGACATAGAAGTGGGTACGGTTCCATCTAACCCGTGCTCACGTCGCAACGACAATTTAAGCCATATGCACAGGTCAAACTTCTCCCGAGTCCCATTTTCGTCACATAATTTCACATAACTCGGTTATGTTCAAGTTGGCTCTCAAGCCTCCATGTTGGCAAGATCACGCATCCGCCCAGTTTTCCGGGTGCACCTTAGGGTTAGTCCCCAAGGCTCCCTGTTGTAATCTACCGTGTAGAAAACCCGAAAAACAACCAATCGCATGGAGACTTCTCCGGCATTTATGCAATGCAACATCACCGATCTAGACCAACATGTCCGGGTAGGCTTCACACAACATGCCTATGTCCGTTCTCGCTTACAGACTCTAACAACGGGGACTATTCATGTCTACCTGAACGAACGCCTCCAACTCACCGCAAACTCGCGAGAGCGGGCTTCCTTTTTGCAAAAGAAGTAGAGCTTAACATGCTCAAGAAGAGGATCGTTACCCGAGCGCTTCTCTTTGGCGCCAGGGAAAAGTAAGCGGATGAAAAGCACCGCACTGTCTTCGCCTCCGTAGATCCGAAGTCGGCTCGCGATTTGGAGCTTCAAAGCTCCTCCAATGACCGGATCTAGCTTCTTCTTCCTTCCTTGGCTCTCCTCTCTCTCTAAGCTTTAGAAAGATAACCACTCATGAAAAGTGAGGGTTTCTAAGGCCCAATCCCGGGTATATCCCATCAGGAACAACCCCCAGCCGTTGGATCATCAATTAAAGAAACGAACGGCTTTGATTTGGGACCGAAATGTCCAATCTGGACCGCACACGGCCTGGCACACGCCCGTGTCCAGGGCCGTGTGCCTCATTCGCCGTCAACATCGACGCGCCTGGAACACCACACGGGCATCGAACACGCCCGTGTTCGACCTGACACGCCCGTGTTTCACCTAACACAGTCGTGTGGCCGGCCGTGTACCCCCATCGATTTATCCCGAAAACAACCCGAGCACTACACGGGTTCTAGGACACGCCCGTGTCATTGCCCGTGTCTACCTCAACACTCCTGGGCTCCAGGCCGTGTACATGGTCTCGACACTCGACACTTCGTCAAGCGAAGATCATCGACCTGATGACACAGCCTTTGACATGCCCGTGTCCTAGGCCGTGTGCCTTGTCTCGACACAACGTCGAGCAAAATTCGTCGACTCCTCGAGACGAGTGTCGACAAGGGTCGACACGCCCTGCGACACGCCCGTGTTGTAGGCCGTGTGCCATGTATCGATACTTCGTGGAGCTTAGAGTGTCGACTTCACGGGCTGATTGTCGACACGGGTCGACACGCCCTGCGACACGCCCGTGTCGTAGGCCGTGTGCCCAGTCTCGACACATTGTTGAGATAAAAATGTCAACTTCGCCGGCTGAGTGTCGATACAAGCTTGACACGCCCTGGGACACGCCCGTGTCCCAGGGCGCGTGCCTCCTTCCAGAACCCAAAACTGGCCCAAAACGTCCCACGTCGCTCTTTTGAGTTTCGGGGCGTTACAACTCTCCCCCTCTTAAAATAATTTCGTCCACGAAATTATATAAAGGAAAGACATGTAAAAAACCAAAATTTGTACCTGAGCGGAATAACTCTGGGTACTCGTCAAGCATAGTCTGCTCTCGCTCCCAAGAGAGCTCCTCCCGACCGCAATTGTCCCACCGGACCTTGACCATCCTGATCTCTTTATTGCGTAGCCGTTTGACCTCCGAGTCCTCAATCCGCACGGGCTTTACTCTCGTCGACAATCCACTATCAACCGGCGCCTGATCGACCGCGAACACTCGCATAGGCTCTTGCACCGCCTTCTGTAGCACCAAAACATGGAATACATCATGTAGAACACTAAGCTCCACTGACAGCTTCAATTGAAAGGCATGCTTCACCAACTCTCTCCAGAACCTCAAACGGCCTAATGTACCTCGGGCTTAGCTTTTTCACTCGCCGCACCCGCGAGCAATCCTTGAACGGCTTGATCTTTAAATACACCCAATCGCCCACAACGAACTCCACGTTCCTGTGCTTGGCATTATAGTACTTCGCTTGCCGGTCCTGAGCGATAAGCAACCTCTCCCGAATGGTTCTCACCAAAGAAGTAGCATCCTCAACTTCTAATCACTTATACAACTTGACTCATCCGTTTCCAGCCAGGACAACGGCGTGCGACATCTTCTACCATATAAAGATGGTCTTCCCATTGCTTTTCAAAGTCCAAGACACACATGCCGAGCATGCTTTCCATAGTACTATTGACACTCTCGGTCTGCCCATCCGTTTGCGGATGAAAGGCTGTGCTGAATTTTAACTTTGTCCCCAACATTTGCTGCACAAGCCTCCTATCATTGGACGTAACCCGCCCTTCTCGGTCACTCATGATGCTGCGGGGCACGCAGTGAAGCCGTACTATATTATCCACATATAATTTTGCCAACTTCTCCACCGGATCATCCTTCCTATGCGGAATGAAATGTGACAACTTCGTTAACTGATCTACGACCACCCGAATGGCGTCATTTTCCCCCTTTTGCGACCTTGACAAACCATGCACAAAGTCCATAGAGATGTCGTTGAATTTCCACTCCGGAATAGACAAGGACTTAAGAAAACCTCCCGGCTTTTGGCACTCCGCCTTCACCAAGGGGCAAGTTTGGGAATTCGCTACGTATAGCGCCAACTCCTTCTTCATACCTGGCCACCAAAACAGTTTCTTTACAACGCGGTACATCTTCGTGCTCCCCGGGTGAATCGAGTACTTGGTATGGTGTGCCTCGTACAACAATTCCACCTGCAAATTGCCCACACTTGGGACGCACAGACGACCGTCTTACCAAAGCAATCCGTCCTCCACAACGAATTGGGAATTTGACCCATCCAGAGCCTCTACCATGAACTGCTTCATATGGACATCCATATCCAAAGCCTGCCGAATCCGATCAACCAGGTGATATTGGACTTCAGTCCAATGTAGTACTGCTTCAGCACTTGATTGCCTATCCACACAAACAATCTCCAATGCCTCCAACTCCCGCACCAACCGCTCACCATGCACCGATAGCCAATTGGCTTGAGTTGGGGCTCGGCGACTTAACACGTCCGCAACCGCATGCCCTTTACCAGGTATGTAGTGGATCTTGAATGTATAGTCTCCCAAGAACTCCATCCATCTACGCTGTCGCATATTCAGATCCTTCTGATCAATCAGATACTTCACACTCTTGTGACCGGTGTAGATATCCATTTTCACACCGTACAAAATTATGCCTCCACAACTTCAAGGAAAAACTCACGGCCGATAACAACAAGTCATGGACCGGATAGTTCCTCTCGTGCACTTTTGGCTGTCTCGCGCCATAAGCTATTACACTTCCGCGTTGCAGTAGCACGCAACCCAAACCGCTGCCCGAAGCATCGCTATTAAATCTCATAGCCTTCGGTCCCACTCTGCGAAGTCAGCACAGGCGCCGTGGTCAACCGACATTTCAACTCCTCAAAATCTCGCGCGCACTCCGGCGTCCAAAAGAACTTCTGCTCCTTCCTCGTCAAAGTAGTGAGGGGTAATGCTATCCGCGAGAAGTTCTCCACAAAGCGCCTGTAATAGCCGGCAAGCCCCAGAAAGCTCCGGACTCCCGCTACCGTAGAAAGCTCAGGTCACTCCCGCATCGCAACAATCTTCGCCGGATCCACTACAATGCCTTCCTCACTCACTATAAGACCGAGGATGCCACTGAGGATGACCAAAACTCGCACTTCTAGAACTTGGCATACAACAGATTCCTCCTTAGCGTCTCCAAAGCAAAAAGAAGAAGCTTGAAGTGATATTCCTTACTCTGCGAGTAGACCAGAATATCGTTGACGAAGATGATCACAAAATGGTACAAGTACTCCCGGAAGGTTCTGTTCATCAAATCTATGAACACTGACGGCGCATTAGTCAGCCCAAACGGCATGACCGTAAACTCGTAACGCCCGTATCCTGTACTGAACATTATCTTAGGGATATCACTCTCCCTTATCTAATTTAGAGTACGCCGTTGACCTGACCAACTGATAAAAAGATCATCAATCCGGGGGATCGGGTACTTGTTCTTTTCCGTCAGCTTGTTGAGCTCCCGATAATCAATACATAGCCTTAATAAAGAGGGTCGGTGCGCTCTAAGGCGAAGGACTTGGACGCACGTACCCTTGCTCCAACAACTTTTAGAAGTTGCACCCTCAGCTCCTCCATTTCCTTAGGCGCTAACCGATATGGAGAGCGTGACACAGGCTTTGCACCTGGTACTAGCTCAATCATGAAATCTATCTCCCGTTGAGGCGGAGCTCCAGGAAGATCTCTAGGGAACACATCAGGGTACTCTGATACCACTGAAATATTAACCAACGTGGGCCTCGGCTTTGCAACATCCACTAGTGTACAGAACAGCTCTACACCAGCACGAACCGCCTTCACCACCTAAAGAGCAGACACCAACGTCTTGCTCGACCTCTTCGAGCCCGTAAAGGTCATCTTGCGACTTACTCCCAGCTTGACTTCCTTGCTACCGCAATCTATATAGGATTGCTGCTCCGAGAGCTAGTCCATGCCAAATAAGACGTCGAACTCCACCAACGGAAGTAACGACGCTTGCAGATCGTACTCCTGTTTCCCAATCCAAAACTAAGCGCAACAGATACTACCCACGCGCATTGAGCGCCATTGGACCATAACGCATCCAATTTGTCTCTTACTATCGAAGGAGGTACTCCGATGCGTAAAAACAATTCCTACATAAAGGAATGCGAAGCTTCGTTCACACGAACGGTGCTCTCGACGAATAAACGAAAATCAGAACAAATCTTAGCACAAGTAGTTCTAAGCTAACATGCCCAAGGGCGACAAGTATTCAAGGCTAAACTGCTATAACTTTAAACCATACCTGTCGTCACGACAGCATGCTTCTTCTCGGACTTGGGACGTCCGCTCCAGCAGTCTCGGGCAAAGTGCCCCGGTTTTCCACAAGTGAAACATACGCTCGGGGTTCGACCCGTAGTTACCCCAGAAGCACCAAAAGGAGTTTGACCCGAAGTCCTATGCTTCTTATACCATTTTTGATATCCAGACTTTGAGGTGTTCGGCACTTTGAATGTCGTCTCCTTTGCACTAAAGTCCTTGACTACTCCTGACATAGCTTTCTTGGCCTTCTGAGCACCTTTCCAACAGTCTCGGGCAAAGTGCCCTTTCTTACCACAAGTAAAGCATGTGTAAGTAGCTTTGCTAGTCGATGCCATAGCCCCTTTCTCCAGCATTCCAACAGATGCAACTCTTATGGGGCTTGCATAGTTCGATACCATGGTCGCTGGCATGGGGACGGTCTTCCTCAAATCTGCCTCCAAAGATCTAGCTGATTCCACTAAGGCTCGGAATCCCAAAAACTTTGGTCCTAGCAGCAGAACTCGTAACTCAGCGCGCAGGACATTATAAAACCTATCGACTGTAGCTTGCTCATTATCCAACTCAAAGCATGGGTAGCGGCTTATCATAAGAAATGCTTGCAAGTATTCCTCAACTGTGTGCGCTCCCTGCATTAAATGCATATTCAGCTGCTGCCCCGATGGTCTACCAAAGGTCAACTGCTCCATCACGCCAATCGGCGTTGAAGCCACAACAGGGGCACAGGGTTGTACATTTCCTCCAAGATGTGCACCCGTCATAGCGAACACCGCTTCAATGATCCTTCTAACGGTTTCATATGAAGGAGGAGTCTCAAACACCTCAACGGGCGCACTATACTCCTCAGAAACCGGACATTTTGGCAGTCCAGCACCGCTTCTAGTCAACTATAGTGGTACAAAACACGGTTAAGCGACCAAATAAAATTGCAAACAGCAATTATAGGAACACGCAGGTTCCCAAACACGTGTATTTGCATTCCTAAGTGGACATTCATGGGTTCTTTTACTGTTATAACGATGACGCACACACATGTGCTCACCACCCCTTAAAAAGAATTCGCCCACGAATTCATCTTAAGCTCGACCAAAACCAGTAGTCTGATACCAAATTGTAACACCCCCTATCCGTCGCATAGCATATAGCAGTAGGTCCGGCAAGGGCCCGACGCCATATACTA
The DNA here is from genome assembly GCA_039583875.1 of Platanthera guangdongensis. Lineage (NCBI taxonomy): Eukaryota > Viridiplantae > Streptophyta > Magnoliopsida > Asparagales > Orchidaceae > Platanthera > Platanthera guangdongensis. The sequence goes on along the minus strand of CM077163.1, from coordinate 124,338,228 downwards.
CAGACAGACTGGGTGGTTACTCAATGGAAACCATCCAACTAATCATAACGTCCTATACAGAGCATTCTAGCGGAAGCAGTTTATATAAGTTGCAATAAAGAACCCAGCACTAAAGCATGAATGTCCACTAAATAGACAACCAGGAATGAAGTACATACACCAGTACCGGCCTTAAGGCCTTACAAAATGGTTTACTTAATGTTACATGACTTACAAACCACGGCACGCAGGCCAGTCATACATGAATAAAGCAATAAACACTCCCAATAGTCCTTCAAGGGCCAGCTTCGCAATTTGGGCTTTAGCCCGCCATTGACCGCTTGATCCAGCAGCACCTGCAAGCAACATAACCACCACACGGTGGCAAACAAAAGGCAACGGTCAGCAATGCTGACCAAATTATAACGATCCCGCCCCCAACTCGGGGCGGCGATGCTCCTTCCCTACGATTTTATTAGCACAAGCGAGCAATATAATAATATTCATTTCATTACAGGCGTAGGCTCACACGACCACACACCCCGTGCACTCATGGCACATTCTCGGTGAACCGGTCGATGTCACGTCAGTTAAAGCCATAGACATTCCGGACCCACCACCGCCACTTTGACGGCCAAACATATGAGAAATTTGTCTTCCCGGCATGGGTCGCGACAATTTAAGCCATACACCGCCGAATACCCTCATCTATACCAACGAGAACTGCCACGTAACTTTAGGTCTCTTTAACCCGAACGACATAGAAGTGGGTACGGTTCCATCTTACCGTGCTCACGTCGCAATGACTATTCAAGACATATGTGCAGGTCAAACTTCTCCCGAGTCCCATTTTCGTCACACAATTTCACATAACTCGGTTATGTTCAAGTTGGCACTCAGGCCTCCATGTTGGCAAGATCACGCATTCGCCCAGTTTTCCGGGTGCACCTTAGGGTTAGTCCCCAAGGTTCCCTGTTGCAATCTACCGTGTAGAAAACCCGAAAAACAACCAATCGCACGGAGTCTTCTCCGGCATTTATGCAATGCAACATCACCGATCCAGACCCACATGTTCGGGTAGGCTTCACACAACATGCCTATGTCCGTTCTCACTTACGGACTCTAACAACGGGGACTATTCATGTCTACCCGAAGGAACGCCTCCAACTCACCGCAAACTCACGAGAGCGGGCTTCCCTTTTGCAAAAGAAGTAGAGCTTAACATGCTCAAGAAGAGGATCATTACGCTAGTGCTTCTCTTTGGCGGCATGGAAAAGTAAGCGGATGAAAAGCACCACACTCTCTTCTCCTCCGTGGATCCGAAGTCGGCTCGCGATTTGGAGCTTCGAAGCACCTCCAATGACCGGATCTAGCTTCTTCTTCTTTCCTTGGATCTCCTCTCTCTTTAAGCTTTAGAAAGATAACCACTCATGAAAAGTGAGGGTTTCTAAGGCCCAATCCCGGGTATATCCCATCAGGAATAACCCCCAACCGTTGGATCATCAATTAAAGAAACGAACGACTTTGATTCGGGATTGAAATGTCCAATCTGGACCACACACGGCCTGGCACACGCCCGTGTCTAGGGTCGTGTGCCTCATTCGCCTTCAAAATCGATGCGCCTGGAACAACACACGGGCATCGAACACGCCCGTGTTCGACCTGACACGCCCGTGTTCCACCTGACACGGCCGTGTGGCCGGCCGTGTACCCCAATCAATTTATCCCGAAAATAACCCGAGCACTGCACGGGTTCTAGGACACGCCCGTGTCCTTGCCGGTGTCTACCTCAACACACCTGGGCTCCATGCCGTGTACACGGTCTCGACACTCGACACTTCGTCGAGCGAAGATCGTCGACCTGATGACATGGCCTTGGACACGCCCGTGTCCTAGGTCGTGTGCCTTGTCTCGACACAACGTCGAGCAAAATTCGTCGACTCCCCGGGACGAGTGTCGACACGGGTCGACACGCCCTGCGACACGCCCATGTCGCAGGCCGTGTGCCATGTCTCGACATGTCGTCGAGCGTAGAGTGTCGACTTCACGGGCTAAGTGTCGACACGGGTCGACACGCCCTGCGACACGCCGGTGTCGCAGGCCGTGTGCCCAGTCTCGATACAATGTCGAGATCAAAATGTGGACTTCGTCGGCTGAGTGTCGACACAAGCTTGACACGCCCTGGGACATGCCCGTGTCCCAGGCCGTGTGCCTCCTTCCAGAACCCAAAACTGGCCCAAAATGCCCCCCGTCGCTCTTTTGAGTTTCGGGGCGTTACAGTCCGTGTGTTCAAATTGTGGACATCACACTCCTTATACCTCCTCTGCTCCTGAACCCCTTTACCTCAATTTTTCTAATATAGCAAAAGATCTTCTTGCTTTCATCTCATCAACTCTTGAGCAACTTATAACAACTGCTATTGCTCCTCTCTCTGCTTCCAACATCTCTCCCTCTTCCAGCCTTACTGCTCTCTCTTCTATTCCTTCTTTTGGAGGACTAGCTTCAGTACCCTCTGAACCCAGCCAGGGGGAGATGTTCTGTGAAGAAGCTCCAGTTCTTCCTCTTGCAGTAGCAGTAGCAGCAGATTCAAACATGGTTGATGATTCAGCAGATGCAGCCCCTCCAACAGAAATAATAGATTTAATTGATTCTGATACATATATGCCTAATACAATAGCAGAAATAATCACTGCTGGTGATTTCTTTTTGAATCCCACAGTGAGTTTTGTTTCTTTACTGCATTATTTTGATTGAGTGTACGAAAAAATTCAACCAAGTTTTGATGTGCAGTATTCTAAATCTATTGTACCTTATACTGCTCCAATAAGTTCTGAAGTTGCAGAACAAATAAAGGCAAGTTTTGCTGTTAAAAATATTGCTGAACCAGCTTCTGTGCACAAGGCTTTCTCTCCACCAAACTTTAGCTAGTGTGAATCTCCTATGCCAGATCTAGATGACCTTCTATTTGCTGACATGGAAGAAGAAGCAGGAAATATTTAGACTGCTACAGATAACTCTGTAGAGCCTACAAGCTTAGGACAGCCACAGATTCCGGGAATCTCAACTGATAAGCTAAAGCAGCTAGATGATCTTTATGACAATCCTGGACTTTCTTCTCAAGGTGATGATGATGCTGATAATGAGTCAGATGACTCTGATAATAGAAGTTCAAAGAAAAGGAAGGCTCCTGCTAAATCTGCTCCTCTAAAGGCTGTCCCTAAGCCAACCCCTACTGCTGATATTCCATAATATATTCTGCATAATATTAAACTCACTCCAGATACTCCAAACTATATGAGGTATTCTAAAATGAGCAAAAAGCCAGGGATAAGAGCAGGAGGTACTCTCCACCTCCTAAATATGGGAGAGGTCCTCCTCCTCCTGCCGCAGCAGGATCCTCTGGAAGCATTTCTTGGGTTCAAAAAGCCACATCTTCTCATCAGTCAAAATTCTACAGCAGCAGCAGACAGCAACAATATTCTTCAAGCAGCAGCAGGAAACAACAGCAATACTAGAAGCACAGCAGGCTTCAAAAAGTATCTGAAGTTGATCAATCTAATAAAGCTTCTCCTGAAAGACCTTACTCTCCAACAATTCCTTTTGTTGATCCAGAACAGGAGAACATCTCTAGAATGGCTAGATTCCAAGAGCTGGTTCGACTCTCCCAGATAAATAAAGCTAAAGAAGAAGGCAAAGATGCTTCTCAATATTCCACAATGTCTTCTTACAAAAGAGAGGAATTAAAGAGGTATGACAAAGCTAAACATTTTTTCAATGTTGATGCTTATATGAGCTTACATCCAGAGGCAGTTTTTCCAAGAGCAACTTCTGTCAATATAATTGGAGCAGCTGATATGACAATGTATAAAAGAGAAGCAGCTAATCCCAACAGGGAAATCATTTTCAGGCAGCCATCGGAAAAGGACAAGTCTAAGAAGTCTAATTAGTTTTTTGATCGGCTTATTCTTCCTCTGAACTATTTGTTTTGATTAATTTGTCACAAAGCACTTGATGTACATATATCTGCTTGACTTTTCCTTCTGCCATATATTTGTTGTTATGCTTTGTGATTATATCTTATTGTTTTAATGTATTGTTCATAGTGACCTCACCCAAATAGGGTGAGATTGTTGGATCCCTAGTTTGGATTTGAGTTAAGTTAACTATTAGGATGTTGACCCTTCAATGTATAGCCTAGGGTCATTTTGTTAGTTCTAAGGTGGAGGTCAGTCTAACTAGGTTAGTCAATCTTTGATCCAACCCTTAGAAGAAATTAGTGTTCCAGACTTAGAAGAATGATAGTTTTTAAGAGTTCAGAGAATCAGTTCGAAGTTCTTCTAACTCAGCACGACGATCGTCGATCACAGCTCGATGAACTCAGAGTGCCTACTCTGAGTTGAGCTCGATGAACTTAGAGCTCAAGTCGACGATCTTCTCTCTTCTCTCAAGTTCTCAGCTCAACGAACTCCAATCTCTGGTCGACGAACTTGGATCCCAGCTTTGACAGTTTATTTCTCCAGTTTAACTTTCTTTGATCTCAGCTCGACGAAGATGATTTCTCAGCTCAACAAACTTGGAGTTCAGGTCGACGAAATCTGTTCAGAGCTCCACGATTCCTATTAGTTCTTTATTTCTCTTCTCTGTAGTTAATTTATTGATTGACCAAGGCTTATATAATATATTATTGCCTATATTGCTCTGAGTAATTATATGCATATATTCTTATGAATATATCCGTTCATTGGCAGCATTAATTACTAGATTTCATAGAGTTAATATTCGGCTTCATAACTGGGACCATTAAGGAATCAATTTATTGCCTTCTAGGCGTTTGTCCAAGTTCCAAGATTTCAGCAATTAATCATGGAGTAGAATTAAAATTCAAAGATAGAATCTCTGCAAAAATACATAAAAATGGAGAAGAGAATTCACTAAGGCAAGATATAGACAGAGAAGTGATTCATTTAGTTTGCATACTCACAGTCTTCATCTTCTGCAACTCTTCAGAGCTTTTAAGAGAATTCACATTTTTGAGCCACTTTAGTGTGTTTTGTGGGTTGCATTCGTGGATTCCTTTGCTATGTAAGGAGATTTCTCCCCCCTTCCTGTCATGTTTGTTTTTGCTTTAGCTTTAGCTTTGTAATAGTCTATTTTAATCAATAAAATTGTTAGTTTTTCTCTTCTTAAATGGATTTGGAATGAACTTATGTGCCCACTTTTCTTCTCATTTTATCCTTAGTTTCTCCTTTGTTCTTCCTTTAATCAAAATTGTGTGTGTGTGTGTATGAGTGTAACTTGTTCATTTTCTATGTTTTTTTACCTGTCTCAATGTTAGGGTTTGTTATAGATTTCATTTCCAAGTATGGTATGATATGTTTATCTCTTCTTCAACATGTTCTTCCTTAATTTTTCTTTTTAAATTTCATTCTTATGTATTTATAAAAGAGTTTTGAAAGTGATTTTATTTTTTTTTCCAAAAATAATCATCTCAGGGGGAGCTTTGCCATCATCAAGCAATCCAGTAATGTCTTCTCAATTGATTTTGAGAAAGAGAAGACAACATCAATTTTCTTATTCCAACTGTACACAAGATTTTAACACCATTCAAAAGTTAACCACCTGGTTCTTAAGTCTCCTTATCAATAGACTTAGCTTGGTTTTTGGGCATCTTATCAAAAGACTAAAGGGTTGTGAGATCTACTTGCAAATAGATCTTGTGGTGATATGACACCTGAGCAAAAACCTGTTGGTGACAGAACACCTGATCAAAAACCTGTAGTGGATTCCTACCATGGTGGTAGAAGAGTGGAAGTACCCAAGTTTAGGGGAACCACTATAAATTTCATGTGTCATCTGGATTGCTTTCTATTTTCTTATTGTTGTGTGTTGTGTGATGTGTTAGTTAGTTTTTCTTTCCTACACTCTCTTAAGATGTATTTATCACTATTTTAATTCTGCTATAAAAACAAATTAAGTTTTTAAAATACTCTATTCACCCCCCTCTAGAGTTAAATAGATCTATCCCCTCGGGAGGTAAAGCTCTTACCTTCCTTCAGGTTACTCTTTAAAGGTATAACAGTCTGAGTAGATCTTCAAGGTTACCTAGAAGTATGTCTCTATAGGTTCAGGAATGACCAATAAGGAGCTGAGTGTTGTGAGACTTCCAATCTGTAGGAAGGAAGATTTTGGCATCTAGAAAGCAAGGGTGAGGCAGTTCATGGAAGCTACTAATCCTATGATGCATATTATAGTTGAAGAGGACCATTCATCCCAATGAAGGTGTCTACACTGGATGCTAATGTCATGACCCCCGAGACATATGATGAGATGACCAAGGATGAGCTATCCTTAGCCTCGATATACAAGAGGGTAAAGAATATCATTATTACTGTTGTTGATAACTATACACTACAGAACCTGATCCATTGCACAATAGCTAAGGAAATGTGGGAAACACTTGTGATCTACATGGAGGAGATAGATGAAGTTAAAGATTATAGGAACTCCATACTCAACCAAGAGTATGAGGCTTTCAGGAAATCCAAGGGGGACAACATGACCATCTATTATAAAAAGTTCTTTAGGATTATGAATGAGCTGAAGACTTATGGAAGAGTATTCCGTCACAATGAACTGAATGACAAGTTCCTTAGATCTCTCTCTAGAGAGTGGGACACAAAAATCTGTGTCATCATAGAAGTGGCAAAGCTGGGTGAGAAAGTTCCTCAAACCCTCTTTGGGAAGCTGCTGTCATATGAGATGCAGCTGGCTACAAGGAAAGAAGAGGAGAACTAGAACAAGTCCCAGGCAAGAGACAACTCTATTTCTTTCAAAGATGAAGGCTCCAACAAAAGCAGAAGAAAGTCTCCCTCTCCACCAAGGAGAGATGTTGAAACTGATTCTGGGAGATCAGAGAAAAACACATCAGACTGCCAATGGTATGATGAAGATTTTGCTGCTTTCACCAAGCAATTTCAGATGTTCTTGAAGAATAAGCACTGGAGAGGCAAGCCTTTTTCCTCCTGTCATCCCAAGGATTACTACTATAAGTGAAGGAGAAAATCCTCTATGGAGGACATGTATGGTTCGAAAACTGGTAAACAGGTTTCCTCTAACATGACCTGTTATCTTTGCAGAAAACATGGGCATAGAATCCGACTGTCCAGTCAAAAGAAGAGAACATGGTGAGAAAAGGATCATCTGCAAAAAGGAAAGAAGGAGAAATCCCTCATTGCTAAGAAGCAAAGAAGCTGTACTGACGCCTCCTCATCTGAGTCAGAAGAAGAAGTGGAAGAAGCCTACATTGCGCTGTACTGTACTAAAGAAGGAGCTGTAGATGCAGACTGTATCAAAAGGCTGGCTGTTTTAGAAGAAGAAGCTGAGAAGGTTCATCCTGCTTCCAGGATTGAAGATAGGGCCTCTCTATCACAGTCTAATGGTGATTCAGAGGTGTATTATGAAGAAGACAGCTGATGCCTTGGGCTGATGGCAAGGTCTGATGAAGAAATCAGCCATGATCCGCCTGGTACAAGCAAGGTAATTTCTGTTACTAGCTCTTCTTATTCAGATTATGAATCTGTTCCAGATTCTTGTGGCTCTGCATCAAGTGATGATGATGTCTCAGAATCTGAGAGGGACATCAATCAATTGATTGATAATTATATTGCACTTCTGCAGGCTCTAAAGAAAAGCATGCTCCTGGCCAAACAGCAGGCTCAGGTAATTATTTCTTTAAAATTTGCAGCTTCAGAATCAACAAAATGCTGGATCTGAAGAATCTAGAAATTAGCAAATAGAAGAATGTAACAATCTTTTAGATGGGCACCCTAACCTTCAAGAATAACCGTATCAGTAATCTTGAAGTAAAGCTCCAAAGGAGAGGGAACTAGTGGCTAGCTACTCCAAGCCTAACACAGTGTTGTCCTTGATAGACTCTCTCTCCTCCCAAAATGGAAAGAAAGGGTTGGGATTCAAGGGAAGGACAATAGCTGCTAATCCCAAGGGAAAGGGCAAATCTCAAGTGGAGCCACTAGCCTCTAAGCCTCCTGTGAAATTTAAAAGAGTGCAATTTCCTTCTAACAACCATGACCATGAGAGTATTTATGTACACTAGAATCATGTTAGACCATCTTGTGTGAATAAAGATGTTCCACAATATGGTGGTAGTTACAAAAAAGGTGCAAGTTCTTGTGAGAAAATATAAATGGCCCATCCTGGACCATTTATGTTTGGTGAGACATCCCCTTCAGTCAAGGGTAAAGCTGCTGATTGTTCTCCAATTTGTCCAGCCCACTATAAGAGAAAGGGCAAGGCTATCAGTTCACCAGACCTAGGCATCTCTGAGGCCATCAAGATTTTGCCTTCTGAAATGAGAGCTGTTGCTAGAAGGGCTCAAGATTTCCCAAGCACTTCTACTGCTAGACCTACCATTTTTCAAACTAGGGGTGGGAAACCAAAGAACTGGATTGCTGCAGCTACTTCAAGAATAAGAGCTGTTGTTAACACAGCCACTAGACCTACTCCAAAATGAAGGTATAACATCCATGACTGTTGGTGTTGTTGCAAGATAGGCCACTTTGTTGTTGATTGCTGGCACCATCATACTATGCATAGAGCCAATGTTAGCTTGACTTGCAGAAAAGTTGCAGGACAACAGAGTTATTTTCAGTCTAACATGCACTATGGACCCAATCAAAATTGGGGTCCTAAGGTTAACTTATTTGCGTTTTGCAGGTTAGTCCAAGTGCCCATAACCCTTTATAGTACTTGGACAATGTATGTTCAAGGCACACGACTGGAAGAAGGTGCATGTTGAAGGATTATGTTCTTGTAAAGAATGGACCAAAGGTTTTCTTTGGTGGGTCAAAAAAAGGGGTGACTAGAGGTTATGGTAATATCTCTAATGGCATAATCACTAAAAAGAGAGTAGCCTATGTGGAAGGGTTACAACACAACCTGATAATCATTAGACAACTCTGTGATGTTGGCTATGATATAGTATTCCACAAGGATGAGTGCCAAATTAGGAGGTAAAGTGACCAAGAGGTCATATTAACAGGCACTAGGAGTGGAAATGTGTACTATTTAAATTTCCTTTGCTCTAGCAAAGACTCACATGTATGCCTAGTTGTAGATGAGAAAGCCTCTTCCTGTGTCCAGTGCTACATGAGGCTAGCCCATCTAAATTATAGGACCATAGGCAAGCTATTCAGCGATGAGCTGGTTAGGAATGGGCCTAAGTCTAGATGCACTAAGGAGGGTATCTGCTCTGCATGTCAAAAGGTCAAACAGACTAAGACCTCCTTCAAGAGCATTGGCTCCAAATATTCAGTGAGGTGCTTATACCTCTTGCATATGGATCTATTTGTTCCTATGCCAATTCAAAGTTTAGGTAGGAAATTCTACACCCTTGTGGTTGTTGATGACTTTTCAAGATTCGCCTGGGTCTTCTTTCTAAGGAAGAAATCTGAAACCCATGATGTCATTCAGACATTTGTCAAGCAAATTCAGAATGAATTCAACAACACTATGGTCAAAATTAGAAATGACCATGGGACTGAGTTTCAGTCAGAGCACATGATAAGGTTCTATGAAGATCAAGGGATTCATCAAGAATTTTCCTCTCCTAGAACACAGCAGTAAAATGGAATTGCTAAGAGGAAAAATAGGACTCTCATAGAGGCTGGTAGAAACTTGTTAAGTGAATCATCCCTCCCAGAATACTTCTGGGCTGAGGCAGTTAACACTGCATGCTATGTCCTTAATAGAGATTCTATCATCAAGATCCACAAGAAGACTCCATATGAGATCTTGAAGGGCAAAAAATCAAACATGAGCTATTTAAGGATCTTTGGTTATAAATGTTATGTACTCAACAATGGTAAAGTCCATTTAACTAAGTTTGCTACCAAGTCCTATAAAGGGATCTTTGTTTGGTACAACACTCATAGTAAGGCATATAGAATCTACAACTTAACTACCCAAGTTGTAGAAGTGTCAATGCATGTTGTATTTGATGAATCCAACATTGTTAACTGTTAGCTGCCAAGATCCACCTCTTATAGTATTGCATGCACATAGCATATGATGGACAAGCTGACCATCAAGGAAGCTACCCCCATAGTCCAAGATAATAATGATGGACTGCGTAGCTGAAGAAATTGAAGACCAGCTAACTCAAAACCCTGAAGATCATCAAGTTGTAGCTAGATTGCCTCCACCTACCAGGCATCTAAGGGTCCATCCAGCACACCAAATCATTGGTGATGCAAATCATGGAGTCCAGACCAGAAGCAGGAGCATGAATAGAACTCACTACTTAAGCTTCTTGTCATAAGATAAGCCAAAGAAGTTTGAAGAAGCAATCAAGGACCAGTTCTGAATTGGTGTAATACAAGAAGAACTGTACTAATTTAAGGGATATAAGGTCTAGAAGTTTGTCCCCAGACCTCAAGGACAAAATGCCATAGAGACTAAGTGGATATACAAAAACAAGTTTGATCAAGATGTCACTATTATTAAAAATAAGGCTAGACTGGTGGCTAAAGGTTACAGATAAGAGGAGGGCATATACATTGACCAGACCGTTGCCCCAGTAGCCAGACTGGAAGCAATATGGATTTTCCTTGCATTTGATGCTTATCAGTGATTCAGAGTCTACCCGATGGATGTCAAGTCAGCATTCTTGAATGGGGACCTAAAAAAGGAAGTATATGAGGACCAGCCACCATGTTTTGTAGGTCCCAACTCTCCTAATTTTGTTTATAAGTTTAGGAAATCTCTATCTAAAGCAATCCCATATGGCTTGGTATGAAAGCTTGTTCATCTTCCTTATTGAGAAAAAATTCTAAAGGGGGACGATAGACAAGACCCTATTCCTAAGGAAATCAAAGGGCAAGCTTATCCTAGTCCAAATATATGTCGATGACATTATCTTTGGATCTATTGATGACAACCTTTACAGGAATTTTGCTAAACTTATGCAAGGGAAGTTTGAAATGAGCAGCATGGGTGAGCTTAAGTTCTTCTTGGGGCTCCAAGTAAGATAAACTGATGATGGTTTACCCATATACCAGTCCAAGTTCTCCAGAAAGCTAATCAAAAAGAATGGTATGGAAAATGCCTCCACCATGAGAACTCCCATGGGGTCATGTCTGCCTATAGGCAAAGATGAAGAAGGGAAAACTGTTGATGAGTTTTTGTATAGAGGGATAATTGGCTCCATTCTATACCCGACTGTTAGTAGGCCTGACATCATGTATTTTACATGTGTCTATGCTAGGTATCAGGTCTGTCCTAAAGAATCTCATTACTCTGCTGTAAAGAGAATCTTGAGGTATCTTGAGGGCACACCAGATCTTGGCCTATGGTACCCTAGAAATAGGGATTTTGATCTAACGGGATTTTCAGATGCAGATTTTGCAGGCTGCAAAGAAGATAGGAAAAGCACTACTAGAACCTGTCAGTTCTTAGGGAGAAGGCTATTTTCTTGGAGCAGCAAGAAGCAAACTAGTGTGGCAATATCCACTGCTGAGTTAGAGTATATATCAGCAGGAAGCTATTGTGCTCAGCTGTTGTGGATACAACATAAGCTCCAGGATTACCACCTTTAGGTAAGAGAACTCCTTTCTACTTTGATTCTACATGTGTTATTTATATTGCTAGGAATCTTATCTCATATAGCAGGACTAAGCACATATAAATTAGATATTATTTTATTAGGGAAAATGTGGAGAGGGAAGACATCAGTCTTGAGTTTGTCCCCACAGAAAAGCAAGTGGCTGATATCTTCACTAAGCCATTAGATGAAGCAAAGTTCAACACCCTCAAATTTGAGCTGGGTATCTTGAACTTGGCGTAGCTTCGGGAACTCCCTTTTGCATTTTTTGGTGCAGGTATTGTTCCTCATGCTGGACATACAGACTCCCTAGTAGAATTAGTTCACTGATGCTTCTACTGAGGGGGAGTAAGTTCCTCTAGAGAGAAGAGAGAAGTTTAGCCAGTGGATGGGCCAGCCCCTATCTGCCTATTCTTTAGAAGATAAAAAGGGGGATAGAAGAGAGAAGGTCTTAGCAAGGGGGAGACATAGCAATGGGGAGAGATGACAAGGGGAACAAAGGACATATCCTGTCATCCAAAGAAAGAAGGACATGTGGCACTCAAGTAAGGACATACACCTTGCAACAAAATAGGGGGAGTAAGTGATGCAGGAAATGAGGTACACTTACTTATAGCTTATCAGAATTTCAATATTTCTTTTGCAGTATAGGTTGTGTGTGTCATTGGCCAAGGAAAGAAAACTTTTTATTATTATTTTTTTATTTTTGATAAGGGTTTTGACTTCTTCAAATAGGTGGAGACTGTTGGGTCCATTATTCCCAATGTCCCTAATTTGTGAGAAGTCAAAAAGGTCAATGTCACACACATCAACTGTAATTGATGTGCATTCGATGTCTTGAGTGCAGGTTAGTCCATATTACATTGATTGGACATGTGGACACAATAAGTAGTTGTTGGACATAGTAAAAATCGACTAATTCCACAGGAGTTGAGTGGAGCAAGCTCACTCAATGGCAGAGGTATGAATTCAATATTTTCTTGTAGAAATTTGCCTAAGTCCACAGGCATTGAGTTAAGACAGCTCACTCAACGCCTTATAACAAATAACATTGAGTCTATCTCAACCTAACTATTAGATTGCCAGAAATTTGGCTAAGTATAAAATTGTTGAGTGTAGTCTACTCACTTAAAGCCATACAACAAAAAGGCTGTGAGTCAGACTGAGTCAGTCTAAGGCTTGAGAAATTGGCTGAAAATGTTGTGAAGTCCACAGGCGTTGAGTGTGGTCTACTCCCTCAACAACATACAACTTTTAGCGTTAAGTGTTGTTGTGGCTGTCAACTCCACAAAAAGTTGGGCAAAAATTTGACGAAGTCCATGGGCGTTGAGTGTAGCTTACAACCTCAACGCCAAATAACAGAAACATTTTGTTAATTAGTTCGGTATTGAGTGGAGCTTACTCTCTCAATGCGAAGGAGCGGAAATATTTGCTAAGGCAAATAGCATTGAGTAAGGCAAGATCACTCAACGCTCTCGACGCTCTCAATGCCTTGACGCAAAAATTTTGGCTAAGTCCAAAATGCATGGATAACTTGGCTTTCGTCGAGCTCAACTTCGTTGAACTGAGCCAGCTTTCGTCGAACTAAGTTTAAAGTTTGTCGAATTAAATTCACTTTTTCGTCGAACAAAGTTTATCTTTCGTCGAACTAAATCTAAAGTTCATCAAATTGATTTTATGCTTTCATCGAGTTGAGCTTGCCGTTCGTCGAACAGGGCTCAGCATTCATCGAGCTCAATACTTAGATAGACAAAACATTGTCTAAGTATTGTGGCGTTGAGTGATGCCTACTCACTCAATGCCTTTGCTTTTATTGATTAAATTTTGTATAAGTCCACAGATGCTGAGTCATGCTGACGCCAGTAAAGACAAAAAGTCAACCAAAATTCAAATGTTGCGGAAATGCTGCCAGAGACGTTGGCGGCCAGCTGTTATAATCTTCTGCACTTTCCAAGAAATATTTTTACAATTAAGTGTTGGGGCCCACACATAGCAAAGAGTCATTGAATTAAGATTATTGGAAAGTATGCACTGAAAGGCTCAAACTCAGCCATCAATCCTGGTGGTGGGGCCCTCTGCTCAATGGGCCTTTATAGATTAAAAAGAAGCAAATCGACCAGAGCAAAAAAATCATTCTTTGCCAGCTAGGTTTTCTAAAAACAAAAGTTTGGCCCAACTTCATCTTCTTCCTCGTCATTTTCGTCGAGCCTGAAGAAGTTGTTCTACACAAAGAACCTTGCTGAAAAAAGAGATAGCTGAAGCAATCACTATCTGCAACAACAGGTTCAGAAGAGATTCTGAGAAAGCATATCTACAAGTTCTATAGAGGAAGAGAAAGCTGTTAGAAGAAATTTTCTACTGCCTACTTCATAATCATCAACAATAAAAGCTTGGACTGATATCTGCTCAGCCCAGGAAGAAGTTGACACATATATCTTTCATTGGTGTCAAATCATTTCACCTTCTTATTCTTCTGTTTAGATTCTTTGTGAGTTTGGAGTTATAAGCCTATACTATAAGGCTAAGGTCTTTGTGACCTGGATTTGGCTTAGTGCCCAAGTGTGAGGTCTGTGTGACCTATGTGGTGCTGCGGGATATGTGCTGTAAGTTCTTGAGGAGCTGAGTTCTGGAGGGAGAGCCAAATCTAACACACTACTGGATAGGAGCAGAGGGACAGTGGATGTACAAATGATTGGGGAACCACTATAAAATTGTTGTGTCGTCTGTGATTGTTCTTGAAAGATGGTAACTTACCTAATCACCAGTCACAGAAATCTGTTAACAAGAAAGAAAATTTAATCAAAGACAAAAACATATTCCCCCCCCCCCCTCTAGGTGTTTTGCTAGCCTTGAAAACAACACTTTCACACTCAATTGCTAAGTACCAATAGATTAGACACTTCATGACATAAGCATACAATATTATACTGAGTTTAGCAATCCTAAATCAAACATTGCACGTAATCTTTATGCTTTCAATTCTAGTCATGCATGTACCAAAAAAGATCGTACAATTTTATTGCAGTTCCGAAATAAACAAACGTGAATACTAGGCAAATTATTTATTATTATTTTTGGCTTATATATATGTTTTTGAATAAAAAAGTGCAACTAACAAAACAAATCAAATAACTTGTTGTTGTTGTGGTTTTGTATTTTTCAAAATTTTATTTAATTTTTGTTTATATAGCAAACTGAAAGAAAAGGAAAACTCACACTGGACAGTGGTATAGGACGATTAAAGACTTTTTAAAGGAATCAAAAAAACAAACATGAGATAAGCATAAAAAAAAGAATAAGTACTGCTAGCGCTACTGATGCTAGGTGGCAATAACGTACAAACAACTAAGTTTTTTAAAAAAACAGCCCAGATTTTGATAGTGTTTACTTTTAATGATGATTATATGTGAACGGGCAATGTACTATCACTATAATGCAACAAAAACAACTGGAAGAAATCATACATTAGTTACTAAAGTTAAAAGGTATTACACAGTGAGATCTAAAACACCCAATTCTAATCGAAGCTGGGAAAAACAAGCATCAAGGAGGGGTTTTGTGAAGATATTCGAATCTTGATCGTTAGTTCCAATGAAGCTCAATCTCTGTTCTCCTTCTTAATGTGATCACAAATAAAGTGATGTTGTACATCCATATGTTTCGAATGATAGTGGTGCACTAGATTGTTTGTTAAGTCTATGATACTCTTATTGTCGCACCTAAGCTCAATGTTCTTGAAGGAGATACCAAAGTGCTCTAACGTGTGTGAATTCCATTGTGCTTGTGCTTAATAGATTACTAGGGCAATATATTCGTCCTCAGTCGTGGAGAGGGAAAAAAAATCTTGTTTCCTACTCCACCATGAAACTAGTGCAGGCCATAAGAAGTGACAAGTGCTACTTGTGCTTTTGCGATCAAGTGAACATCCGACATAGTCTAAATAGGAATATCCATGGTGCGTGAAGTTGGCGGTGTGTGGATACCAAATAACATGATTCTGAGATCCTATGAGACACCTAAAGATACTTTTTGTAACACCCCCGTCCGTCATATGGCATATAGTAGAAGGTCCAGCTGGAACCCGACACCATATACCACGGACAAACGGAAGGGTTACGTATGAATAACCAAACTATCCAATTAAGACTACTCGTCCTAACACAGAGCATTCTAGCAGAAGCTTTTAAACAGTCGAAAGAACCCAAACTTGTATCCAAATAACATGAATATCCAACACCACTACAACTGGAATGAAAACAAATACACAGAAAGGTACATGGCCTTATGGCCTTACAGAAGTTCACTCAATTAAATAATGTTTTCCATACATCGGCTCGCAGGCCGCCCACACATGATAAAAATAAAGTACAACTATTTGCTTTAGCCTTCTATAGCCAGCACAGCAACATGGGCTCCAACCCGCTATTTGGTACTCGGCTCCGTAGCACCTGCAAGCAACATTCCACTGCACGGTGGCAAACAAAGCAACGGTTAGCCAAAAACCGACCAAATTATAATGACCTCGCTCATAACTCGGGACGGCGGTTCTCCTTCCTTGCAATGCATTAGCACAACTAAAATAATATAGTACAAACATGCTAGCTATAGGTGTAGGCTCGCACAGCCAAACACCCCGTGCACTTAGGGCACATTATCGGTGAATCCTGACACTTCAGCATCTTCACCACCACCCCCGGGATGCCAACAATGTGAGTATTACAGCCTTTTTGACCATTGTCTAAGTCTCCCGACTATGCCAACGGCCAGTCCCCTTTTCGGGTCTCTCGCACCGAACCACATAGCCCAGGTCCGATTCCACTTGCCCATTGCTCACAATGCATAGTACACCTTAAGACGTACGCACAAGCCAAGCTTCTCTCGAATCCTTCCATTTCCAAACAATCACATAACCCAGTTATGTTCTAGGCCGGTTCCCAGACCGCTAAGTTAGCAGAACAACGATTCCACTCAGTTTTCCGGGTGCGCCTTGGAGTTAATCCCCAAGGATCCCTGCTGTAATCTACCGTGTAGAAACCCGAAAACCCAAAGCACGGAGTCTTCTCCGGTAAATCATGACAAATGCAACATCACCGATCCAGACCAACATGTTCGGGTAGGCTTCAAACACAATGCCTATGCCCGTACTTCCATTCCGAACTCTATATGCAACACAAGGGGGACTATTCCCGTCAACCCCAAGGAACACCGCATACTAACCGCACACTCGCGGGAGCGGATTTCCCTAAGCAAAAAGGAAGAGAGCTTCACATGCTCAAGAAGAGAATCGTTACCCTTGTAGTACGCTTTTGTGCCATGGGAAAAATACACGGATAGAAGTCTTCGCAATGGGATTTCCTCCACGGATCCGCTCTCGGTTCTCTAAACGATGCTCTGATGCTCCTCCGGCGGCCGGAATCCTCCTCCTTCTTCCTCCTTGCCCTAACTCCTTGGAAAGAGAATGCTTAAGGGAGAAATGAGGAGTTAAACCACCATTCCCGGCCTTAACAGAGCAGGAACACGCCTGGGCCGTCAGATCTTACTTAAAGAAAATGAACGGCTCAGATCTGTACAGAAATCCTCAAACCTGGGTCGAACACGGCCTCGCAAACGGCCGTGTCCCAGGCCGTGTGCTTCGGTCCTGGCACGATCGTCGAACGCAGAAAAACCACACGGGCAAGACATGCCTGTGTCTCAACCTGACACGCCCGTGTCGGGTCTTGGACACGCCCGTGACAGGAGGCGTGTCACGAATAACCGTCACCCCAACCGTCACAACTTTAGGGAACACGGGTATTGACACGGGTAGTCACACGCCCGTGTAAAATGACACGCCCGTGTCATTCAGCCGTGTTTCTTGCCGTGTCCTTCGCGGGATAAAATCGGCCAAAACACCAAGATAGACACAGCCTAGGACATGCCCGTGTCCTAGACCATGTACCCCTATACAGGCACCAAAATTACTTTTGGACGCGACCAGCTCGATAACGATTTTCGGGGCATCACAAATGTCCGCCCTTAAGGAATTTCGTCCAGAATTTAAGTAAAGGTATACAACAATTAAATGTTACCTGAGTGGAATAACTCGCGGTATTCCTCCAACATAGTTTGCTCTCGCTCCCAAGAAAGCTCCTCACGTCCGCAGTTATCCCAACGAACCTTAAACATTCGGATTTCCTTATTGCGGAGTCGTTTGACCTCAACGTCTTCTATACGTATATGTTTGACCTTTGTCATCAACTAGTAATCCACTAGCACTTGATCAACCAAAACTATCTGCGAAGGTTCTTGCACCGCCTTCCGCAACACCGATATGTGGAACACATCGTGTAGCCCACTCAACTCAACCGACAAGTTCAATTTATACGCTGCCTCGCCAACACACTGCAGGATTTCAAATGGTCCAAGGTATCTCGGACTCAGCTTCTTCAAGCGTTGAACATGCAAAACACCCTTGAACGACTTGATTTTTAAATACACCAAGTCGCCAACACTAAACTCCACATTCCTATTCTTGGCGTTATAGTACTTTGCTTGCCTGTCCTGAGCGATCTTCAACCTTTGCTGAATTGTACGTACCATAGAAGTGGCATCTTCCACCGCTTGATGTTTATACAACTTCGCCTCGCCGGTCTCCAACCAAGACAACGGAGTTTGTTATATGCAAACTCCACCATGTGCAGGTGATCTTCCCAATGCTTTCCGAAATCTTTGATGCATATGCGAAGCATGTCCTCCATCGTCCTGTTGACCCTTTCGGTCTTACCATCCGTCTGTGGGTCGAAATCTGTGCTGAAACTCAGCTTAGTTCCCAATAAATTATGCACCAGCCTCCAGTCCTTCGACGTGAAGCGTCCATCTCGGTCACTAACAATACTGCATGGCACACCATGCAACTGTACGATATTATCCACATAAAGTTTGACTAACTTTTCCACTAGATCTATCTTCCTATTTGGGATGAAATGCGACACTTTCGTCAACCTATCTACGACCACCCAGATGGCGTCGTTTCCCCTCTGCGACTTTGGCAAACCATGCACAAAATCCATAGAAATGTCGTCGAATATCCATTCTGGGATAGGCAAGTACTTTAGGAATCCTTCGGGCTTCTGTCACTCTGCTTTCACTAAGACACAAGTTTGGCACTTGTCCAGATAAAGTGCTACATCCTTCTTTAATCCTGGAAATCAGAATAACTTCTTCATGTCTCTATACATGTTCGTGCTACCCGGGTGAATTGAGTACTTGGTATGATGAGCCTCGTACATGAACTCCTCCAGAAGATTATCGACACTAGGGACGCATAGACGACCGTCGTTCCTTAGCAGTCCATCCTCGACTACAAACTGGTAGTTTGGCCCATACAAAGATTCATCGAAGATCTGTTTCATGCTGTTATCCTGAATCAAAGCCCGTCGGACTCTATCATTCAGGTCATACTGCACCTCTGTCCAACACAATATCGCCCAGACACTAGACTGCTTATCAACGCAGGAAATCTCTAATACCTCCAAATCACGAACCAATCTCTCATCATATACCGATAACCAACTGGACTGCGCAAGAGCCCTGCGGCTTAATGCATCCGCCACCACATTTCCTTTCCCAGGTACATAATGTATCTTGAAGGTATAGTCCCTGAAAGTGAAGGTTTGATCTGAAATACTCTAGGGGGGGGAGGGGTGAATAGAGTATTGTGCTCTCTTCAAAAATCTTTATAACTATTGTTGTAATCCTAGGTGAATAGATTAGTGAATAAAGTAATAAGTATAGCAACCTAACAAATCACGGAACACAGCCAAAACAAAAGAAAAAGGGCAACCAGACAACACAAGAAATTATAATGGTTCCCCAACCTGGGTACATCCACTCTTCTACCACCCTGGTAGGAATCCACTCAGATTTTTGATCAGGTGCCTGACACCAATGATCTTTTGTTCAGGTGCTCAAAAAGCAATACCTCAACTCTTTTGGTAGGAGACTTGCAACCAGGAATAATTTTGAAGGGACTTAAAACCCTGTACAGAAGATGGAAAAGGGTGATGGTGTCTTCTCTTTCTCAATAACAACTGAGAAGACTATTGGATTGATTTCAGCAACTTGCTCCCCCTGAGATCTTGAATGGGTCAGGAAATCTGGAGCATTGCTTCAGGGTGACAGGTCTTCACAAACTTGATTGCCTTGACCAGAGATTGCTTCAGGAACTTCTTTGACAGATAGAGTTATTGTTGTCCTTCTGAAGTTGTCCTGTAGGATTGAAGGAAGAAGACTCTTGATGGAGATTATATGTTCTTCTTCTTCTTGATGATGTTCTCTAGCCCAGGCTAATTGCAGTATAAAACTTTGATTTCTGTAAGACTTCTTGAATGTGATCTCTGTCTGTGTGTGTATGGAGTACTGCTTAATCTTTTTTTTCTTTTGTTAACTGACTGAAGAACACATTCGAAATTAGAATCTTTGAGCAGTAAATGCAGTCGGACTGGGAAGGAAGCGGCAATCAATGAATTCCCTAACTGTCCCATGGAAAAATGGCATGTAATAATCCATAATCAATGCTCTTTCTAACGGTAACATTCCGAGAAGATTGAGCATTAATTACCCAGGAATCATCGCCAAGAAAAGGGGACGGAAAACTGGAGAAGACCTAAGTCTGGAATCGTTGAACGAAGAACAGGAATCGTCGAGCTGAGTTCACAGTTCGTCGAGCTGAGCTGATGAGTTTGTCGACGAGACAATAACATTAGTCTTCAAGGGGAACTTGTCACTTCTGCTACAATCTTCGTCGAACTGACAATCTTCATTCGTCGAGCTGACAATCATCATTCGTCAAACTAAGATCCAAATTCGTCGACCGAAGAATGATTGTGGACTTAGAATCTGAGAAGTCTCTGGCTGAGAAGGATTCAAATCATAGACCAGAAATCGTCGAGTAGAGTACTGAGTTCGTCGACAAAACAAGTTGACTTCGTCGACCTGAGAAGTTGTGAACTTGAGGTCCAAGTTCGTCGAGCTCAGATTCTTGTTCGTCGACCAAAGCCTTAAGTTGAACTTAGAAAAAATCTGGAGTTATTCCGACTTTAGTTTGTTGAAGTATCCCATGTTTCGTCGAACAGAGAACGAAGATTATCGAGCTCAGCATAGAGAAATATCTCAAGATCGTCGAGCTCAGAATGTCTTTCGTCGAACTGAGTTCGACGAACGTCGAACTCATTTTACTTAGTCTTGAAGTCTTCTAAGTCTTGAGTCTTTGATGCACTTGTTGATAGCTGGTCCATCTGATATTGACTCTAAGAAATTGGCCTAGACTCTAGGACACAAATATGACCCTGAATATACATATTGGGTCACATCCTAAGCTAGTGAACCTAGCCCAAATCAACTAGGGATCCAACAATCTCCCCAAATTTAGGTGAGGTCACTAATAGGCTCAAAACAAAAACACACAGATAAACAAAGCAAGAAAAGCAATATATCTGGCAGAGAATTACTAATACATGCAGCAGATATATATATACATAGGTTTTGTTTAAACAAATAAAATAGTTTGAAAGCAAATGTAGAAGGAAATTGAAACAAAGTAAAAAATTACTTCTTCTGCTTCTTCTGCATGGACTTGTCTTCTTTTGTCTTCTCTCCTCACTTTTTAAAGATAATTTCTCTATTTGGATCTAAAGCCTGTGCATGTGTCATTGTCATGTCAGCTGCCCCAATAATCTTCAGTGACGTAGCTCTGGGGACAACTGCTTCAGGATGGAGCTTCATGTAATCATCAACATTAAACAGTTTGTTGCCTTTATCAAATCTTTTTAATTCTTCCTTCCTGTATTTTGACATAGTTGTATAACCTGATATGCGTTTACCTTCAGCTTTAGCTTTATTAATCAAGGACAGACCAATAGGTTCCTGTAACCTGGCCATTTTAGCATTGTTGGCTGTTTCAGGATCTTCAAAAGGAATAGAAGAGAATTAGGTTTTTCAGGACTTTTAGCTTCCTGATCTGCAGAGGGAGCAGGTTGTTGCTGCTAATGCTGTTGATGTTGCTATTGTTGCTATTGTTGAATTCCTGAAGAATGATATCTTTGATAACTTCGTCCAGAGGATCTTCCTTGATGTCTCTTATAGGTTTGCATAGGGGCAGATCCCTGAGAGCTAGAGCTAGTGGCACCAGCTCCTGGAGGAGGTGGAGGAGGTGGATCTCTTCTATATCTCTGTACTGGTGGAGGAGAGTATCTCCTACTTCTTTTCCTCTCCTTTTGCTGATTCTTTGACAGCCACATCCAAGCAGGCATTCCCTTATAGGGAGTAACATTATGCAATATGTAGTAGGGAGTGTCAGCTGTTGGATTGGGCATAGGAGCAGGAGGAGGATGAGCCTTCCTTTTCTTTGACAACATTTGCTTCTTCTTCTTGGCAGCTTCTTCATCTGAATCATCTTCATCATCTTCACTGCCAGAACCCTGAGGGTTATCATATAAAGCATCCAATGCTTTCAAAGCTTTATCATCAATGACCGTCTTTTCTGTAGCTGAAGCAGAAGTTTCATAAACTGGAGTTTCAGCAGGAGTGGAAGAAGAAACTATACAAGAATCAGAGGTAATTGGGACAGAGCTTTCAGCTGCTGCCCTATTTTCCTCTTCAATATCAGCTAAGATTAACTCATCCAGATCAGGCATTGGTGAGTCATCCATAATAAAAATTGGTGCTGAGATAGCTTCTGGAGAAGATGAAATAGCTGCAGAGGTTGGAGCAAAAACTAGAAAACTTTTTATTATTATTTTTTTATTTTTGATAAGGGTTTTGACTTCTTCAAATAGGTGGAGACTGTTGGGTCTATTATTCCCAATGTCCCTAATTTGTGAGAAGTCAAAAAGGTCAATGTCACACACATCAACTGTAATTGATGTGCATTCGATGTCTTGAGTGCAGGTTAGTCCATATTACATTGATTGGACATGTGGACACAATAAGTAGTTGTTGGACATAGTAAAAATCGACTAATTCCACAGGAGTTGAGTGGAGCAAGCTCACTCAATGGCAGAGGTATGAATTCAATATTTTCTTGTAGAAATTTGCCTAAGTCCACAGGCATTGAGTTAAGACAGCTCACTCAACGCCTTATAACAAATAACATTGAGTCTATCTCAACCTAACTATTAGATTGCCAGAAATTTGGCTAAGTATAAAATTGTTGAGTGTAGTCTACTCACTTAAAGCCATACAACAAAAAGGCTGTGAGTCAGACTGAGTCAGTCTAAGGCTTGAGAAATTGGCTGAAAATGTTATGAAGTCCACAGGCGTTGAGTGTGGTCTACTCCCTCAACAACATAGAGCTTTTAGCGTTAAGTGTTGTTGTGGCTGTCAACTCCACAAAAAGTTGGGCAAAAATTTGACTAAGTCCATGGGCGTTGAGTGTAGCTTACAACCTCAACGCCAAATAACAGAAACATTTTGTTAATTAGTTCGGTATTGAGTGGAGCTTACTCTCTCAATGCGAAGGAGCGGAAATATTTGCTAAGGCAAATAGCATTGAGTAAGGCAAGATCACTCAACGCTCTCGACGCTCTCAACGCCTTGACGCAAAAATTTTGGCTAAGTCCAAAATGCATGGATAACTTGGCTTTCGTCGAGCTCAACTTCGTTGAACTGAGCCAGCTTTCGTCGAACTGAGTTTAAAGTTTGTCGAACTAAATTCACTTTTTCGTCGAACAAAGTTTATCTTTCGTCGAACTAAATCTAAAGTTCATCAAATTGATTTTATGCTTTCATCGAGTTGAGCTTGCCGTTCGTCGAACGGAGCTCAGCATTCATCGAGCTCAATACTTAGATAGACAAAACATTGTCTAAGTATTGTGGCGTTGAGTGATGCCTACTCACTCAATGCCTTTGCTTCTATTGATTGAATTTTGTATAAGTCCACAGATGCTGAGTCATGCTGACGCCAGTAAAGACAAAAAGTCAACCAAAATTCAAATGTTGCGGAAATGCTGCCAGAGACGTTGGCGGCCAGCTGTTATAATCTTCTGCACTTTCCAAGAAATATTTTTACAATTAAGTGTTGGGGCCCACACATAGCAAAGAGTCATTGAATTAAGATTATTGGAAAGTATGCACTGATAGGCTCAAACTCAGCCATCAATCCTGGTGGTGGGCCCCTCTGCTCAATGGGCCTTTATAGATTAAAAAGAAGCAAATCGACCAGAGCAAAAAAATCATTCTTTGCCTAGGTTTTCTAAAAACAAAAGTGTGGCCCAACTTCATCTTCTTCCTCGCCATTTTCGTCGAGCCTGAAGAAGTTGTTCTACACAAAGAACCTTGCTGAAAAAAGAGATAGCTGAAGCAATCACTATCTGCAACAACAGGTTCAGAAGAGATTCTGAGAAAGCATATCTACAAGTTCTATAGAGGAAGAGAAAGCTGTTAGAAGAAATTTTCTACTGCCTACTTCATAATCATCAACAATAAAAGCTTGGACTGATATCTGCTCAGCCCAGGAAGAAGTTGACACATATATCTTTCATTGGTGTCAAATCATTTCACCTTCTTATTCTTCTGTTTAGATTCTTTGTGAGTTTGGAGTTATAAGCCTATACTATAAGGCTAAGGTCTTTGTGACCTGGATTTGGCTTAGTGCCCAAGTGTGAGGTCTGTGTGACCTATGTGGTGCTGCGGGATATGTGCTGTAAGTTCTTGAGGAGCTGAGTTCTGGAGGGAGAGCCAAATCTAACACACTACTGGATAGGAGCAGAGGGACAGTGGATGTACAAATGATTGGGGAACCACTATAAAATTATTGTGTCGTCTGTGATTGTTCTTGAAAGATGGTAACTTACCTAATCACCAGTCACAGAAATCTGTTAACAAGAAAGAAAATTTAATCAAAGACAAAAACCTATTCCCCCCCCCCCCTCTAGGTGTTTTGCTAGCCTTGAAAACAACACTTTCACACTCAATTGCTAAGTACCAATAGATTAGACACTTCATGACATAAGCATACAATATTATACTGAGTTTACCAATCCTAAATCAAACATTGCACGTAATCTTTATGCTTTCAATTCTAGTCATGCATGTACCAAAAAAGATCGTACAATTTTATTGCAGTTCCGAAATAAACAAACGTGAATACTAGGCAAATTATTTATTATTATTTTTGGCTTATATATATGTTTTTGAATAAAAAAGTGCAACTAACAAAACAAATCAAATAACTTGTTGTTGTTGTGGTTTTGTATTTTTCAAAATTTTATTTAATTTTTGTTTATATAGCAAACTGAAAGAAAAGGAAAACTCACACTGGACAGTGGTATAGGACGATTAAAGACTTTTTAAAGGAATCAAAAAAACAAACATGAGATAAGCATAAAAAAAAAGAATAAGTACTGCTAGCGCTACTGATGCTAGGTGGCAATAACGTACAAACAACTAAGTGTTTTAAAAAAACAGCCCAGATTTTGATAGTGTTTACTTTTAATGATGATTATATGTGAACGGGCAATGTACTATCACTATAATGCAACAAAAACAACTGGAAGAAATCATACATTAGTTACTAAAGTTAAAAGGTATTACACAGTGAGATCTAAAACACCCAATTCTAATCGAAGCTGGGAAAAACAAGCATCAAGGAGGGGTTTTGTGAAGATATTCGAATCTTGATCGTTAGTTCCAATGAAGCTCAATCTCTGTTCTCCTTCTTAATGTGATCACAAATAAAGTGATGTTGTACATCCATATGTTTCGAATGATAGTGGTGCACTAGATTGTTTATTAAGTCTATGATACTCTTATTGTCGCACCTAAGCTCAATGTTCTTGAAGGAGATACCAAAGTGCTCTAACGTGTGTGAATTCCATTGTGCTTGTGCTTAATAGATTACTAGGGCAATATATTCGTCCTCAGTCGTGGAGAGGGAAAAAGAATTTTGTTTCCTACTCCACCATGAAACTAGTGCAGGCCCTAAGAAGTGACAAGTGCTACTTGTGCTTTTGCGATCAAGTGAACATCCGACATAGTCTAAATAGGAATATCCATGGTGCGTGAAGTTGGCGGTGTGTGGATACCAAATAACATGATTCTGAGATCCTATGAGATACCTAAAGATACTTTTTGTAACACCCCCGTCCGTCATATGGCATATAGTAGAAGGTCCAGCTGGAACCCGACACCATATACCACGGACAAACGGAAGGGTTACGTATGAATAACCAAACTATCCAATTAAGACTACTCGTCCTAACACAGAGCATTCTAGCGGAAGCTTTTAAACAGTCGAAAGAACCCAAACTTGTATCCAAATAACATGAATATCCAACACCACTACAACTGGAATGAAAACAAATACACAGAAAGGTACATGGCCTTATGGCCTTACAGAAGTTCACTCAATTAAATAATGTTTTCCATACATCGGCTCGCAGGCCGCCCAGACATGATAAAAATAAAGTACAACTATTTGCTTTAGCCTTCTAGAGCCAGCACAGCAACATGGGCTCCAACCCGCTATTTGGTACTCGGCTCCGTAGCACCTGCAAGCAACATTCCACTGCACGGTGGCAAACAAAGCAACGGTTAGCCAAAAACCGACCAAATTATAATGACCTCGCTCATAACTCGGGACGGCGGTTCTCCTTCCTTGCAATGCATTAGCACAACTAAAATAATATAGTACAAACATGCTAGCTACAGGTGTAGGCTCGCACAGCCAAACACCCCGTGCACTTAGGGCACATTATCGGTGAATCCTGACACTTCAGCATCTTCACCACCACCCCCGGGATGGCAACAATGTGAGTATTACAGCCTTTTTGACCATTGTCTAAGTCTCCCGACTATGCCAACGGCCAGTCCCCTTTTCGGGTCTCTCGCACCGAACCACATAGCCCAGGTCCGATTCCACTTGCCCATTGCTCACAATGCATAGTACACCTTAAGACGTACGCACAAGCCAAGCTTCTCTCGAATCCTTCCATTTCCAAACAATCACATAACCCAGTTATGTTCTAGGCCGGTTCCCAGACCGCTAAGTTAGCAGAACAACGATTCCACTCAGTTTTCCGAGTGCGCCTTGGAGTTAATCCCCAAGGATCCCTGCTGTAATCTACCGTGTAGAAACCCGAAAACCCAAAGCACGGAGTATTCTCCGGTAAATCATGACAAATGCAACATCACCGATCCAGACCAACATGTTCGGGTAGGCTTCAAACACAATGCCTATGCCCGTACTTCCATTCCGGACTCTATATGCAACACAAGGGGGACTATTCCCGTCAACCACAAGGAACACCACATACTCGCCGCACACTCGCGGGAGCGGATTTCCCTAAGCAAAAAGGAAGAGAGCTTCACATGCTCAAGAAGAGAATCGTTACCCTTGTAGTACGCTTTTGTGCCATGGGAAAAATACACGGATAGAAGTCTTCGCAATGGGATTTCCTCCACGGATCCGCTCTCGGTTCTCTAAACAATGCTCTGATGCTCCGCCGGCGGCCAGAATCCTCCTCCTTCTTCCTCCTTGCCCTAACTCCTTGGAAAGAGAATGCTTAAGGGAGAAATGAGGAGTTAAACCACCATTCCCGGCCTTAACAGAGCAGGAACACGCCTGGGCCGTCAGATCTTACTTAAAGAAAATGAACGGCTCAGATCTGTACAGAAATCCTCAAACCTGGGTCGAACACGGCCTCGCAAACGGCCGTGTCCCAGGCCGTGTGCTTCGGTCCTGGCACGATCGTCGAACGCAGAAAAACCACATGGGCAAGACATGCCTGTGTCTCAACCTGACACGCCCGTGTCGGGTCTTGGACACGCCCGTGACAGGAGGCGTGTCACGAATAACCGTCACCCCAACCGTCACAACTTTAGGGAACACGGGTATTGACACGGGTAGTCAGACGCCCGTGTAAAATGACACGCCAGTGTCATTCAGCCCTTGTTTCTTGCCGTGTCCTTCGCGGGATAAAATCGGCCAAAACACCAAGATAGACACAGCCTAGGA
Organism: Platanthera guangdongensis; assembly: GCA_039583875.1. Lineage (NCBI taxonomy): Eukaryota > Viridiplantae > Streptophyta > Magnoliopsida > Asparagales > Orchidaceae > Platanthera > Platanthera guangdongensis. The sequence goes on along the minus strand of CM077163.1, from coordinate 124,310,641 downwards.
CATGCCCGTGTCCTAGACCATGTACCCCTAAACAGGCACCAAAATTACTTTTGGACGCGACCAGCTCGATAACGATTTTCGGGGCGTCACAAATGTCCGCCCTTAAGGAATTTCGTCCAGAATTTAAGTAAAGGTATACAACAATTAAATGTTACCTGAGTGGAATAACTCGCGGTATTCCTCCAACATAGTTTGCTCTCGCTCCCAAGAAAGCTCCCCACGTCCGCAGTTATCCCAACGAACCTTAACCATTCGGATTTCCTTATTGCGGAGTCGTTTGACCTCAACGTCTTCTATACGTATATGTTTGACCTTTGTCATCAACTAGTAATCCACTAGCACTTGATCAACCAAAACTATCTGCGAAGGTTCTTGCACCGCCTTCCGCAACACCGATACGTGGAACACATCGTGTAGCCCACTCAACTCAACCGACAAGTTCAATTTATACGCTGCCTCGCCAACACACTGCAGGATTTCAAATGGTCCAAGGTATCTCGGACTCAGCTTCTTCAAGCGTCGAACATGCAAAACACCCTTGAACGGCTTGATTTTTAAATACACCAAGTCGCCAACACTAAACTCCACATTCCTATTCTTGGCGTTATAGTACTTTGCTTGCCTGTCCTGAGCGATCTTCAACCTTTGCTGAATTGTACGTACCATAGAAGTGGCATCTTCCACCGCTTGATGTTTATACAACTTCGCCTCGCCGGTCTCCAACCAAGACAACGGAGTTTGTTATATGCAAACTCCACCATGTGCAGGTGATCTTCCCAATGCTTTCCGAAATCTTTGATGCATATGCGAAGCATGTCCTCCATCGTCCTGTTGACCCTTTCGGTCTTACCATCCGTCTGTGGGTCGAAATCTGTGCTGAAACTCAGCTTAGTTCCCAATAAATTATGCACCAGCCTCCAGTCCTTCGACGTGAAGCGTCCATCTCGGTCACTAACAATACTGCATGGCACACCATGCAACTGTACGATATTATCCACATAAAGTTTGACTAACTTTTCCACTAGATCTATCTTCCTATTTGGGATGAAATGCGACACTTTCGTCAACCTATCTACGACCACCCAGATGGCGTCGTTTCCCCTCTGCGACTTTGGCAAACCATGCACAAAATCCATAGAAATGTCGTCGAATATCCATTCTGGGATAGGCAAGTACTTTAGGAATCCTTCGGGCTTCTGTCACTCTGCTTTCACTAAGACACAAGTTTGGCACTTGTCCAGATAAAGTGCTACATCCTTCTTTAATCCTGGAAATCAGAATAACTTCTTCATGTCTCTATACATGTTCGTGCTACCTGGGTGAATTGAGTACTTGGTATGATGAGCCTCGTACATGAACTCCTCCAGAAGATTATCGACACTAGGGATGCATAGACGACCGTCGTTCCTTAGCAGTCCATCCTCGACTACAAACTGGGAGTTTGACCCATACAAAGATTCATCGAAGATCTGTTTCATGCTGTTATCCTGAATCAAAGCCCGTCAGACTCTATCATTCAGGTCATACTGCACCTCTGTCCAACACAATATCGCCCAGACACTAGACTGCTTATCAACGCAGGAAATCTCTAATACCTCCAAATCACGAACCAATCTCTCATCATATACCGATAACCAACTGGACTGCGCAAGAGCCCTGCGGCTCAATGCATCCGCCACCACATTTCCTTTCCCAGGTACATAATGTATCTTGAAGGTATAGTCCCTGAAAGTGAAGGTTTGATCTGAAATACTCTAGGGGGGGTGAATAGAGTATTGTGCTCTCTTCAAAAATCTTTATAACTATTGTTGTAATCCTAGGTGAATAGATTAGTGAATAAAGTAATAAGTATAGCAACCTAAAAAATCACGGAACACAGCCAAAAAAAAAAGAAAAAGGGCAACCAGATAACACAAGAAATTATAATGGTTCCCCAACCTGGGTACATCCACTCTTCTACCACCCTGGTAGGAATCCACTCAGATTTTTGATCAGGTGCCTGACACCAATGATCTTTTGTTCAGGTGCTCAAAAAGCAATACCTCAACTCTTTTGGTAGGAGACTTGCAAGCAGAAATAATTTTGAAGGGACTTAAAACCCTGTACAGAAGATGGAAAAGGGTGATGGTGTCTTCTCTTTCTCAATAACAACTGAGAAGACTATTGGATTGATTTCAGCAACTTGCTCCCCCTGAGATCTTGAATGGGTCAGGAAATCTGGAGCATTGCTTCAGGGTGACAGGTCTTCACAAACTTGATTGCCTTGACCAGAGATTGCTTCAGGAACTTCTTTGACAGATAGAGTTATTGTTGTCCTTCTGAAGTTGTCCTGTAGGATTGAAGGAAGAAGACTCTTGATGGAGATTATATGTTCTTCTTCTTCTTGATGATGTTCTCTAGCCCAGGCTAATTGCAGTATAAAACTTTGATTTCTGTAAGACTTCTTGAATGTGATCTCTGTCTGTGTGTGTATGGAGTACTGCTTAATCTTTTTTTTCTTTTGTTAACTGACTGAAGAACACATTCGAAATTAGAATCTTTGAGCAGTAAATGCAGTCGGACTGGGAAGGAAGCGGCAATCAATGAATTCCCTAACTGTCCCATGGAAAAATGGCATGTAATAATCCATAATCAATGCTCTTTCTAACGGTAACATTCCAAGAAGATTGAGCATTAATTACCCAGGAAACATTGCCAAGAAAAGGGGACGGAAAACTGGAGAAGACCTAAGTCTGGAATCGTTGAACGAAGAACAGGAATCGTCGAGCTGAGTTCACAGTTCGTCGAGCTGAGCTGATGAGTTTGTCGACGAGACAATAACAATTAGTTTTCAAGGGGAACTTGTCACTTCTGCTACAATCTTCGTCGAACTGACAATCTTCATTCGTCGACCTGACAATCATCATTCGTCAAACTAAGATCCAAATTCGTCGACCGAAGAATGATTGTGGACTTAGAATCTGAGAAGTCTCTGGCTGAGAAGGATTCAAATCATAGACCAGAAATCGTCGAGTAGAGTACTGAGTTCGTCGACAAAACAAGTTGACTTCGTCGACCTGAGAAGTTGTGAACTTGAGGTCCAAGTTCGTCGAGCTCAGATTCTTGTTCGTCGACCAAAGCCTTAAGTTGAACTTAGAAAAAATCTGGAGTTATTCCGACTTTAGTTTGTTGAAGTATCCCATGTTTCGTCGAACAGAGAACGAAGATTATCGAGCTCAGCATAGAGAAATATCTCAAGATCGTCGAGCTTAGAATGTCTTTCGTCGAACTGAGTTCGACGAACGTCGAACTCATTTTACTTAGTCTTGAAGTCTTCTAAGTCTTGAGTCTTTGATGCACTTGTTGATAGCTGGTCCATCTGATATTGACTCTAAGAAATTGGCCTAGACTCTAGGACACAAATATGACCCTGAATATACATATTGGGTCACATCCTAAGCTAGTGAACCTAGCCCAAATCAACTAGGGATCCAACAATCTCCCCAAATTTAGGTGAGGTCACTAATAGGCTCAAAACAAAAACACACAGATAAACAAAGCAAGAAAAGAAATATATCTGGCAGAGAATTACTAATACATGCAGCAGATATATATATACATAGGTTTTGTTTAAACAAATAAAATAGTTTGAAAGCAAATGTAGAAGGAAATTGAAACAAAGTAAAAAATTACTTCTTCTGCTTCTTCTGCATGGACTTGTCTTCTTTTGTCTTCTCTCCTGACTTTTTAAAGATAATTTCTCTATTTGGATCTAAAGCCTGTGCATGTGTCATTGTCATATCAGCTGCCCCAATAATCTTCAGTGACGTAGCTCTGGGGGCAACTGCTTCAGGATGGAGCTTCATGTAATCATCAACATTAAACAGTTTGTTGCCTTTATCAAATCTTTTTAATTCTTCCTTCCTGTATTTTGACATAGTTGTATAACCTGATATGCCTTTACCTTCAGCTTTAGCTTTATTAATCAAGGACAGACCAATAAGTTCCTGTAACCTGGCCATTTTAGCATTGTTGGCTGTTTCAGGATCTTCAAAAGGAATAGAAGAGAATTAGGTTTTTCAGGACTTTTAGCTTCCTGATCTGCAGAGGGAGCAGGTTGTTGCTGCTGATGCTGTTGATGTTGCTATTGTTGCTATTGTTGAATTCCTGAAGAATGATATCTTTGATAACTTCGTCCAGAGGATCTTCCTTGATGTCTCTGATAGGTTTGCATAGGGGCAGATCCCTGAGAGCTAGAGCTAGTGGCACCAGCTCCTGGAGGAGGTGGAGGAGGTGGATCTCTTCTATATCTCTGTACTGGTGGAGGAGAGTATCTCCTACTTCCTTTCCTCTCCTTTTGCTGATTCTTTGACAGCCACATCCAAGCAGGCATTCCCTTATAGGGAGTAACATTATGCAATATGTAGTAGGGAGTGTCAGCTGTTGGATTGGGCATAGGAGCAGGAGGAGGAGGAGCCTTCCTTTTCTTTGACAACATTTGCTTCTTCTTCTTGGCAGCTTCTTCATCTGAATCATCTTCATCATCATCTTCATCATCTTCACTGCCAGAACCCTGAGGGTTATCATATAAAGCATCCAATGCTTTCAAAGCTTTATCATCAATGACCGTCTTTTCTGTAGCTGAAGCAGAAGTTTCATAAACTAGAGTTTCAGCAGGAGTGGAAGAAGAAACTATACAAGAATCAGAGGTAATTGGGACAGAGCTTTCAGCTGCTGCCCTATTTTCCTCTTCAATATCAGCTAAGATTAACTCATCCAGATCAGGCATTGGTGAGTCATCCATAACAAAAATTGGTGCTGAGATAGCTTCTGGAGAAGATGAAATAGCTGCAGAGGTTGGAGCAAAAACTAGAATTTCAAAACTATCACAGAGTTGCATAGCAACTGCTGGACTAACAGGAGAAGTATAAGGAACAATAACCAACTGTGGCTTAGTGGAAGGGAACTGTACACAAATTGTATCAAAATTTCTCAACAAACCAGCCAAATCAACTGTGGGATTTAAATTAAAATCACCAACAGTTTGTATTTGATCTAGAACTGACTCATCTAAGTCAATGTCAGTATCCATGAAATGAATCAATTCAATCAAAGAATCAAATTCTGGAAAAACTGCTGCATCTGCATCTGAAACTGCTGTAGAAGGAACTACTGCTACATTTGCATCTACTGCTGTATCTGCTGCTGCTTCATCATAGAGCATCTCCCCCTGCCTGGGTTCAGGAGAGCCTGGAGCCAGGCCCCTGAATGAAGAGGGGGCAGCAGAAAGGAGAGATACTTGGGCAGATAAAGAATTGATAGAATTCACAAGAGGTATAATGGCCTCTGTGATTAGGGATTTGATGAGGGGATTGAGCAGGGTTATGATTGTAGATATAGTGGGGGGTTCCAAAGATGGAGAGGTAGTTGGTGATGGTAGAGAAGTAGATGAGGTGAGGGGAACAGATGGAGGAGATATATGAGGAATGGCATCTGCTATGGTGGTGTCTGGTGGAGGTGGAGAAGGGGATGGTATATGAAAAAGTGGAATGTTAGATAGATGAGGTGGAGGAGGTGATGCTGGAGGAGTTGGGTGTGGATTCTCTTGAAGGGGGGTAGATGGACTATCAATGATGTCAAGTGGTGGAGAGGGTGGAGTGGGGACATGAGAATGTTGTTGTGATTGGGGTGCTGGAGGAGATGGAAGACTGGTTGAAGATGGAAGATAGGTTACTAGAAGAGGTTGTGGAGATGGGATTGCCTCTTCTGCAGGGTGGGGAGTGGCCTTCACGGCCCTAGTGCTCTCAAAAGCTGGGATGGAAGAGGAGGATGCCTTGGAAGGCTTGGTGATCGTCCTCTCCCATCTGCCAAACAAAGCGCATGTGAGGCGCTTGCTGACATTGATGAAGATGGTCGGGGAGACCATAAATTCACCAGCTTTTGCTTGAAGGAAAATCCCCAGGATTCTTCCAAAGCAGACCTCTTTCTTACTGTTTTTCTTCTTGATCAAATCAAAGAAGATCTTGCCCCAATCAACTTGACGCTTGTTGACCACTGCGCACATGACAAGGAATTGGTGTCTTGTTATGTAATCGTGTGCGGTGTGCTTGCACATCAGCACTTTGCCCACAATATCCGCCAAGAACTCGTAGGCGGCAGAAAGTTGTTTCTTTAACAACTTGTTAGGGTTACTCCCAGTAAACCCCATCAATTTCAGCATCGAACTATAATCATCAGAATCTATATCCAAATCATCTTCTCCATTGACCAACGCAAAAATCTCAGAAAGAATGGCAGGGGATAAAGAAACAATATTACCGCCGATAGTCCCTGTCAGGATGTTGTCCTCAGAAGTAGACGACGTATATACCTATTCTCTAATCTCAGTTGCATGCAGTTTGATTCTTTTGGTTATAAAATCCTTGAGACCAAGTTCTTCTAGAAGTTCCAGAATGTAAAGAAATATAGGGTCAGAGTGCTGGAATGAATCAAAGTCCATGTCAAAGCCGGTATCGAATTTCATTGCAGCCATGGTACTCGCTGGAACCGCCATTGATGACCTGCAAGAGAAACAAACAACGATCAAGTGCAACAGGAACTGAAAGCACGGGATGGAGGTCGAAGAAAATCTAGATATAGGGTTTTCCTGAATATGAATCGACGAACTCCGTTCCACGAAAAAGAAGCAGTTCTTCGAACTAAGGTCGATGAAATAAATTATAGATAGATAATTCGTCGATCTCATCAAGAAGAAACGAAAACAGTTCGTCGAACTCCATTTGACGAAATATCTTCTGAAGCAAAGTTCGTCGATCTCCGGCCGACGAATATTGTTTCCACACAGAGAATTCGTCGATCTCCGTTCAATGAGCATCTCTCAAACTTTCCCTAATTCGTCGAACTCCGTTCGACGAACTCTGGAAAATTCGTCGAATGCAGACAGGAATTAATTTAACTCTTCTCCATTGATCATTCCCAGTTGATTTATAAAGAACAGATGATATTTCTCATCCAAGAGTTTGTTGAAAATATCTGCTCTCTGTAAATCAGTAGGAATATGGATTAGGTTAATTTTCTTTTTGTCTACATTATCTCTAATGAAATGATGCCTTATATCAATATGTTTAGTCCTACTATGGTGAACTGGATTCTGTGCTATAGCAATAGAACTAGTGTTATCACAAAATAATGTTGAAATATTTAAGTTGACATCATAGTCTAGGAGTTGGTTTTGTATCCATAACATTTGTGAACAGCAGCTGCCAGCAGCCATATATTCTGCTTCTGCAGTTGATGTAGACACTGATGTTTGCTTTTTACAAAACCAAGAGACAATCCTCATACCCAGGAACTGGCAAGTTCCAGAGGTACTCTTCTCGTCCACTCTACATCCAGCATAGTCAGCATCTGAGTATCCAGTTAACTCAAACTCTGACTCTATAGGATACCAGAGTCCTAGATTTGGGCAACTCTTTATATATCTCAAAATTCTATTTAAGAAAATAAGGTGAGATTCTTTGCGGTTCACTTGGAACCTAGCACAAAGGCATGCGACAAACATGATATCAGGCCTGCTAGCTGTTAGGTATAATAGGGATCCAATAATTCCCATATAAAGCTTGTGATCTACAGGTTTCCCTGCTGCATCAGAATCCACAACAACATTGGTAGCCATAAGTGTTTTCATTCCTAAAGCACCATCCATCCCAAACTTCTTAATAAGCTCTTTAGCATACTTAGCTTGGGAGAGGAAGATACCATCAGGGAGCTGTTTCATTTGGAGACCAAGGAAGTAGGAAAGCTCACCCATGCTACTCATCTCAAATTTGGAATGCATGAGGTCAGCAAACCTCTTGCATAATTTGGGATCAGTAGACCCAAATATGATGTCATCCACATATATTTGTACTAATAAAATTTGGTCCTTATGTTGTCTAGTGAAAAGAGTTTTATCCATGATTGCTCTTGTAAATTTATGCTCTAAAAGAAAGCTTGCTAAGGTCTCATACCAAGATCTTGGAGCTTGCTTTAAACCACAGAGAGATTTATGCAATTTAAATACAAAAGATGGTTGAGTTAGAGAGATAAAACCTGGAGGTTGTTCCACATAAACCTCTTCTTGAAGCACTCAATTGAAAAATGCACTCTTGACATCCATTTGGAAAACTTTGAATCTCCTGTGAGCTACATAGGCAAGGAATATTCTTATGGCGTCTAACCTTGCAACAGGGGCAAAGGTTTGGTCATAGTCAATTCCTTCCTCTTGCCTGTAGCCCTGAGCAACAAGCCTAGCCTTGTTTCTCACAATGTTTCCTTGAGCATCCGGCTTGTTTCTGTAGACCCATTTGGTTCCAATAACTATGTAGTTATGAGGTCTTGGAACCAAATCCCAAACTCTACATCTCTCAAACTGATTTAGTTCCTCTTACACTACAATGATCCAGTGGGGATCTTGCTCAGCTTCATGGATGGAGGGAGGTTAAATCTGAGAGAGAAAACATGCATGCATCAAGTCTTGGTTGAGTTGATGCCTTGTCTGAACACCTACTGAAATGTCTTCAATCACTTGAGATCTGGGGTGATCTCTAAGTGTGACAAGATCAGTGGGTGGAGTTTGTTCAGCAACAGCTTCTATAATTAATTCCTCTTGAGGAATGTTATTAGCTGTTGAGGGAAGTTCAGCCACTTCCACTTGATTTTCTTCTTCACTGTCTTCAGTAACCTGTGGAGAAGGATGGGTTGACACCTCTTGGGTAAGGTTTAGTCCATCCATGGACTCACACAGTTATGGAACATGCAAAAAGCTATAGGTAGAAATCTCTTTCTCCTTATAAGACATGTTAGTTTCATCAAAAGATACATGGACCGACTCTTCAATTTTAAGAGAGGATTTATTAAAAACCCTATAGGCCTTGCTTACTTGGGAGTATCCTAGAAAAATCCCTTCTTCAGCCTTATACTTAAACTTTCTAATGTATCTTTTGTTGTTTGTGTGAATATAATATATACAAATAAAAACTTTAAAATATGTGATTTTAGGTTTTTCCCTTTAAGAAATTCATAGGGGGTCTTATTTTTCAGCTTATGTATGAGGCTTCTATTCAGTACATAGTTAGCAGTGTTTACAGCTTCTGCCCAAAAGGATAGAGGAATGTAAGCATCTGCCAATAATGTGCCTGCAGCTTCAATGAGTGTCCTAATTTTTCTTTCAGCTACCCCATTTTGTTGAGGAGTTCTAGGAGCTGAGAAGCACTGCCTGATACCTTCCTTCTCACAGAACCCATGCATAAGAAGAGACTCAAACTCTGTGTTATGATCACTTCTGATCAATGCAACATGAGTAGAGAACTCAATCTGTATGGTCCTGAGAAAATCTGTAAGAACTTTGAATGTATCTGACTTAGTTCTCAGAAAGGACAACCAACTGAATCTAGAGAAGTCATCAACAATTACTAAAGTATAAGACTTCTCTCATAGGCTTTGTACTACAATGGGTCCAAATAGGTCCACATGTAGCAAATACAAAATCCTAGGTGAATCACTCTTATTAATAGATTTGAACCTAGTTTTAGTTTTCTTGCCTAATTGACAAGCCCTGCATAGGTTTTCCTTCTTGTAGGGGCCAGAAGGCAAACCTCTAACAAGGTTGTCTTTAGATAACCTCGCTATATTTTTAAGGTTTACATGACCTAATCTTTTATGCCACAACTCATTTTGGTTACTAGTGATATTGAGTAAACAAACATCAGTTTTGGCAGAAATAAAATCTACTAGATATATGTTAACTTGTCTAATTCCAATTAAAACAATTTTGTTTTTATTATTAATAATAGAACAAGAGGTAGAGTTAAAGTGTACCTGATAACCTTCATCACATAGTTGGCTTATGGATATTAGGTTATGTTTGAGTCCTCTTACATATGTTATGCTTTGAAGGTAACTGTTCCAATCTTTACTGCTCCATATCCTTCAGACTGACCACTATTTGAATCGCCAAAGATCATCTTTGGTCCTAGGTTGGACTTGTAATTAGATAGATTGTCCTTGCTGCCTGTCATATGCTTGGAGCAACTACTGTCCAAGTACCAGGTCTGACTCACCCTTGGACAGCTCTTCACCTGTACCTGTAATGAAAAACAAAACTCAATTTTTCTTGACCCAGGTTACCTTGGGTCCTTTATTTGGTTGAAATGAAAGGCTGGATATAACTGACAAAGTAGGTTGAGATTTGTAACCTAAGGGGTGATATCTCCTAGGTGGAATAACGCAATCAGCTACTGGAGTAAATGGTTTATTAGATGGCTTAGAATTTCTGTAAGAGAAATGATTTTTGTTTGGTCCTTCTGGGTTCGACGAATTTTTGTAAGTTCGTCGACCAGAGTACGACGAATAGGGCTGAGATCGTCAATCTCGGCTCAAAGAATGACAATAGTCATTTTCTTCGCCCCATGTTTGTCGACCTCTGCTCGACGAACCATACAAAGTTCGTCGATCACAGTTAGATGAATTGTTATTACTGAAGTTTGCGTTTAGCTTTCGTTGATCTAGGTTCGACGAACGGGCCACATTTCGTCGATCTGGGTTCGACGAATGCTGCCAAACCTTGTTTTTATTAGCTGTTTTCTGATTTCTATTGCACTTGTCTATAGGTTTTGGATTGATTTCAAACATTGGTTTGTTTATTATCTTTTCTTTTCCCTTGGCAGAAACAAATTTAATGGGTGTGGTAAGAATATTTTTCTTAATTATGGGGGGCAAACCTGATGATACATCCAAGCCCAGCTTGCCATTTAATCTGGCATTTACTGTGCTTGTTATTTCCATAGCCTTGAGACTTCTTCCATTGAGAGATTGCTCAAGTTGTTTAGCCTCACATAAATCAGATTTTAATTTAATTATCTGCTCATTTGCTAAAGTTAGTTGATCTTTTAGTTTAAAATTTTCTGAGTTAACAGATTCAAGATTTCCTAGTTTTTCTCTAAGGATTTTTATTTCTTTCTCTGAACTAATTAAATCTAAACACATAGCCTTGAATTCAATTTTAAATGAATCAGAATTAAAATTACAACTTGAAAGAACCTGATCTGCCTCTAACTCTGAGGCTGCCTCATCTTCAGATTCTCCTTCTGATCCTGAACTGCTCATGGAGGCATCAATTGTCATAAGGCAAACCTCCTTGGATCTTTCTTCTTCCCCTTCTTCACTTTAGCTGAAAGAGGAAGATTTTTCTTCAGTATCACTCCATGTTTGAGAAACAAAGCCTTTGTCTCTCTTTTTGTACTTGCTGGAGGAGGGTCTGCTGCTGTGTTTTCTCCTGGAGTCTTTTTCTCTGCTTTTCTCCTTCTTCTAGCTTTGTGGACAATCAGAGATGTAATGTCCAGGCTTTCTACATCCAAAGCACACAACCTCCTTGGTTGGTGTCTTGTAATATTTGGGCTTATCATCCCGCCTGGATGATTTCCTTCTGAAATCCTTTCTACCCATCTTATAAAATCTTTTTGCAAAGAGGCTCATTAGTTTTTCATTGGATGTTGAGGTCTCACTTTCCTCTGATGTCTTGAAAGCTATACTTTGATATTTTCTCACTGGAGTTATTGATTTCTGTTCAGCTGCTTCTCTTGATTTAATCAACTGCTCATAAGACTTTAGTTTGCCCATCAGAGATTCAGTTGATATCTCATTTAGGCTTCTGGCTTCTTTGATAGGCCAGATTATTGAGTCCCAAGAGCTAGGGAAGCACATCAAGATTTTGTCATTCACCTCTGTAAGGGTGATATCTTTATCCAAGGTTTTAAGATCATTGATGATTGAGCTCAACCTATTGTACATTTCAGCAACTGATTCAGCCGCATCATTCTTAAAATTCTCATACAGGGATATGAGATTTGATCTCCTGTCTTTCCTTTAATCAGCTGAACCAGCTACCATTTGTTTGAGGGAGTCCCAAATGGCCTTGGCTGAGGTGTACTCAGCCACCTTCTGAAATATGTCATCAGACATTGTCTGTGTCAAGATGTTCATTGCTTTTGCATCTGCAATTTTGGCTTTCCTATAAGCATCCTTATTATCTGGAGGAGGTATTGCAGTCATGTTTGTAGAGGTGCTTGTAGAAGCTGCAGGTGCTGGAGGTACTCTTGTCAAGATGGAAGAAAAAATATCTTCATCAATAGAATTCATGTACAGTTTGATTCTTGCCTTCCAGATGGCAAATCTGTTAAGATTGCATACTGGAGGTCTGATGCTTACATAATCTTTGTTTTGAGCCATTTCTGTGAAGGAATAAATCTAATAAAGGAAACAAAACAATCAGATCTAACAAGAGGGATTTTTATGGTTCAGGTGTTAGCATGTACAACCAATTAACCTCTTAAAGTGTGGTAGTTTAACCAACCTGCCTCTGATACTAATTGAAAGTGAAGGTTAGATCTGAAATACTCTAGAGGGGGGTGAATAGAGTATTGTGCTCTCTTAAAAAATCTTTACAACTATTGCTGTAATCCTAGGTGAACAAATTAGTGAATAAAGTAATAAGTATAGCAACCTAACAAATTATATAACACAGCCAAAACAAATGAAAAAGGTCAACCGGATGACACAAGAAATTATAGTGGTTCCCCAACCTGGGTACATCCACTCTTCTACCACCCTGGTAAGAATCCACTCAGATTTTTGATCAGGTTCTTGACATCAATAAGCTTTTGTTCAGGTGCTCAAAAACCAAAACCTCAAGTCTTTTGGTAGGAGACTTGCAACCAGGAATAATTTTGAAGGAACTTAAAACCCTGTACAGAAGATGGAAAAGGGTGATGGTGTCTTCTCTTTCTCAATAACAACTAAGAAGACTAGTGGATTGATTTCAGCAAATTGCTCCCCCTGAGATCTCGAATGGATCAGGAAATCTGGAGCACTGCTTCAGGGTGACAGGTGTTCGCAAACTTTATTGCCTTGACCAGAGATTGCTTCAGGAACTTCTTTGACAGATAGAGTTATTATTGTCCTTCTGAAGTTGTCATGTAGGATTGAAGGAAGAAGACTCTTGATGGAGATTGTATGTTCTTCTTCTTCTTGATGATGTTCTCTGGCCCAGGCTAATTGCAGTATAAAACTTTTGATTTATGTAAGACTTCTTGAATGTGATCTCTGTCTGTGTGTGTATGGAGTACTGCTTAATCTTTTTTTTCTTTTGTTAACTGACTGAAGAACACATTCGAAATTAGAATCCTTGAGCAGTAAATGCAGTCGGCCTGGGAAGGAAGCGACAATCAATGAATTCCCTAACTGTCCCATGGAAAACAACATGTAATAATCCATGATCAATGCTCGTTCTAACGGTAACATTCCGAGAAGATTGAGCATTAATTACCCAGGAATCATCGCCAAGAAAAGGGGATGGAAAATTGGAGAATACCTAAGTCTGGAATCGTTGAACGAAGAACAGGAATCGTCGAGCTGAGTTCACAGTTCGTCGAGCTGAGCTGATGAGTTCGTCCACCAGACAATAGCAATTAGTCTTCAAGGGAAACTTGTCACTTCTGCTACAATCTTCGTCGAACTAACAATCTTCATTCATCGAGCTGACAATCATCATTCGTCGAACTGAGATCCAAATTCTTAGACCGAAGAATGATTGTGGACTTAGAATCTGACAAGTCTCTTGCTGAGAAGGATTCAAATCGTAGACCAGAAATCGTCGAGTAGATTTCTGAGTTCGTCGACCTAACAAGTTGACTTCGTCGACCTGAGAAGTTGTGAACTTGGGAGTCGTGGTCATCCGCCTCTTCTATTCTTTGAAAGCCTGCTCACACTCCAGCGACCACACGAACTTTTGGTCTTTCCTTGTCAATGTCGTGAGTGGTAACGCTATACTCGAGAAGTTCTCTACGAAGCTCCTGTAGTAGCCGGCAAGCCCCAGAAAGCTCTGAACTTCCGCCACTGAAGACAATACAGGCCACTCCCGTATCGCTGCTATCTTCGCCGGATCCACCGCTATCCCTTGTCCACTAACAACATGACCAAGGTACGCTACTGAGGATATCCAGAACTCACACTTGGAGAACTTTGCATACAACTGATTCCTCCTCTAGGTCTCCAACATCATGTGTAGATGCTTGTAATGGTCCTCCTCACACACGAATATACCAAGATATCATCGATAAATATGATCACGAAATGATCCAGGTATTCTCTGAACGTCCTGTTCATCAAATCCATAAACACGGATGGCGCATTGGTCAACCAAAATGGTATGACCGTGAACTCGTAATGCACAAACCGCGTGCTGAACGCTGTCTTAGGGATGTCGCTTTCCCTTATCCTCAATTGGTAGTAACTGGACTTCAGATCTAACTTCGAATATATTGTTGACCCAACCAATTGATCAAATAGATCGTCAATCCTGGGGATCGGATATTTGTTCTTCTCCGTAACCTTGTTCAACTCTCGATAGTCAATATAGAGTTGCAAGCTCCCATCCTTCTTCTTAACAAAAAGAACCGGTGCGCTACAAGGCGACGAACTTGGACGTACATACCCTTGCTCCAAAAACTCCTGTTGTTGCACCTTCAACTCCGCCATCTCTCGCGGCGCTATCCGATATGGAGAGCATGACACCGGTTTGGCACCCGGTACCAGCTCAATGGTAAAATCAATCTCCCGCTGAGGAGGGGCTCCTGGGAGATCATCTGGGAACACATCAGGATACTCGGACACAACTGGGACACTGTCCAGACTTGGCCTAGGCATTGAATCTTGCACTAAGTTGACAAACAGCTCTGTACCAGACCGAACCGCCTTAATCACCTGACGGGCCGACATCAAAACTTTACTCGACCACTTCATGCCCGCAAACATAGTCTCTCATTCAGTATGCAGTCCCAACTTAACCTCCTTTCGATTGCAATCGATGTAAGCTCGCTGCTCCGAGATCCAGTCCGTAACAAAGATTACGTCGAACTCCACTAACGGTAGAACCAATGCTCGCAAACCAAACTCCTGGTCCCCAATCCGAATCTTTACCACACAGAACTTGTCCGCTCGCATTGAGCACCCATTAGGCAATAGCACATCCAACCTATCTTTTGCCATCGAGGAAGGGGCCCCGACGTGCGATATGAACCTTTCAGACAAGAAGGAATGCGATGCTCCCATATCAAACAGGGCTCTTGCCAGACGATCGAAAATCAACACGAAGCGTAGCACCAACAAACATAAGCTAACGTATAAAAAGGTAACAACTACATAAAGTTAAACCGCTATAATTTAACTCATACCTGTCACCACGTTAGCTTATTTCATGGCCTCTTGCAGACCAAGATTATAAACTCTAGGCTGGGCTGGAGCATGATGGGACGCGGTTGATTCCACCGCCTTCCCTTTCTCTTCATAGATCGCTCCAGGATTCCTCTCGAACTTTGCACATCCGCTCCAACATTCACGAGCAAAGTGCCCCGCATTCCCACAGTTGTAGCAAGCTCCTGGAACTCGACTTGTGGTTGCCCCCGACGCACTAGACGAATGGTCCGAGTTCGAAGTCTTTTGCTTCTTGCTCCATCTGCAGAATCCTGACTTTGCATTTGGCACTTTGAACTCTGCCCTCTTTTCCCCTAGGTCCTTCTTCTCTTGGACTTTCTTCACAACCTTTTCCAATGACCGGCCCGAATTGACCAAGGCTAGGAAGCCCTGCGCCTTAGGCCCAGCAAGGAGTAACGTAGGTCACCACGTAGACCATCATAAAATCGTTTGGTCTTCCTCTCTTCTTCCGTAAACATTGCACCATCATACCGACCCAACCATGTAAACTCGTGGATGATAAGCCCGGAATCCGCGACTTGTCCGCGCAGTATTCCAGACCGGGCGGTCTGCGTATTCAAGCCGCCAAACCCCCCAAGCCGGGCGGTCTCCATGTCAGGCCGCTGCCAGTGCCGACCCTGCTCAGCGACAAGGCCCAAGGATCTAGCCGTCAGCTCGCCAGGGGGAATCCGCCAGGCCGCGCGGCTTCCCTCCTTTCTTGTTTCTTTCTCTTTTGCTTCCCCTCACCTCTGCCCGGTTCTCCTGTACCCCGGGCAGCCGGTAATTTTAGCCCTGCCCGTTTGGGCAGGCCCCCGAGCCTATAAATAGGGGGAGGGTGCACTCCCCAAGACACCATGACTGGGATCCAGGAGCTCGCCTGTTAAGAGCTGCGGTCTCAAGTCTAGTGTATTGCGGCTTGTAGTCCGGCCGGCTTCTTCTTTTACTTGTTGTAACTGTCTCATTTTGAAGTAAAGGAAAGCCCGCCGCAAGAGTGGCATTCAAGCCGCGGCGGGCGAACTCAGCTGTTGCCGCTGCCAGCGGCCCCCTCCTCTTTTCTGCCCTTTAGCCGCGACCGCTAGTAACCGATTAGTCGACAGTCTCCTCCTTTCCTTCCCTATTCCCCGGTGTTCGAACCGTTAGCTGGTGGTGACCGACTCCCTGTCCGTTTTCGTGCATCAACAGTTAACACGCGACCTTCAGATCTCGACTAATCGATGAAATCAGCGGTCTAGGGAGCCAGACCGCTCAATCCTCTAGAGTTCGGCGGCCTGTCTAGCAAGCCGCGACTTCGCCGGCTAAGGCTTTCAGCCCGCCTCCCGCGCGGTAGAACCTGGCATTCTATCCGCTCTCTTTTCAGCCGGTTTTCTTATCGGTTTGCAGAATCGTCTAGCCGCCTCGTTAAGCCGCCGCTCTTCTGCGGTTTCTTGTAAAAGTTCGGCTATTTCTCTCTTTTCAGGATGAATCCTGCAAAGAGTCATGGTACATCGAGCCGCATCTCAGTTATTACGAATCTCTCAGAAGTGCAGGATTGCTCGTATTTGGATAGTGAAATTGTTGACCCTCGTAAGGAAATTTTTGCAAATAGTGTTGAGCGTGGAATAGAATCTGTTGCAAATGAACCTCTTTATGAGGACGAAGAAGAAACCCCTTCTCCTTTCACTAATCGAATTCGGTGGGATACTGTTTCTGATGATTTCAGAGAACCATGTCTCCCGGAGTATTCTGGATGTGATGATCCGTTTTCTCATTTGCAAGCTTTTGAATCAGCTATTTCACTTAGAAAAGTGTCAAATGGAGTAAAATGCAAACTCTTCGTTATGTCTTTTGGCAATGTTGCAAGGGAATGGTTTTACAGCCTTCCACCTCGATCAGTAACCAGCTTTAAGGATCTTCGAAGTCAATTTATTTCCAGATTCGCTATTTACAGGAAGCGGAAAAGAGACGTTGGAGCTCTCTTCCAAATCAAGCAAGAAATTGACGAGTCTAATTCAGATTTTGTTGATCGGTTTCAAAAGGAGGTTCTAGATATTTGTAGCGTCCATCAAGACTATTACTTGCATGCTTTCATAAATGCCCTTCAAGAGGGCCCATTAAAATTCAAGCTCACCACAAAATATCCCAAAAGCTTCGGAGATCTTATTGATAGAGTTAATACATTCGTAATAGGCGAAGAAGCAAACAAAGGTTATGTTTCGTTTCTGAATCAAATGGTTAAGCAATCCCAAGGGACTTCTGGCCAACAACAATCTATTTCTTCACAAGGTGTTTTGCAAGTTGAATACTGCAGGTCTCCTTATATTCTCCAGGATAAAATTCCAAAGTATGAAAAATATTCAGGTAAGTATGTTAAGTTCAAAATTCCCATGTAAGATCTTTAGATAATCATTCAGGAAATGCCTGAGTTCAAGAAGCCTCGGCGTATGAAATCCAAAATCAAGTATCGGCACGAGCAGCTTTTTTGCAAGTATCATAGAGATATTGGTCATCTAACAGAAGATTGCAGAGCTCTCAAGGAATTGGCTAATCAACTTGTAAGAGCTGGAAAGCTGCAGGAATATTTCATTTAGTGACTCTCAAAGGCAATCTTTCATTTCTTGCTCAATGGATCAAGCAGTTATTCCTCTCTCTTTCTATAGTAAAAAGTGCTTATGTTCAGAGTAATACATAACATATCTCTCTCTTTCTATAAGGCATGATAAAATTGCAGATATATATCCTTTATCACTTCCTTAACATCATGCAAATGGGTACTTTTTCTTTTGAAGCTTATTTTTAGCTTTACTTTTTATGCCTATATATATGCATGTAGGGGCAAGAGCCCCTTTCGAATTCTTAAGCCCTCCACATCCTGCTCGACTTCAGTAGCAGATGTGTAGTGGGTTTTCCGCTTTACCTTCAGTCAAAGACAGGCTTTGCGTACCCTTCACGCATGACTTCAGTCACAGACAGGCTTTACGTACTTGTCCCGCTTGACCTCGGTCGCAGACATTGCGTACTTGTCCTGCTTGACCTCAGTCGGAGACGTTGCGTACTTGTCCTGCTTGACATTGGTCATGGAATTTAAGAATTTTGATCCCGCTTATGTGTTCTTTGTGTGGAAAGCAATGCTACACGCACCTGCCCACATTGACACATAAGTGCATATCTTCACCTATTTTTGCAGGACAACACGCGCCTGTCCGCTGTCTCGCGGTTTTATTTAGCGGCCTGTGCAGGTTTTATAATTATTTAAACAAGCCGCCCGGTTTCATATTCCGGCTTAGGTTTTTTAACTTTCCTGTTCTTACCGGCCGGATTATCATTAATCTATTTTGGAACTCGGCCGACTTACGTCAGCCTATCCGCTATTCAGTATCTTATTTGGCTTTCATATATATCAATTGCCGGTCTATTATTCACGAGATCGTCCGACCTGCTTCTGGCACTTAATTCCTGGCTATTGATCTGCCGACTTATGGTATTAATTATATCAGCTAATCAGCGAACTATCGTCACAAGAGTTCCCGGCTCCCATATGGCTATATCGGTCTGTATTATCGGAAGCCGAAGCTTATTTCTCTATTTCTGTTCCTTTAATAAAATGGGCAATTCGCTTCAGAGTTTGCCCTAGCCGCAATCTAATACTTTAATGTTATGGATGTTTGCCGACTACGACAGGTGACCGCGCGGCTTAGCGGTCACGGCTTATATATGAGCAAGCCGCGGCAATTCAGTTCTTCTAGCAGATAACGTTGAATAATTTGTCAAGGAAAATTACGGTTTAAATTGTTAGCCGCTCGGCTTATTGTTGACGTGCACTCCGGTATAAACCGCAGGGAAATATCTCTCTCTTGCGGACAGATTTGATGAAGTCGCAGCGCAAACTCAGCCGGTTTACATACTTATATATTTTAAATCGGAAGCTAAACTGAGACCGCGCGGACTTATTCAAGTAAGAAAAGTAAGATGCAACAAAGAGTAAGGTAAAAATGCCTTCATTACTATGTCAATAAGTGTTACAAAAACTTTAATCGCGCGGTTACAAAAAAATGCCGCCGATTTCAAAAAAGTTCAAAATACAAAACCAAGTTATAAATGTTCTAATCGTGCGGCTTGAGCTTCTTAGCCGCAGGAGAATCCGAATCACTGCCATCGCCAACATCGAAAGATGATAAGGAATACCCACTGCTAGTTGCGGAGCTCGCTGAACCATCAGAAGATGTCGAGTCAGGCCGCGCGGTCTCCGACTCTTGGCCGCCGGACTCTGGAGATGTGTGCGGGCTCCGGCTTCCCTGGCCGACCTCGTCCACGGCTTCTCCCGCCACCTCGCCGACTTCTTCCGCGACTTTGGCCTTGCCCTTGATCGACTTGTAGACGTCGGCCACCTGCTCCTTCAGGGAAGGGTAGATGTCGGCGCATGTGAAGTCGGTGAAGCCGGTGGCCAAGCCGCCAATGTCCGGAGGCGGTTAAGCGCTCCATCGATTCCTTGGACAAGTTGGGGGAAGACTTGGTCTTGGAAGATCGGGTTGGCGGGGTTGTACATTTCCTGCAAAGCAAAGGTAAAGGTAAGGTCGCGCGGTTATATAACGCTAACCGCGCGGGTATTGGTAATGACTTACCGCCTCTTTCTCTTTAAGCCGCTTGTTCTCTTCTTTCTGTTCGCCTAACTGCGTCTTCAGACCGCTGTTCTCTTTCATCAGCTCCTTGTAGGCAAGCCCCATGAAATGGCTTGCCACGAAGCTCCTCGCGCCGACTTGCGCGGCTAGCCGCGGCAAGTCGTCTGGAGGAACTCGTCGCATAGCCCTCAAGTTGCGCTTGCCGTACAGCGCGCCGCCAACCGCATTAGCATGGCGGCTTACTTCTTCTGCTCCCCAGTAGGGGAGGGCGGTGGAGATCGTCACCGACTTGCCGTCCGGACTCCACCGCAAGGCCGGGTCGCCGTGGACATCCTTCAGGCTGCTGCCGGTTCCTTGCAGCATGAACTCTCCAGAGGAGTCCGACTCCTCCTCCTCCGCAGCTCGCGCCGGCTTGACCCGCTTCGCTCTCTTTTCTCTTTGAGTGAGGGTCAAGCCGCCCGGAGTCTGCGGCTTGTTCAGCGGGACCGCCAGAGCAGCTGCAAAGATAAAGGCAAAGTTAGTTTCCAGGCCGTGCGGCTACAAATGCGGTTCGGGCGGTTTGGAGCTTACTGTCCTCCGCCTCAATTCCAGCTAGAGACGGCAGCAGCGGGATGTAGTGGTTTACATCAAGCCGCTCGCCCTTGAAGAAGTCATAGATCTCCTTCTCCATGCCGTCCAAGCCGCTGCTCCCAAAGGCGGCTTCTTCGCGGATTTGGGGGTCGACCGGCAGCAGCCCCAAGTTGCCCTCGAAGATCAGAAACCGCTCCGGCCAGTTCGCGATCTTGTTGGCCAGGTTGACTACCTTCAGCCCTCGGCAGCCGAAGTAGAGGTGCCCCCGGAAGATCTTTGTCCCGGAATCCGAGATAGACCGCACCGAGAAGCACTCTCGGAAGAGCCTCATCGAGAATCAGACTCTTTCTGACCGCAGATAAGAAATGAAGCCGTATATCGCGGCTATCGAGTTGGGGGGGAGTTGTCCGGGCACAACTCCATAGTGGTCAAAGACCGCTACGGCC
Source organism: Platanthera guangdongensis (assembly GCA_039583875.1). Taxonomy (NCBI): domain Eukaryota; kingdom Viridiplantae; phylum Streptophyta; class Magnoliopsida; order Asparagales; family Orchidaceae; genus Platanthera; species Platanthera guangdongensis. The sequence goes on along the minus strand of CM077163.1, from coordinate 124,289,763 downwards.
TCTAGCAAGACCGGGAAGCTGAACCCGCAGTCGAAATGGTCAATGGGGACCGCGATCTGGTTAGCGTTGGAAGAGTTGATCCGCTCATCCTGCCTAGGAAGCCGCGCGATCAGCGGGCTTCCTTGCATGTGTTTCTCGACAAAGGAATCCAGCTCGGCTTTTGTAAGCCGGCATTCCTTGTGGTCAGCTGAGTAGAAGGCGGAGGCCGCGTCTGTCCTGACGGCTGTTGCCTTGTCAGACCGCGACGATTTGGACTTAGCCCGCATCCTTCTTGATTTGTGAAGAATCCAACGGGGTCTGCGCTATTTATAGAAAACCCGTGATGCTACAGTGCCCATGTCAAATCGCGGCTAGTCGTCACGCCGCGCGGCCTAAGCCCCTGGAAGTGCAGATCAGCTTAGTGATCAAGCCGCCTTTTAGTCCGTCAGTCCGAGCGGCTACTTCCCTGCACTTAGAAAATTCTATGGCGAATCATGTGGATATCAATTATTCAAGCCGGCGTCCTGTTCGCCAGACCGCGCGGCTACGTTCCTAAACTTTAAATTTATCAGAACAAAGCAGCAAACATGTGGATTATTCAAGCCGCATAAGCCGCATTCAGTTCGCAGCATAATAGAATACAACAGTTTACAGCAATCAAATTGTCCAGCATTCCAGAGAAAAAATATATATTACAACACAATATATGCGAATGTCCGCGCGGCTTAGGTATCTCAAGTCGCTCAGGATCGTTTGTCCTCTTCCGGCCTGTCTCGTCCCATGTGCGCGACTTGTTCACCGGTCTGTACAATCGCAACATACACCTGGCTAACCAGATTATGAAGCGCATGCAGAGACCGATGAATTCGCGCAGCGTCGCGCTCAACTCTCGCAAACGGTATCATGTGGACCGCCTGGGCCCCCAGACCGCTTGGAGCAGCGACCTGGTTAGGCGCCGCGGCCCCCGGCGGATGCGAAGTCTCGCCAGAGGCCGGGCGGCTAGTTTCCGGCAACTCTGCAAGAGTTGGCGGTGCAGGCCGCTGTTCCCCGCCGGTCTCCGCCGGCCGGTCTTGTTTTTCGCCGCCTTCAGCATCCGGGATCTGCTCTTTGTCTCCTTCCAGCCGCGCGGCCATCAGCAAGTACTTCTCCGCCCTTTCCTGCTCCAAGGTGACCTGCATCTCGGCAATCTTCGCCTCACCGGTTTCCATTGCGGTCTGGAGCCTCGCTGTCTCTTCCTTCATGGCGGCCTGGAGCCTGACAGTCTCTTGTTCCATTGTCGTCTTCAACCTCGCGGTTTCCTGTTCAAGCGCAGTTTGCCACCTGGCGGTCTCTTGTTCCAGGGTGGTTTGCAACTCTTGGATCCTTGCTTCCGCAGCCTCCTGGGCAACCCGCTTCTCTTCGTCCTTAATCCGCAGAGTTTCGGTGGCTGCAGTCAAAGCCGCCTGCAGCGAGCCGACCTCCTTCTGGAAGTCGGCCATCTCCTTCAGACGAACACTTGGCGGAGGCAGCGTAGATATAAACGCGGTCAAGTCGCCCGGTTTCATCGCGGTCTCCGGTGCACCTGCAGAAGACAAACCGCAGTCAGGTTCAGCCGGATTGTTGCGACCTTCTTGTAAGGAAATCGGTAGGATAAGACCGCCAGTTTGATGTTTATCTTCTCCAGAGGCCGCGGTATGGATTTTAATCACTGGCCGCCTGAGCCGCTCAGGATCTATCCTCTTCAGCTTTTCTTTCCATAACCGCTCGGTTTCCTTTCGGCTTTTCAGTTGAGCCGTGGTCAGGAAAAAGCTGGCCGGCGGATTTAATATAATATTCGCCCCCTTCTTCCTTGACCGCGACTTGTAGAATTTAATAATTCGCCTAACGTCCCGGTGTTTACCTTGCAGTAATGGATGTGCGGTCTCCACCGGCTTCTCCGCGATCAGTTTCTTCATCTCCTCCATCTTCTAGCGGAGCTTCAGTTTCTCGGCTCCTTCAGAAGCCGCGGAAGCCGGTTCGCCAGGCTTCTCCCCAATAACCTGGACGTCCGGGCGGTCAACCTCCTCAGAGGCCGCTGGTGTCGACAACAGCGCGTCCTGCCGCTGGAGGGTCTCCATGCCCTTCAGGAGCTCGCTGAGCGAGTCGCTAGGCGCAGGTGTACCCTCCAGTTCGCTCGGCTTGCACTCCGGTGTGAGCGGGTTCTCGGGCACCTCCTTCTCGTGCGGCCTGTGCTGAAGACTGTCCGCGCCGGTCTTCTCAGAGATATTCCGGTTTCTGGCGTGCAGCTTCCTCATTTTCTTCTTCATCCTTTCTTCAAGGTTTTCGCTCCTTTCCTTCCGCTGTTTCAGGGAGCCAGACACCTTTTCAGTCCGCTCGCGCTGTTCAGCAACAGTCCGCCCGGGTTCCTGCGCCTTCTCCGGCTCGTTGTCGTCCACGACGATTAAGTCGACCTTGCTCGGCAGTTCGGTCGGTTTCCCAGAATCAACACTCTTCTCCTCCGTCCCAGCGATCTTTAGTAGTGGTTCTCCTGATGGGGAGAAAGTCACGTCAAAGGATTTGGCATCTCCGGTTTGCAGTGGAGCAGCTTTCGAAACCGCTTTGGGGTCGGCTGCGGCCTGCGATGGTCCGCCGACCATCTCTGTCGGCCTCTTTTCAGGTCCAGAAGCCGCCGATGTCTCCGGCTTTCCGATCTTCTTGGCGGTCTGCCGGGCAGAATCGTTCGAGTTCTCGCTCCGGCTCTGTTTCGTTTCTGGCGGTTTCTTGTTGCGGGCTAGCATTGATGACATCACGTCCATTGCTAAAGAAATCGCGTCGGCTTGCAAAATCCTAACCGCAAGTGGCGAGTAGCGACCCGTGCTTGGCAGGAATCCTGAAGAATGTCAATGGTCAGGGGATTTTATAGACAACGATGAAGCAGTCGCGGTCTCCGGCTTAGTTCAACATTTTCGAAGTTTTCTGCAAACTTAAAAATGTGCGGGGATTATGATAAGCCCGGAATCCGCGACCTGTCCGCGCAGTATTCCAGACCGGGCGGTCTGCGTATTCAAGCCGCCAAACCCCCCAAGCCGGGCGGTCTCCATGTCAGGCCGCTGCCAGTGCCGACCCTGCTCAGCGACAAGGCCCAAGGACCCAGCCGTCAGCTCGCCAGGGGGAATCCGCCAGGCCGCGCGGCTTCCCTCCTTTCTTGTTTCTTTCTCTTTTGCTTCCCCTCACCTCTGCCCGGTTCTCCTGTACCCCGGGCAGCCGGTAATTTTAGCCCTGCCCGTTTGGGCAGGCCCCCGAGCATATAAATAGGGGGAGGGTGCACTCCCCAAGACACCATGACTGGGATCCAGGAGCTCGCCTGTTAAGAGCTGCGGTCTCAAGTCTAGTGTATTGCGGCTTGTAGTCCGGCCGGCTTCTTCTTTTACTTGTTGTAACTGTCTCATTTTGAAGTAAAGGAAAGCCCGCCGCAAGAGTGGCATTCAAGCCGCGGCGGGCGAACTCTGCTGTTGCCGCTGCCAGCGGCCCCCTCCTCTTTTCTGCCCTTTAGCCGCGACCGCTAGTAACCGATTAGTCGACAGTCTCCTCCTTTCCTTCCCTATTCCCCGGTGTTCGAACCGTTAGCTGGTGGTGACCGACTCCCTGTCCGTTTTCGTGCATCAACAGTGGAGTTACTCGTCCATGCTTCTGGCTCCCTGAGTTAACCCAAGATACTGATTTTCCATCTCAAGCTTTTGAGAATAGGGAATATATCTGGCCAAAAACAATCTTGAGGATTCCTCCATAGGCACATCAGAAAGCTGACTTCCCGTTAAGAGATGAAACTCCAACTCATCCCACCACAGCCTCGCCTCACCATCCAAAAGGAAAGTCGCTATGGTGGTCTTCTGCCACTCTTCCGTTAACGTGGTCGTCAAAACCCCCTTTATCGTAGAGAGCCAATCCTCAGCTTGAGCTGGCGTTCCAACCCCATCGAACCTCGGAGGATTAAATCCCATTACATGCTTGAGCTGTCTCTCTGTATCCCTCCTCGGCTCTACCGGATCCACCCCCAAGCACTCCACCACTCTCGGCTCTACCGCCCTAACCGGTTCTTGCTCCTTCACAGGAGGTGCGTGATGCATTCGCCCGGCAGGTTGGGTATTTATCATGGCAAAAACTGCTTCAGCCACCAACCTGATTGTTTCCGCTGAAGGAGGTGTTGTAGGCACATCGCTCGGTGCACAACTTTCCACTGATTGCGGACGCTCCGATTGACCAGCACCGCTCCTAGCTGCCTTTAATAGCAAAGAACCTAGATTAGACGACCCACAAATTGATAAAAGAAATCATTAGAACACTCAAGTTCCACAAAACAAGTGTATTTTTAATTCCTAAGTGGACATTCATGGGTTCTTTTTGATGTTATAACGATGACGCACACATGTGCTCACCACCCCTTAAAAGAATTCACCCACGAATTCATTTAAGCCTGACCGTAACCAGAAGTCTGATACCAAATTGTAACACCCCCATCCGTCATATGACATATAGTAGAAGGTCTAGCTGGCACCCGACAACATATACCACGGACAGACGGAAGGGTCACGTATGAATTACAAAACTATCCAATTAAGACTACTCGTCCTAACACAGAACATTCTTGCGGAAGCTTTTAAACAGTTGAAAGATCCCAAACTTGTATCCAAATAACATGAATGTCCAAGACCACTACAACTGGAATGAAAACAAATACACAGAAAGGTACACGGCCTTATGGCCTTACAGAGGTTCACTTAATTAAATAATTTTTTCCATACATCGGCTCGCAGGCCGGCCCCAGATGACAAAAATAAAGTAAAACAATTCGCTTTAGCCTTCTAGGGCCAGCACAACAACATGGGCTCCAGCCCGCTATTTAGTACTAGGCTCCGCAGCACCGACAAGCAACATTCCACCACACAGTGGCAAACAAAGCAACGGTCAGCCAAAAGCCGACCAAATTATAATGACCCCGCCCATAACTCAGGACGGCGGTGCTCCTTCCCTGCAATGCATTAGCCCAGCTAAAATAATATAGTACAAACATTCTAGCCATAAGTGTAGGCTCGCACGGCCAAACACCCCGTGCACTCAGGGCACATTATCGGTGAATCCTGACACTTCATCGTCTTCACCACCACCCCCGGGATGTCAACAACGTGAGCATTACAGCCTTTCTGACCACTGTCTAAGGCGCCCAACTATGCCAACGACCCTTTTTCGGGTCTCTCGCACCGAACAACATAGCCCAGGTCTGATTTCACTTGCTCGTTTCTCACAACGCGTAGCACACCTTAAGACATACGCACAAGCCAAGTTTTTCTCGGATCCTGCCATTTCCAAATAATCACATAACCCAGTTATGTTTAAGGCCGGTTCCCAGACCGCCAAGTTAGCAGAACAACGATTCCACTCAGTTTTCCGGGTACACCTTGGAGTTAATCCCCAAGGATCCCTACTACAATCTACCGCGTAAAAACCTGAAAACCCAAAAGCACAGAGTCTTCTCCGGCAAATCATGCCAAATGCAACATCACTGATCCAGACTAACATGTCCGGGTAGGCTTCACACACAATTCCTATTCCCGTACTTCGATTCCGGACTCTATATGCAACACAAGGGGGACTATTCCCGTCAACCCCAAGGAACACCGCACACTCGCCGCACACTCGCGGGAGCGGGTTTCCCTATGCAAAAAGGAAGAGAGCTTCACATGTCCATGAAGAGAATCGTTACCCTTGTAATACTCTTTTGTGCCATGGGAAAAATACACGGATAGAAGTATTCGCAATGGGATTTCCTCCATGGATCCGCTCTTGGTTCTCTAAATGGTGCTCCGATGCTCCACCGGCGGCCGGAATCCTCCTCCTTCTTCCTCTTTGCCCTAACTCCTTGGAAAGAGAATGCTTAAGGGAGAAATGAGGAGTTAAACCGCCAATCCCGGCCTTAACAGAGCCGTAACACGCCTGGGCCGTCAGATCTTACTTAAAGAAAACGAACGGCTCAGATCTATACAGAAATCCTCAAACCTGGGCCGAACACGGCCTCGCATACGGCAGTGTCCCAGGCTGTGTGCTTCGGTCCTGGCACGATCGTCGAACACAGAAAAGTCACACGGGCAAGACACGCACATGTCTCAACCTGACACGCCCGTGTCGGGTCTTAGACACGCCCGTGACCGGAGGCGTGTCATGAATAACCATCACACCAACCGTCACGACTCTAGGGAACACAGGTACTGACACGGGTAGGCACACGCCCGTGTCATTAAGCTGTGTTTCTTGCCGTGTCCTTCTAGGGATAAAATGGACCAAAACACCACACCAGACACGGCCTTGGACATGCTCGTGTCCTAGGTCGTGTACCCATATACAGGCACCAAAATTACTTTGGGACGCGACCAGCTCGATAACGATTTTCGGGGCGTTACACTTTTAGCACTAAAAGTGAGGGATACATCTACTTTACACTAGAGGGGGGGAGGGGGTTGTATAGTGTATTTTAAAAACATTAATTGATTTCTATAGCGAATTTAAAGTAAGTAATATGTATATGTATAAAGAACAAAAACAAAACAAATCAATCACACAAACAGAGAGAATAACAATCACAGAAGACACAAGGAGTTTATAGTGGTTCCCCTAAATCCTATGTACATCCACTCTTCTATCACCCTGATAGGAATCCACTACAGGTTTTTGATCAGGTGCCCTGCCACCAAAGCTTTGGTCAGGTGCCCTGCCACCACAAGATCTATTTTTCTAAGGGAGATCTAGCAACCTTTTGAGCTTTTGATCAGGTGCCCAAAAACCAAACTTAATTCTTTTGATCATGTAAATTATGAACCAAAGATCTAACTTTTGAAGGGAGTTAAAACCCTATACACAGTTTATGGAATAAATAAAAAGGTGATGATGTTCTTCTCTGTCAATAATCTCTAAGAAGACTAGTGGATTGTTGAAGCATAAAGCTCCCCTTGATTTGAATAGAGTTTATGATCCGGTCAGGGAGTCCTTTATTCAGGGTGTAGGCCTCCTTTGAAAATATCTTCTTTGAGTAAATATTTATGAGAGATGTGAACTTTTGTCTCAGATTGAAGATCTGTTGCTGGAAGAAAAGCTTGAAGCAGAAAGCTTATTCTCTGTAACCCTAACAAAGTGTAAAATCTGTAAAACAAGATGTATCTCAAAACTATAACTCTCTTTGTCTGAAGCAGAAAACTTCTGAGCATCTCTTATTAATCATGAGAAGAATTCAAATATTTGAATTCATTAACCCTGAAGTGGCTGGAGAATTCCTGAGAAGGTAACTGCCTTGGAAATCGGTTAGAATGGAAATAAGAACTCTGCAATTAAATCCATATTTAATACAACCTCTAAACTGCTATATTCGATACAATATTTAACATTAAATATCAGAGTCAAGGTTTTCTGTAATTAAGCCTTTGAATTTATTCTGCCTTCAGAATATACAATAACCTGAAATTAAGCCTGAAACTATTCTGCCATCTTCAAAGAAAACTGCCTAAACACTGGTTAGAAATCATCGAACTCAGCATACATTTTGTTGACCTGAGCCTGGAGTTCATTGAACTGATTCTTCATATTCGTCGACCTGAGATCATTGTTCATCGAGCTAAGTTTTTGAGTAAAGAAGAGAGTTCGTCGACTGGAGCTCAGCTTTCGTCGAGCTGAATTTCTAAACTCTGGAATACTTCTAAGGCAATAACCTTGGAGAAACCTATGACCCTGAACTATACATGCTGGGTAAATATAAACTTCATAATTGTAATCCTACCCTAAATCAAAACTGGGGTTTCAACAAATAGCTTTAAGATGCGATTCTTTTGGATTAGCATGATATCTAGAAAAAAGGCACACAATAAACATGATGTCGGGTGTAGATGCACTTAGATATAATAATGATCTCAACATGACTCAAAATAATGTTTGGTCGACCAAAATGCCACTTTCATCCTTCCCTAATTTTTGTGATGCACTCATAGGAGGTTTTGCTTGTTTCATATTCTCAAAAATGAATTTCTTAATCATATCTTTTATGTATTTTGATTGAAAAATAAAATTACCATTGTCTCGTTGAGAAATTTGAAAACCTAAAAAGTATGTCAAATTATCTACGAAACTCATTTCAAATTCACTGTGCATCACTTTTATGATTTCTTCACATAAATTTTGATGCAACAAGCCCAGATCCGACCCGCTTTAGAGACCCTCATGGCCTAGCCAGAGACTCTCGTATAGCGACCCACTGCCAGGCTGCAGCCCAAGCACCCCACCCATGACCCAACCTTTTCTCAGCGCGGAGGGATGTTGAGGTAACGTCTCAAACCCAGCCCCCTTGATAAACCCCTTTCCTAACAGGTACTATCACCAACTAAGCTACAGCACCGTTGGTGATAGTCCCTATTAGGAAAGGGATTTATCAAGGGAGCTGGGTTCGAGACGTTGCCTCAAAATCCCGCCGCGCTGAGAATAGGTGGGGTCATGGGTGGGTTGTTTGGGCTGCAGCCTGACAGTGGGTCTCTAGACGAGAGCCTCTGGCCAGGCCGTGAGGGTCGCCAGAGCGGGTCGGCTGTGGGCTTGCTGCATCAAAAAAGTGCACTTTTTTGATGCAGCAGGCCCAGATCCGACCCGCTCTAGCAACCCTCACGGCCTGGCCAGAGGCCCACGTCTAGCAGCCCATTACCGGGCTGCAGTCTAAGCACCCCACCCATGACCGCACCTATTCTCAGCACGGCGGGATGTTGAGGTAAGGTCTCAAACCCAGCCCCCTTGATAAATCCCTTTCCTAACAGGGACTATCACCAACTGAGCTGCTGCTCAGTTGGTGATAGTCCCTGTTAGGAATGGGATTTATCAAGGGGGCTGGGTTCAAGACCTTGCCTCAACATCCCGCTGCGCTGAGAATAGGTGCGGTCATGGGTGGGGTTCTTGGGCTGCAGCCTGGCAGTGGGCCGCTAGACGTGGGCCTCTGGCGAGGCCATGAGGGTCCACAGAGTGGGTCAGCTCGGGACTTGTTGCATCAAATTTTCGCGAGTGGTGCCAAAGATTATATCACCAACATATATTTGCATGATTATTAATATGAATCACTATGTTTTACAAACAAAGTAGTATTCGCACTTCCCGTCCTAAAACTATGTTGGACAAGAAAAACTGTTAACCTATCATTCTAGGTATGAGGTGCTTGCTTTAATTTATATAAGGCTTTTATGAGTTTATGATTTGGATGATTACTATTTTAAAATCGGGTGGTTGCTCTACACTTCTTCTTTAATATAACCATTTAGAAACACACTCTTGACTTCCATTTGATATAATTTTATCCTTTTAAAACTAACAAATTCTAAGAACATCCTAATGGACTCAAGGAGAGCTACGAGTGCAAAAGACTCCTCAAAAGCCACCCCTTCGATTTGAGAGTATCCTTGAGCAACCATGCTAGCTTTATTTCTCGTTATCCTAGACTCACCATTTAGTTTATTTTTGAAGATTCACTAATGTACACACTATATTTCTTTTAAATTGAATAAGTTCCTCGTTCATGGCCAAAAACCAAGAAGTTATCATTTAATACTTCAGAAATGTTCATAGGTTCAATTTCACATGTAAAACATAAGTTCGGTTGAATGAGTTCTAATTCCTTGTGAAGGCTCTCCAATAACGAGTTTTCGAGGATGATTTTTTTAAAAAGTTAGTTCATTTGGAGGCTTATATCCTTCCGTATCACAAAATTCGTCACCTACTATTACATCTCTCCTCACACACTTCTCTTCTTGAGAGAAGATGTCATCATCAACTACATTTAATTTAGGGTGTTCTTTTAGAGTATTTTCGTTAAAGTGAACATTAATTGATTCTTGTACAACCAAGGTTCTTATATAATAGACCCTATAGACACGAAACATGGAGGAATATCCTAAAAAGATGCCTTGGTCAGATTTTTCACATTTCCGTATATTATCCTTAGTGTTTAAAATGAAACATGGGCAGCCAATGACTCTAAAATAGGAAACAAGCTGCTTTTTATCTGCTAAAACCGAAATTCGGTCTCTATGGAGCTCGGGGTCCCAAAGGAGGGGTGACCACGCACCTACTACACTCAAGTGAATGGTCTAGGCACAATATTAGGAACTCAAATGACAGACCAAAGGTCTCAGCGTGGAGCTCCCACCACATACCCGGAAGACTAAAAAATTATTCCCCTCACAAGCCAAAGACTGAGCTAAGGCAACTTCAAAGGGCTCTCTTGACCGACTGAAATATCTAAGGAGAAACTCAAGACCCAGTCTCTCCTATCCGGAGGTGCCTCCTCGGGTCTATGTAGAACGCTCTTCATCCGCCCTACCAATGGCGTAATCTCGCCAAATAGTTCTACTTTACGCAGCCATAATTGTGTCGCTAACAACGTAACTCCCCTGTTCTAAAAGGCTATTAACAAACCCTCAAGTGCTTCCCGGTAACTTTACCTTGAGGTCCCCATGGGGCGAGCGGTTCATGAGAATACCGCTCGCCCAAGACGAAAAAGATAAATAACATACACAAGGCATCACAAGCATTTTAATTTACAGGAATGTAAATTCCATACTTTGGCACGCAGGCTGGAAACATAAGCAAATTAGGACTTCTAAGGCCGGCACAAACTTGGGTTTAAGCCCGCTACTTCCCGCTTGATACTGCAACACCCGTACTCCAACGTCTCGACAAGCGGCGACAAGCTAAACATCAGTCGACTAAAAGCGACCCAAAAATATTGCGCCCACCCATTTTTTGGGGCTATGGTGCTTATTCCCTGCAAATAGATAATATATAGCTTCCTCGAAGTCTCCTCTGGGAACCCTAGAACATCACCAATCCGGCTCACACATCCGAGTGGGCTTCACACAGCATGCCTAAATCCGTACTCACGCTTCCGGATACTAAATGAAATTAACTGCGGGGATGTACAAATTGACATGTCGGATGCACCCATCCACAACCCGTTGGTGGAGGGGGGCTTCCATGCAAATATATTAATTGAGGGCTTCACCTGCATAAGAAGAAACTTTGGTACCCTTGACGCTTGTTTTGATGGCGGTGTCGGGAGAGGAGCTCCGAGCTATTCTTGCTGAAGGCGGTGCCGGGAGAACAAATCCCGGCCAACCTTTCTCCAGGTAGTTGTGACGGTGAAGGAGACACAGGCTCAGCTAGCCCTACTTCAGGCTCAGTCTTGTTGCAGGCGGCGACGGGGAAGGAGAGATAGGGCTCAGTCCTGCTGCAGGTGGCGATGGAGAAGGAGAGCTAGGGCTCGTTCCTGCTACAGGCAGTGATAGGTGAGGAGAGCTAGGGCTCGGTCCTGCTATAGGTGGTAACGGGAAAGGAGAGCTAGGGCTCGGTATTGCTCCATATGGTCAAACTCGGCTCCGGGCTGCCGATCCTTGCTCCAGGCGGCCGATCTCTGCTGGGAGATAAATCCCGATCCCCACTTTTGCTTGCCCTCCTCCCTTTTTTCCTATCCTTCCCCTATTTATTTATGTATAATATATATATATATATTATGATATTAAACCAATATCATAAACTTATAGCATATTATCTGGTAAAGTAATATATTTTAAAGTAATATATCATCTCCAACCCCGAGTATCCACGATTCGAAGGTCGCTTATATTTAGACCTAATAAACTTAAAGTCTTTTCATATGAAATCTCCACACGCATGTACGAGTGCTCGCACGTCCTCGAACGGGGTTGTACCAAATCATCGCCCATAGCATGCCCCTAGCCCGCTATCAGGGGAGGATCCCACTCGACTCGGTACGGGGTTGTACACAATCCGCACTCTTTTCGAGTAAGTTCCACGCTCGAAAAGAAATGTCCAACCCCAAGTATCTGGCGAGTGAGAGCCGATCCAAAAATAATTTTGAGAGAATTCCTCACTTGGAGATAAATGAGCTCCACACCAGGGCCTTATGCAAAAGGGTCAAAGAGAAATTAGTGTACTCAATGCAAAATTCAGAACTGGAGCTTTATTCTCTGAGAAAATAGCACACAAACTAAGTTCTTTAGTCAAATGTGATGTATTAGATGATAAGACTGAGGATGTTTTATTGGAAACATCAGTTAGAAGAGTTCTCAAAGATAGTTCAGTAATGTTAGCTATATCTGGTAATAGTGATAAAAAGAGATGCAGACCTAATCTTCTTCTCCATAGTTTTTCTGCTATGTATTTTGCTTTATTAAAGAAAGACATGGGGTTATTCAGATCAACTAATTTAATATATCAATTTGCTAAAAAAAAGAGAGCTAAATTTCCTGAAACGCTTATAGATTTGTTTAAAAGAGAAGTTTTCAATTCAAAATCTGAACCAGTCCAGAAATTTATTGATAATAATTATCCTATAATGCAAAACAAAACATATAAAAAAACAGTTTGAATGGGGGTACGTGTCAAGGCATATTTCATCGCACATCACCTTTATATCATGGTATAATGTGTTATTCAGTTGAAGCTGCTATTATAAAAAATGGTTTCACTTGGCCAGTTGAATTTGGTGGATTTCCTATTATAGAAACTTTTGGTACAATGATTTCTGCTCCTATTTCAAATTTCGATTCACGAGCTTTTAAAATATTGCAGTGTTGGATCCTATTCAGGTTTCTTATCTGAAACATCCTTAACACCTATAATTAAAGTCAATATGGCTGATTTTAAAAGATCTAATTTTAGGCATTTAACACAAGGTGAAATCTTTGTACTAAAAGTTCCAAATACAATAGACATTGTTTCAATGAGTAGAACTGATAAACGCTTATCTCAATTTAAACGCAGACATCATATGACTGAATGGATATTATATGATAGCAGCATAACTTTGAAATCATCAGACAGTTCAGCACAAAAATTCATTTTTAATTTAAGTAAGATTACTAAAACATGTAAGTTTGAAAGTAATAGTGGTACAAACTCTTTCTTTATATGATTCTCTGATCCATGGTTAAATTTAGATAGAGCATGTTTGAAATATAATCCAAATAGTTCATATGTTTCTGAATTTATAAAAGTATTTGAAAAACACGAGTGTTTCTTATAATGATTACGTATCTAAAGCATTATCAGCATCTACAAATAATATGAGGAAATTTTATAGTGATTGTTACAGTAGATCAATACAACCTACATGAGCTTCATGTTTGAGAAATAAAATGCAAACAATATTAGAAGATGCTTTTATTGTTAGAGATGCTTTGTTATGCACTTCTCGAATATCACTGCTACAGATTAATAATAAAAATATCATAGTGTGAGTGAATCTGAGCACATGAATTTCTATCGATACTGATATATTTTATCATACTCTTCTAAAAAATGTTGCGGGTAAGTGAATGAAAAAGCACTATTAGAAAAAACAAGAAAGTTAGACATATGGACTAGCCTTGAAGATCTGGATATTGAATTCCAAACCCTTTCTCTTATCCCCCGGGTGTGCCTACCACCCTGCCCAGCTAGTGAGAGCCTGGATAGCTGGTCTGCAAGTGGTATCCTCTCCAAACAACCTCCAACCACCGAGTGAGCCTACAACCCTGCCATCTTGATGAGAGTCTGGTTAGCGGGTCTACTTGGGGTCTCCTCTCCAAACCTCCTACAACCACCGAGTGAGCCTACAGTCCTGCCAGCTTGATGAGAGTCTGGTCAGTGGGTCTGGTCGGGGTCTCCTCTCCAAACATCCTCCAACCACCGAGTGAGCCTATAGCCCTGCCAGCTTAATGAGAGCTGGTCAGCGGGTCTGCTCGGGGTCTCTTCTCCAAACAACCTCCAACCACCGAGTGAGCCAACAACCCTGCCAGCTTGATGAGAGCCTGCTCAGCAGGTCTGCTCGTGGTCTCCTCTCCAAACAATCTCCAACCACCGAGTGAGCCTACAACCCTTCCAGCTTGATGAGAGCTTGGTCAGTGGGTCTGCTCGGGGTCACCTCTCCAACCAACCTCCAACGACCGAGTGAGCCTACAACACAGCCAACTTGATGAGAGGTTGTTCAGCGGGTCTGCTCGGGGTCTCCTCTCCAAACAACCTCCAACCATCGAGTGAGCCTACAGCCCTGCAAGCTTAATGAGAGCCTGGTCAGTGGGTCTACTCGGGGTCTCCTCTCCAAACAAACTCCAACCACCGAGTGAGCCTACATACCTGTCAGCTTTATAAGAGCCTGGTCAATAGGTCTGGTCGGGATCTCTTCTCCAAAAACCCTCCAACCACCAAGTGAGCCTACAGCCCTGCCAGCTTGATGAGAGCCTGGTCAACGGGTCTACTCGGGGTCTCCGGTCCATACAACCTCCAAATATCGAGTGAGACTATAGCCCTGCCAGCTTGATGAGAGCCTGGTCAGCGGCTCTGCTCGGGGTCTCCTCTCCAAACAACCTCCAACTACCGAGTGAGCCTACAGCCCTACAGCACTCGGGGTATTACCAAGTTTCCCAACTCCCCATCGACTTCAAGATATGCAAAATAAAAACGAATCAACGAATGCATTATAATAGAACTTGGATTTGAATATACAATTTTACCCCCTACTATTATGGAGAGAAGCGCTTCAAATAGGTGCAAATCCTACTCAAAATGATATTGGATTCCAACAACAACTATATGATGGGGCGACTCTGAGTATGAGGACCTTACATATAAAGTGTCAGTGCATGACCCTTGTCGTCACATTGTTCCTCTTCTATAGTCATGACGTTCACCTGAGTTCTTCCATGCTGGCCACTCTCCACGCACACCGCACCATAAATGTTGAAACTGAAATTCAGTCTCTGAGGAGTTCGTGGTCCCAAAGGTGGGGTGACCGCGCACCTGCTACACTCAAGTGATCGGTCTAGGCACAAGATTAGGAACTCAAAGGACATACCCAAGGTATGAGTGTGGAGGTCCCACCACATACCCGGAATACTAACAAATTCTTCCCATCACAAGACAAAGACTGAGCTAAGGCACCTTCGAAGGGCTCTCATGGCCGACAGAAACATCTAAGAAGAAACTCAAGACTGACTCTCTCCTATCCGGAGGTGCCTCCTCGGGTCTATGTAGAACGCTCTTAATCCGCCCTACCAATGGCGTAATGTCACCGAATAGTTCTACTTTATGCAGCCCTAATTGGGCCGCCCACAACGTAACTCTGTTGTTTTAAAAGGCTATTAACATACCCTCAAGGGCTTCCAAGTAACTTTACCTTGAGGTCCCCATGGGGCGAGCGGTTCTTGAGAATACCGCTCTCCCAAAGATGAAAAAGATAAATAAAAAACACAAGGCATCACAGGAATTTTAATTTACAGGAATGTAAATTCCATACTTTGGCACATAGGCCGGCAACATAAGCAAATTAGGCCTTCTAGGGCTGACACAAACTTCGGCTTAAGCTCGCTCCTTCCCGCTTGATACTGCAACACCCGTACGACAACGTCTCGACAAGCGGCGGCAAGCTAAATATCAGTCAACTAAAAGTGACCCAAAAATATTAAACCCACCCCCTTTGGGGGCTATGGTGCCGATTCCCTGAAAATAGATAATATAAAACTTCCTCGGAGACTCCTCCAGGAACCCCAGAACATCACAAATCTGGCTCACACATCCGGATGGGCTTCACATAATATGCCTAAATCCATACTCATGCTTTCGGATACTAAATGCAATTCACTGTGGGGATGTACATATCGACCCGTCGGAGAGCACCCTTCCCCCACCCGTTAGTGGATGGGGGATTCCATGCAAATATGTTAATTGAGGGCTTCACCTGCCCAAGAAGATACTTTGTTACCCTTGACGCGTGTTTTGATCGCGGTGTCTGTTGAGGATCTCCGAGCTGTTCTTGCTGTAGGCGGCGCCGGGAGAAAAAATTCCGGTAGGCCTTGCTCTAGGCGGCTGCAACGGTGAAGGTGACCCAGGCTCGGCCAGCCCTACTCCAGGCTCGGTCTTGCTGCTGGCGGCGATGGGGAAGGAGAGCTAGGGCTCGATCATACTGCACGCGGTGACGGGTAAGGAGAGCTAGGGCTTGGTCCTGCTGCAGGCGGCGACGGGGAAGGAAAGCTTTGTCTCCTTCTAGCTCCAGATGGCCAAACTCGGCTCCGGGCTGCCGAGCCTTGCTCCAGGTGTCCGATATCTGCTGGGAGATAAATCTCGATCATCCCTTTTGCTTGCCCTCCTCCCTTTTTCCTATCCTTCCCCTATTTATATTTGTTTAATAAATATATATATATATATATATATATATATATATATATATATATATATATATATATATATATATATATATATATATATTATGATATTAAACATATATCATAAACTTATAGCATATTTTATGGTAAAGTAATATATTATAAAGTAATATATCATCTCCAACCCCGAGTATCCATGATCTGAAGGTCGCGTATATTTAGACCTAATCAACTTAAAGTCTTTTCATATAAAATCTCCACACGCATGAATGAGTGCTCGCACGTCCTCGAACGGGGCTGTACCAAATCATCTGCCATAGTATGCCCCCATCCCGCTACCGGGGATGATACCACTTGACCGGGTATGGGGTTGTACATTATCATAGTGTACCCCATATTGGTTGCGCATTAGAATAGGTTGAAGCATTGTCCGGTTCATCAAATAACATGCATTGTTGACCGCTTCAACACAAAAATATCGAGGAAAGCTGTACTCAACCAACATTGTACAAGATGATTCTTAAAGTGTCTGATTCTTCCTTTCTACTACTCCATTATGTTGGTGAGTGTGTGGGTCTGAAAAGTCATGCCTAATTCCAAAATTATTAGACAAGTTTGTAAAATTTTCATTCTCAAATTCTCCCCCGTGATCGGGCATTATGAATTTTTTTTAGTTCCATTTTGTTTTGCAATCTAGTGCACGGATTAGAGCATTCAAAGAATGTGTATTGTCCAACATAAAAGTGAGTAATCGTATATAATCACAAATGTGTATTGTTTCCCACCTAGACTACATGCGCTAAGAGTACCAAACAGATCCATATGAATTAATTAAAGTTGTTTAGATGTGGAAATATCATTTTTTGCTTTTAAAGGA
The DNA here is from genome assembly GCA_039583875.1 of Platanthera guangdongensis. Lineage (NCBI taxonomy): Eukaryota > Viridiplantae > Streptophyta > Magnoliopsida > Asparagales > Orchidaceae > Platanthera > Platanthera guangdongensis. The sequence goes on along the minus strand of CM077163.1, from coordinate 124,272,717 downwards.
TGATTTTATGAATTTTCCCTTTCGGCTAGGAGCACATAAAGAAGTCAAAAAACCGCTTTGTTTTGGAAGTTCGTGGATTAGTTTTTATTTCGATAGTTTGACTATTAGTTTACTCTCAGAATGACTATGTATCCTATGCCAAAGTTCCAACTCTTAATTTTTAGCACTTTAAACTAGACAAAGGTATGTCCTCAAACTTAATGATATAAACATTATGGTTTCTCTGTGCAGTGAGCAACATGGTGTTTGATTTAGCATCTATAATATTGCATGTATTCGTAGAGCTTCCAAACACTACATTCAAGCCCTTATCATAAAGTTGACTAACAGAAATTAAATTGTGCTTTAAACCTTCTACAAGCAGTACATTTGAAATAGAAAATTCTTTATTACCAATGGTACTAATACCAAAAATGCGTCCTTTGTCCTTGTCTCCATAAGTCACCACGCCTCCATTTTTCATATCTAGGCTAAGGAACTTGTCTTCATCACCAGACATGTGCTTGGAATACCTAGAGTCCAAGTACCACACGTTCTCCCTGTCCTTAGTCTGCCAACACACCTAAAATGAGGATAAAGGTAAATATCTAGTTACCGGTGTTGTTCCACCCATAATATAGGTAGTCAACATTGGCATACAGATTTGAGAAATTTTTTATTATCCTTTCTTCAAGCATGATCCCAAAGTGTCACCAAACTTATTACATTTGACACACTTAACATAGACGGTAAATATCACCTTTTGCTCCTGATTTGGGTTCATAATGGAAGCTGGACATAGGCTTCCAACTTTAACATGGTTCACTTTATGTTTCTGAATCTTATTGTTCGGATTTGCTAGAGAAGAGATATTGTCGGTGATAATGATATTGTCTGGCAATAGCATCACATGTTTATATCCCAATCCGAACTTTCTAGATCCCTAACAATGATACCCCAGTTGCTTATTAAGTGATTTTTGGCCTATTACAAATTTTGGATGGCATAGTTCAGGTCATGGATCTTAACCTTTAATGTAGTGTTTTCTGTGACGAGCATCACACATAGGTTTCCACAAAGAGTGCGAGGAGATACCTCTAAGAGAAGTCTATAGCTTCCTTTCCATTTCCTTCCTCTCTTTGGCAAGTGTTTCATTTTTGGAGGAAGTCTTGGAGAGGCTCTCTTACAATTCTTTTATTGTGCTCAAAGAGTGAGATCATTATTGGCACTCAACCTTCTCTTTTCCATATTTATTCAGTTCATTATTGTTGATGCACGAAAACACAAGGGGGGTCGAGCACAACCAGCTAACTTGTTCGATCACAGGGGGAATAGGGAGACTGCGAGTAGCGATCTACTAAGCGGATGAGAGCTGGAAGAAGAGCAGGGCCGTGAACCACGGCAACAACAGACTTCGCCCGTCGCGACCTGAATGCCTCTCTTGCGACGGGCTTTCCCTTGATTGAAGAAGGAATTGGTTACAAGTGAAAGGAATAGACTGAGGGAAGTAGAGCAAGGGGGAGTCCGCAAGGCACAGGATTCGAGTCCGCAGCCTATAACAAGTAGGCTCCTGGGTCCGAGTCAGCGTGCCTTGAGTGCACCACCTCCCCCCTATTTATAGGATATGGGGCCTGCCCAAACGGGCAGGGCTAAAATAACCGGCTGCCCGGGGTACAGGAGAACCGGGCAGCGGTGACGGGAAGCAAAAAGAAAGAACACGCCAGTCCGCACAGAAGTGGCGGACTGGGCTCGCGAGCTGGAGCTTCCACTGCTGCAGGGCGCGCCTACAGAAGGGCGGAGGCCTGGGCGGACGAGATACTGCGTCCGCCGCTGGAGAACCTGTTGCCCAAAGCGCCGGCGGACTGAGCGGACTGGCCCTTGCGTCCGCTGCTGGAGTCCCATACTTGGCGCCTGACTGGTGCTATTGCCGGACTGGGCGGACGGACAACTTGCGTCCGCGCCTGCTGAAAGGGGGCTTTGGAACCTTGGAGTATGTTGCGGACTGAGGGGTTAACATAATCCCCGCACATTTTTAAGTTTCCAGAAAACTTCGAAAATGTTTTCTTAACCGCTGAGTCCGCAAATCTCGAAAACCCTGCCACCGCTATAAATAACGCTGGAGGGTCTGGATCTGTTGAGAATCTTGATCGATACGGGGCGCTACTCACCACTTGCGGTCTCAACTTTCCAGTCCGGCATGGCAAGACTTGGAGCTTTCTTGTCTAGCGTTACTGCAAAAGGCGACCTGGAGCATACAACGCCTATGAAGACCAAAAAGATTGTAAAGAGGTCGACAGGAAAAGATCCTGTCCGCTCCATAGGGGAGAGTTCCCAGAGCCAGAAGCCTGCGGACAAAGCAGTCCGCCATGTCGATGTTTCTGCTCGCAAGGATGTCGTAGTCGACGCCGAACCGTTGAGGAGTGAGAAGATGGCAACCATGTCGGATTCCGCCCCTTCTCAGAAAACCGCAACCTCGGCGGACACTGCTGGCGAACATATGGAGACTGACATATATTCTCCCAATGCCTCGGTGCAAATCGTTGACTTGGACGAAGAGGACCGGCGGACTGAGGTAGGGGACGACGCGCCCTCAAAGGCATTGGCTGCTGTGAATCCTGAACCTGTCCGCGCTGACCAGCCTGATTTAGGGGGGTCCGCCGCGGATGCTGCTGAGAAGACCGCCAAGAAGAAGAAGAGGAAGAGAGACGGAGCGACCGTCGCCGAGCGGGTTGAGAAGAAGCTTCGTGCAATGAAGGAGAAGAACGTCTCTAAGCGGACTGGGGCAGCGGACTTACAACACAGGCCGCGCGAAAAAGAGGTTCCAGACGGCGATCTGGTTACTCCGGAGGCCCAAATCCAGGGAGAGAATTCCCTCTCAACGGTCAGTCTTTCCATGGATGAGATATTTGATTCCATAGACGTCGATCAACTTGATTTAATCCAGGACTCCTTGCTGGTTGTGCTGCAGCAGAACGAGGCGGAAACTGCTGGAGATAAGGGTGACGAACTCCCTTCCTTGTCCGCTGCGGAGGAAGAGGAGAGGGAGAGGCTGAAGGAGAAGATAGAGGAGCAAAAGAAGCAAATCGTTGCTCATGTTGCTGCGGTCGGGGCAGCCTCGCAGCAGGCCGCGGCGGACAAAGCCGCTGAGGATCTGCGGATTGTTGCGGAGCTGATGCGTTCAGGTAAACTTCAGCCGGCGCCCAAATACTTTCAGCGCAAGTGGCTTTACAGGTCGCCGCCGCGGACGTCAAGACCGATCAAAATTATCACCAAGACGGACGATATCGTGGTCTCAACAAGTGCGGCTGTCGAAAGAAGAGCAAGGGTTCACCGCGAATGGAAAAAGCGGTTAAGCGCCTTTGACCCGGAGCGGGCTAGGCGGCCAAACATCTTCGATAGTCGGAAACTCGCTGCCGCTATATCTGAAAGTGATTTTTTATCCTTTCTTTGAGTCCGCCGTGAACTGCCTTTGAATGCGAAGTTGACTTTATTTGTTGCAGGTAGAAAGTCGCTGCCGGGCTCCATCGAGAGCGGCGAGATCGTGGTCACACCCAACACCGGTGCCGACGCGGTCTCACACGTGGAGTCCGCGGAAGATGAGCCGCCTACCCTGAGTATGGTACAAGAGTTAGAGAAGAAATTTGAAGCTGAAATGCAGTGTGTCAAAGCAGAGTTAGAGAAAGCGGCGGAGCGCGAGAGGGCGTCCGCGGCGCGCGAGAAAGCGTCTGCGGAACGCGAGAAGGCGCTCAAAGACCAGGTCGCCAGCATCTCGCGGGCACTGGAGAGGTCTGAAAGGGAAAAGAAAAGGCTCGCGGATGACGTCCGATACTACAGAGGCAAGCACTTGGCGTCGGCTCGTGAAGGAAAAGAGAAGCGGACTGCTGAGGTCGCTGAGCAGAGGCCGCGGGCGTCAGATCGCGCGGCTTCGGAGATCGCCACACCGGCAGGTGGTATCCCACGCGCTGCGGATGAGGAGCCGAGGCCGGCAGCGGAGCCAATGGTGCCTCTCAGTCGAGTTGACCGGGAAGCCGCCCATATGCACCGGACTATAAACGTCATCCATCATCATCTCTGACGCGTATACAGTGAAATTCTTCAGATAAGCGATCAGGCGGCTCATCTATGCAGAGACAGAGCAGAAAAGCCGACGCGGACTGACAACAGGGACCGCTGAGTCCGCAATTCCTTGAACTTTTATCTGATTGAATGTATATTATTTGTATGATTGCTCCAAATAATGCTGTGCTGTGAACTGAATTCTATTTGATCTGTGCGGACTCAGATTATATATCCGCTATTCATGTAGTTTAATCCTTTGACGTGGCGATTTGTGCGAATTCATGCTGTGTCTGCTTCTCGTTATTTAACCTGCAGGTGGGAAAATATGCGACCTGGGCGGATAGGAAGCTGCACCGGCCACAACTTGGCTCTGAATTTCCTTTGGAATGTTAATTTGCCTTTGTATCCGCGTTATTTGTTTGGCTTCTTTTTAATTCTTTGCGGACTGTGCGGATTGAATATGCGACCTTCGCGGACTGGCCAAAAAGCTGTCAGAAACTTTATCTATAAATACTGCCTTCTGCTTTCTTTATGTAGGAAATTGCTGAAGTAAACGGAATCCTGCGGCCTGCAACATGGTGTCCGCGCGCACTGATGCTGCAGTCGCCTTCCACTCTGCCGATCACAGAAAATGTACTTTGACGGAGGCTGACTTGGCTGCCTTCGTCGAAAAGAAGATGGCGGACTCGAACATACTCGTCCGCCTGCCCGCTCATCAGGAAAGGTTGAATTTCTCGACGGCGACCCAGATCGCCATTCCCGTTGATCATTTCAATAGCGGATTCAGGTTCCCGCTCCTATGGGAGCTCGTAGCAATTTTCGAGCACTACGGGATGGTCCCTGGCCAGCTCGCGCCGAATACCCTTGCTGCGATCTGCAGCTACATCTCTTATCTGCGATCTGAAAAGATTGCCTTCTCAATGAAAATCTTCCGCAAAATATTCTCCGTCCGCTCTATAACCGCCTCCGGAGGCCGTCCCTATAAGGGAGTAATCTACTTCTACTGCAGGGGGATGAAGGTAGTGGGTCTTCCAAACAAGATCCACAACTGGACCTCAAGGTTTCTAATTTTTGAGGGTGACCTTGGGTTCGTGAACACGTATCCGCAGGTGCGCGTGGACTCCATCTTCAAAAATGTGCTGCTGGACGACCTAGAGTCCGCAATCGTCGAGTTCCTAGCGAATGCCAGGCTTGACATTGAATACTACCTTCCGCTGCTGGCGAGCTTGGCGGATATCTTGCCTGAGGACAGTAAGTAATTTTGCGGGCTCAGCTTTTGTATCCGCCGCGACCATGCTGTTAACTCTAGTTCTCTTTTTGCAGCGACCTTGGCGGTGCCCGCTAACTTGCCGCAGACCCCCAGCGGCTTCACTCCTACACAAAGGGAGAAGAAGGAAGCAGTCGCCAGAAAGAGGAAGGAGGAAGGGGATCCCGCAGCGGACTACTCTTCCTCAGAAAGTTTCTCAATGACTGGCTTCGGTATCAGCCAGAAGGACCTCAGGGGGAACCCCATGGTCCATTGGCACAGCAAAAACAAACACGTCCGCCTATCCACCGCGCTTCCTTCGTGGAAGAGTCCGCGGATATCACGCCACGCGCATGTCGCGATCTCCGCGCTGAATGGAAAGCGCAATCTGAGCGACCTCAAGAAAGTGCCCGCCGCCGACCTCCCTCTGCTGGCCTCTCAGGCCTCTGCGAACAGCGCGGTGACAAATCACTATGTTGCCACTCTGGCCAGAGACCTGTTGAGGCAGAATGAACAGCTTCAGAAGGATAACAAAGTGCTGAAGGAAAGGAACGCGCGGATGGGAGAAAGGAATGCTCGGCAAAGAGAGGAGCTGGCGGTGAGTTGCATTTGCCGCGGTCTAGATTTTCTATCCGCCGCGATCTGTGATGTTTGCAATCTTGTTTTTCGCAGGTCGCCTATGACTTGGAGAACAAAAAATTCCAGGCCGTCACGCTCCCTTTTGTGATGGAGACTGTTGAGGTTGCTGTTGAGCGACTGGCCCGCGACGGCCTCATGAAGGAAGGAGTTGGCGGCGTTCCTTTTCTGGAGATCTTCCCGGAGCTGGCCCCTCAGGTCGCAGTGATGGAGAGAGCTAGAAAAGGTAAGGACGTTATTGAGGAAGGCGAAGATGAGGATGAAGACGACGAAGAAGAAGAAGAGAAAGAAGACGGAGGCTCGCAAGGTGAAGAGCAAGGTGTCAGGGAAAATGCGGACGATGCTGCATCGAGCCGACAAGGAGAGGAGCTGTCCGCCGAGTCCGACACTTCTGCCTCTTCCTCTGCTACTGGGAGCTCGCATAGCGGGTCCGCCACTGGTACAGGATCAGGTAGCAGCGGGAGCAGCTCGGGGGGCTATTCTCCAGATGTCGACATCACCGGTGACAGCCCTGCACCTCCTGAGAAGAGACAGCGGACTGATTGATCAATGCATATATGTATATATTTTGTTGTTTTTTGTAAAAAGTGGCGGACACAAGATTGCAGTCCGCCGAATATATTGAATGATGTAAAAAAAATTTTGATGAAATGGAAAGGATATTTTTTGGCATGTGTGCTTTCTGCAATGCTCTCTTTGCTGATTAGAGATTTATTATTCCACGCTCACCGCACCGATACTTAGCAGTCCGCACAACACGCTTGATAAACCTGAGCCTTTGCTGATTAGAGAATATTGTTCCACTTTGGACCAAGAAACTCAGGCGGACTCTATCGAGTTTCACTTGCAGTCCGCATGATACATTATTTATAGTGAACCTGGTTGATTAAAGAATTTAGACATCAACTTATTCAGTATCCGCCTCAGAGAACAGCCAGCTGATAATGCCAGGGGTACTTGAGTTATAGTTGTAGTCCGCAAGCCAGACCGCACATAATATAAAAGCACATTGATTGTTAACTTGACAAATAATGCGAAAACCATTCCGCAGACTGAGCAGATACAGAAAACTAATCCACTTATAATAAATCAAACTTGTATAACATGAAAATCATTCTGCGAACTGAGCAGATACAGTCAACCAATCCGCTCATTGTAGATATGATCTATAAACTACCCTGCGGACTGAGGGGATACAGAAAACCAATCCGCTAAAGATAACCAGCTTGCAATCCCAAAGCTTCGAATTATGCGGATAACGAATAGAGTCCGCCAATGATAGAAATGATCTATAGCTTGCGACCAGGTGGGCAGGTGAGCCTGAGCGGCATACTTTCCTCACCGGGCTACAAGCTATAAGATCAACCCAAGCAGGCGGACTCTGCGGACAGAGAAAACCAGTTCGCCAAAGATAGAAATGATCTATAGCTTGCGACCAGGTGGGCAGGTGAGCCTGAACGGCATACTTTCCTCACCGGGCTACAAGCTATAAGATCAACCCAAATAGGCGGACTGCGCGGACAGAGAAAACCAGTCCGCATAATATTCCCTACAAAAAGCAAGACCCTCATTTGGCAGAACGGTTCCCTGCCCTCTTGCCTGGAGTACAGTCTAAACTGTGGGTCTCCTACAGGCACTGCTTGAGGGTACCATGGAGTGTTCGAGAGTTACAAGCTAAGATGACCCGCGGGCAGGTGAGCCGGAACGGCATACTTTCCTCATGTGATCATCGAAGTTGTAACAATATCCCTAAAGCGGCATGGTAGAGCTTTACACCCACCTTGCCCTCCATAATGCAAAGATGGGGTCAGGTACCTGCCGGGATCCGAAGTCCAGAATCCAACCGCGCTAGAGCCTGCAAGCTCCCACTACACGGTGCGAAATCTCCTCGCAACACGTGGTCTTCGTGGTGTTACGCTAATGACAACGGCTCTAGGGGAGGTCTAGCTGAACTCGGCGATGTCTCCTGGTATCAGGGAACCGTTATAGGTCTTTGGGAGAGAGAGAAAACACTAGAAAAAGGTGTCAGTATGGATTCTTAAACATATTCGCAAAGCAAACATAAGGAAGAAGAAAGTTTGAGTGTAGAACCGTTTTTGAAATCTCTCTTAGCACTTTATCTGTTATGATTACAACAAAAACACTCGAAGAAGTGTTAGCAAGCAGTTTCTATTCATAATAGTTCTTGAAGAGGATATACAAAGTAGAAAAAGGAGGTTTTAAGAATAGAACCGCTTGAGATCATCTCCATTCCAGGTGTGCAGTATATCCTCTCCTTCGTGAGTCTGCAAGCGGTAAGCGCCACTTTTTAACGCTTCCTTGACGACAAAAGGGCCGGCCCAATTCGGATTAAGCTTTCCAACTGAACCAGCTCTTGCAGCAGCATCAACCTTCTTTAGAACTAGATCTCCCACTTGGAAGTGTTTGACCCTTACATTCTGATCGAAGTAACGGGCCATCCTCCTTTTGACCTCTTCCTGCCTTATGGCTGCTTGATCTCTGACCTCCTCGATGTGTTCCAAGCTGAACCTCATCTCCTCATTATTCAACTCAGCCCAATCATCGACACCTTCTCTTGCAAGCAACACTCTGGGTGACGGTACTTCAAACTCAATCGGGATGAGTGCCTCTGAGCCATGAGAGAGTTTGAAAGGAGTCTCCCCGGTTGCGGATGATGGCGTTGTCCTAAGGGACCAGAGGACTGATGGAAGCTGATCAGCCCAACTGCCCTTGAGATTCTGCACTTTCTTCTTGAGCAAGTTGAGGATCTGCTTGTTGGCAGCTTCCACCTGGCCATTGCTTCTGAGATGATGAACTGATGCAAAACGCAGCTCTGTTCCGATCTGCCTGCAAAAATTTATCATCTCTGAGTTGTTGAAGTGTGGCCCATTGTCAGTGATTATTGCCATTGGTATCCCGTGCCGGCAAACAATTTCTCCCCAAATGAAGTTCTTGACGATCTGAGTCGTTGTTTTGGCCAATGCCTTGGCCTCGATCCACTTGCTGAAGTAGTCGATCATTACGATGATGAAACGCCGTTGCCCGCTTGCCAAGGGAAAAGGACCAATGAGATCCATTCCCCAAACCGCAAAGGGCCAAGGAGTTGCAATCGACCTGAGGGACTGAGCTGCTTGGTGCTGAAGCGGAGCAAACTTCTGGCATTGAACACACCTTCTGGCGTAGATCTCTGAGTCTTTCTTCATTGTGGGCCAGAAATATCCTTGTCGCAGGACTCGTCTTTCAAGAGTTCTTGCTCCAGAGTGACTTCCACACTCTCCTGAATGAACTTCTTGCAAAATGGTGTGAGCTTCTTCTTCTGAAACACATCGGGCCATGGTTGAGAGGAAGGTCTTTCTATAAAGGATTCCCGCCACTAGAAAGTAGTGAGTTGCTTTTATTCTGAACTTTTTCTTGTCTCTAACTGTATGATGATAATTTCCTGTTGACAGATAAAGGATGAATGGGTTCATCCAAGAGGCGCGTTGATCTATCTGCATCAAATCTCCTTCCACTACTGCCGGGCGGAAGAGCTCAGAAGTTGTGCCTCCTGAAGGCATCCCATGCTTAGAGAGAAAATCGGCCTCCTCATTCTCTGTTCTGGGGATATGTTCGATGGTGAAGCTTTTGAACCTGCCGACTTCTATTTTCACAAGAGCTAGATATTTTTTCAAGACTGGCTCCCTTGCTTCGAAGTTGCCGAGGACTTGCGACGCCATTACCAGAGAATCGGTTTTGATGTGGACATGATCGATCCCTAATTCCCTTGCGAGCCTCAAGCCTGCTAGCAGAGATTCATATTCGGCCTGGTTATTGGTTACTGGAAAGTAAAACTTGATGGCCTGCTCCAGCTTGATTCCATTTGGATTGATGAGAACCACTCCTGCTCCAGAAGAACTTCTGCCTGAGGCACCATCAACATAGATGGTCCAAGCCAAAGGTGACCTTTCTGCCAGATCAGAACTGGACTCTGGCATGTCAATCAGAAAATCTGCTAGGACTTGAGCTTTGATGGCTCTCTTGGGCACATAAGAAATTTCAAATTCACTTAGCTCTATTGCCCACTTAGCTAGCCTGCCGGAATGCTCGGGCTTTTCCAACACACCCTTCAAAGGTTGATCGGTGATGACTTGTATTGAATGTGCTTGAAAGTATGGGCGAAGCCTGCGAGCTGACATGACCAGTGCCAAAGCTAACTTCTCCAAGATCGGATACCGCGTCTCAGCACTCTTCAGAATATGGCTGACATAGTAGATCGGGAATTGCTTTCTGCCTTCTTCCCGAAGAAGAACGGAGCTGACGGCCTCAGGGCCAACCCCTAGGTACAAGAAAAGAACCTCTCCTGGCCGGGGACTCTGAAGTAGAGGCGATGAGGTAAGCTGCATCTTTAACTATTCAAAAGCCTGGGAACACTCTTTTGTCCACTCAAACTTGGACGCACGTCGGAGGGTCTTAAAGAAGGGGGCACTCCTATCTCCAACTCGAGAAAGAAATCTTGCAAGACCTGCTAGCCTTCCCCCTAACTGCTGAACTTCCTTCGGTGAACGAGGGGTAGGCATTTCAAGAATAGCTTTCACCTTGTCAGGATTGGGGGCAACTCCCTCCGGAGTAAGGAGATGACCAAGAAACTTCCCCTTACTCGCTCCAAAGGTACACTTCAAAGGATTGAGCTTCATCTTGTATCTACGCAGAGTAGCGAACGTCTCTGCTAGATCTAGCAAGTGCAGCGAAAATGATTTACTCTTAATTAAGAGATCGTCTACATACACTTCTAGGTTTCTTCCTTTTTGATGGTTAAACACACGGTCCATCATCCGTTGATAGGTCGCGCCAGCATTCTTAAGCCCAATGGGCATGACAAGATAGCAATAACATCCATCGTTAGTTATGAACGACGTGTGAGGAACGTCGGGCTTATGCATTCTTATCTGGTGATAACCAGAAAACACATCTAAAAAATTCATGTAAGAGTATCCTACCGCGGAATCAACTAAAGAATCTATCCGAGGCTGGGGGTAGAAATCTTTAGGACATGCTTTATTAAGTTTTGTAAAGTCTACACACATTCGCCACTTTCCCCCTAGTTTTTTAACCATTACAACATTTGAAATCCAGGTGAGATATTGCACTTCTTTAATAAAATTCGCCTTGAGGAGTTTCGCAACCTCCTCCCTTATTGGTTCTGCAAGCTTTGTTGCCACGTCCCTCTTCTTCTGTTGGATGGGCTTGCAGCTGGGATCAACATTCAGATGGTCGCAAGCTACATCAGGATCCACCCCCGGCATGTCTTCTGCTGACCAGGCAAAGACATCCAGGTTCTTTAGCAGGCAGGAAATCAACTCAGCCTTTTGATCTTCAGGAAGCTCCGAGTTGATGGAGAGTTTCCTCTCCTCCCCTTCAGCAATGGGGACTCCTTGCGTCACCTGGGCAGGTTCCAGGTGAGCACCTTCATCAGCAGCAACTTTTGAACTGGAAGAGGCTTCTGCAGCTTCTGTTGGAGCAAGGGAAGCTTCAACCATGTTGACAGTGCGGACATAGCACTCCCTTGCTCTCCTTGGGTCGCTCCTGACCCGGCACATCCTCCCATCGGCAAAGAACTTGACGGCGAGGTGATAAGTGGAAATCACTGCTTGGTACTTGTTCAGCAGGGGCCTGCCGAAGATGGCATGGTAGCTGCTGGGGGCGTCGACCACTATGAACTGTATCTGCTTTGTTGCCCCTCCAAGCTTCATTGGCAAGGTGACGCTGCCCTCCACCTCTTTCCTCTCTCCTGAGAATCCATAGAGCGGCCCCTCAGTGGAAAGCAGAGGCTTTCCGGTCCTCAGGGCCTCAAAAGTAGACTTGAAGAGGAGGTTGACTGAACTGCCCGTATCAACAAGAATTCTGTCCACTGTAAAGTCTCCAAGCACAGCCTTGATCACAACATCATCGTCAAATGGATTGGCTGTTTGAGGAAGATCTTCTGGACCAAAGGTGACGACTTCTCTTGGGGGAGCAACGGAAGAAGAGGCCACCTCCGCCTGGGTGACCCTTGAAATTGAAGATTTCCGAGTGGACTCGGTCCCTGCTCCACCATGGATGAAGAAGAGGCGTCCCAGAACTCCCTCATCATCTGCATCAAAGCATTCCACTGGGACGTTGATCGGCCCTAGACGGCCTTCGTCCTCCACATCTACACACTCCTGGTAAGCCTCAGATACCTCTTTGCCCTTCGAGGTGGATGGCTTCGACGAGGAAGGAGAAACCTTCTTGGTCAGGTCAATTTTGCCCTCGGCAAGCAACTTATCAATCAGCGCGCGAAGGGCCTTGCATTCCTCAGTCAGATGACCCTTTTCCTTGTGGAATTGGCAGTATTGCGAATTATTCCTCGGCTTCCACAGCTTCTGAGGCTCTTGCCTCCTTTCTTCTGATCTCCTTTGCAGGATCTGGATGACTTCGTCAAGGTCCAGGTCTGCAGGGTCCTCCATGGGACTTTCATCATATTGGCACGGGGCAGGCAAGGCTGCCTGCTGGAGGATGGGAAGAGCTTGCAAAGGAACGGCGGGAGTGGTGGCCAACGGCAGTCTCTGCTCGTGAAACTGTTGATGGCCTTGGAAAGGTTTTTTGTTGCGGAAGTTCCTGCCTCTTTGAGACGGAGGCTGGAAGTCTGGACGAGGTGGCCTGCCACGAGAGGAAGAAGCGGAGGCATCCCTTCCTTCAGCCTTGGCTGTCAGGGATGAAACATAGGTCGGATTGGCATTTTCCCCCTCTATGAAACGGTTGACCATGGCGATCAACTCCTGAAAGTCTCGGGAGCCTTGGTCGTTGCTTTAAACTTCAGAGGGCCTTCCCAGAGGCCGTGGATCAAGGCAACTTTGTAATAGTCGGGGTTCACATTCCTCACCCCCTGAATTTCTCTTTGAAAGCGATCAACGAATCGTGCCACCGATTCGTTATCCCTCTGCTTGATCTCAAATAGGGCAGCTGGCCCATTCTTCCTCTTCCTTGAGGTAGCAAACCTCAGCAGTAACTGGCTACGAAGCTCGGCAAAAGAAGAGATAGTGCCCGAAGGCAGCTCATAGAACCATTCTCTCGCTTGCCCTTCGAGAGTGGTAACCAGCAACTTACACTTAATCACATCTGAGAGGCATCTCAAAGCAACTGCCCCCTCAAATGCCTGGAGGTGATAAACGGGATCTGTCACTCCTGTATAGAACGGGATGCGCGGCTCCCTGAAGTTGCTCGGGGCCGATTCCCATCGAATTCGGTCCACAAAGGGAGACGGGGTGTCAAACTCTGCAGGATAGAAAGGGCGGACTGGAGCCGAGGAGTCCGCGGGCTCGGCGGACTGGCGGTCAGCAAAGCGAAGTTGGCGGGCAGGAGTGCCCCTAGCAGCTTCTCTGAAGAACTCTCTGAAAGCAAACTCTTCCTCTTGAGGGCGCAGAGGGGCTGCGGTCTGAGCAGGGTTTCGAGGAGTTTCTGGCGACTGCCGAAGCGGAGTTCGGCGAGCTGGGGTCTGGCGGACTGGCGAGTTCGCTGGGTCCGCTGCGGATTGAGGAGCAAGCCGCTGGTCCAAAGCAAGCAGAGCTTGGCTTATTGTGTCAAGACGCTGGTCGGTCTGCCGGCGAGACTGCTCGGCCTCAAGGCGAGCTTGCTCAATCGCGTCCCAAAGGGAGTCTTATGAAGAGCTAGAGCGATCTGAAGAGCGGGCTCTGCGGTCTGACATCTTTCGTCCGCTGATTTCAAAACACTACTCGGATCTGAAGGTCGCGTGTTAACTGTTGATGCACGAAAACACAAGGGGGGTCGAGCACAACCAGCTAACTTGTTCGATCACAGGGGGAATAGGGAGACTGCGAGTAGCGATCTACTAAGCGGATGAGAGCTGGAAGAAGAGCAGGGCCGTGAACCATGGCAACAACAGACTTCGCCCGTCGCGGCCTGAATGCCTCTCTTGCGACGGGCTTTCCCTTGATTGAAGAAGGAATTGGTTACAAGTGAAAGGAATAGACTGAGGGAAGTAGAGCAAGGGGGAGTCCGCAAGGCACAGGATTCGAGTCCGCAGCCTGTAACAAGTAGGCTCCTGGGTCCGAGTCAGCGTGCCTTGAGTGCACCACCTCCCCCCTATTTATAGGATAGGGGGCCTGCCCAAACGGGCAGGGCTAAAATAACCGGCTGCCCGGGGTACAGGAGAACCGGGCAGCGGTGACGGGAAGCAAAAAGAAAGAACACGCCAGTCCGCACAGAAGTGGCGGACTGGGCTCACGAGCTGGAGCTTCCACTGCTGCAGGGCGCGCCTACAGAAGGGCGGCGGCCTGGGCGGACGAGATACTGCGTTCGCCGCTGGAGAACCTGTTGCCCAAAGCGCCGACGGACTGAGCGGACTGGCCCTTGCGTCCGCTGCTGGAGTCCCATACTTGGCGCCTGACTGGTGCTATTGCCGGACTGGGCGGACGGACATCTTGCGTCCGCGCCTGCTGAAAGGGGGCTTTGGAACCTTGGAGTATGTTGCGGACTGAGGGGTTAACAATTATTGAGACACTTTAAATCCTTTTCATTTGCTTATTTCCATATTTTAAAAATTATTTTTATTACTCAAATAACCTAATTTATCACATAATTTTCATGTAAATCATAATGTTCTTCATAAGTGGGAGGAGTTACCTAAATATCACTATGGACACTAGATTCACTGTCAGACTTATCTTGATGTTTTCCCATGAGGTACATATTTGCCACTTCTTCATTGCTTGAGCTTTGACATGTCTGACTCGTCTGCTGATGTATTTTCCCAGGTTGATGCCTTTAACACGTTTTTCTTCCCCTTTCCACGTGTCTTTCTTTCCCTTTCCACCTTCACAAGCTTAGGACAGTCACACTTGAAGTGTCTTGTGGCAGTGGAAGAACTCACTTGCGGATTTTCTTCATGACTCTTTACCACTTTTGATGGTTTTTTCCACCCCTTCTTCTCCTCCACTCAGTTCTTCATGAATCTATGAAACTTCTCTCGTCTCATTCAATTCCTCATGAACTTTTTGAAACCATGGGCATACAAACTCTTCTTGTCATCAGACTCCTCAGTCATGTCTTTTTCCTTACCCTCCTTCAATGATTGTGCCTTCTTTTTCTATTCCCTGGGATACTCATCTTGAATTTTGAGTTTGAACTCTTGGGTGTTCGGGTTCCTAATGTGGCACTCTATCTCCAGGGTACTAATGTTATGATATTCGGCAAAGGCAGTTCACCTTCATATTGAATCATAGAGGCATACACTACAGGATCTTCCTTAACAATTCCTTATTTGAAAAAGTATTTCTGATAGATCTAGAGGCGTTGACAATCTTTGTGAAGCGAGTGTAAATGATACCCCCTCCTCATTGATCTCCATCAAGAACTATTCATATTCAGACTTTAGTCGAAACTACTTTGACTCCTTTACATGCAAGGTAACTTCATGATTCAGTTCAAGTAAACGTTAAATATCATAAATAATTTGACAATTACAGATTTTATTAAATTCAGTCTTATGTAAGGCGTGGAATAAAGAGTTCATGGACTTGCCATTATTGGAACACCATATCTTATGTGCGTCATCCCATTTATCATGAGGTTTTTCCACAATGTGATCAGATATAATAATAGTGGGTGAAATGTATTTTGCTTCAACCATGGCCCACACATCCTTGATATATGTCATCAAGACTATTTTCATTTGCATTCTATAGTGTCTGTAATCATTCCACATAAACAATGGAGGCCTACTCACTCCATGACCTTCAAGAAAGGCATGCTTAGCGTTGGCCATAAACTTTAGGATTTTAATCCCCTTTAGAAGTAACCTAGCTCTGATATCACTTATTGGATGTAGTGCCCAACCTTAGAGGGGTTGAATAAGCTATTCAATAAAATTTAGAATTAAAAAGAATTTCAGCAGGGCAACCTATTCTTAAAGGTATTGCAGGGCGGTAGACTACTACTGCGCAGTGGAAGGGCACAAAAAATAAGTTTGGTAGGGCAACCTATTCTAGAAGCTAGAGCGAGGTGCTAGACTTCTACCTTGCGGCGGTACGTCAAAGAAACACTTTCTCCAAAAACTTGATATTTGATTTTCCCCACAACCATTAATACTCTAGTAATAAGGAATCAAAAATTAAAGATGAAATAAAGGAACTTTAATTTTATTAAAAATTTAAATGATTTTTACAACAAAACAACTAGATATCCGTGATATCGGAGATCGGAGGCCATGAAACAAACGATTCTCTTTTGGTTTCTATACCGACCCTGAACTAGGATCGGTTGGCTCCCTCTCTTCTTCCCAAAAAGATTGGTGTTTCGCCTCACCTCCCTCCTAGGAAGGGTCTTAGAGCCCACTAGATCTCCTAAATCTAGATGTCCTCCATGGATGATTTCCTACGGAATGCTTCTTTGATTCTGACGACCTCCCCAGTTATTTTCCTCACACACAACAATTAGAAAAGAGAAAACTTCTAATAAAGATAAAAAGTTATAAACCATTTCTCAAATAAAGAAGAATTCCTTTGTAGAGTTGTGCACGATCAGTGCTTCTAAATATTAGTCTTCTTGCACTAGATCAACTACTCATGGTTGTTGGGGACTTTGTTCTTCGTAGTTCTTCAATCACGAAATGGAGGGAGAAATTTCACTTTTTCTTACACGGAGACGATGGTTCGCAATAGCAGAGGCGGTGGTAGAACCCTAGAATTATAATTCTCCTCCTTTTCTCCACAGAAAATTAATTGTGTGCTTCTATAGTCTCTTGTCAAATAAGCTACCGCTGGTGGTAACTCTAGCGCCCAGCGATAGGTATTTTTCACAAGTTTCGCCAGTTGTCCATTAAATAATGAAAAGAGTCCTAAAATATTATTTCGTAGCTTTTGGATATCGCGGTGAGGTAAGGCTATCGCATGTGGGTAGCAGTTTCTTCACAGTATTTAGAAATGTTTAATGCTTGGTTGTAGGACTAGCGCCCGGTGATAGGTCACATAGATAAATCATCTAGCTTTGGACTTTAATAATATGTGGCAAGTGCATGGTGGTATGGCTAGCGCTCGGCGGTGGGTCATAGAGAAGAATCATGTCGTGGTCAACTTTAATCCTTTGTCGTTAGCGCTAGTGTTAGGTCTAGTGCCGGTAGTAGGTCATAGACGTTGGAAATATCATTATTCATACCTGTAATCCTGCACATTATACCCAACACAAGCATGATCAAATAAAACTCGAGATTTGATATTGTCAAACTAAAGAGACACAGACCATGGGTTCCAACACTATACCCTCCTCTTGCCTGTAACCCTTGGCTACTAATCTTGCTTTGTTCTTGACTACTACACCATTCTCATATATCTTATTTCTTAAGATCTCTTGGTGCTAATGATATTGTGTTTTTATGGCCTTAGCACCAACTTCCAGACCTTACATCTTTGAACTGGTGTAGTTCTTCTTGCATTGCACAAATCCAGAATGGTTCCTTATTATCCTCTTCAAATTTCTATGGCTCCACCTGAGACAGGAAGCTCAAAAAGAGAGATTCATTATCAATTCTGCTTCTAGTGGTGACTCTTTGACAGGCATCTTTAATTATGATAGTGCTGGGATGATTTCTCATATTTCTGGTTACAGCAGGTAATCTGTCAACATCAGGTTGGCCTGCTAGAATGTCAAAACTATCTGTTCTTCTTCAGTAGTTTTCTGATATTCACTGGCTGGCCGATCTTCTTCACTCAGCACTTTAATTTGGGAAGAATTTCTGATTGAGCTTGGCTTGTCTTGAATAGATAGATCTTGTATACTAAGCTCAGAACCCGCATTGTTAGTAACACTAGATCTGCCCTTTTATGGCAGACTAGATTCATCAAAAATAATGTGTATAGATTCTTCTATAACTTGGGTTTTCCTATTGAATATTATATATGCTCTATTATGGGAGCTATATCCAATAAGGGTCCCCACACAACATTTCTCAACAAACTTAGTTAACTAAGTTTTTTCATTATTTAAACTATAACATTTGTAACCAAAGATTCGAAAGTAGGATATAGTTTTTTTTTTGCCTTTCAATAGTTCATATGGAATTTAATTATGATTTTATTGATAGATGCACTATTCAAAACATGACATGTAGTATTGATTGCCTCAACTCAGAAATATCCTGGTAGTGAGGATTCACTAATCATGGTTCTGCCAGCCTCAATTAAAGTCCTATTCTTTCCCTCAGCTACCCCATTTTGTTATGGAGTTCGAGGATAAGAGAATTCTTAGGTGATACCATGTTTTTGACAGAACCTTGTTACAGCTCTAAACTAAAATTTTGTACGATGGTCTCTTCTTAGTTTGACCACAGAACATTCCATTTCATTCTAAATTTCCTTAACAAAGGTCATAAATTTATCCAAGGTATCTGACTTCTTCCTAAGAAAGAAAACCCATGTATACCTAGAGTGATAATCAATAATCACAAAGGTGTACAACTTCCCTCCTAAAATCTGAATAGGCATATGACCAAATAGATTCATATGCATTATATAGAGACATCTCTTAAAGTCTTTGGAGCTAATTCTCTTAAAGGTGACACTTATTTGCTTGCCCATCTTGCATACAAGAGAGATACCCGCTTTAACACATTTTAACTTAGGACAATCTGTAACTAAGTTATATGAAAATAATTTATTAATTGTCTTGTTATTAATGTGAGCAAGTCTCTTATGCCATTGAACACAAAGAGACTCTCTCTCATTAGCTACAAGACAAATCGGAGTAGAAGAATTACAAATAAAATCTAAACAATAAACATTTTCACTGCTTGTGGCTGAGAGAATAGTCTCTAAGTCAATTTACATTTTAATCAGACTGTTATCATTGTGGAATTTAGTGACATAACCTAAGTCACATAGTTGACTTATGCTTATGAGGTTATGTTGCAACCCTTCTACATAAGCTAACATTGTGATAGAGATTATGCCTTTGGAGATCATACCATATCCCATGTGGACTCCTCTGTCTGAGCCTCTAAAGATGATCTTTGGTCTATTCTTCACAAGAGAATAATCCTTTAGAAGACTTATAGTTCCTATCATGTCTTGAGCACCCACTGTCCAAGTACAAAATTTCCTTTAGGCTGGCACTTAAACAATCTTGCAAAATATAATTTATTTTACCTTAGTAGCCTAATTAAATTTGGGTCCTATGTCCTTGTTAGCTATCAAAAACATATTTCTGCCTACAACTGCCTTAGTTGGAAAGCTCCTCTTGGCATTAGGCACATTACGGTTGTTCCAACAATCAAAGAGAAAGTGTCCCACTTTAGCATAATACAAACACTCATGGATATTATACCTTCTCTTTTGAAGTTTTCTTGATGTAGAAGGTGCATCTGAATGCTTATGTTTATAGAGAAAGCAGAAGCATTTTTCTTATTCCTCTCAGTTAGTGCCTAGCAGCATACTCGATGACAATCAACCTTACTCAATGGTACCAGCTTAACAACAATAGATGTCAGCTTGGTAGCTAACATGGTGTTGATGACATCTGTTATATCCTTGTTAGAGTTAATTATAGACATGCCACTAGACAACTTTTTGTTGGAAGGGATTGGAAAGATGCTACTTCCTTAACCCTGAGTGTAGGGGTTGGAGTACCGAACACAAATGTCTCATAATGAGCCATTTGGATTTGTTCATATGGATCTTTCAAAGCACTCATCCCCATATGATGGCGATGATGCTGATTCGGCTGTGGATCCCGTCATAGAGAGTTTGTGGATTGGGACGATCGATGCCGCAAGCTTGAAGATGAAATTCTGCCACGACATTTCTTTGCCAATGCCGCCATCGCTACATGTTTTGCTCGACGTCCGCCGACGCCATTAAATAAAATATATAATTATGAATTAAATAATAATAATAATATATTTTATCAATTATTATTTTTAGTAATTTCTATTTAATGTAATTTTATATTTAGTGTTTATTTCATGTTTAATAATTTAATTTCATGTGTAATGATGGGTGCTTATAACCATCATGTGTTATTTTAATTACTTCATTTCATATGCAAGATGAGTGCATATAACCATCATGAGTTGTTAAATTTTCAATGATTGAGTTGGAGTGGTGTAGGCTATATATAGCCATACTTATGAATAGAAAAATAAAGAATGAATGAAAAATTGAAACCCTAAATCTATTTGAGATTTTCCTCCTCCTTGCCTTGTTCGACCCTCCCTCTTTATCTCCTCTTTTGGCAGCCGGTCACCACCATTCCCCTCCCTTTTTCTATGCCTCTTCCCTCTCCTCCTCCTCCTCCCTCTACAAGTTCTCCAATTAAACAACCCCTCCTCTCCCTTTTCAACAAAACCAGTCACCACCTTCAACACCAATCCTGAGCCCCACTCTCCTAGCCACCAACCACCTCTTACCCTTCTTTTATTTTTGGCCACCCTTCCATCACCCTCTAGCTGCTACTTCCCTCCAACCGGAGCCACCCCAACATAAGAAAAGAAAAAAAAACCCGACCTCCATCATTTCCACAAATTCGACCACCTTCAACAACACCAAAACCCAACCCCTTTATTTCCCCTCCTTCTTCCTTGGATTACTCCCACCACCTTTTCTCTCTCCATTGAAACATTATTTGGGCCATTCAAAGTGACACCCTCTTCTAGGGTTCTTACAAAAAGGATAACAGCTTGCAATTGTATCATCCGGTGCGGATCCGTGGTTTGTGTGGAAATAGAAATTAACCAACGTCATGAACGCTTCCTCCACTAAGTATCGTGGACAGATTTCTTGGGATTTTGTAATGAATTCTCTAATTAACTCTTGTGTGATTTCTTCTAATATTAATTGTGAGGTTTGGTGGAACTAGTAGGCTAGTTAACTGTCCTGATTTATATTGAAATCATGTTAAGTAAAATCTAAATTTTAAGCATTAATTGTCAGAATATTTTTCGTATAAATTGGAGCGGGTAGATCTCGTGAACAGTTGAATAAATGGGGTTCATCACCCTTGATTTCCCCTTGAGTTCAACTGATTTGGTATACCCTCATATTAATTTATTTTTGAGATTGATTTGGACTTTATTTTAAATCGCATTATAGTCTGGACCCTCTCTTACTGGTTTGTAATTTGTTTGCGTATAATTTTAATTTAAATTGCTAATTGTCCGGATCGGGTAGGTCATATTCACTTGAGCAAACAAGGCCTTTAGCCCTTGTTTAATCTATAAAAGGTGTAGTGTCCCTTTGCATTGTTTGATGTTTAAAATTGTGCCATTAATTGCTTGAGTAATCGATAGTGTTAATTCGAGAAACCGTTCGATACGTATTTACTTTAGTTACCGAACCTAAGAACGCGTAGTTTAATCCGTCGAAACCATGGGCCTGCATCACCATACCCTTTCTCCCTCAATAGATAGGTACATTTTTCCCTTACTATAGGAACTATCATTCTTCCAGCGACCATATATGCTATCATTATCATACGTGTTGGAAGGAAGTAAGACCTTCTGAAAGGTGGTCTGAGGTTTAAGAGGAAGCCTGCCCTTGCCTCTATTCCAAGCAGGTACTACCCTTCTATTGAAGACCAATGCCCTCATATTATTTTGGGAGGATAATGAGTCAATGATAGGCATCACTGACTATGGCTTAGAGAATTGGGCCACTAACTTCCTCTCCTTGAGGAGATCATTCTCAAGCTTCTTAATAAGTTTTTCATTTTGAATTCTTATCTTAGTATACTTGTCAATTGAATTTGAGCTCAATTGAATTTGAGCTCAATTGAATTTGATACCCTTGAGCTCAATTGAATTTGAGGCCATTTAATGGAACATTTCTATCTTTTCCTCTAGCTTGACCTTAAGGGCTCTAAGAACCTTAATCTCTTTTACTTGCCTCTTAGCAAGTTTCTTGCATTTGCCCAATAAGGAGGGCACCATACATGTGAATCAATTTACTGACCTCAAACATAGAATCTAAACCATTCTCATCACTAGATGGGGAGGATGCTTTAGCTTCTGGGCCTGTCTCATTCTATGAATCTGAAGAAGACATGTTATGTATTATTACCACATCAAGATATGATTCATCATGAGTTTCTTCTTCTATCATGACCATAAAGCCACAACGTCCTTCATCCTCTTCATCTTCTTCATTGGCACTATCTAAGTGCGATAAAGAAGCTCTAATTAATATCCTAGTATCTAGATAGACATCATCTTTAGCAGCAACATAAATCCCAATGTAGGCATCTTCTTCACCTTTCGATTCTAAAGACTTTCAGTCACTTTGACTCTAGCTCTTCTCATTCTTAGTAAGGATAGTCTTTTAAGACTTCTTTCCCTTTTGGTGATGCTTCCGGTAACCATCATTCTTTTTCTTCTTTCCCTTCACTGGGCAATCAGAAATGACATGACCAGGCTTATTACAGCAATAACAAATAATGTTAGTAGAAATGTGTTTACTCAATTTAGGAGCATACCTTTCCCCTATGGGGTTTTTTTGATTAGAGCTATTGCTGTCCCTTTTGTAATTTGAAGAGGAGTAAGGTTTGCTATTCCTTTGCTTCCTCTTCATCAACTTCTTGAACTGCTTAGAGAAGGCAGCAGCTTCCCATTAAACATATCAGCATCTGATGTGCTAGGTTAAGAAGAATCTGACTCAATAGCTTTCTTGGGAAGATAGGGGATTCTCTCCATATTATTACTTGACTCTTCAGCATTGAGGGCCACTAAATTTTCCCTCTAATATGACCTAGTAGCAGTCTCCTCCTCTTTCCTTCTATTTAGCTACATCTTATAAGAGAGCAGATTCCCATAAAGAGTGTTTGGAGGAATGTTTGCTAGGTTGCCCATCTCCCTCGTGGCACCAATCTTGTTATATCTGTCTCTTGTTAGAGATTTTAGGTGTTGGAGCTGACGGTTTACGTATCCTGAGTTTGATAATATCAATTCCCATGTTGTATTTGATCACATCTTGTGTTTGTTATAGTGCGCAGGTTTACATGTTCAATTAAAAAGAGTAACTCCATTCTATGACCTACTATCGCGCTCTAGTGCGCTACCGCTGAGCTCTAGCCTGGTTTCAACCCGAATGAGCTCTCTAGAACTTGTCGTGTGGCGCTAGCGCTACCACCTATGCTAGCCTGTAGATTTAACTTGAATAGGCACTCTAGAACCGACCGCGTGGTGGAAGAATATTCACAAAGAGAATAAAAATCGAACTACCAATCTAATGAGGCAAGTATACCTATCGAATTGTAGCTAGTGGACACAAGTGTCATATTAAAATCCGGGAATTGTTGAGTAATAATACTCACATGAAAACTATTATCTTATCGAGAGAGTGTTTTAGGTTTTAAGGGAAAGATAAAAGTGATTAAGAAAAGAAATATTGTGCTAAAAAGAGAACCACTTGCAGTTAAATAGAGAGCTACTAAAAGAGATTACAATGAGGAGTTGAACAATGATAAAGAAAAGCACTCGATCGAGAATCACCTCAGCTAAAGTTGATCAAAATCATGCGATAATAAACTGTAACTTAGGCTTCATTTGTTTTAGCGGTGGCGGGTCGATCCGGCGGGTGGAAACGGATAGTTCGAACTGGAGGGGGGAGGTGGCTGCTCCAAACGGAGCTTTTTGGGGCGTTTCTCAAGGCGGGCGGGTGGAAACGGAGCGAACGCCGCCAGAGGTTCATTTTTTACCCTCCTTCCGGCGGCGTTTGCCGAAAACGGAGTTGCGAAATGCCAAAATAAATAGAGCCTTAATAAGGCAAAGGACCTTGACCGTGGAGGTTTCAAAATTATGAACACGCTTATCTCGAAGTCTTGCCCCCCTGAGTTTAGGAAGGTTCGACCGAACTCTCGTCCAAATCAGAGGACTAAACCTCGCTTTATGTTGTGAACCCCGCTATTGGATTTCACTCCAATCCAGGAGATTTAATGTCTGCCTCTCTCAAGGGGTGCATGCAACTCTCTTTACTCCTTAGTGTTCACTCCAAACTACGATTCTCTAGGATAACTAAGAGTCGAAACAAAGATGCAAAATATAAATCAATAATATATCTTCAAACATGATTAATCAAGAGTAAATCAAAGGTCTAAGCCTTATAAAGGAAGAGCAAATTAGAGCATCATAACTTACTTTACTTGAACCTGAGATCATCAAGATCGAGTACAAGGAGGACTAGTTACTCATGGTGAAGTGGAGGGAGAGAGATGAGCAGAGGAGCATGGAAACAAAAATAGAGAGAAGAAAAAATTCAACAACCTATATTAAATTAAAAGAGAGAGCTACACGTGAAATATAAAAATATTATAATTGCAGGAAATGGAAATAAAGCAAGCACTAAAACTGAAATGAAATTAAACTAAACTATTACAGAAAACTGAAATAAAAAGTAACAGAAATATTAAAATAAAAACAAGAGAGAGGGAGAACACTAAGGGAGAAATGAAAATGGCAGCACTTCCCCTCTCCCAAAATTTATATATTTTTTCTCAAGGGCCGGGATCTATTTATAGAGCTTTCAGGATGGTCACACTCCCATTTCACGCCCGGGGGGGGGGGGTGGCGTGTCATATGGGCGTGACAAGTACGTGGTCAGGACATGGTACGAGTTCTGGCCGGAAAATATGATTAGATGTGTACGGGTTGACACACATTAATGGAGGTATCAGGCTTTTGGAAGGGCGGGACTTGTCCACTGGCAGCTGGTGAGCACGACGAACTGGAGGAGGGGGCTCGACGAAATCAGAGGAGAAAGATTGAGAGTTTGATGAAATTGAAGAAAAGAGATAGCGGAGGGGAGTTCGATGATCGTCGAACGCAGAAGGATGAGCTCGAAGAAATTGGTGGAAGAAAGCGTCGAACTCAGAACGAAGGCGGAGTTCGACGAAATGGCTAAGTGAAATGTCGAACTGAAAAGAGAAGGTGGACGTGAGATTGACGATATCAGAGGAGTTCGTCGAATGTAGAAAGTGAGTTCGACAAAATTGAGTTGAAGATGAGTTCGACGAATGGAGAGAAGAGAAGGTGGAAGGGATATTGACGATCGTCGAATGAAGAAAGAAGGTTGAGCTCGACGATCTCTGCTGAGCTTGAAGAATCTGCTGAGTTCGACGAAATTGGGGGAGGTAGGCTGAGATAAACGTCGAACTGAGAAGAGAAGGTGGATGGGAGATGTATGATATCAGAGGAGTTCGTCGAATGAAGAAAGTGTGTTCGACTAAATAGAGCTGAAGACGAGTTCGACGAATGGAGAGAAGAGAAGGTGGAAGGGAGATTGACGATCGTCGAATGCAGAAAGAAGGTTGAGCTCGACGATCTCTGCTGAGCTTGAAAAATCTGCTTAGTTTAACGAAATTGGGGGAGGAAGGCTGAGATCGACGATCTGGATGAGCTCAACGAAATGAGCTCGATGAATTGTGCTGAGATCGACGAAATCTGGGCTGAAAGCTGAGCTCGACGATCTGGCTGAGCTCGACGAAATGAACTCGACGAAATGCGCTCGACGAAATAAGCTCAATGAAATGGCTTGTGGCAGCAATCTTACTCGGGATCAGGTTATACACTAAGTCACATGCCTAGGGAGGGCTTGTCATGGGGGGCGTGTCGGGTAATTTTGGCCGAAAACTGAGAAAATCTGCAAAAAGAGGAGAAAACATTAATGGTATTAAAATATATACCAAATGAGGTCAAAATAAAACTTTACAAACATGATTTATATATTAAAAACTAGTAATTACCCTAGTAGTTTAGACTACAAAACAAATTATGAAATTCCCCCAAGCTTAAGCTTTGCTTGTACTCAAGCAAAAATATAAAAACTAGTTATCATAAAAGAAACTAATCAGGAAAATTCAAATTATGCAAACACAAGTATCATGTGAAATTCTAAGTAGGGAGAAGGTGAAACGTAAACCTTAAACAATTATTTTAACATGGTTTAACAATTTATAAACTTTACTAACGACAATAGATCACCCAAAATTTTAACGAAATTCTTTAAATAAATTTAAGCAAAGCAACAAAATGAAAAAAACGCATTCAGTTGTTACTATATCCAAGTGACACATTATAACTATATCAATCAAATAACAAAAATCTAAATTTAAATCAAAAATTATACTATTTTACTTTTCTTCTTTACTTAGGTAATAAATAAAAATCAAAAGCATGAATCAAAAGGACTTATTAGGACTGAAACATTTGGTTTGGGCATATAATTATGAATGGAATTCAAAGATAAATATGAAGGCTTAAAATCACAGTAAACCAAAATAAATGGTTTCAAAAATTTTCATCATAAATAAACTATTTTTCTTTCTTTTTCTTTTTCTTTCCTTTTTTTCTTTTTCTTTCTTTCTTCTTTTCAAAACAGAGGCCATAAATATTTTGCCTTTTCACTTTGAAATTGGTAAACAAAAGTAAACACTTCTTTTGAGCAAACATTTTTCAAAACGTTCTCCAATCATATGACAAAAACTACCCTATCATAATCATGAAAATTTTCAAAGAAACTCAAAAACGCTAATGTGATTAGATAGGTTGGAACATTTTAGCTTTGGCAAAAATAAGATGATAAGTTGAGCTAAAAATTGAAATAGGAAAAAGGACCAAAGCGGCTAACTAGGGAAAAATTTTTAGGTTGGCAAGAAGGCTCAAACAAAAAATAAAAACGGCCTAAATCATTTTCATGCTTCTAAAATTTATCTAAATTAAAGTTTGGAAAAATTTCAAAAAACAAGTCCTAGATAATAAAAGAAGACTAATGAAATTATCTTGAAAATAGAAATAATAGGCGCCTTGGATCGTTCACATCTACTATGCTAATCAAAATTTGATATAACAAAATTTATTCAAAAACGAAAAGGAAAATAGTGGATGAAATATTTTTAATAAAGTAAAGAGAATAAAGAACGAAAAACCAAAATAGAAATGCGAGTTTTAGAAAAATATTTCAAATTAACATGCTACCACGAATTAGAAACATAACAACGACAACATTTTACTTGTGAAACATAACTAGAAAGATTGATTAGAAATATTATAATTAGCTAAGTCGTTAAAAGGAATATTGAGAAAAACAAAACAAAAACAAAGGGTACTATTGAAATACCAAAATCAGTTTAAACTAAACAAATAACATATATATTTTGTTTATTTTGAAATATTCTCTTTTTTTGGATTTTAAGATATTCTCTTTTTTTGGATTTTTAAGAAATATATAATTATTATTTTATTTTGATTTTTTTAAGGAAATAAAAATAAAGACAAGAGAAGTAGGAAATCCTCCCCCAAGCTTAAAATGGACATTCTCCTCAATGGAGAAAAAATGGGAAAGAGAGAGAGAGAGAGAAAAATAAAACAGAAATGAAAGTACAGAATTGAAAAATAGGTACTTCCCCGGAGTTACGAGTCGCGGAAGGTTGATTGATGCAACTCCCGCATGCTAGCGTTTTGGATCTTCATGAAATGTCTTTTTTGGACTTTGTGATGGATTCAGCAGCGTTGGAGCGAGCAATCGCAGAAGCTTCAGCTTGTCGTAGCCATCCGGGGCAAAAAGTGTAAAATAAAAAAAACATAAAAATAACTTGGGTTGCCTCCCAAGTGCGCCCTTTGTTTAAAACTTCATTTGAGCTCGACGCAACAAAATAATATTATCCAAAAGATTATTGTCCTAAATAATAATTAAAGTTTTGAACAAAAATAAAGAGTCTTAAGCTTGTTAGATTTCATGCAGAATAAAATTTACATTGTTTGGAATGACATCATCACCAAAGAAATAAAGCTTGAGACACTGCCCATTCACTTTGAACTCACCCTTATCAGGATATGAAATTAAAACAATGCCATATGGAAAACTTCTTTAATAGTAAACAACCCAGACCATCATGATTTTAACTTGCCCGGAAATAAATGTAAACATGTATTATATAAAAGAACTTGGTCGCCCGGCTTGAAGGTTTTTGGGTGCCTTAAGTGCTTGTAGTGAAAACGTTTCGTCCGCTCTTTATAAAATTTGTTATTTTCGTAAGCGTAAGAGCGCCACTCGTCAACCTCGTTAAGTTGAAATTTTCTAAGGTCGCCGACAGAGTGGGGATCAAAATTTAAAAACCTTAAGGCCCAAAAAGCACGGTGTTCTAATTCTACGGGTAAATGACATGATTTTCCATAGACCAACTGATATGGCGTACAACCGGTGGCAGATTTGTATGCTGTTCAGTAGGCCCATAGAGCATCGTCAATTTTGGTTGACCAGTCTTTTCTAGTGGTTGATACAGTCTTTTCTAAAATTCTTTTAAGCTCTATGTTCACTACTTCGACTTGTCCGTTAGTTTCAGGGTGGTAGGCAGTTGACTGCTTATGCATAACGCCGTATTTAATAAGAATTTTTGAAAACTGCACGTTACCAAAATGTGAACCCCTATCGCTAATGATGGCTCGTGGCGTACCGAATCGAGAAAATAATTTTTTCAAAAATGTAAGTATGACTCGAGCTTCGTTAGTAGGAAGAGCTTGGGCTTCAGCCCATCATTAAACATAATCTACAACAACTAAAATATATTTATTCCCGAAGCTAGAAGGAAGGGGCCAACAAAATCAACTCCCCAGAGGTCGAAAACTTCGAACTCAAGGAACTAATTTTGCGGCATTTCATTTTTATTTGAAATATCTCCCGACCGTTGGCAACTATCACCTATCTAATCATGGCCTGATTAGATTTTTATTGGAAATATTTCCCGAACATTATCAACAATCACCTATCTATCACCTATCAAGGAAATATTTCCCAACCATTGGAAACATTTTTATTCAAAATATTTAAATGCTCACCACACCATCACCTACTCATAAAGGCTTGCACGTCTTTAAACAGGCTAGGCTAGTAAAAACCCGCACAAAGCACTTTGTGGGCAGTGCGAGCAGCTTGATAGTGACTACCAGTCGGTGCTTCATGCAAATGTTTTAAAATATCTAATCCTTCTTCAAACGAGACACATCACCTTATCACTTGGTCCGCATAGACTCGGAAAAGATGCGGGTCCTCCCAAAAATAGTTCTTCAACTCAGAAAAGAATTTCTTCTTTTGCTGAGAGGAGAACTCTTTCGGGAGCACACGAGCCACTAAATAGTTGGTTATGTGTGCAAACCAAGGAGAGGGGGATGTGGTAATTAAAAGCAGCTTCTTATCGGGGAAGAAATCATTAAAAGATTTTTCATCTAATTTTTCAATAAAAGGACTATCTAATCGTGAGAGATGGTCGGCAGCCAAATTCTCGGCTCCTCGCATATCACAGATTTCTAAGTCAAACTCCTAGAGAAGTAAGACCCAGCAAATCAGGCGTACCTTTGCATCCGGCTTACCAAGAAGATACTTGAGGGCCAAGTGGTCCATAAAAACGATAATTTTGGAAAGCGTGATATATGAACGGAATTTATCAAAAGCGAAAACAATAGCTAGGAGCTCCTTCTCGGTTGTGGTATAATTCTCTTATGCAGATGTAAGAGGTTAACTTGCATAATAGATGGGGTGAAAGTTTTTAGATATTCGTTGTCCTAGTACGGCTCCCACCATGAAACTACTCGCATCGCACATAATTTCAAAGGGAAGGTCTCACACCGAAGCTATCATAATAGGGGCATTAATTAACTTTTCTTTTATTGTTTCAAAGGCAGATAGACAAAGGTCATCAAAAATAAACGAGGCATCTTTTTCTAGAAGATGAGTAAGGGGTTTGTTGATTTTGGAGAAGTCTTTTATGAATTAGAGGTATAAGCCAACATATCCTAAGAAACTTCTTATAGCTTGGAAGTTCGTAGGCGGCGATAGCTTCTCAATAACCTCTATCTTTGATATGTCTACCTCAATTCCTCTTGCAGAATTCTTATGACCCAAAACTAACCCTTCCCTCACCATAAAATGACATTTTTCCTTATTTAGGGCAAGGTTAGTTTCTTTGCATTTTTCTAAGACTTTTTCGATGTTTTCTAAGCAACTATCAGAGGCATGGCAGAAAACGGAGAAATCATTCATAAACACCTCCATAATGCTTTCTACGTACTTGTTGAAGATAGCGAGCATACATCGCTGGAATATAGCTGCACATTGCATAATCCAAACGACATTCTTTGGTAACCGAAGGTACCGTAGGGACAAGTAACGTAGTTTTCTCCTGATCCTTGGGAGAGATGGAGATTTGAAAGTACCCCGAGAGACCATCGATAAAACAGTAAAAGCTATGGTCGGATAATCGCTCTGAAATTTGATCGATGAATGGCAAGGGGAAGTGGTCCTTGCGGGTGACATCATTTAACTTACGATAATCAATACACATTCGTCACCCCATCACCGTCCGTGTTGAGATTAAGACATTATTCTCATTACTAACTGCAGTTATCCCTCCCTTTTTCGACAATACCTGGACAGAGCTAACCCACTTACTATTAGAGATATGATAGATAATTCCTGCGTCTTAGAGTTTCATAACCTCGCCCTTTACGACTTTTACATATTTGGATTTATACGTAGCTGAGGTTGGACTAAATTACGCAAATTATCTTCCAATAAGATTTTGTGGGTGCATAAGGATGGGCATATGCCCTTAATATCAGATATATGGCAGGCAATTGCTCGTCGATGTTTACGTAATGCTAGTAAGAGCTTATCATTTTGCACTTCAGTTAGGTATGCCGAAATTATTACTGCTAGCTTGGAGTCTTTTACAAATAAGGCATACCTCAGATGGTTGGGTTGTTCCTTTAATTCCAGTGTATGGGGGTTTCTTCATATGATGTTTTGGAAATTCTTTCTTTTTCAAAAATAATGTCTTCGTAGACTTTTTCTTTATACTGAAAATTGAAAGGAGTGGAGCTAGTGGCCATCCCCGCTTCTTGCAGTGATTCATTTGGAAAAGTAAAGGAAGAACAAAAATCAGAAAATTTATTTTCACTTTCAGAAGGTAGTAGGAAGATTCTTCACCCAAGGCATCTAAGGAAAAATAGGATTCATCATTCTCTATGGTATTCTTCATTGAGGGTATTATAGAGAAGGTCACTTCATCGCCGCCTACTCGTAGGAAGAGCATACCATTGCTTACGTGGATGATAGCTCGGGAGGTGGCAAGGAAGTGTCGACCAAGGATCAAGGGAACCTCGACGTCTTCTTCGATGTCCAATATCACGAAATCCACCGGGAAGATGAATTTGTCGAATTTTACTAAGTCATCCTCAACGATTCCTAACTTAATGGATCTATCATCGAGTTGGATACTCATGCGTGTGGGGTTGATACTACCAATTCCTAACTTCTTGAATAATAAGACAAGCATCGGTTTGATACTCGCACTTAAGTCGGTCAATGCGTGCTTGACAAAAAGATCACCAAAGACACACGGAATAGAAAAACTACTGGGGTCACTGATCTTCTTTGGTAAATCGTTTGTCAAGACCGCAGAGCACTCGACATTTAGCGTGATGTGCGATAAGTTTTCTAACTACTTTTTATTTGTCAGGAGGTCCTTAAGATACTTAGCGTACTTCAGCATTTGGGAGATTGCTTTGTGGAAGGGTAGATTTATTTGGATTTCCTTAAATATTTCTAGAAAGCGGGAGTATTGATCGTCCTGACGTTGCTTGTTAAGTTCGGAAGGGTATTATGGAGTTGGATAATTTTTCATGATGGGTGGTGGAGTGAGATCCTTTTCTTCAACAGGGAAAGGGGTGATAACTTCTTCTTCAGTAGAGGGTGAAATGATAAAATTTTTCTCGGCAGATGGTTGATTTTTTAGAATGGGGCGGAGCTTTGATTTTTTAAAATGGAGGCGAACCTTGCCTCAGGATTTTCGCAAACCATACCAAAAACTTGCTTCCCACTCCGAAGAGTTATAAATTTTGCTTGCTCTCTCGGGTTGGGCTCGGTGTTGGCAGGAAGAGACCCGACTGGTTGCTCAGAAATAATTATTGCGAATTGTCCTACTTGATTCTCTAAACTTGTAACGGTTCCTGGATAGGGTTCTTATAGTAGCATCATTAACATTCATATATTTTGAAAACATCTCCTCCAAACTTGGAGGTTTTGGAAAATTTTGAGGTGGTGGTGGTGGTGCAGAAAAATCATTTTGTGGTGGCGGCGGGCGCATTTCAATCGAGGGATTACTCCACGAAAAGTTCGGGTTGTTCCGTAAAGCGGGATTATAACTATTCGGAAAAGCAAAACTCGAAGCAGCAAAATTAGCAGCAGAAAAAATATAAAAAGCATTTCTAGGCATATTGTTAACATAATCTAATTATTCGGGGGCAGGAGTTGCAGATTCCCATACCTAAGGGGCGGAGGCAGCAGTCATCTCCGTTATCTTTTTATTTAAAATTTTCACTTGTAGAGCTAGCAGGGAGACGTTATCTACTTGAAATATACCTGCATGTTTGTTTTGGGGGAACCTAGGCACATTCCACTGATATGTGTTCTTGGCCATGTCCTCGAAAAGCTCAACAGCCGCTTCCTGGTTTTGTGGTTTAAGGTACCACCGGAAGCTGCGTCTATCATTTGCTTTGTGCTTTGATTTACCACGTTATAAAACGTCTGCACTTGTAACCATACAGGCAGCGCGTGATGGGGGTATCGTCTTAAGAGTTCTTTAAATCTTTCCCAGGTTTCATACAAAGTTTCAGAATCTATTTGTCCAAAGGCCGAAATATCGTTCCTAAGTTTTGTGGTTTTAGCTAGCGGAAAATACTTCGCCAGAAATTTTTCAGTTAGTTGATCCCAGGTGGTGATGTTGGTTTTTGGTAGAGTGTTCATCCATTGCTTAGCCTTGGTTCTTAGGTAGAAAGGTAAGAGTCTTAGCCTAATAACATCATTTGAAACAATATTGATTTTAAAGGTGTCACCAATCTCGAGAATGCTTGTTATATGCATGTTCAGATATTCATCTTGAAGTCTGTCATATTGCACATACTGCTGCACCATTTGAATTAGGCTAGGCTTAAGTTCAAAATTATTATTAGCTATAGCAGGGAGAACTAATCTTGATTCTGTGCCTTCTAGATTCGGTCGTGCATAATAGGATATAGGCATATGCATGACTTTCTCTATGTGGGTTTCTTGCATTCTTAGTGTAGAAAATGACTCGGAATCCTCACCGGTATTTGGATAGTAGGGCCTTGAAATCACGATCTTCTCCAAAGAGTACGCTCAATTTCGTGTTCCAAGCCCAAAATAACCGACGGATTCCCACGGGTCAAGCACTAGAAGAAGAGAAGATGAAGAAAGAGAGATAAATAAACTAGAACAAGAGTTAATAATTTTTTTTTTATGTTTTAAACTGTCGAACTTCCCAAGGGCTACCCGATGAAAGGTTCGCAAGGTACTAGAGAATATAGTGGCATTTAAAGCCACCTTGCCCTTTTTGAGAGAGTTAGGTGGTGTATAAAAATTGTGATGTGGGTTTCTATTAAGTGCGATAATTTTTTTTTGAATTTTAAATTTTTGAGAAAGAGGGTGAGAAAGAGAAGTGATAAAAGTAATAGGTTCGTGCTTTCAAATTATCAACAAAATTTCTCCCCGCAACAGGGCCAAAAACTTGATGGAAGAATATTCGCAAAGAGAATAAAAACCAAACTGTCAATCCAACGAGGCAAGTATACCAATCGAATAGTAGCTAGGGGGCACAAGTTTCGTATTAAAAACTTGGAACTGTTGAGTAATCCACACACACACGAAAACTATTATCTTATCGAGAGATTGTTTTAGGGTTTAAGAGAAAGATAAACGCGATCAAGAAAAAATATTGCTCTAAAAAGGGAACCACTTACAGTTAAATAGAGAGATACTAAAATCAATTTCAACGAGGGGTTGAACAATGATAAAGAAAAGCATTCGATCGAGAATCACCTCGGCTAAAGTTGATCAAAAACATGCGATAATAAACTCTAACTTAATAAGTCAAAGGACCTATGTAACGCCCCAGATTTTTCGTTGAATGATTCCATACGCTTGATGGGCATTACGTTGGCTTTGACCGTTGTTTGAGCTTGGTTTTCAAGCGGGCTTTCGAGTGGCTGTTTTGGTAGCCTAGTTGCACGGTTCCCCAGCAAGCCGGAGTCTAATTTGGGGACTCGGTGAGGCCTCTTAGGGAATGCATGCACTTTCTCGAGCCTGAGTCTATGTTTGGGAAATGCATGCTCAAAACGGGTTTGCTTGTATGGAATTTTGTATGGAAGATGTGGAGTTAGTAGATGAAAGCATGTTTCCTGGATTTGACAACAAAAAAAAGGGTAAAAAGTCCTTAAGGAAAAAATGGTTTAGGCCGAGAAAGGAACATTTTTCAAACAGTGACAAATAGTCATTTTTTTGATGATACGGACTGGGACACGGGCGTGTCCCAGGGCGTGTCCAGCTCGGGATGCGTTTTGGCTTTGTTGTTGTCGAACTTCGTTCGACGAAGTTACGGGAGGAACACGGCCCCCGACACGGGCGTGTCGGGGCGTGCCCTAGGGCGTGACCTGGGGCATGACCTCCTTGACTCGACGAATTTCTTGCGTCGAGTTGAGCTCGACGAAGGGTGTACACGCCTCGTGACATGGGCGTGTCACGGGCCGTGTCCCGCTGGGTCGACGAATGTCGAGTGTCGAATGTCGAGTGTCGAGGGTCGAGTGTCGGGTGTCGAGTGTCGAGAGAGGGGACACGGCCTGTGACATGGGCGTGTCCCAGGGCGTATCCAGCTTTGTCAAAGTGTCGACACTTTTGGTCGACGAAATGTCGAGACACGGGTTACACGCCCTAGGTCACGGGCGTGACCGACCCGTCACGGGCGTGTACCCTGCCGTGTACCTTGTGGATAAACTTGAATTTGCCGACATTCTACGCCGCTTAAGGTACACGCCTGTGACACGGGCATGACACAGGGCGTGACAGGGCCGAAAATCGACTTTTGAATTTTTGTGTCGTTCGTTTCTCTGATTCTGGATCAAGCGGTCCAGCTCTGTCCTGGAGGAAATAAGGCCGAGACAAGAGTTTTCCTCCTCACTTATTCCCTTCTTCATCTTCTTCCCCATTTCAAAGAGAAAGCAAGGGAGAAAAGCTAAGGCAAGGGAAGAAAAAAAAAGAGGAGCAGTCGTCGCAGTGTTGTCTCGGTTCAGGCAAGCGGTGTTCTTCACTCTTGCCAATCTTGTTTTCTTGTTTTTTGATTGTGCAAGTTTAGCTAGCTTTCCCCTTTCAATTTTACTAGCTTGTTCTTCTTGTTTTGCACCTCACTTTTGTCTAAATAGGTTAGCCTTGTTACTCTTACTTTTGTTTAGTACTCACAAGCATAAATAATCTTGTCTTTCAAGAATTTCCCAATCTATATGCTTACCTATTGTTCATCTCATTTTGTCATGTTTTACCATGTATTTCTCTATTAGTTACCTTTCTTGTTCATATGATTCGAGATCTTGTTGTGTTTAGTCGGCGTTGTTAATTGTGAGGTTCGCTTATGGTGAAGTAGAGACCCAAACTCTATCAAGTTTGACTTAACTTGGGCAATTTGTGGTCATGAGTGACGACGATGAAATGAAATGTGTTTAGCTTGGCTTATGGTGAGTTTTGCGAGGCGAATTGTGAACCATGGCAGGAGCGTTTGTGTGAGGATTCGGTAAGGGGTGGTGTGGTTTCAGCCTTGGTGGCCACGGGTTTTGTTTTGTGGTGTAGAGCACCATTTTGGCCCCGATTTGGGCTGGCTTTTATGGGTGCGTTCCACTTTAGGGCCGTCACCAAAAGACCCTTGCGGAATCGAACTTAATTGCTGCTTATGTTTCACTAGTATAGTTGTTTCTTGTTATAAAGATCATGGAATGGGCATATATGTGTTGCCTCTTTGCTCCTGCGGGTTGAGCAGGACTTGATGAGACTTTCACGTACTTGGTGCGTTTTGTAATGCCCCGAAACTCAAAGGAGCGACGGGTGACGTTTTGGGCCAGTTTTGGGTTCTGGCTGAAGGCACACGGCCTGGGACACGGGCGTGTCCCTGGGCGTGTCAAGCCTGTGTCGACACTCAGCCGGGAAGTCGACATTTTGAGCTCGACATTGTGTCGAGACTGGGCACACGGCCTGCGACACGGGCGTGTCGCAGGGCGTGTCAACCCGTGTCGACACTTAGCCTGCGAAGTCGACACTCTGCGTTCGACGAAGTGTCGAGACATGGCACACGGCCTGTGACACGGGCGTGTCGCAGGGCGTGTCGACCCGTGTCGACACTCGTCCCGGGAAGTCGACACTTTGCTCTCGATATTGTGTCGAGACAAGGCACACGGCCTAGGACACGGGCGTGTCCAAGGCCGTGTCGTTAGGTCGACGATCTTCGCTTGATGAAGTGTCGAGTGTCGAGACCATGTACACGGCCTAGATCCCAAGCGTGTTGAGGTGACACGGGCAAGGACACGGGCGTGTCCTAGAACCGTGCATTGCTCGGGTTATTTTCGGGTAAAAATGATGGGGGTACACGGCCGGCCACACGGCTGTGTCAAGTGGAATACGGGCGTGTCAGGTCGAACACGGGCGTGTTCAATACCGTGTGTTGTTCCAGGCGAGTCGATTTTGATGGCGAATGAGGCACACGGCACTGGACACGGGCGTGTGCCAGGCCATGTGCGGTCCAGATTGGGCATTTCAGTCTCGAATCAAAGCCGTTCATTCTTTAATTGATGATCCAACGGCTGGGGGTTGTTCCTGAAGGGATATACCCGGGATTGGACTTAGAAACCCTCACTTTTCATAAGTTATCATCTTTCTAAAAGCTTAGAGAGAGAGGAGAGCCAAGGAAGGATGAAGGAGCTAGATCCGGCAATTGGAGGAGCTTCGAAGCTCCAAATCGCGAGCCGACTACGGATCCACGGAGGCAAAGCTAGTGAGGTGTTTTTCATCCTCTTACTTTTCCATGGCGCCAAAGAGGAACGCTAGGGTAACGATTCTCTTCTTGAGCATGAGTAGCTCTCCTTCTTTGCATAGGAAGCCCGCTCTCAGGAGTTTGCGGTGAGTTGGAGGCATTCCTTCGGGTAGATATGTGAAGTCCCGTTGTTTAGAGTCCGTAAGCGAGAACGGACATAGGCATGATGTGTGAAGCCTACCAGGACATGTTGGTCTGGATCGGTGATGTTGCATTGCATAAATGCTGGAGAAGACTCCGTGCGATTGGTTGTTTTTCGGGTTTTCTACACGGTAGATTGCAACAGGGAGCCTTGGGGATTAACCCAAAGGTGCACCGGAAAACTGGGCAGATGCGTGATCTTGCCAACTTGGTGGCCTGAGAGCCAACTTGAACATAACCGAGTTATGTGAAATGTGATGGAACGAGACTCGGGAGACGTTTGACCTGAGCATATGGTTTAAATTACCATTGCGGGCACATATGGTTTAAATTACCGTTGCGTTGTGAGCACGGGTAAGATGGAACCGTACCCGTTCTATGTCGTTCGGATTAGAGCCGTTTGGCATAGATGAGAGTCTTCGGGGTCTATGGTTTTAATTACCGTGACCCATGCCGGAAGACAAACTGCTCATTGATTGGTCGTCCAAAGGGATGGGTGGTGAGTCGAAGTCCTCAGACTATGTTCACCGTGAAATGTGCCCTGAGTGCACGTGCAGTGTGTGGCCTTGTTGTAGCCTAGCGTTCTGTGGAAGTAATGAGTATTGTTTATTGCTCGCCTTATGCTAATGAAATGCAGGGAAGGAGCATCGCCGCCCCGAGTTGGGGGCGGGACGTTATAATTTGGTCAGCATTGCTGACCATTGCCTTGTTTCGCCACCGTGCGGTGGTTTGTTGTTTGCAGGTGCTGCTGGACCAAGCGGTCAATAGCGGGTTAAAGCCCTTTTTGCGAAGCCGGCCCTCGAAGGCCTAAATGGAAGTGTTTACTGTTTTATTCATATATGACCGGCCTGTGTGCCGAGGTTTGTAAAACATGTAATATGAAGTGAACAATATTTGCAAGGCCTTAAGGCTTGTACTGGTGTATTTTTGTAACATTCCTATTTGGTATTAGTGGACATTCAGGCTTTAGTGCTGGGTTCTTATTTGCAACTTTTATAAACTGCTTCTGATAGAATGCTCTGTGTAGGACGTTTAGATTGGTTGGATGGTTTCCATGACTAACCACCGGTCTGTCTGTGGCATACGGCGTCGGGCCCCGGCCGGACCTACTGCTATATGCTATGCGACGGATAGGGGGTGTTACAATTTGGTATCAGACTACTGGTTTTGGTTGGGCTTAAAATGAATTCGTGGGCGAATTGTTTTTAAGGGGTGGTGAGCACATTGTGTGCGTCATTGTTATAACGGTAAAAGAACCCATGAATGTCCACTTAGGAATGAAAATACACGTGTTTGAGCAACCTGCGCGTTCCTATAATTGCTGTTTGCAATTTTATTTGGTCGCTTAACGGTGTTTTGTACCACTATAGGCGACCGGAAGCGGTGCTGGACCGCTAGAATGTCCGGCTTCTGAGGAGCATAGTGCACCCGATGAGGTGTTTGAGACTCCTCCTTCATATGAAACCATTAGAAGGATCGTAGAAGCGGTGTTCGCTGTGACGGGTGCACAGCTTGGAGGAAATGTACAACCCTGCGCCCCTGTTGTGGCTTTAACGCCGGTGGGCGTGTGATGCAGCATACGACCTTTGGTAGACCATCGGGGAGCAGCTGAATATGCATTTAGTGCAGGGAGCGCACACATTTGAGGAATATTTGCAAGCATTTCTTATGATAATCCTCTACCCATGCTTTGAGTTGTTTAATGAGCAAACTACAGTCGATAGATTTTACAATGGCCTGCGCGCCGAGTTACGAGTTCTACTGCTAGGACCAAAGTTAATGGAATTCCGAGCCTTGGTGGAATCAGCTAGATCTTTGGAGGTAGATTTGAGGAAGACCCTTCCGATGCCAGCGACCATGGTATCGATCTATGCAAGCCCCATAAGGGTTGCGTCCGTTGGAATGCTGGAGAAAGGGGCTATGACATCGACTAGCAAAGCTACTTACACATGTTTTACTTGTGGAAAGAAAGTGCACTTTGCCCGAGACTGTTGGAAAGGTGCTAAGAAGGCCAAGAAAGCTATATCAGGAGCAGTCAAGGACTCTAGTGCAAAGGAGACGGCATACAAAGTGCCGAGCACCTCAAAGTCTGTATATCAAAAATGGTATAAGAAGCATAGGTCTTCGGGTCCAGCTCCTTCTGGTGCTTCTGGGGTGACTACAGGTCAGACCCGGGCACATGTTTCAACTGTGGGGAGCCGGGGCACTATGCCCGTGAGTGCCTAAAGCCCTGGAGGAAGCACGCCGTCGTAAGGGCAGGTATGGTTTAAATATAGTTTTGCCTTAAATACTTGTCGCCCTTGTGCATGTTAGCTTAGAACTACCTGTGCTAAGTTTTGTTGCGAGTTTACTTCATCTGCGAGAGCACCGTTCGTTTAGGGAGCTCTGCATTCCTTTATTAGGAATTTAATTGTGCGTTGAAGTACCTCCTTCGATGGTAAGAGACAAATTGGATGCGTTATAATCCAATGGTGCTCATTGTGCACGGGTAGATTTTGTTGCGCTTAGTTTTGGTTTGGGAATCAGGAGTTCGATCTGCAAGCGTCGTTACCTCCGTTGGTGGAGTTCGACGTAATATTTGGCATGGACTGGCTCTCAGAGCAGCAAGCCTATATCGATTGCGGTAGCAAGGAAGTCAAGCTGGGAGCTAGTCGTGAGACGACCTTTACGGGCTCGAAGAGGTCGAGCAAAATGTTGGCGTCTGCTCTTAGGTGGTGAAGGCGGTTCGTGCTGGTGTAGAGCTGTTCTGTACACTAGTGGAGGTTGTAAAGCCGAAGCCCGCATTGGTTAATATTTCAGTGGTATTGGAGTACCCTGATGTGTTCCCTAGAGATCTTCCTGGAGCCCCACCTCGACGGGAGATAGATTTCATGTTTGAGCTAGTACAAGGTGCAAAGTCTGTGTCACGCTCTCCATATCGGCTAGCGCCTAAGGAAATGGCGGAGCTGATGGTGCAACTTCTAAAAGTAGTTGGAGTAAGGGTATGTGCGTCCAAGTCCTTCGCCTTGGAGCCCACCGACCCTCTTTATTAAGAAGAAGGACGGAAGCTTGAGGCTATGTATTAATTATCAGGAGCTCAACAAGTTGACGGAAAAGAACAAGTACCCAATCCCAAGGATCGATGATCTTTGTGATCAGTTTTTGGGCCAACAGCGTACTCTAAATTAGATAGGGAGAGTGATATCCCTAAGATAACCTTCAGTACAGGATACAGGCGCTACGAGTTTACGGTCATGCCGTTTGGGCTGACTAATGCTCCATTAGTGTTCATGGATTTGATGAATAGGACCTTCCGGGAGCACTTGCACCATTTTGTGATCGTCTTCGTCGACGATATTCTGGTGTACTCGCAGAGTAAGGAAGATCACTTCAAGCAGCTTCTTTTGATTTTGGAGACGTTAAGGAGGAATTAGTTGTATGACAAGTTCTCGAAGTGCGAGTTTTGGTCATCTTCAGTGGCGTCCTCGGTCTTATAGTGAGTGGGGAAGGTATTGCAGTGGATCCGACGAATATTGGTGTGATGCGGGAGTGGCCTGAGATTTATACGGTAGCAGGATTTCGGAGCTTTCTGTGGCTTGCCGGCTATTACAGGGGCTTCGTGGAGAATTTCTCGCGGATAGCGTTACTCCTCACTACTTTGACGAGGAAGGAGCAGAAGTTCTTTTGGACGCCGGAGTGCGCGCGAGCTTTTGAGGATTTAAAATGTCGGTTGACCACAGCGCCTGTGCTGACTTCGCCGAGTGGGGACCGAAGGCTATGAGATTTAATAGCAAGGCTTCGGGCAGCGGTTTGGGTTGCGTGCTACTACAACACAGAAGTGTAATAGCTTATGGCGCGAGACATCCAAAAGTGCACAAGAGGAACTATCCGGTCATGACTTATTGTTAGCGGCCCTGAGTTTTGCCTTGAAGCTGTGGAGGCATAATTTTGTACGGTGTGAAGATGGATATCTACGCCAGTCACAAGTGCGTGAAGTATCTGATTGATCAGAAGGATCTGAATATGCGGCAGCGTAGATGGATGGAGCTCTTGGGAGACTATACATTCAAGATCCACTACGTGCCTGGTAAAGGGAATGCGGTTGCGGACGCGTTGAGTCGTCGAGCCCCAGCTCCAGCCAATTGGCTATCAGTGCATGATGAGCGGTTGGTGCGGGAGTTGGAGGCGTTGGAGATTGTTTGTGTGGACAGGCAATCAAGTGCTGAAGCAGTTCTGAATTGGACTAAAGTCCAATATGACCTGGCTGATCGTATTCGGCAGGCTTTGGATATGGATGCTCATATGAAGCAGTTCATGGTGGAGGCTCTGGATGGGTCAAATTCCCAATTCGTCGGGGAGGACGGATTACTTTGGAAGGACGGTCATCTGTGCGTCCCAAATGTGGGTAATTTGCGGGTGGAGTTGTTGTACGAGGCACACCATACCAAGTACTCGATTCACCCGGGGAGCACGAAGATGTACCGTGTTGTGAAGAAACTGTTTTGGGGCCGGGTTTGAAGAAAGAATGTGGCGCTCTACGTAGCGAAGTGCAAAACTTGCGCCTTGGTGAAGGCGGTGTGCCAAAAGCCGGGAGGATTTCTTAAGTCCTTGCCTATTCCGGAGTGGAAATTTGACGACATCTCTATGGACTTTGTGCACGGTTTGCCAAGGTCGCAAAGGGGAACGACGCCATTTGGGTGGTTGTTGATCGGTTAACGAAGGTGTCGCATTTCATTCCGCATAGGAAGGATGATCCGGTGGAGAAGTTGGCAAAGCTTTATGTGGATAACATAGTACGGCTTCATGGTGTGCCCCGCAGCATCGTGGGTGACCGAGATGGGTGGTTCACGTCCAATGATTGGAGGCTTGTGCAGCAAATGTTGGGAACAAAG
The DNA here is from genome assembly GCA_039583875.1 of Platanthera guangdongensis. Taxonomy (NCBI): domain Eukaryota; kingdom Viridiplantae; phylum Streptophyta; class Magnoliopsida; order Asparagales; family Orchidaceae; genus Platanthera; species Platanthera guangdongensis. Next base: position 124,230,870 of record CM077163.1, on the reverse strand, counting down.
CTGAAATTCAGCACAGCCTTCCATCCGCAAACGGGATGGACAGACCGAGAGGGTCAATAGAACCATGGAAGACATGCTCCGCATGTGTGTCTTGGATTTTGGAAAGCAGTGGGAAGACCACCTGTATTTGGTGGAGTTCGCATACAACAATCGCTACCAAGCGAGTATTCAGATGGCGCCTTTCGAGGCCCTATATGGTAGAAAATATCGCACGCCGTTGTCTTGGTTAGAAATGGTTGAGTCAAAGTTGTATAAGCGATCGGAAGTGGAGGATGCTACCTCTTTGGTGAGAACCATTCGGGAAAGGTTGCTTATCTCTCAGGACCGGCAAGCAAAGTACTATAATGCCAAGCGCAGGAACGTGGAGTTCGCTGTGGGCGATTATGTATACTTAAAGATCAAGCCGTTCAAGGGTGTCTCGCGGGTGCGCGGCGATGGAAAAAGTTAATCCCGAGGTACCTTGGGCGTTTGAGGTTCTGGAGAGAATTGGAGAAGCGGCCTATCGGTTGAAGCTTTCGGTGGAGCTTGGTGGATTACATGATGTATTCATATTTCGGTGCTCGAAAGGCGGTGCGAGAGCCACCTCAAGTGATCGCGGTTGATCAAGTGCGGTGGATAGTGGGATTCTAAAAGGTCAAGCCCGTGCTTGAACTCTTCACGGCTACGCAATCTTAAATCACAATGGTCAACCTTCATTACTTACTTCTTGGCACTAGCAGACTATTTCTGAACATTTCTCTTTCCCTCAGGTCTTTTGGTTTTATACAACTTTCCAAAATTA